>CM061243.1:79012935-80262935 GCA_030848705.1 Heracleum sosnowskyi | reverse complement strand
ATGGAAATTTACAGGATGATTAGGATCACAGGCTAACTTTACCTCTGAAACTGGATCAGGAATTGTTGGAGGTGCAATTGGTACAGAAGAGTCTGATGCAATGCTCTGAGAGTCATCATTCTCAAAGGCTATGTTTCTCCTAGCTCTTGCCTTTGGTTGCCTTGTGCTCTTCTTTGCACTCCTTTCCTCTCTTGCTTTTTCTTCTAGCTGTATTTCTTCTTCATCAAGAGACTGAGCAACAACAAGGGCTTGCATTGCTGCTCTTTCTGACTCTTCAACTTTAGCTTCAGCAAAGTTTGGGTGACCAGCCCAAACACAGATTTCTTGTCCATTCCTGTAGACAATTGCCCTTTGCTTCCTTATTTCATAATCATTGCTTTCCTTGCTTTTTGTGATAAGTAGACCAAGAAGCTTGAGCTCATCTGGATAAGGTGCAGGATAGAAAATCCTTGTTATATTTTTTCCCTTTGGTTTAGCAGGGGACTTGGGAGATAAGCTTCTTTGGAGTGTAGCTTGTTCCACATCCCTAATGCATGAAGTTTGTCCTTTTTCCTTCCTTGGACCTTGAGTGACTCCATGTAGAAGGGGCTCTACCTGATAGAAAGAATTGGTCTGTGGCTCCCATTCCGTTGACACTAGAACCCTGACATTCGTTGATGGTTGATCCGTTGATGGATTTGAGTCCTTTGTAGTTTCAACAATTTTCTTGACCCTTGCTTCTATGTTGGACCAATGGTCTTTAATTTGTTCTACAAGTCTCATCTTCATAGAAGCTTCCTGTATTAGGTCAATACCATCCTTTTGCTTCTTTCCAAGCTCCCCCATTGCTAGTGGCTCATTTGGTAAGGAAATGGCTGGGACCATAACCTTTGTGATTTGAATGTCTAGCTCCTTAGATTTCTCCCCCTTTTTGTTATCATCAAAAGAGATGACTGGGAGTCCTTGAGCTGCCACTAGTTGGGCCAATAGTTGTGTTTGCTTGTCCTATTCCTTTTGCATCTTAGATAAAGTAGCTTCCACCTTGTCCACTCGAGAAGAGAGAGTCTTCAAGGAGGTAGCCACTTCAGGTTCCTTAGAGAAAAACCTGGTCATCTTGGACACAGTGAGAAGAGGAAGCTTTTCATCTAGCCTCCTGTCATTAGCATCCTTGAGGTTGCTAATGGAATCCTTGATTTCTGTAGCTTCAATCCTTGTCTGTAGCATCTGTAGCCTTTGAATTTCCAGAGAATCCATGATGGCCTTGTAGAATTTCTTGTCCCTTGCATTTGCAGACTCATGAGCTAGATATGCCTCATTGTACTGCCTTGAGATACCAGCATCTAGAGTGAATCTTCCATGCATATCCTGAGAAAGCCAGTCTGGTCTAGGAGGCACCACAGAAGTCCCAGCCTGTGAAGTAGTGGCCACCTGTAGATTATCACCATAGTTGTCCTCATCATCAGAAAAGTCAAAGTCTCCACTTGCTGCAGCTCCTGGAGGTAGATTGGTCAAGGCATCCTTTGCTCTTTGCATTGATGTAGTTGTATGAATTAGGTTTAGTGACCTTTCTGCCTCCACATTGCCCTGTTGAGCCATAATTTGATAGGCTGGCACATGATGAGTAAAGGTCTCAGGATCCAGGGAAATACTATCCAGAGTTTGTTGATAATGCTCTTGGAAGGTAGGTTCCCTTTCTCCCTCACTAACCTCCGTTAACTCACTTGCAATGGCTGCTTCATCCCTTATTGCTCCTGTAGTCCCTTCTCTCTCTCCTCTATTTTCTTGTATCATGGGCTCCCCATGGCTCACACCTCTCACACCCTCACCTTCACCTACTAAGGTGGAACCCTCAGCCTCTCCTTTTGCCTGACTGGAAGAAATAGTCAGCCTCTCACTCTCAACCTCTCCTTTTGCCTGGCTGCAAGCCAGCCTCTCAGTTTCACTCCCTCTCAAACCTAGAAGTGTCTCAACTACCACTAGATCATCTGCACTAGTTGTGGAAACAACTTGATTTTCAATTAAAGGTGCAGAATGAACAATCAACGGTATGGTAGTTTGAACTATCAACGGTATGGATACCGTTGATGGAGAGACACTTGTCAATGAAAGAGACTGTTTCGTTGATGAAGTCAAGAAAGCACTTTGAGAAAGTGAAATTACAGTAGAATCTGTGGTGATTGATTTAAGAGATTGTTCCACAGATCCTCTTGTAACTTCAGAAAAGGATGTTTGGTGGCCCAACAAATCACTTAACAAGTGATGGTCACCAATGTCAGAGTGGGGCTTCTCCAAGAAAAGAGTTGGAGAATCAGGGATAGATGAATGGATCATATCCACATCTAATGATTGAGTTGGTGAGTTTTGAGGAGTTGGTTCAAGATTTATATTTAAAGAATGGGACTGTAACCCCAGAGTAATGATAGGGGTTACATCAAACTGAATTTGAGAAACTGGAAGTGTTGCTTCCAGTGTGTGTGCACCCTGTGAAACCTGGGATTTTTGCTTCACTCTCCTTTGGTATTGGGAAATAGTAGACTGTGGGCTTGAAGTGTCCCTTACCCTCTTGGAGTGTGCTCTTGGAGGAGAGCTTGTTTCAATAATTACATCCTTTTGGGAGGATGCAATTAGACTTGTGCTTAAATCCATATTACTCATTGTGCCTTGTTGGGAAGACACAATGGGGCTTGGCTGGATCTCACTCATCTTTCCTTCCTTATCCTTAGGGTTTCTTTTATGTTCACCCCTTCCCTCACCTCTCACAGCACCTACAACACTCCCCTTAGGTTGTGTAGTGGATTTTACAACAGGTGCCTTTTGGGAAGCACCTGAGGTTGGCTTGGAGGATTTCTTTGATTTTGGTTTTGTTGCTGGGACAGGAGCATGTTGGGTCACAACTACAGACTCCACAGCAACAGGACTGGGTGATACAGTTGAAGTAACAACTATACTAGAAGGGATAGCAGTAGTTACCTCAATTATTGGCAGATACACCACTGGAACATCACCATTGTGGTTCAGCCTCAGTATGTCTGTCAATACTCTCTTCTCTTGCACAAAGCAATCAAACCTAGACACAGGGTTAGAGATAACCAATGGTGCTGGACTAACATGGTTAGCCAACATCATCAGAAATCTAGTATAATAGATATTTTTCTTCCTATTTGCCTTATCACCCAACTTAGCACCAATTTCATACATAAGTTGGGTGCTAAAGTTGTAATATCTATCAGTTAGGAGCATGGTAAATAGAATCAACATGGAATTAGTTAATGCATCAAAATTACTAATTTTACCAGAAAAGACTTTGATGAATGCATCAGCTAAATAACTGTATTCCCTAACCAAACCTCTCCTAATTATCTTACCCAAATTATCAGTAGGCAATGAGTAGTTTATGGAATTTAGCATGTTAACCATTTCAGTGAATGTGGGCAAAGCAGAGCAATTATTTTCAGGAAGGTGTAAGCATGCTTGCAACACATCAGAATTAACTATATACTCATTACCTTGGATGGTGAATTGCAAAGTGCAATTTGTCCCACTGTACTCACATGAGGTCCACATTTCTTCGATTATCTCATTGTAGAGTGGTGTAGAGTGAAACATTGCGTAGCTCAACTTGCAATTCTTCATGAAGTCCATCATTTTGAAAAACAGACTGTTCGGGCTTTCTTTGACAACAAAGGGGATGGAGTTGTTTTTCTCATAGATAAACCCTCCAGCAGACATGAGCTTGACTATGGGTGCCATTGTTGAGTGAGAAAAAGCTTCGAACTGAATTGCTTGTTAGAGAGAAGAAGAGAGAAAAGCCTTTGGAATTTTTGAGAACAGGTAAAAAAGAAATTAAGGAAAATAGAATTTCTTAAATAATCCCCCAAAAATTCTCAGAAAATGAGTCCAATAATAAATGTAAATTACTGGATTGGCTTAAAAAATATAACCGTTACTCTTAAAGTATTACCATGATTTAAGGTCCCGTCTATTTCGTTGATAAAGCTGCGTTTCGTTGATATAAAAGAGCTATCAACGAAACACCCAGAAAAATGCTAAGACTGTCAACGAAATGGTGCGTTTCGTTGACATAGTAATTTTGACTTAGATAAAATTTCACTTTTTCCTGAGAAAATTAATTCACAGAAAAACATAGCGAATTTCTGGCTACATTGTAACTTGCAAATATCTCAAAAATAATTAAGAGAAATTTAGCATACCTAGCTCACTTACTAATCTTGAGAATGTTGATTCATCAAGTGGCTTGGTAAAGATGTCTGCAAGTTGTTGTTCACTTGGAACAAAATGTAACTCCACAGTACCATTCATAACATGTTCTCTAATGAAATGGTACTTGATGTCAATGTGCTTGGTCCTTGAATGCTGCACTGGATTCTCAGTAATGGCAATGGCACTAGTGTTGTCACAGAAAATAGGGATTTTCTCAACTCTTAATCCATAATCAAGTAGTTGATTTTTCATCCACAAAATCTGTGCATAACAACTTCCAGCTGCAATATACTCAGCCTCAGCTGTGGAGGTGGAAACTGAGTTTTGTTTCTTGCTGAACCATGACACAAGCTTGTTTCCTAAGAATTGACAGGTGCCAGTTGTGCTTTTCCTGTCAATTTTACATCCTGCAAAATCTACATCTGAATAACCAATTAGTTCAAAGCCAGATTCTCTAGGATACCAAATGCCAAGGTTTGGTGTTCCTTTGAGATATCTGAAAATTCTTTTAATAGCAACTAAATGGGATTCCCTAGGATCAGCCTGAAATCTAGCACATAAACATGTAGCAAACATAATATCAGGTCTACTAGCTGTTAAATACAAAAGTGAGCCTACCATGCCTCTGTAACTTGAAATGTCCACAGATTTTTCCTTAGTATTCAATTCAAGTTTGGTGACAGTAGGCATGGGAGTTTTGGCAGGAGAGCATTCCATTAAGTTAAACTTCTTTAATAAATCATGAATATATTTTGTTTGACTAATGAAAATGTCTTCATTAACTTGCTTCACTTGAAGACCAAGAAAGTAAGTTAATTCTCCCATCATGCTCATTTCATATTTACTTTGCATAAGCTTGGCAAACGTTTGACAAAGTTTCACATCTGTAGACCCAAAGATTATGTCATCTACATAAATTTGAACAAGTATAGTAGAGCCATTCACAACCCTGTGAAAAAGAGTTTTATCTACAGTACCTCTAGTGAAGAGATTCTCAAGGAGGAACTGTGAAAGTGTGTCATACCAGGCTCTAGGTGCTTGTTTCAAACCATAGAGTGCTTTGAGGAGGAAGTATACATATTCTGGAAAATCATCATCTTCAAAACCAGGAGGTTGACTTACATACACCTCCTCTTCCAATTCCCCATTCAGAAAAGCACTCTTCACATCCATTTGATAGACTTTGAAATTGGCATGGGCTGCATGGGCTAGGAAAATCCTTATTGCTTCTAGTCTAGCAACAGAGCAAAGGTTTCATCAAAATCAATTCCTTCTTCCTGTGAATAGCCTTTTGCAACCAATCTAGCTTTGTTCCTTGTGACAATGCCATTTTCATCCATCTTGTTTCTGAACACCCATTTTGTACCTATGACACTCCTGTCCTTAGGCTTGGGCACCAGCTTCCAAACATTATTCCTCTCAAATTGGTTTAGCTCCTCTTGCATAGTTAAACCCAATCTGGATCTAGAAGTGCATCCTCAACTTTCTTTGGCTCATCTTGAGACAGAAAGCTGCTATATAGACATTCTTCTTGAGTTGCTCTTCTAGTTTGGACTTTTGAAGTAACATCACCTATAATAAGTTCAAAGGGATGATCTTTAGTCCATTTCCTTGAGGGAGGTAGATTTTCTCTTGAAGAGGTAGCTTCATGATCATGATTGCCTTGATTGGATATTTGTCCTTGAGAAACTCCCCCTGAGTTTGTTGTCCCTAAATGATCACTTCTAGAAGCATTTCTATGACTGTCAACGGTATGACCATTTTGGCTGTCAACGAAACGCTCATTTTGACTGTCAATGAATCCACCATCATAACTGTCAACGAAATGACCATTTGGTCTGCTAGCAGCTATTCTTTTCAACCTTAATGCAGCAATTTCATCTTCACTGCTGCTTTCATCTGTGCTAGATACAACAACTTTAGGCTGTTTCTCAGTAGCCTTAACATGATTCACTTGATCTCCTTCCTCATTCTCAAAAGAAAGACTTTCATGGAAACCTTCATCACAGAGACCTTGAATTTTGAGATCATCAAAAACAACATGTACAGATTCCATAACAATGTTGGTTCTGAGATTATAGACTCTGTAAGCTTTCCCTGCTGCATATCCCACAAATATTGCTTCATCTGCCTTTGCTTCAAATTTCCCCAAATGCTCAGCTTGATTTCTCAGAACAAAGCACTTGCATCCAAAGACATGAAGAAAATCCAATAGTGGCTTCTTTATTTTGAGTAGTTGATAAGGGGTCATACCTTTGGCCTGATTAATCAAAGAAATATTTTGAGTGAAGCAGGCTGTGTTAACTGCCTCAGCCCAAAAATAAGTTGGTAACTTTGATTCATTTAGCATTGTCCTTGCAGCTTCAATAAGTGTTCTGTTTTTCCTTTCATCCACACCATTTTGCTGTGGTGTCCTTGCTGCTGAAAACTCATGCAAAATACCATTTTCTTCACAGAACACCTTCATGCTTGAATTCTTGAATTCTGTCCCATTGTCACTCCTAATCCTTCTTACTTTCAAGTCAGGATGATTGTTTACCATCTTGATGTGATTGATAATGATTTCACTTGCCTCATCTTTGGAGTGCAAAAAGAAGGTCCATGTAAATCTAGAAAAATCATCAACAATCACAAAACAATATTTCTTCTTTGAAATAGACATGACATTCACAGGACCAAATAGATCCATATGAAGCAACTCAAGTTGATGGACAATTGATGACTCTGTCTTGCTTTTGAATGATGCCTTCTTTTGTTTCCCTTTTTGACAGGCATCACACAAACCATCCTTGGAAAACTCCACTTGTGGAATTCCTCTAGCAAGATCTTTCCTCACCAAATCATTCATAACTTTGAAATTCAGATGAGACAGTTTCTTGTGCCATAGCCAACTTTCATCCTTGCTTGCCTTGCTGAAAAGACAAGTGATGGTGTCTGGACTTGTGCTACTAAAGTCAGCAATGTACACATTCCCTCTTCTGAATCCAGTCATTACCACATTGTTGTTTCCTCCTTTAGAAACAACACAGGCTTCTTTAGAAAAAGTAACTAAAAATCCTTTGTCACAAAGTTGGCTGATACTAAGCAAATTGTGCTTAAGACCATCCACCAATGCAACCTCATCTATGATGACATTCTCTTTTGAAATCAAGCCATATCCCTTAGTGTAGCCTTTGCTGTCATCTCCAAAAGCAATACAAGGGCCAACTCTTTCCTGAAACTCTGTGAGCAGGGTAGAATCACCAGTCATGTGTCTTGAACAATCACTATCCAAGTACCAAAGATTCCTTTTGTCTCCCTGCACACAATAAAACCAAATCAAGTTGATTTTGGTACCCAAGTTTCCTTGGGTCCTGTTTTGTTAGCCTTTGCTTTTCCTTTAATATCATTTTTCACCTTGGGCTCAGATTGATTTAAATCAATATTTACCCTTGGTGTTGATTTCTGAGAGTTGCTCACATTTTCATTCATAGCATGCATAGTTGGTGGAACAAACATGTTATTCACATTCCATGGCATTTGTGGCACATTAAACATATTCATGTATGGATTAGGCACAAACGACATGCTAGCATATGGATTCTGAAATTGTGCATATGGAGCAAACATGTTAGGCATAACAGGCATTGTGGGCATAGAATTGTTCATTGCAGTCTTGGGAATTTTCACATTAGTAGACTTCTTAACAGATTTGCAGTTAGTAGATAAATGACTAACACTTCCACAATTGACACATGTCTTTCTAGGAGCATATTTATCAGGTTGTTAGATCAGAATTCAATGATCGTCAGAAGCTAGACTCAACTGATCAGGATTGCTGACATCATCAGTATTGCATGGTCATCAGTATTTGATCAAGCGTCAGTATCTTATTGATCATCAGGATTCCTACTCAGACTATGATCAGGTTTGATCATCAGGACTTGAAGCTGATCAGGATTCCTACTTCGAGTTATATTTGGAGTCTAGATAAACATGGAAGTTTGTTCCTGGTTTGTAGAATGCAGCTATCGATTAAAGATATGTTTCTATCTTTGTTATGATTAGGACTTATCTTGTTATTGATAGAGAAGCTGTGTGCACTATATAAACACAGTTTTGGTTTCGATTTATGTATTCATTCGAGAGAGAACATAATCGGAGAGAAGCTCTTAAGAACAGAATTTCTTGAGAGAGTTTTTGTAAGCTAGCAGCTCTTAAGAACATCAGAATTTCTTAAGAGAGTTTGTAACAGTTTTATATCAAAGTTAATAAAGCTGTTATTGTTATTGTTATTGATCTTTCATATTTGTGTTATATAAAGTCGAGAATCTTATACAATTGTATTCAACCCCCTTCTACAATTGTTATTTACTGGGCAACAATTGGTATCAGAGCAAACTGATTTAATTCTGAATCAGATACGATCTAAAGATGTCGACAACCAAGTATGAAAGCATGAAGATTCCCATCTTAAAGATATCAGAATATCCTACATGGAGGGTAAAGATGCTGATGTACCTGGAGGCTATGGATCCTGACTACTTGGACAGGATTCGTGATGGACCATATATACCAACAAAGTTCGTAGAACGAACAGATACAGTACCAGAACATTATGTGGTCAAAGCTAAAGCTGAATGGACTCCAGAAGAAAAAGCTCATGTACTCAGAGAACCAAAGATAAAGAATATCTTGCATAATAGCCTTGATGCTGTCATGTCAAACAGAGTGATTGCATGCAAGTCTTCAAAAGAAATCTGGGATACTTTGGAAACTCAGTGCCAGGGATCTGCATCTGTTAAGAAAAACAGAAGGGCTCTTTTGATTCAAGAATATGAACAATTCGATGCAAGACCTGAAGAGAGCCTGACTGATCTATATGATAGATTTCTGACACTATTGAACAACTTATCCTTAGTTGACAAAGTATATGAAACTGAAGATTCAAACACCAAATTTCTTAGAGCTTTACCTGAAGAATGGGATACTCAGACCTCAATCATTAGACACCAGTATGATCTGAACATTGTGTCTCTTGATGAGATCTATGGGATGCTAAGAACTCATGATCTTGAAGTTCAACAGAGAAAGAACAAGAAAAGCAGCAAGGCAAAGTCAATTGCTTTGAATGTAGAAGCAAAATCAAAAGGGAAAGCTATGGAGGTCTCTAGAAGGAAAGCAAGAGTAGCTGAGTCAGATCCTGACAACTCTTCATCAGATACTGATGGCAATCCTGATGCCAATACTGGTGATGAATCTTCTGATTCAGACATGGAAGAGATGGTTGCTATGATTGTCAGAAACTTCAGAAGGATGAAGTTCAGGAAGAATAGAAGACAAGGCAACTTTCAGAAAAAGACCTTCAAAGCAGACAAAGACAAGTATATCAAAAAGGACAGCAAGGGTAGCAATTTTGACAAGTCAAAGGTTAGATGCTACAAGTGTAATGGTATGGGTCACTTTGCTTCTGAATGCAACAAGACAAAGGCACTCATCACATCAAGCAAGGATTGGATGGACTCTTCCTCAGAATCTGATACTGAGGTAGTCAACTATGCGTTAATGGCCAATGCTGATGTAACTGCTGCTCCTGATGATAAGGTACTAAATACTATCTTTGATTTTGATACTGATAATGCTTCTGAGTTAAGACGTTTTCTAAAGTCATTACATATTAGCTTTAGAAGTCAAACTGCTGAGAATACTAGAATCTTATCTGAGATGTCTGACCTTAGAAAGAGGAATGAGATATTAGAAGCTGAATTTTCTCGTATGCAAGAAGTACAAAAAGAATGTGATAATGCTAAACACATGCACTTAGAGATGACATCTAAATGTACTTCCCTTGAAAAAGAACTTGAATATGCTAATGAGAAAATCAGAACCTGGACAGACTCTGGTAGGAAATTTCATGAGATTAATACCTCTAAGAATTGGAAAGAGTGTCTAGGATATAAGTCAGATGAAGATAAGAAATTAGCAGAGAAAATTGTCATTGATGAGACAGTCAGTCCAAAGACCTATAGACATGTTATAGACTCAACCAAATCTAAGATTACTCCTGTTAATTTTGTTTTTGGTAAGGATTCCAATTCTACTTTTGAAAAGGGATCTTCTTCTACTCAAGGAATTAAAATTATAAAGTCTAAACCTGTCATGAACAAAGTCACTAAGAATGTAGGTCTATTGTCTCAGAAACAGCTTAAAGATAAAATCTGTGAGGTTACAGATAAGAAAAAGGAAGCTACTGTTAAGAGAAACAGGAATGGTAAAGTTGGGATCAATAAAGAGAATGGTTATAAATATATCCCAAATGCACCTAGAAAGTGTTGTTTTAACTGTGGTAACTCTAATCATCTTGCTATTGATTGTAAAAAGAGTAAAAAGAAAATTGCTGAAATTCCTAAGTCTGATATTAGGAATAGATCAGTATTTTACAAACCACAGAATTCCTGTTTTCATTGTGGTAGTCTATGGCATTCTATTTATACATGTAAAGAGTATCATGATTTGTACTATAATTTTTATGATCCATTGCCTAAGTTTGAAAGTAGTACAAAGTCTGATAGAACTGAAAATGTCATAATGAAGCATGCTTTTGTTAATACTGATACTGACAAAACAAATCCTGATGGAGTAAATCCTGTCAGGACTGCTAAAGTCAAAAAGTCTTCTGCTGTTAAATTTAATAAAATGCATGAACAAGGAATCCAACAAGTGTGGGTTCCTAAACATTCTGACTAGTGTTTTACTATTCTGATGCAGGGTAAAAGGAAAAATGTGTTAGTCATGGATAGTGGATGTTCTGTACACATGACTGGAAACAAAGCCCTGTTATCAGAATATGAGGAAAAAGCTGGCCCAACTGTGTCTTATGGAGATGGCAACATTGGACAAACCTTGGGATATGGCAATATAATCATTGGAAATGTCATCATTGAAAAAGTAGCTCTAGTGAAGGGACTAAAACACAACTTGTTGAGTATTAGTCAAATCACTGACAGAGGTTATCATGTCAATTTCTATTCCACACATTGTGAAGTAGTCAGTAAAGCAACAGGGAAGATAGCACTAACTGGCTACAGGCATGGTAACATATATGAAGCCAACATTCTCTCAGATACTGATGGCTCCCCTACATGTTTCATCAGTAAAGCTTCAGTAGATGAAAGTTGGAATTGGCACAAGAAGCTTTCTCATCTCAACTTCAGCAACATCAATGAGTTGGTTAAGAAAGAGTTAGTAAGAGGATTACCTAATGTCTTATATACACCTGATGGACTCTGTGATGCATGCCAAAAAGCAAAACAAAGAAGGACATCATTCCAGAGTAAATCAGAATCCTCTATTGAAGAACCATATCACATGCTACATCTTGATCTGTTTGGTCCAGTCAACATCATGTCCATCAGTAAGAAAAGGTACACTCTTGTAATTGTTGATGAATATTCTAGATTCACCTGGGTGTATTTTCTGCATAGAAAAGATGAAACTCCTGAAGTTCTGTTGGATCATGTGAGGATGATTGAGACAACCACAAAGTACAAAGTCAAGATTCTGAGAAGTGATAATGGTACTGAATTTAAGAATTCAAAGATGGAAGAGTTCTGCAAATACAAAGGAATCATTCAACAATTCTCTGCTCCTGGCACACCTCAGCAAAATGGAGTAGTAGAAAGGAAGAATAGAACTCTTATTGAAGCTGGCAGAACTATGTTGGAAGAAGCTAAATTACCTACATATTTCTGGGCAGAAGCAGTCAACACAGCATGTTATACACAAAATCTCACATTGATAAACAGGCATGGTGTCACTCCTTATCAGTCACTCAAAGAGAAGAAACCAAGTCTGAAGCATTTGCATGTGTTTGGCTGTAAATGTTTTGTTCTCAGAACTCATCCTGAACAGCTAGGGAAATTTGAAACAAAGGCTGATGAAGGAATATTCATAGGTTATCCTACATCAAGAGCCTTCAGAGTTTTTAATTTGAGAACAAGAACTGTCATGGAGTCAATACATGTATATTTTGATGATAAAAAGATAACTGGAATCATTGAAGACTCGCATGATAGATTGTTATTTGAAAATGAAGCTTCCAAGGAACCTGAAAAAAGTGAATCAGAAGCTGTCCATTCATCCAGTACTGACGGGTCACCAAATCCTGATGACTCACCAGGTACTGATGGTGCTAATACTGATGATGCAAACAACAGTAATACAACTAGTAGTGCTAATGTTGAGGGGGAGCAACGGCATTCAACTACAAGTTCAGAGTCAACTCAATCATCAGGACAGAATTCTTCAGATACTGATTCAAGTGAAGATCCTGATAAAACATCAGGAGGGCATAGCAATAATTCAGGGAGAGCTTCAAATCAATCAAATTCTTTCAATCAAGATAACACCAATCCAGGGGGAGCATCTACTTCAAGAAACAATTTGACACCAGAAAGGAAATGGACAAAAGATCATACTCCTGATTTGATAATTGGAGATCCTGATGCAGGTGTTCAAACAAGAAGTGCAACTCAGAATGAATGTTTATATAATAACTTTCTATCCAAGGAGGAGCCTAAGAAAGTTGAAGATGCACTTAAAGATGCTGATTGGGTTACTGCAATGCAAGAAGAACTGAATGAATTTGAAAGGAATGAAGTCTGGAAACTGGTACCAAGACCAAAGAATAGATCAATTGTTGGTACAAAGTGGATTTTCAAGAACAAGACTGATTCTGATGGAGTCATTATCAGAAATAAAGCTAGACTAGTTGCAAAGGGGTATTCCCAACAAGAAGGAATTGACTATGATGAAACTTTTGCTCCTGTTGCAAGACTAGAAGCCATCAGGATATTTCTTGCTTATGCAGCACATAAGAAATTCAAGGTTTTCCAGATGGATGTTAAAAGTGCTTTCTTAAATGGTGAACTGGAGGAAGAAGTTTATGTTGAACAACCTCCTGGTTTCATTGATCCTAAATATCCAGATCATGTCTACAGACTGGATAAGGCACTTTATGGACTAAAGCAAGCTCCAAGAGCATGGTATGAAACCTTAGCTCAATTCTTACTGGAAAGTGGATTCAAAAGAGGGGCAATTGATAAAACTCTATTTTATTTGAATCATGGTAAGGAGTTACTGTTAGTTCAGATTTATGTTGATGATATCATTTTTGGGTCAACAAACAATAAGCTGTGTGAAAAGTTTTCCAAGCTTATGCAGTCAAGATATCAAATGAGCATGATGGGAGAAATGAGTTACTTTCTGGGTATTCAAGTTAAACAGACTGATGAAGGGATTTTTATTAATCAGTCTAAATACACAAGGAATTTACTGACAAGGTTTAACATGCAAGACAGTACTCCTGCTTCAACTCCCATAGCTACAGCTACCAAACTTGATCCTGATCAAGGTGAAGAGGTAGATGTAACTCACTACAGAGGAATGATTGGCTCTTTATTGTATCTCACTGCCAGTAGACCAGATATCATGTTTGCAACCTGTCTATGTGCAAGATTTCAAGCAAAACCTAGAGAACCACATCTGATTGCAGTTAAAAGAATTTTCAGATATCTCAAAGGCACTCCTTCACTTGGCCTTTGGTATGCAAGGGAATCAGATTTTGGGTTGTGTGGTTATTCAGATGCTGATTTTGCAGGATGCAAAATAGACAGGAAAAGTACTTCAGGAAGTTGTCAGTTTTTGGGTGGAAGACTAGTTTCATGGTTCAGTAAAAAGCAGAAATCTATTTCCACTTCAACTGCAGAAGCTGAGTACATTGCTGCAGGAAGTTGTTGTGCTCAGATAATGTGGATGAGAACTCAGTTGTTAGATTATGGCCTGTCATACTCAAAAATCCCTATTTATTGTGATAACCAAAGTGCTATTGCAATGACAGGAAATCCAGTTCAGCATTCTCTTACTAAACACATAAGTATCAGATATCACTTTATAAGAGAACAGGTTCTGGAAGGAACAATTGAGCTTCACTTTGTTCCTACTGATCAACAACTAGCTGATATATTCACCAAGCCACTGCCTGAAGCTACTTTCAATAAGTTGGTGAATGAACTTGGAATGATGAATTTTGAGAATTTCTGAGGAAAAGCTACAGAGAGGAAATCCTAATAACTGTCAAATCCTGATGGTTATTCAGAAAGGTATGTATCTTTGATCAAATCCTGATAGGACTCAATCCTGACAGGAAATCAATTGGTCAAATCCTGATGTTCAGATATTGAAGCTGGTATGAAAACCAGAGGTTCTATGCTAATTTGTCATCAACACTCCTGGTAAATTCTGAACAATTAGATTATTACTTAGTCTTTGATTAAGTTTTCAGTCTTAATTATAAATGTCATTATTATCAGAGTTTATTATTTATCATCTCTATATCACTTTGAGTGTTACTAACAAATTTTGCAGGCAAGTACAGGAAGCAAACAATTGAGAAAATAGACAAATTTCATTAATACTTGAAGATACATTACACATGAAATATGGAAATTACATATTTGTTTTCCTAGTCTATTTTCTACTCAGGAACTGGTTGTGGCTCCATCTCAGCAAGAGCCTCATCCATTTGTTGCCAAATTCTATCAAGTTCTTCATCGGGTATGTTGTTTTGATTGTTGGCAGCCATTGAAAAACAAAGAAGGTGAAAGGTTTTCGTAAGTTTTTCTCTGGAGAGGGTTTGTGTTTTAATAGATATATGATGATTATGCTTAACAGTTCTCTTTTATAGAGAATTTGTATTAAGGGTGCAGGTCATTTCTACAATCTCGATGAGACGGTTCGGTTTTCCATAAATATTTTTGCCTCGTTTGCTGGTAAGCGTGTTTTAATTCTATGACCATTAATTTGGTTATTTTTCTTAAACCAAAACGCTATTCAGGATTGTTAAAATAAATTTTGTTTTCTTAAATAAAATTTTATTTTAATCTTATTGAATATTTTGTTTTTCAATCCTGATATGGCAAAATATTTTGTGCGGACATGCTTTTATTCCTGATGAGGTTAGGTTTTTCTTACATCAGAAAATGCCTACTCATTATGGACTACTTTCTAATGCTATGGGGCAAGGTCCAACCCACCTTGTTCCTGACACAAGCATGCAACCTAAACAGTCTAAACAGTTAACAACCACCTCTACTGTCTCTCAAAAGACTTTAGTTGTAAAATCAAAGAAATCAGCTAGAACTGATGTGTCTGGAAGGCAATCAGGTTCAAAGGATTTTTCCTCTACACCACTCACTAAAAAGAAGATACAAGGGGGTGTACAAGGGGTCCTGGTGAAGAAAGCTGATAAGGTTGTTAAGAATGTTCCTGTGAAAAGGAAGTTAAGGTTGATTGATGAAAGTGATTCAGAGGATGACTTACCTATATCCTCTGTGATGAATGTGAACAAGGAAGTTGCTGATACTGCTACTAAAGCTGTGGTACCTTCATCAAAACCACAAAAGACAAGGAAATTATCAAAGAGCAGGTATCATATTCCTTTGACAGTGCAAATGAAGGATACTGATATTCAGACATCAAATCCTGATGTTAGTATTCCTGATGCAACAACAAAAGTTGTCTCTATATCAGACTCTCCAGCCTCTCCATCTCAGATTCGAGGACATTCTTGGGAGAAGGTATCTACAACTGCTTCCTTGGTTGGTCTTACACCTACATCAAAGAAAAAAAGGAATGCAGAAGAGTTAGTCTATCAGAGACAGAAGAAGCTGAAAGGATCAAGCCCACAAGAACCTGAATTTCAGAGTAATTCAGCAGCTACTGTTGATCCTGCCACACAAGAACCACTCAATCAAAGTTTGGGTGAAGGCTTAGCTAGTGGAATGGTCACACAAGAACCATTTTCTCAAAGGGAGAATGAAGACATCAACATTCCAGCTACACAAGAACCATCTTCTCAAAGTGAAGATGCAGGCAAAGCTACAGCTTCTGTTGAAAGATTGGTCGAGAACATTGTCAATGAGGGAAGCACACAAGAACCTTTAACTCAAAGTGTTGAAGAAGCTTCTGAACCTCAAGCTCCACAAGAACCATTGGTAGCAAATACTGATGCAAGCATATCAAATCCTGACGATGTTCATCCTGACGCTAGTGGTGCTCCTGATAATGAACCTATTTTGATACAGCCACTTCGTTCAAGACCAATGGCTCATTCTATCTCAGAACCACAGGATAAACTGAAAGGTCTTGCTATTCCTGATCCTGATATTACTCATGATACTGCTGATGATACTTCTGATGATAGTGATGATGATAATGAGAATCGAAAAGAGAAGGAACAGCTTGCTACAGCACTCAAAATTAGTCTTGGAACTAATTTTGGTTCATCAAGTACATATATGGCTAGCAATGCTTTCACTGGGAAAGATCAGAGACAAGATTTTTCTACTCCTTCCTTTGATCCTGCAGAGGCATTTAGACAGAATGAATGGAACAATTCATGGCATCAATCTGATGAATCTATCAGTTTTTCTTCTGCTATTGAACATGCCTATAATGCAGTGAAGTCTATAGAGAATCAAGACTTGAAGAATCATCTGAAGGCTACTACTCTGTTATCCAAAAGCCTGAAAAGTGAGATTGATTCTATCAAGGGTTCAACTGAAAAAGTGAGGACTGATATCTTTAATAATTTTACAAAGGTGCCTACTACTTTACAACTGAGGGTAGTGGAATCCCAAGTGAAATCTGTTGTTTCAGAACAAACCTCCATCAATCAAAGAATTGATTCTCTGGATACTAAGGTAACTGAAATTCAAGCCTCTCTTTCCTTAATTTTGCAATTATTGTCAAATCCTGATGTCAAAAAGGGGGAGAAGGTTATTCAGACAAAATGTACACCTGATCCAGATCTCTCACATGAAGAATTTTTGAAACTACAAAAAGAGACAATGGAAAGCTATACTGCTCCTGCTAGAGGTAGAGGAAGCAGAGGTAGGAGAGGTGCTAGAAGAAATAAAAGAGGTTCTTCAACTCAAACAGTACCTAGACAGACAAGGTCTAGAGGGTTAAGAATTGAAGAAATTCCTGAAGCTTCACAAAATCTAATAGATCCTGTTATCAAGGATATCATGGAGAAAGAAGACAAGGAATTTGTTGAAGAAGAACCTGAATTGAAAAGAAAATCAAGTAAATCAACTCTCAGCAATACAAATCAAATTGAAGATTCTAATCCTGACAATATTCAAGATCCTGACGAATCTGAAATTCTGCAAGAGGTTGATTTGATAATCTTATCTACTGTTGTTGATTGTCACAACAAAGAAGTAGATGAAGAAGAAGAAGCCAGAAGAAGAGATATTACAAAAAGAACAAATGAAGATTTCAATCTCTATCTACAAAGGCTTAAAGTTTCAAATGAAAGACAATGGAGAAATTCAAGCAGACAAGAATCTTTACTTGAAAGAAGCTACGCTCATGAAAAGGAGAAATATAAGAAGTGGAAACATATTAGCACATTAAGTTGTGATACACCTATCAATTTTCAGTCTGGTGGAATTATTACAAGCGCTTCAAGTGTTGTTGATTTGTCTGATATGGCTAGATCAAAAACACTCTGGTTAAAGATGTTTTCGAATCTGAAGCAATTGTCAAGTAATTCAAGAGGAGGTATTGGACACAGAGATGGTGAATATCTGAATATGTCATATGTTGATCCTTACTCCTTGACAGAAATTGGAGGCACTTTAACTTCTGAAAACCTGAACAATTTATTAGCTGTTGATATAGTTATAGATTGTCATGATGGTTTTGAAAAGAAAGAAAAGCTTCTGTACTTCATGAAAGATGGTAGTGTGAAGATTCTATCTATTCAAGATCTGCTGATGAAAACTACACAGGAACTGAAATATGTTCACTATCTGTTAAGATGGAAGAACCAAGTGTACAAAGAATGGAGTGACATGATTTTGTCAACTATAAGAAGAAGACTGGATGGAAACAGTAATTTCGATGGTAATTATACTCCCATGTACTTAAATCAAAGAGGTCAGGATGTGGAAATGCAAAGGGGTACTGCTGTTAAAGAAGTAAATTTTGGCATGACTCATCTTTCTCTCAATCCTGATGGGAAGGAAATTGCTTATCTTTTGCTAGAAGAGCACAGTCTACAGAGAAACTCCATACAGAATCTCAGAGCAGCTATCTATAAGATTAATGAGGAAGATGAAGAACTCAGAAATCTTAAGGAAAGACTGATTCAAATTCTTGAAGAAAAAGAAGAAAGTTTATTATCCAACTTCTTGAAGATGAATCTGTTCTATCAAAAAGCTTAAACAGATAAGTTGTTTCTGAAGATACTTGTACATTTTGATACATGTTTTTGACATCATTGAATATTTGGAATCTATACTTTATTTCACAAAGTATGAGATTGGGGGAGATTGTTAGATCAGAATTCAATGATCGTCAGAAGCTAGACTCAACTGATCAGGATTGCTGACGTCATCAGTATTGCATGGTCATCAGTATTTGATCAAGCGTCAGTATCTTATTGATCATCAGGATTCCTACTCAGACTATGATCAGGTTTGATCATCAGGACTTGAAGCTGATCAGGATTCCTACTTCGAGTTATATTTGGAGTCTAGATAAACATGGAAGTTTGTTCCTGGTTTGTAGAATGCAGCTATCGATTAAAGATATGTTTCTATCTTTGTTATGATTAGGACTTATCTTGTTATTGATAGAGAAGCTGTGTGCACTATATAAACACAGTTTTGGTTTCGATTTATGTATTCATTCGAGAGAGAACATAATCGGAGAGAAGCTCTTAAGAATAGAATTTCTTGAGAGAGTTTTTGTAAGCTAGCAGCTCTTAATAACATCAGAATTTCTTAAGAGAGTTTGTAACAGTTTTATATCAAAGTTAATAAAGCTGTTATTGTTATTGTTATTGATCTTTCATATTTGTGTTATATAAAGTCGAGAATCTTATACAATTGTATTCAACCCCCTTCTACAATTGTTATTTACTGGGCAACACAGGTGTGTAATTGTTGTGTTTGTTAATCCCTACTTTGCCATTCCTGTTATTCTTTTTATTTCCCTTAACCTCAACTTGAACTTTCTCTAACTTGTCCTTCAATTTCTTGTTAGACAAGTGACCTACATTAGCTCTCTCAACAGGCTTCTCAACTTTCTTTGAATTACTAGACTCACCTTGAACAAAGTTCTTGGTGACAGGACCATACTTGTTATTAAGTCCAGTGAGTTTATCTTTTCTTTTCTCTGTCAACGAAACAGCCTGATCGGTTGATGGTTCATTTGTCAACGAAACATTGCATTCCGTTGACATATCAACCTTCAACAAATGATCATTGTTGTTTGTTGACTCTGTTTCTGATTCTAAGGTTTCACCAACATACCCTAGCTTCTCTTTGTTCTTTTTCCATGATGGCTCACAGAAAGATTCCATACCTTGAACATTAATGATGTTGGTAGCAACATTCCTGGCATCTTTCCATTTTGCAATCACACTTTGTTCTATCTCAAGTTGTGTTTTAAGAATTTCTTCCCTTTGTAACACGTTCTCAAGTTCCTTCTTAGCATCCCTACTAACACATCTCATTTTCTCAAATTCAATGAGTTGTGCTTCTAACATTGCATTCCTATCACTTAAGAGCAAATTAGTCTCTTTTATTCTTGAATTCTCTTTGGTAAGTGATTTAAGAGTAACACGCAAATTATATAGTATAGTAGACATTTCATTTACTGCACTATCGCATTCCTCTTTAGAAAGCTTAGAAAGATTAGTAATTGTTACCTGGTTGCTTGAGGAGCTTGCTTCCTGCTCATGATTGTTAGCCATAAGAGCCAAGTTGACATACTCAACATCATCATCAGAATCTTCACCATTACCAGCCCAATCATACTCCTGAGACATGAAAGCCTTTTCTTTTTGCTTGAGAAGTTCAAAGTATTTCTTTTTATAATCAACAGGCTCAAATTTCATGTTGCCCTTCTCAATCTTGGGCTTTCTGCAGTCTCCAGCAAAGTGACCAAGCATTCCATAATTGAAACATTTAGATTTAGACTTTTCAATCCAGTTACTTTTATTAGGTTGAAAGTCTCTCCTTGGTGGCCTTGCTTCTGAGTTTCTCTTGAACTTGAACTTAGAGAATTTTCTTGACAGAAAAGCAATGTGTTCATCAATCTCATCTAAGTCATCCAAGTTGGCTGGTTCTGATTCTTCTTCTTCTGTCATCTTGCCTTTACCCTTGCTAACATCACTCCTACAACTAGCTCGACTAGTTGTGGCCTTTGCAGCTTCTTCATTGTCATCTTCCAGTTGGTTCACAGATGCAATCAATGCAATAGATCCACCCTTCTTTTGTACCTTTTCAATTTCTTCATCTTGCTCCATTTCCAACACATATGTCTTCAAGGTTCCATAAAGCCTTTCAAGAGTGTAGTCTTTGTACTCTTGAGTGTTTCTGAGAGAAACAGTCATAGGCTTCCATTCTTTTGGAAGAGCTCTAAGAAATTTAAGGTTTGAATCCTTGGTTTGATAGATCCTCCCATACAACTTTAATCCATTCAAAAGCTTTTGAAACCTACTAAACGTGTCATTTAGGGTTTCACCAGCTTTAAAATGAAAATGCTCATATTGTTGTATAAGGAGCTGCATTTTTTTCCCTAACTTGCTCAGTACCTTCACAGAGAGTTCTAACAGTGTCCCATACTTCTTTGGAGGTTGTACAGTTTATGACATTGTCAAACATCTCTTGCTCCAAACCATTAAACAGAATGTTCATGGTTCTTTTATCTTTATGGACTTCTGCAACATCTTCAATAGTCCATTTTGAGACAAGTTTTGGAATTTCCACATCAGGAGCATCATCTGGCAGTCCAACTCTAGATGCAAACTTCATGGGAACGTGTGGACCTTTCTCAATGCAGTCTACATATCTCTCATCCATAGACATGAGATGTAAATGCATCTTTACTTTCCAGTGAAAGTAATTGTCCTTATCAAAAACTGGTATCTTTACTCCTGCATCCTTCTTCACTATGGTTACTGTTTTGGTCTTGATCTTTAAACTTCTTGTATGTTAGAAGCTTGTTCTGATACCAATTGTTAATCCCAAATGACCTAACAGAATTGTAGAGGGGGGGGGGGGGGGGGGTTGAAAACAATTCTTGATATTTCTTAAACTTAAAAACAACTTACAAATAAAAACTGAACTTAATGTAAAAATCACAAGCACATAAATAATTTCAGTTGGATTGTTTGATGATCCAACTGAAGTGATTTTTATTGCGGAAATAATCTGTGATACAAAATGTACACAGCTGCTCAGTTACAAGAGTGTAGAGAAGTATGCTCTCAAAGATAGCTAATACAATCTATTTGTTTTTCTTCTCACTCTTCTATTTTAACTGTTACACTTGGTTATATACATTCCCAAGTTTACAATACTATTTTGGTTACACTAAAGTACACTAGTAATAACCATCAGTAGTTTGCTTTTCATTCCTTTTGTCCAATGGTCCTTGGAGATCCTTGCTTTTGTCTTCACGCTTATTATGATCACTCCCAAGAGCTTTATTGGAAATTGGAATGTTTCCTTATTTCCAGTAACCATTTTGATGGCTTCCAATGCACAGTACACTTCCATATCTCCTTTAGATGTGTTCAGTAAACTGTCACTATCACTTTGTCAACTATTCAAAAAGTAATAGTGATTCGTTGATGGCATGGAGATGTGTTTCGTTGATAGCTTTATTCTTCATTTCGTTGATGGTGTATTCCTCGTTTCGTTGATAGAGTAATCTTCATTCCGTTGACAAACTAATCTTCATACCGTTGATAGAGTAATCTTCATACCGTTGACATGTCTTCACTTAGGCAGAATTACATGGCATAATATATTTACAATTCACCAACCTATTTTGCCTATCTAGTACTTAGTCAACATGACTTAGAAAAACCTATCTAATACATACAACAAATTGCATATCAAACTGTGAAGTATTGTACAGTACAATTGCTACATCACTCATTTCGTTGATGAGCTTCCTGTCAACGAAACACTGCAAAGCATGCCATTTTGTTTACAGTTACAAAATGACTTAATACAAATTCTACTAAGTGTTTTTATAATTATCATCAAGAACAACATATTCCTAACAGTGGCTGTCGTGTACAGTGCAGTTAATTGATCAATACAAAGGACCGCAGGAGTACTTAATGCATAAGCCACTAAAGAACGTGTATTCAAGAATTGTGCCCATGCACAAAACTGTAAGTTCACAATGGATTTCACATTCTGAAAAGTGACATGATTAGTTTTGGTAACAATAAATTCTCCGGCCATTATATTTTCAAAGAATTCCAGAAAATTTAAATTAATACCAAAACTATTTTAATTAATTATTTCTAATTAATCAAGTTTTAAAATAACCCTTTTTCAGAAATCACAAACTAAGAACAAATACTCAAGAACCCTAATTGTTACTTTCGAAAATTTCTTTTAAAAACTGAAAGAAATCAATTGTTTTAACAACTAATTTCTTAATATGAACAGTTAACAATTTGTTGAGTTCAAAAAGATCATTCTCGATGGTTTCTTCTTGAAAGAAAGATCAAAAACTCAAAGTAATCACAATTGCTCGGTTAAAAACAATTCACAGTTAGCAAATAGTGATTATATCAAGTTTTAATCGATAAAAATCAAGAAACTATCAATGGTGATGTTCTTTGTCTGTATCTATTTGTAAGTATATAACACAAAATCTTTTCTTAGATCTGATAATTATGAAGAAAAACGGCTAAGGGGCTGTTAAATACCTTTTTGAAACTCAGGGGTATTTTAGTAAATTAATGTTCGATAGTTTTTAAATAGTACTGTCGATAGTTTTATTTTAGGGGCAAAAAGGTCAATTTCTCTTCGATAGTTTTTGAAAAACTATCGAAGTGTTTAAAATTAGAATGCAAACCGACTTTTTTGAAAACCATAGAAAGCTTTTAGCTATATAAACTAAAAACTATCGAACTCTATTTTTCACTTCAATTTCAAAAACTATCGAGAAATACCTTCGATATTTTTTCATTTCCTTTCCAAAAACTATCGAAAATTGCTTTCGATATATTTTTTTAAGTACTTAGAAAACTATCGAATTTCCTAATTCGATATTTTTTCCTGCTAGTTTAATTTTCTTAAAACTTGTTCATGTTTTAAAAATCAAACTTTCTTTTTATTTTCTGTTAACTATGAATTTATTTTAGATCAAAATTCTTCACCAAAAATTCAAAATTACCAGAAAATTCACAATTTTATTAGAATTAAATCGACTAAATATCATTTATTGACATTAACCAATTAAAATCCAATAAATTATGCTGCATTAATCTACAATGTTTAAAACAAAGTAAATCAATTCGAATTAAATAGATTCTTAAATATTTAGGATAAATATTAGCACCTAAATAATTTTAGAATTATTAACTAGTTAAATGCCAGAAGATATATCATTCATAAATATTGTTAGATCATGATTCAATGATCGTCAGGATCTAGACTCAACTGATCAGGATTGTTGACGTCATCAGTATTGCATGGTCATCAGGATTTATATCAGGACTGGGATCAGGATTGATCATCGAGACTGGAAGCTGATCAGGATTCGTACTTTGAGTTATATTTGGAGTCTAGTTAAATAAGGAAGTTTATTTTGTCGGTGCCTTATTTATAGTAATGAAGCTATCAATTTAGGATAGGTTTCAATCTTTGTAATCGATTAGGACTTATCATGTAATTGATAGAGAAGCTGTGTAGTATATAAACACAGTTTAGGTTTCGATTTATATCGATCAAACACACGAGTATTTTTGTAACCTAGAAGCTCTCAAGAACATCAGAATTTCTTGAGAGAGTTTGTAACAGTTTTATATCAGATTTAATAAAGCTATTATTATTCTTTCATATTTGTTATATATACTTTAATAAGTCGAGAATCTTATACAATTGTATTCAACCCCCCTTCTACAATTGTTAATTACTGGGCAACAATTGGTATCAGAGAAAACTGATTTAAATTTGAATCAGATACGATCTAAGATGTCGACAAAGTATGAAAGCATGAAAATTCCCATCATGAAGAAATCAGAATATCCAACATGGAAGGTAAAGATGCTGATGTACCTGGAGGCTATGGATCCTGACTATTTGGACAGGATTCGTGATGGACCATATATTCCTACCAGAATTATAGGACGAACAGAAACTGTACCTGAACACTATGTGGTCAAGGCAAAAAGTGAATGGACTCCAGAAGAGAAAGGTGATGTTCTCAGGGATGCAAAGATAAAAAAATATCCTTCACAACAGTCTTGATGCTGTCATGTCTAACAGGGTAATTGCATGCAAGTCTGCAAAAGAAATTTGGGACACTTTGGAAACTCAATGCCAAGGATCTGCATCAATTAAGAAAAACATAAGGGCTCTATTGATTCAAAAGTATGAACAATTTGATGATAGACCTGATGAGAGCCTTACTGACTTGTATGATAGATTCCTGACACTCCTGAATAATCTATCACTAGTTGGCAAAGAGTATGTATCTGAAGATTCTAATACCAAGTTTCTGAGAGCTTTACCAGAAGAATGGGATACACAAACATCAATCATTAGACATCAGTATGATCTAAACACTGTGTCTCTTGATGAAGTTTATGGGATGCTGAGAACCTATGATCTTCAGGTTCAACAAAGGAAGAATACGAGAAGCAGCAAGGCAAAGTCTATTGCCTTGAAAGTTGAGACTAAATCAAAAGGAAAAGTTGTGGAGGTCTCTAGAAGAAATTCAAGGATAGTTGAGTCAGATCCTGATGACTCATCGTCAGATACTGATGGCAATCCTGATGCCAATCTTGATGATGATTCTTCTAACTCAGACATGGAAGAGATGGTTGCTATGATAGTCAGAGGCTTCAAGAAGATGAAGTTCGGGAAGGCTAGAAGACAAGACAACTTTCAGAAAAAGACCTTCAATGCTGACAAAGACAAGTATAACAAAAAGGACAACAAAAGTGGCAAATTTGACAAGTCAAAGGTTAGATGCTACAAATGTAATGGAATGAGGCACTTTGCAACTGAGTGCAAGAAGACTAAAGCACTCATTACTGCAAGCAAGGATTGGATGGATTCTTCTTCAGAATCTGATACTGAGGTGGTCAACTATGCCCTAATGGCCAATACTGATGATATTGCTATTCCTGATGATAAGGTACTAAATATTGTCTTTGATTTTGATACTGATAATGCTTCTGAGTTAAGACGTTTTCTAAAGTCATTGCATATTAGTTTTAGAAGTCAAACTGCTGAGAATACTAGGATCTTATCTGAGATGTCTGAACTTAGAAAAATGAATGAGCATTTAGAAACTGAATTCTCCTTTATGCAAAATGTACAGATAGAATGTGATAATGCTAAACACATGTATTTAGAGATGAAACTTAAATGTACTGCTCTTGAAAAAGAACTTGAGGAAGCTAAAGAGAAAATCAGAACCTGGACAGATTCTGGAAGGAAATTTCATGAAATAAATACTTCTAAGAATTGGAAAGAGTGTCTAGGTTATAAGTCAGATGAGGATAAGAAGATAAAAAAGAAAGTTGTTATTGATGAGACAGTAAGTCCAATGACCTATAGACATGTTATAGAATAAACCAAATCAAAGATTAAGTCTGTTAAATTTGTATTTGGTAATGATCCCAATTCTACTTTTGAAAAGGGATCTACTTCTGAAAACTCAGTCTCTAATGTGAAGTCTAAACCTGTCAAGAAAACTGTAAAGAAAAATATAGGTCTATTGTCTCAGAAACAACTTAGGGAAAAAGTTAGTGATGTTACTGGTAAACAAAATCTACCAATTGTCAAGAGAAACATGAATGGTAAAGTTGGGATTAATAAAGAATAACTATAGGTTTATCCCAAATGCACCAAGAAAATGCTGCTTTAACTGTGGAAACTCTAATCATCTTGCTATTGATTGCAGGAAGAGTAAAAAGAAAGTTACTGAAATTTCTAAGTCTGATGTTAGGAGTAGATCAGTATTTTATAAACCACAGAAGTCCTGTTTTCATTGTGGTAGTAAATGGCATTCTATTTATACTTGTGAAGAATATCACAGTTTTTACTATAACTTCTATGATCCTTTACCCAAGTTTAATAATAGTGCAAATTCTGGTAGCTTTAAGAATGTCAATATGAAGCATGCTTTTTTTAATACTGATACTGAAAAAGCAAATCCTGATGGAGTTAATCCTGTCAGGACTGCTAATATTAGAAAGTCTTCTGCTGCTAAAATTAATAAAATGCATGGAAAAGGAACCCAACAAGTGTGGGTTCCTAAACATTCTAACTAGTGTTTTGACATTCTGATTGCAGGGTAAAAAGAAAAATGTGTTAGTCATGGATAGTGGTTGTTCTGTGCACATGACTGGAAACAAAGCCCTGTTATCAGAATATGAAGAAAAAGCTGGCCCAACTGTGTCTTATGGAGATGACAACATTGGACAAACTTTGGGATATGGCAACATAATCATTGGAAATGTCATCATTGAGAAAGTAGCTCTAGTGAAGGGACTAAAACACAACCTGTTGAGTATTAGTCAAATCACTGACAGAGGTTATCATGTCAACTTCTATTCCACACATTGTGAAGTAGTCAGCAACGAAACATGAAAGATAGCATTGGCTGGCTACAGACATGGTAAAATTTATGAAGCCAACATTCTCTCAAATACAGATGGCTCCCCTACTTGTCTCATCAGTAAAGCATCAGTAAATGAAAGTTGGAATTGGCATAAGAAGCTTTCTCATCTCAACTTCATCAATATCAATGAGTTAGTTAAGAAAGATTTAGTGAGAGGATTACCTAAAGCTTTGTATACTCCTGATGGACTCTGTGACGCTTGTCAAAAGCCTAAACAAAGAAGGACATCATTCAAGAGTAAATCAGAATCCTCTATTGGAGAACCATATCACATGTTGCATCTTGATCTATTTGGTCTAGTCAACATTATGTCCATCAGTAAGAAAAGGTACACTCTTGTAATTGTTGATGAATATTCTAGATTCACCTGGGTGTATTTTCTGCACAAAAAAGATGAAACTCCTGAAATACTGTTGGATCATGTGAGAATGATTGAGACAACCACAAAGTACAAAGTCAAGATACTGAGGAGTGATAATGGTACTGAATTCAAGAATTCAAAGATGGAAGAGTTCTGCAAATACAAAGGAATTATTCAAAAAATTTCTGCTCCTGGCACACCTCAGCAAAATGGAGTAGTAGAAAGGAAAAATAGAACTCTTATTGAAGCTGGGAGAACTATGTTGGAAGAAGCTAAATTGCCTACATATTTCTGGGCAGAAGCAGTCAACACAGCATGCTATACATAAAACCTCACTTTGATAAACAGACATGCTGTAACTCCCTATCAAATGCTCAAGGAGAAGAAACCTAGTTTGAAGCATCTGCATGTGTTTGGCTGTAAGTGTTTTGTTCTCAGAACTCATCCTGAACAGCTAGGGAAATTTGAGACAAAGGCTGATGAGGGAATTTTCATAGGCTATCCTGCATCAAGAGCCTTTAGAGTTTTTAATTTGAGAATAAGAACTGTCATGGAGTCAATACATGTATCTTTTGATGATAAGAAGATAACTGGAATCAATGAAGACTCTCGTGATAGATTGATTTTTGAAAATGAAGCTACCAAGGATCCTGAAGAACAAGAATCAGATACTGATGGGTCACCAAATCTTGATGACGCATCAAATCCTGATGAAGCACCAAATCCTGATGGTGCTAATACTGATGATACAAATAATGGTGATACATCTAGTAGTGCACTTTATGGAATAAAGCAAGCTCCAAGAGCATGGTATGAAACTCTAGCTCAATTCTTACTGGAAAGTGGATTCAAAAGAGGTACCATTGATAAAACTCTATTCTATTTGAATCATGGTAAGGATTTGTTCTTAGTTCAGATTTATGTTGATGATATCATTTTTGGGTCAACAAACAATAAGTTGTGTGAAAAGTTTTCTAAGGTTATGCAGTCAAGATATCAAATGAGCATGATGGGAGAAATGAGTTACTTTCTTGGTCTTCAAGTTAAACAGACTGAAGATGGGATTTTTATCAATCAGTCAAAATATACAAAGAATTTATTGAAAAGGTTTAACATGCAAGATTGTGCTATTGCAAGTACTCCCATAGCTACAGCTACCAAACTTGATCCTGATCAAGGTGCTGAGGTAGATGTAATTCACTACAGAGGAATGATTGGCTCTTTATTGTATCTCACTGCAAGTAGACCAGATATCATGTTTGCAACCTGTCTGTGTGCAAGATTTCAAGCAAAACCTAGGGAACCTCATCTGATTGCAGTCAAAAGAATCTTTCGATATCTCAAAGGCACTCCTTCTCTTGGTCTTTGGTATGCAAGGGAATCAGATTTTGGTTTGTGTGGTTATTCAGATGCTGATTTTGCAGGGTGCAAAATAGACAGAAAAAGTACTTCAGGAAGGTGTCAGTTTTTGGGTGGAAGATTAGTCTCTTGGTTCAGTAAAAATCAAAAGTCAATCTCTACTTCAACAGCAGAAGCTGAGTACATTGCTGCAGGAAGTTGTTGTGCTCAGATAATGTGGATGAGAAATAAGTTGTTAGATTATGGCCTGTCATACTCAAAAATCCCTATTTATTGTGATAATCAAAGTTCTATTGCAATGACAGGAAATCCAGTTCAACATTCTCTTACTAAACACATCAGTATTAGATATCATTTTATAAGAGAACATGTTCTGGAAGGAACAATTGAACTTCACTTTGTTCCCACTGATCAACAACTAGCTGATATATTCACCAAGCCACAGCCTGAAGCTACTTTCAACAAGTTGGTGAATGAACTTGGAATGATGAACTTTGAGAATTTTTGAGGAAGGCTACAGAGAGAGGAAATCCTGATGACTATCAAATACTGATGGTCATTCTGCAAGGTATGTAATTTTGATCAAATCCTGATAGGACACAATCCTGATAGGAAGTCAACTGGTCAATCCTGATGTACAGGTCAGTATTTCATTGCTTAATTTGTGCCTGATTTTTCATCAGTTACTGATGAGAAACGTTTGAGTTTTAGTTGGACAACTGTATGCGCGCGTGTGTCACACTAATAGATATATACATATAGATACATATAAAAAGCGGTGCAGTTATGTTTAATTACGCACGTAATTTGTCCACTAATCATTTTTGCACAAATCATATTTTACCACCTGTCATTGAGAGTAATATTTTGTTTTAACAAAATACATTTGATTTTCTAAATTCCTGATTACTCTCTCATCATCAGTTTTTCATCTTCTTTCTCTTTGTACTCAAGAACCCTATTTTCTAAATCTCAATTCTCAAGATTTCTATTCTGTTTTAATGGCGTCTTCATCATTCATGAACAAAGAGACTGTGATTAGTGGTGTTACTTTTGCCACTAATAATTTTGTAGCCGTTTTGGATCATCAGGATCTGCCCTCTGAGTTTCATATAGTACAGGATTTACTAGCTTCAAGTCAATTGAAGTATGCTCTAACTGAACCTGCAAGTGTTTCTTTTAAGTCGGTTATGCAGGTGTGGAACTCAGTTTCTTTTGATAAAGGGCATTCTGGCTCTATCCTGATGAGATTTGAATATGATGGGGTTACTCATTATGTGACTCCTGCACTTGTGGAGGAAGCCCTGCATTTGCCTATTCTTGGTGATGTTGTTCTTGACAATGTTTCAGACTCGACTCTTTTTGAGTTTGTTACAAAATTGGGTTACAATGGGGAAGTTAAGAGATATGGAAATCTCTTTAGGACAAAGCTGAAGAAGGATTGGAACTATTTCTTTGACACCATCAGTCGCTGCTTCCTGAACAAGACATCTAATTTTGATGCTCTACCGTCAGGATCACTCAAAATAGGGTATTCTCTTATATACTCTACTGTTTTTGATTATGGGTCATTTATTCTGAAAGCTTTAAGTGATAGGAAATCAGATAAGTTAGGTTCTGTCTGTTTTCTTAGATTTTTACAGTTGATATTTAATCACTTTTGTCCTAATGTTGTTTTTGAGGATGATGTGATTCTACCTATTTGTAGAATTACAGAAAACAATTTGAAGTCCTTAGTCAATAGTGATAAGGCAAATGGTTTTACAGGAAATGCTTATATTCCTGATGAGGTCAGGCTTTTCTTGAAAGAGAAAATGCCTACTTATTATGGATCAATTTCTGATGCCATGGGGCAAGGCCAATCACACCTTATTCCTAACCCTAACATCCAACCTAAAAAGTCAAAACAGTCAACAACCACCTCTATTGTCTCTCAAAAGACTCTAGTTGTAAAAACAAAGAAATCAGCTAGAACTGATGTGTCTGGAAGGTAATCAGGTTCAAAGGATTTTTCCTCTACACCACTCACCAAAAAGAAGAAACAAGGGGGTGTACAAGGGGTCCTGGTGCAGAAGGATGCAAAGACTGTTCTTGATAAGGGTGTTGAGAATGTTCCAGTGAAAAGAAAGTTGATTTTAAGAGATGAAAGTGATTCTGAGGATGATATGCCCATCTCCTCCAAGTTGAAGATAATCAAGGAAGTTGCTGATACTGCTACTGAGGTTGTGGTCTCTACAAAGCCATAGAACCTGTCCATGCTCAAGGGGTTTCTGGTGCAAATGAAAGATTGGTCGAGGACACTGTCCATGAGGGAAGTCCACAAGAACCTTTAACTCAAAGTGTTAAAGCAACTTCTGAACCTCAGGCTCCACAAGAACTATTGGTGGCAAATACTGATGCATGCCAATCAAATCCTGACGTTGTTGCTCCTGATGCTAGTGGTGCTCCTGATGCTGAGCCAATCCTGATACAACCACTTTTCTCAAGACCAATGACAGACTCTATCACAGCATCACAGGACAAACTTAAAGGTATTGATATTCCTGATCCTGATGTTACTCATGATTCTGATGCTGATGATAGTGATGATAGTGATGATGATAATAATGAAGAGAAGGATCAGCTTGCTACAACAATCAAAGCTAGTCTTGGAACCAACTTTGGTTCATCAAGCACATTCATGGCTGGCAAGGCTACTACTGGAAAAGACTTCAGACAAGACTTTTCTGTTCCTTCTGAAATGACTCCTGCTGAGGCACTTAGACAATATGAATGGAACAATTCATGGTACAGATCTACTGAATCTGTTAGTTATCCTCATGCTCTGGATCATGCCTATGATGCAGTGAAATTAATTGAGAATCAAGATTTGAAGAATCATTTGAAGGCTACTACTCTCTTATCCAAAAGCCTCAAACATGAGATTGATTCTGTCAAGGCTGCAACTGATTCAGTGAGGAGTGATATTGCTCAAAACTTTACAAAGGTGCCTAATGTTTTTCAACTAAGAGTTGTGGAATCCCAAGTAAAGTCAGTTATTTCTGAACAATCCTCCATCAACAGCAGAATTGATTCTCTTGATACAAAGGTAACTGATATTCAAACCTCTCTTGCCTTAATTTTGAATTTATTGTCAAATACTGATGTCAAAAAGGGGGAGAAGGTAAGTTCTACAAAATGTACACCTGATCTAGTATTGAGAAATAATGATGATGATGATCATACTGGAAATGATGGTGGTGACAAAGTTCTACAAGGAGAAACCTCTGATGCTGCTGTTGTGAAGTCTACAATTCAAACTTCTCAAAGTCAAACAACGCAGTCAACTCATGTTTCTGATTCTGGAGTTAAGACAGTAAGGACACTGGTGAAATCTCAGATCCTGACGGAAGAACAAATCCTGACAGGTGATCAAATCCTGATGACTGATCAAATCCTGACGCCTGGTCATGGACAAACTCTTGCCATAATTCCTGAAGGTGATGAAGATGTTCTAATTGAAAATCCTGAAGATGCTGCTAACTTATTCCAGAAGTTCAAAATAAGAGATGGTAATGTTGTTACTCTTTATCACACTGATAAGAGAGTTCAACAATTGTTTGCAAGGAAAGCACTCTCTACAACAAGTGAAGAATATCCTGATCTCTCACAAGAAGAATTCTTAAATCAACAGAGAGAAATGATGGGGAGTTTTAATAACCCTGCTCCTACTAGAGGAAGAGGAGGCAGAGGTAGGAGAAGTGCTAGAAGAGGTAGAAGAAGCTCATCAAGTCAACCAATGCCTAGACAAACAAGGTCTAGAGGTTTAAGCATAGAAGAAATTCCTGAACCTATTCAAATTCTAGTAGTTCCTGACAGGTCTACTTTTGGTGATGATGGAATTATTGAAGATGTACCTGAATTGAGGAGAAGACCAAGACAATCAACTCTCAGTAATACAACTCAAATTGAAGATTCTAATCCCGACATTGTTCCTGACACTGTTCAAGATCCTGATGAATCTGAACTTCTACAAGAGGTTGATTTGTTAATACTGTCTACTGTGGTTGATTCTCATAATCTTGAAGTGGATGAAGAAGAAGAAGCAAGAAGAAGAAAGATAACAAGAACAACAAATAGAGATTTCAATCTCTATGTACAAAGGCTTAAACTCTCAAATAGAAGGTTGTGGAGAAATCCAAGCAAACAAGAACCTCAGCTAGAAAGAAGCTATGCTTTTGAAAAAGAGAAAGACAAGAAGTGGAAACACATAAGCACACTTAGGTGTAATAGACCTATTAATTTTCAGAATGGTGGTGTTATAACAAGTGCTTCCAGTGTTGCTAATTTCTCTGATTCATATAGATCAAAAGCACTCTGGTTACAGATGTTCTCTAATCTAAGGCAAATGACAAACAACTCAAGAGGAGGTATTGGACACAGGGATGCTGAATATCTGAATACACCTCATGTCATGATTGTCTTGATTGGATAATTGTCCTTGAGAAACTCCCCCTGAGTTTGTTGTCCCTAATTGATCACTTCTAGAAGCATTTCTGTGACTGTCAACGGTATGACCATTTTGGCTGTCAACGAAACGCTCATTTTGACTGTCAACGAATCCTCCATTATGACTGTCAACGAAATGACCATTTGGTCTGCTAGCAGCTATTCTTTTCAATCTCAATGCAGCAATTTCATATTCACTGCTGCTTTCATTTGTGCTAGATACAACAACTGTAGGCTGTTTCTCAGTAGCCTTAACATGATTCACTTGATCTCCTTCCTCATTTTCAAAAGAAAGACTTTCATGGAAACCTTCATCACAGAGACCTTGAATTTTGAGATCATCAAAAACAACATGTACAGATTCCATAACAATGTTGGTTCTGAGGTTATAGACTCTGTAAGCTTTCCCTGCTGCATATCCCACAAATATTGCTTCATCTGCCTTTGCTTCAAATTTCCCCAAATGCTCAGCTTGATTCCTCAAAACAAAGCATTTGCATCCAAAGACATGAAGAAAATCCAATAGTGGCTTCTTTCTTTTGAGTAGTTGCTAAGGGGTCATTCCCTTGGACTGATTAATCAAAGAAATATTTTGAGTGAAGCAAGTTGTGTTAACTACCTCAGCCCAAAAATAAGTTGGTAACTTTGATTCATCTAGCATTGTCCTTGCAGCTTCAATAAGTGTTCTGTTTTTCCTTTCAACTACACCATTTTGTTGTGGTGTCCTTGCTGCTGAAAACTCATGCAAAATACCATTTTCTTCACAGAACACCTTCATGCTTGAATTCTTGAATTTTGTCCCATTGTCACTCCTAATCCTTCTTACTTTGAAATCAGGATGATTGTTTACCATCTTGATGTGATGGATAATGATTTCACTTGCCTCATCTTTTGAGTGTAAAAAGAAGGTCCATGTAAATCTAGAAAAATCATCAACAATCACAAGACATTATTTCTTCTTTGAGATAGACATGACATTTACAGGGCCAAACAGATCCATATGAAGTAATTCAAGTTGATGGACAATTGATGACTCTGTCTTGCTTTTGAATGATGCCTTCTTTTGTTTCCCTTTTTGACATGCATCACACAAACCATCCTTGGAAAACTCCACCTGTGGAATTCCTCTAGCAAGATCTTTCCTCACCAAATCATTCATAACTTTAAAATTCAGATGAGATAATTTCTTGTGCCATAGCCAACTTTCATCCTTGCTTGCCTTGCTGAAGAGACAAGTGATGGTGTCTGGACTTGTTCTACTAAAGTCAGCAATGTACACATTCCCTCTTCTGAATCCAGTCATTACCACATTGTTGTCTCCTCCTTTAGAAACAACACAGGTTTCTTTAGAAAAAGAAACTAAAAATCCTTTGTCACAAAGTTGGTTGATACTAAGCAAATTGTGCTTAAGACCATCCACCAATGCAACCTCATCTATGATGACATTCTCTTTTGAAATCAAACCATATCCCTTAGTGTAGCCTTTGCTATCATCTCCAAAAGCAATACAAGGGCCAGCTCTTTCCTGAAACTCTGTGAGCAGGGTAGAATCACCAGTCATGTGTCTTGAACAACCACTATCCAAGTACCAAAGATTTCTTTTGTCTCCCTGCACACAACAAAACCAAATCAAGTTGATTTTGGTACCCAAGTTTCCTTGGGTCCTGTTTTGTTAGCCTTTGCTTTTCCTTTTATATCATTTTTCACCTTGGGCTCAGATTGATTTAAATCAATCTTTACCCTTGGTGTTGATTTCTGAGGGTTGCTCACATTTTCATTCACAGCATGCATAGTTGGAGGAACAAACATGTTATTCATATTCCATGGCATTTGTGGCACATTAAACATATTCATGTATGGATTAGGCACAAATGGCATGCTGGCATATGGATTTTGAAATTGTGCATATGGAGCAAACATGTTAGGCATAACAGGCATTGTAGGCATAGAACCATTCATTGCAGGCTTAGACATTTTCACTTTAGCAGTCTTCTTAACAGATTTGCAGTTAGTAGATAAATGACTAACACTTCCACAATTGACACATGTCTTTCTAGGAGCATATTTATCAGGTGTGTAATTGTTGTGTTTGTTAATCCCTACTTTGCCATTCCTGTTATTCTTTTTATTTCCCTTAGCCTCAACTTGAACATTCTCTAACTTATCTTTCAATTGCTTGTTGGACAAGTGACCTACATTGGCTCTCTCAACAGGCTTCTCAACTTTCTTTGATTTACTAGACTCACCTTGAACAAAGTTCTTGGTGACAGGACCATACTTGTTATTAAGTCTAGTGAGTTCTTCTCTTCTTTTCTCTGTCAACGAAATAGCCTGATCGGTTGATGGTTCATCTGTCAACGAAACATTTCATTCCGTTGACATATCAACCTTCAACAAATGATCATTGTTGTTTGTTGACTCTGTTTCTGATTCTAAGGTTTCACCAACATATCCTAGCTTCTCTTTGTTCTTTTTCCATGATTTTTCACAGAAAGATTCCATACCTTGAACATTAATGATGTTGTTAGCAACATTCCTGGCATCTTTCCATTTAGCAATCACACTTTGTTCTATTTCAAGTTGTGTTTTAAGAATTTCTTCCCTTTCTAACACGTTCTCAAGTTCCTTCTTAGCATCCCTACTAACACACCTCATTTTCTCAAATTCAATGAGTTGTGCTTCTAACATTGCATTCCTATCACTTAAGAGCAGATTAGACTCTTTTATTCTTGAATTCTCTTTGGTAAGTGATTTAAGAGTAACACGCAAGTTATATAGTACAGTAGACATTTCATTTACTGCACTATCACATTCCTCTTTAGAAAGCTCAGAAAGATTAGTAATTGTAACCTGGTTGCTTGAGGAGCTTGCTTCCTCCTCATGATTGTTAGCCATAAGAGCCAAGTTGACATATTCAACATCATCATCAGAATCTTCACCATTACCAGCCCAATCATACTCCTGAGACATGAAAGCCTTTTCTTTTTGCTTGAGAAGTTCAAAGTATTTCTTTTTATAATCAACAGGCTCAAATTTCCTGTTGCCCTTCTCAACCTTGGGCTTTCTGCAGTCTCTAGCAAAGTGACCAAGCATTCCACAATTGAAACATTTAGATTTAGACTTTTCAATCCAGTTATTTTTGCTGGGTTGAAAGTCTCTCCTTGGTGGCCTTGCTTCTGAGTTTCTCTTGAACTTGAACTTAGAGAATTTTCTTGACAGAAAAGCAATGTGTTCATCAATCTCATTGTCATCTTCCAGTTGGTTCACAGATGCAATCAATGCAACAGATCCACCTTTCTTCTGTTCCTTTTCAATTTCTTCATCTTGCTCCATTTCCAACTCATATGTCTTTAAGGTTCCATAAAGCCTTTCAAGAGTGTAGTCTTTGTACTCTTGAGTGTTTCTGAGAGAAACAGTCATAGGCTTCCATTCTTTTGGAAGAGCTCTAAGAAATTTAAGGTTTGAATCCTTGGTTTGATAGATCCTCCCATACAACTTTAATCCATTCAAAAGCTTCTGAAACCTACTAAACGTGTCATTTAGGGTTTCACCAGCTTTAAAATGAAAATGCTCATATTGTTGTATGAGGAGCTGCATTTTGTTTTCCCTAACTTGCTCAATTCCTTCACAGAGAGTTCTAACAGTGTCCCATACTTCTTTGGAGGATGTACATGCTAGGCCGAATACACAATATATAATCAATATAAGTATGATAATAACAATTGAGAACACTGTTTATGAATCAACAACTGAATTATATAAATAATTCTTCTCTCAGTGATGTTAAAGAATCACAGAGAGCTGCTAGGTTACAAGAATAATATATTCAGTATTCGCATCCCTTTTAGGGTTAACCTATCTGTGTTTATATAATACACAGTTACATAATCAATCTCTAATTGATATTTCTATAAATTAGCTATACAAATCATATCAAATTAGAATTGCTTCTGTCTTCTGTTCCGTTTCCTTAACTGTCTCAATATATCTTGCTTCTTTCCATCTTCAAGATATATTGCTTCTAGAATCTTCATATTAGCACCGACAGTTAATGAACTCTTCACCCCGTCAGACTTTATCAAACTCTAACTGGCTTCTAGTAAACTCTGATGAGTACCTGGTACTTAAACACTGATGAACAAACGTCAACAATTATATCTAACAATCTCCCCCAACTTGTGCATAATGAAGATGTACAAGTTAAATAGATAATTGATGATGTCAAAACATATAACAAATGCAGTGTTTAAATATAACAGAGTTTAACCTTAACTTAGAACAAAAAACTTTAAAAACTTACAGTCAGACTTTACTTAATCTCTTCAATATCAGGCACTGTCCTGAGATAATCGATGAGAAGTCTTCTTTCAGCCTTTTCTAGCTCTTCTACCATGATCTCTTTCAATTCCTTGAGCTCTGGATCACCTTCTCCAGTCTGGTAGATAGCAGCTCTCAGAGAATAAATGCTGTTCTTTCTCATTTCATTCCCTAGCCGGATATAAAATGATTTGTCTGACTCCAGATTGAATTCCAAGACTTTAATACCCAGTGCGGTCTTAAACTTAGCACTATTTCTCTTCATCTCAACAATCTTTCCATAAGCATCTCTGTACTTAGGAATATATGCACTAGAAACACCTCCTCCAAGCATAGCTTTTGTCTTCAGCATCCTTTCTCTTAGAACTAAAGCAGCATTGTGAGTACTTCTATTTTTGACTTTGAGAAGGTATAAAACATACTCAAGCTCTTCCCATAGCTTCAATTGAACATCAGCTTCTCCTACTCTATATACTCTTCCATCAGACATAAAATATAACAAAACCTCTTTCTTCAATCCTTTATGATAGACCATCTGAACAGATTCTAGTTTATCAAGGCTCTCTTGAGATACCCCAATACCAGCTTCTGCCAGTGATGTTTGATCTAAAGATCTGTTATTTATTCTCTTTTCCCTGTGTGAACCTAAACCAGACTTGCCATAAGATTCTTTTCCAAGTACTGTCCTGGTTTGAGAAAAATCAACAGCTTCTAACGTCAGAATTTCAGAAAGTACAGGTCTTAAGAAACCTTGAAGTTGTGGAGCTAGCTGAGTTTGTACAACTTGAGCCTTGTCAGAGGTTGTCACAACTTTAGTAGAAATATCAACATGAGCAACGTCAGAGGTTGATTTGTTTATCCTTGATTCAACTTGAGCAACGTCAGAGGTTGAATCATTCTTCTTTGGTAACTGTCCTTCTTCTACCAGTATACCCTTTCCTTTATCAGTATTTGCAATCACAGGTCTCCTTGTGTATTGTATACTCTGTTGAGTATTTTCTTTGATAGAAATTCCAATTTCTTTCTTTCTAGGAGCCTTTACTAATTTCTTCTTATAAGTACCAGAAGCAACTTTCTTTTTATGTTCTTCAGACAGCATCTTCATTTCTGCTTCCAAATCCTCAACTGTCACTTCACCATCATGCTCATCTAAAAACAGCTTGGCTGCAATCTCTTCATCAGTTATTGGATTAGCTGAAATCACTAGACTCTTAAGTCTTGAAGAAGATTGAGCATGAGTACCAGAACCAGTAGCACCAGAGTTTATCATATCAGAGTTTGTCTGTCTAGCAGAGTTTGACCTAAGTCGCCCTTGCTCTTGAGAAGACTTTGACCTTTTCTCTGTTTCCCTGCTTCCACCATCATTTGAATCATCCCTCAGTCTCAAAGTTGGAGTCCTTCTGCATTTGTCTTTAGGTATCTTCTCCCCCTTTTTGACATCATCAGGAATAAAAACTGATGTCAGCAACTCTAGTGATGCAGCAATAGAATCAATTTTTCCAGACATCAAAGTCTGATTCTCTTCAACCTTCAGTAACCTGGAGCTAAAATCCTTTTGTTCTTGACACAGGGAAAGATATAAAGATTTATCCTTTTTCAATGTAACTTCCCTGGCAACTATGTCATTTCTCAGTCCATCAATAACCTTATCAGTAGTATCAAAGCGATTATGCAATGATTTGACTTGGAAAATTGTGGCTTTGAGATGAGTTAAAAGTTCAGGATTTTGAATTTCCTTAGAAGACTTGGTCACAAAATCAGCAGCTCTTTCATCAGAAAAGATAGTTTCTCTGCTTGACCAATTAGAAAAATACATTTCCTGAAAGTGAGCGTCTGTAGCATGTTGAGCAGCAACTCTTTGAGATGTATCAACAGAGTTTGCAGAAGAAGCAGCATTAGAAGAAATAGAAACATCTTCGTCAGCATTATCTTGTGCTCTCTCAGGAAGATCAGAGTTTACAACTACATTTTCAGCAGCTTCTTCAACATTCTCTGCTGCAACATCATCTTTCTCAGCATCTTCTTCTACTGCTGGAACAACTTTTTCTACTATAATCTGCTTCTCAGCATTTTCAACAATCTGCTCAGAAGAGACAGATCTTGATGCCTGATCAACCTCTTCACCAACTTCAATAACTTGATTAGTGACAGAGAGAATCTCTGTATGAGTTGCCATTAACTCTTCAATTACCAGAGTGGCTTGATCAGCTACCACATCCGCAGTGTCACAAATACTGACAGTAGGATGTGCTTCAATCTCTTCTTCATTATCCATCTCCAATATAGGTTCAAGGAACACCTCAGGAGCTTCATCAGAATTTACTCTGTCCACTATAGGCACAGTAGTGTTATCATCGACAACAATCTCCTCAATAACAACATCAGCCTCATCAGCATGTGCTCTGGTCTCATCAGTAACAACCTCCTGATTTTCAGCTTCAGGAGCTTCAGCGTTTACAAAAATCTTGTCCTCATCATCAGCATTTGCAACAGGCTCCTCAACAATAACTTCAGGAGCTTCATGCTGGACAGCTTCAGAGTCTGGTGTAGACTCATCCAAATCATCAAAAAGATAATTTGCTACCAATCTCCTTTTTCTCTTATGAAGAGTTTCATTGTCAAGATCATCCTCATCATTCGCTTTTGATCTATTGGCTCTCCTCTTCTTATAATGACCTTTTGGCTCATCATTTGATTTGGACACCCCTACATCAGTAGATGATATAACAGACCTTGCAGGTTTAGTACCAATATGCTTAGTCCTACCACCCCTTGCAGGTTTGACAGATGTTGATGAAGGTAGCTCTGTTTGTAAAGGCTCAGGTTGAGGCTCGGATTAAGAAGAAGCTTGTGTTGGTGGATTTACTTGATCATTTATAAACTGTTGCACAGAGGCAGGTAGCAACAAGTCTCCAACAACCCCTTTCTTAACATCCTTATTGATAAGATCAGAAAATATCCTCTTGTGTAATTTAAAACAAGAAACATCTTCATCAATTACTTCTACCCCTTCAACACAGTAAGAGAATAAAATCTGACAAAATCTAGAAAAGTAAACTACTCTTCTATTTTCTGTCATTTTCTCCCCTAAGTTATTCAAAACAAGTCGTGCAAAATCAAAATGATTATTATATAACAGAGAGTACCCGATTTGCAGACTGTCTGTGGGAATAGCATCCCAGTTGGTGCATTTCTTTCCGAACGTCCTTGTAATGCAATCAAAGAAGAAGCTCCACTCCTTCCTTAAGAACGGTCGTTTCAACTGTCCAATCTTAGTCAAGGGTCCAGAATACCCAATCTCTCACATCATCCTTATCAAATCTTCATCACCCATTCCAATAGTATACGACGAAAACTCAGGAAACCCCATTGCAGCCCGAATGGTTCCAGCAGTAATTACATACTCTGTTTCTTCAAATTCAAAGATTATAGATGGGTTACCAGTCTCACCACCATCATCATACATCCCGGACTCCCAAAATGCCTTGATTTGTAAACCAGAAAGTTTTGCTGGTTCAACTAAAGCACGCCCAATCGCTGACTGAGCAAGAAAATCTTGAATCATATGAAAAGCTTCTGGTGCGTTGGCAGTGTTTAATGGTGCTGCATAGTTATTTGGAACAAATTCTAACCCAGAAGAAACAAAAGCTGTAGTCGCCATTAGTAAGATTTGAAAGAAATCAAAGAAACTTATGCAAAAGCTTCGAAAGAGTTTGAAAGTAGGAAAGTGTTTGTGAATATGTGTGTGTGAATTAGATGTGAATTGAAGTAAGATGTGAAAGGTTTAGACGTATGTGTGTGTATTGTATAACGACTCGGAAAAACGCTTGTACAGTATTAATATTTAAATAATATTTGAGAGCTATGATATGTGAATATTGTGTGAAAGGTGGATATTTGACAATGTGATAATTAGATGTTTACTTGGTGAATGATATGGATTAAAATATATGTGTATGCTTTTAAATGCATTTTATATGAATTTCTTATTAAAAAATCAATTCTTTTTACCTTCCGGAAATTTTATAAAATCATCGGAGACTCTTTTTATTGTGAAATCTTTTTCACAACCTTTAGTTTATATTCTAGTATTTACTAAAATTAATGGAGGAATTTATTCTTGGCTTTAAGGATTTAAATTTGATTTTATGAGTTAAATGTCATTTAAGTGATCAAAACTTTGAAAATTCATATTTAATTCAATTTTGATCATAAAAATATTTTAAAAATATGGGGGAGCTTGTAAATTCGTATTCTTTGTTTTAAAAATACAATTGTGATTTTTTGATATTATCTTCATTTTATTTCGAATTTTAGAAAGGCATTTATATTGGTTTTCTTATTTAAAAATCAGATTTTGGAATTAGCAAGTTACTAAAATACCCCTGGGCTTATAAAACCCCAGCAATCAGTTTTTCCCCTTTTCTTCTTTCACCGTTCATCACACTCTCTTCTCTCTTTCTCTCGAGTCTCTCTTCTCTCTTTTCTCTCGGCAAAAATCTCTCTCTCTTCTTTGTAAAATCTCTCTCTCAATCTCTCAAATATATTGATAATTATGTGTGTATATACATATATATGCGCATATGTGTATGTGCGTGAGTGTATGCCGTGTGTATATGTGTGTATCGGTTTTTGCATGCAAAGGGGTTTTGGCGATTTTGATTTAATTCAATCCCGAAACCTTTGTTTTGTGATGATTCTGTGATAAGGAGATTGTTTAGATTATTATTGGTGAGGTTTGTTGAAGGAAACCCAATTTCCGGGCACCTCCAAACCATGCCGCCGTCGGCAATGAGCTCCGGCGAGCCGACGGGGACGATGATGATGTTATTGAGTCCAAATTATGTGTTAATAGCTATGTTAGTTAAGATTTTGGGTTGCATGTAAAGAAATCGAAATGCATGTATATTTTCGATTTTTCCCCTTTAGTAAATTCGGTTTTGAAAATTTGTTATGTTGATGTTTAATTGATAATCTCGGTTTATAGTGATTGCATGTTGATTAATTATGTTGAGTATAGATAGTTCAGAAAATTTGATGTTAAAAGTTTTGATTTGGGGATTTTAGTGAAGTCCCAAGTATTTGAATTGTTAATTTGGGTATTTGATAAATGCATGTAAAAGTTTAGTAATTTCTTGAGAACATGAGTATTAGTTTTGATATTGGATGGTTGGTTGTAGTAGAGATTATGATTGGGATGGTTTTGTATACACTTACTTCATGCTGAATTTTCCAGAAAACTGACTGCCTGTTCTGTTTTGATTGTTTTCGAAATGTTGCTGCCTGTTTTAGATAGAGAGCCTAGAATGTCAATGTTCTAAATTGAATCTAGTTTGTGCACGCTCTAACCTTGTATCGATAGGATTTACGAATAAAAGGTTATGATTATTTTACTAAAAGTTGCGCGCAGCAGGGATTTTCTGTGCTTTAGTACCTAGTTTATACAGTTCGTTTTTAATCTAAATGAAGTGTTCTGAAGTTGAAACTTTTATGCTAAGTTGAGTTAGTAATCAGGAAGTAGCCTGTCAAATTTGGTAATTGTTTGGATTTATGAAAAATGTTTTAGTAAAGTATGCGCAGCAGATTTTTCTGCTTTTTGAGATAAAAACATTGATTGTAAAAGTGTTAAGGATATGGTTGGCATGACCAAATTGATTTAAGGGATACCAAGTGTGGTATGATTTGAAAGGTATATTATTGTATATATATATATGTATAAGGAGCATGTTATGTGTATTTAAATGACGATGTGAGTTTATATGGTTGATTGCCTATTACGTGGTTATAATTGTTTTATGGTATAACTATTATGTGTTTACGCGCTTAGGATGCGTTGGGTAGTTTAGAGTAAAGGATTAGCATTTGAGAAGGAGCGTTCTAAGATAGAATATATTCTTTTGTAGAATCCAAGGAAGTGGAACTTAGAGAGTTCAAGGAAGTGGAACTTAGAAAGTCCAAGGAAGTGGGACTTAGAGACAAAGGAAAGACTAAGGTGGAGAATCAGTGATTGTTCATTACCCTTTTTAGCTACTTAAGGCAAGTAATACAAACTTGCTTTCGTATTTCGATTCCATTGTTTCATTTTGACATATATGAATTGTTACCTTGCCTTGATATACCTTTTAGTTCTGAAAACACTTATTGTTCATTGATAACCCTTACCTTTGTTCATATATACCATGTTGAACTATATACCATGCTTTGTTTAGTTCTTTATCCTTAAACCTTATACCCTGTTTATATCCATGAATTGAAACCTGATGACCTATGATTCTATAACCTGAATTTGATCATATACTTATGCATTCCCTTTTTATACTTGAAAGTGAATACACCTAATTCTTATTCTAGTACATTTCCAGAACAGACCCGATGATAAAGATTTCTGATATTCCACTAATAGAAATCCAGACTGTTTTGATTGAACTTATCTGATTTCCAAAAGACTTCTTTATATCTGAACATGTTTTGAAAAGGGATAAAGTTTGAACTCATTTAAATTCTGATTTATGGTTTCCACGGATTCCTAAGATTGGAGGCGTAAGAGGCCGAGTAACGCCGGTCCAGCACTTTTTAATTATAATAAATGGACTAGGGATGGACTAGTCTAAAGGCCAATGTGTTGCCTAATGGGACCCAATACAAGGACCAGAGGGACTGTGTGTCCGGTATGGGGACTTTACGTGGCTGATCACCCGTATTGTCCGGTGCGTTGTGGAAAATCTCCAAAAATTACTTATTGTTTTTGAAACGGATATCTTGATAATGAAATTGGTTTACCCTTTGAAATTGCATATTTATGCCATTGTTCCAATATATCCTTCATGTGGATTCTGCTAAAACCATGCCATATATATTGATGTTGGAAACTGTTTTGAAATTGTATATTCAATTCATTATTCTGATAACCCCTTGATACGGATTTTGCTATACCCATGTCATACATATTGATATTGGAACTGTTTCCCAGTGGATAACTGTATGGTCATATTATTATTACTTGCTGGGCATTTGGCTCATTCTTTTTCCCTATTCTAACCCACAGTGAAACGAGAAGATGCTACGTACATTTCAGACAGCTAGGAAGTCTTCTTATAGGGTTGTTTTTGGGATGCCAGCTCAGGTAGGTGATGGCCATATCTAGAAGGTGTTTTGTAATAGAGAAAGTAGAACTTTTAAGTCATGGATGTAATAACTTTTGAGACTTATGTTATGTATTAATGAATTAGATAGTGGATGCTTGTTTCACACCATCAACTGTTGAGATCCTTTGGTAGAGTTGGGGTCTAGTCTGCATGCTTATATTATTGTTTATGGGTTTAATATGTATAGAGGTTGTAGTGACTCCCCGATCATGACCCCAGATCGGGAGGGCGTCACATATTGTATAAATATGGAATTTAAAATTAAAAACTGAACAGTTTTTAATCATTAATACACAACTGTCTTACTCCGTTAATTTTGTGAGTGGTACACGTGGCACACATGCAATGACTGTGACAGCAGTAATTGACAGTTTCCAATGCGCATGCGCAGTAAAAACAACAATAATTACCGCCTTTTACACTTTTCTAGACACCCAACCTCTCTCCTCTGTTTAATACAAATTAGAACCGTTACCAATCATACTCTTTTATTTTCAAGAATGTTTTCTCAAAATTGTTAACTGTCTGAAACAAATAATTAATTTTAATCATCAGAGATTAAAATAAAATTACCTCAGCGTAGAGTACACAGTTCATCAGTGTTTACCAATCCTCCTCCTTTATAAATAAACTCTTTTCACAAACTGTACAGGTGTGAGTATTTGTGTGTGAATTAGCAGAGTTTACTGAATATGAATATTTAGATCATCTCAAAGTGCATAAAATCCACAAACTAAAGCAGTAAAAACTGGTTGCTCAAACTCTCATACCAAATAAAATCTGATTTTTATATCTAAACTCTGTATACTGATATCCTTTCATTTGGATATATCTTTTATTTTCACCCCATTTATATATAATTTTTTTTTATTATTTTTCTAGTAATCAGTGGTTGCCACTAGTCACCAAAAATCAAAGATTTTAGCCCTTATTTCATACAATAAGTTCCTGGATCTTCCTAGGCACAACATGATCTCAAAGGAATTTGTGCTCTTTTTGGCATCTTTTGATTTGAGGGTGAAATATTTGCAATTAATTAACAGAGTTTAGACTTTTCATCAGTTAATACAATTAATTTATGAGAGAAAGTGCAAACAGCTAATACAGACTCAGTGTATAGGATCAATAAACTAAGAGATGCTATAAATATAGAGACAGTATCATGCTGTGTAAAATTTCTGCACATTTTGTAATTTAGAATTTATAATACTTAGAAGGATTCATGATTACTTACTGAAAATCATGCTTCATACAGCTTTCTTCATCGGTCCATATGTTTCAGACAATATCACAATCAGAGTTTAACATTAGAGTTTAACCGATAGAGTATGACTAACAGATTTTACTATCAGAGTTTAACATACTGGTACAAATAGCAGTTAACACATGCAAAGAATCATGAGCATAAAATCATGTATAGAGTTTGAATCTAACCAGTATCTCTAGTCAAAACCAGAGATCATTCCAAGTTCATTTACCAGCCTTGTAAAGGTAGCTTCACTCAAAGGTTTGGTGAAGATATCTGCAAGTTGTTGGTCTGTAGAAACAAAATGAAGCTCAATGTTTCCTTCTTCCACATGTTCCCTGATAAAATGATACCTTATGCTGATGTGCTTGGTCATGGAGTGCTGTACTGGATTACCTGTCATAGCAATAGCACTTTGATTATCACAGTAAATAGGTATTCTAGAGTACCTTAATCCATAGTCCAGCAATTGATTCTTCATCCATAATATCTGTGCACAACAGCTACCAGCAGATATATACTCTGCTTCTGCTATGGATGTGGAAATTGATTTCTGTTTCTTGATGTACCAAGAAACTAATCTGTCACCTAAAAATTGACAGCTTCCACTTGTACTTTTTCTGTCTATCTTACAGCCTGCAAAATCTGCATCAGAGTAACCAATTAATTTAAACTCTGATTCTCTAGGATACCACAAACCGAGGGTTATGGTTCCTTTGAGATATTTGAAAATCCTCTTTACAGCTGTTAGATGTGGCTCTCTGGGGTCTGCTTGAAATCTTGCACAAAGACATGTTGCATACATGATATCTGGTCTACTTGCAGTGAGATAAAGAAGAGACCCTATCATTCCTCTATAGTTTGTCATATCTACTGAGGCTCCTGTGTCTTTGTCTAGCTTTGTTGCAGTAGCCATGGGAGTTGTAGCAGATGAACTATCAAGCATACCAAATTTCTTGAGAAGATTTCTGGTATATTTTGCTTGATTGATAAAAATCCCATCATCTGTTTGCTTGACCTGTAAGCCTAGAAAATAACTAAGCTCTCCCATCATACTCATTTGATATCTTGACTGCATAAGCTTGGCAAATTTCTTACAGAGTTTGTCATTAGTAGACCCAAAAATTATGTCATCCACATAGATTTGAACTAACAGCAAATCATCACCAGAATTAAAATAGAACAAGGTTTTGTCAATTGTACCTCTAGTGAACCCACTTTCTAAAAGAAATTGAGCCAGAGTTTCATACCATGCTCTTGGTGCCTGCTTTAGTCCATATAATGCCTTATCAAGCCTGTAGACATAATCTGGATGTTTGGGATCTACAAACCCTGGTGGTTGTTCAACAAACACTTCTTCTTCAAGTTTCCCATTAAGAAAAGCACTTTTCACATCCATCTGAAAAACTTTAAACTTCTTGTGAGCAGCATAGGCCAGAAAAATCCTTATTGCCTCCAATCTTGCAACTGGAGCAAAGGTTTCATCATAGTCAATTCCTTCCTGCTGTGAATAGCCTTTAGCCACAAGTCTAGCTTTATTCCTTGTAATCACTCCATCACTGTCTGTTTTGTTTCTGAAAACCCACTTTGTACCAACAATAGATCTGTTCTTTGGTCTTGGTACAAGTGTCCAGACTTCATTCCTCTCAAATTCATTTAACTCTTCTTGCATTGCTGTTATCCAATTAGCATCTTGAAGAGCTTCTTCCACTTTCTTGGGCTCAGTTTGAGATAAGAATGCATTAAACAGACATTCATTATTTGTAGCACTTCTAGTTCTTACACTAGCTTCTGGATCTCCAATTATCAAGTCAGGTGTATGAGCTTGTGTCCACCTTCTTGCTGTTGGTAATTGGCTTCTATTTTCATTATTAGATCCTCCCCCTTGATCCATGCTCTCCTGATTTTCTGCTTGACCATTTGCATTCTCTGAGGCTCCCCCTGAATTGGACTGTTCAGTATTTGAACTTTCAGAGTTTGACTCAGAGTTTCTGTTGGATTCTTCATTTGACTCTCTTTCAGAATTTGAGTCATCACTTTGAGAAGTTTCTGAAGTTTCTTCACGCTCCCCCTCAACTGGTTCTCCATTTCTTTCTGTCAGAGAAAATTCTTCAGAGTTTACCAGTAGAGGATCAGAGTATGCTTCGTCAGAGTTGTTGGATTTGCTTCATAGATGTTATTGTGCCTGTGTCCAACTAGAACAACTTTCCCTGTAGATTTACTGATAACTTCACAGTGTTCAGTATGAAAATCTACATGGTATCCTCTGTCACAGATTTGACTCACAGAAAGCAGATCATGCTTGAGTCCTGAGACTAGAGCTACATTTGTTATGATGACACTTCCAAGATTGATATTGCCATATCCCAGAGTATGTCCTATGTTGCCATCTCCATAGGAAACTTTTGGGCCAGCCTTCTCCTCATAGTCTGATAGCAGGGCTTTATTTACAGTCATATGTCCTGAGCATCCACTGTCCAAGATAAGAGTGCTCTCTTTTATGCCCTGCAATCACAAACAATCACTAAGTGTTAGATTTAAGGATCCAGACTTGCTTGGATCCTTTGGCTTTCTTAACATTGTTAGCTTTTGCAGCGGAATCACTATCAACAGAGTTTAAACTAACATTGTCAGACTTTACACTTGCAGAGTTTGCTCTAACCCACTTCAAGTTGGGTTTTAGCTCATAATAGTTGTGATAAATAGCATGATAACTCTTGCAAGTATAAATGGAATGCCAAGTGCTCCCACAGTGTGTGCATAAAGTCTTTGGTCTAACCCTAACATAATTATTCTTTACTCCTGATGTGGAGGGTAAAGAGTTAATATCTTTGTTCTTCTTGCAAAACCTGGCAAGATGGTTAGTACTACCACAACTATGACATGCTTTTCTAGGAGCAGCAGAATTAGGCAGATAATCATTTCTTTTATTAATGCCTACTTTTCCATTCCTATTCTTCTTAAACATTTTCTGTTTGTTGACAGACTTTACTTCTTTGAGCTTATGTTTGAATTGTTTCTCTGTCATTAAACCAACATTAACCTGTTTATCACAGATTTTTACTGGTTCTTTAACAACTTCTATCTCAATCTTATTCTCTGTTATTGAACCAATATTAACCTGTTTTACACAAGTTTTAACTGGTTCCATAACAGCTTCTTTCACAACTACAGACTTTAGATTACTGTATTCCGGAACAAATTGCACAGGTTTAAGTTGTGGTTTCACTTTAACTTTATCTTTAAATCTAAGTTCATCTCCCTCACAGTAACCTAAGCCTACAGTATCTGTCTGAAAAACCTGATGTGTGTCTTTTCCAGAATTTGTCCAGGTTTTAATTACTTTCCTCTCTTTTTCCAACTCAGATTCTATTTCCCTATATCTTTTAAGCAACTCCTGTTCAACATAAACAGCATCATCTCTCTCCTTTTGAACTTGTTGCATGTTAACAAGTTTCTCTTCAAGAAATTTATTCCTCTCTTTAAAACCTAGATTCTCAGATTTGATTCTTTCATTTTCTAAAGTCTGATCCCTATAACTAACATGTATGCTTTTAAGATAAATTCTTAATTCAGATATATTATCAGTATCATAAGCATAAGTTGTTAGGGGTACCTTGTTTCCAGATGACTCAGCTTCATCTTTAACAGTTGCCATGAGAGCATAATTGACTCCCTCATCTGAGTCTGAAGTGTCTGCCCAGTCCTTGCCTTTAGTGATGAGTGCTTTCTCAGATTTTCCTTTCTTGCATTCTGGAGCATAATGACCCATCTCTTTACACTTGTAGCACTGGATCTCAGACTTGTCTTTCTTTGCAGACTTGGTATATTTTCCATCAGACTTTCTGAAATTTCTCTTATCAGAATTTGAATCTTTCCTTGAGAATCTCTTTCCTTTCTTGAAGTTCTTGAATCCCATCTTCTTGAAGGTCTTCACCATTAAAGCAGCCATTCTCATCATCTCTTCTTCATCATCCTCAGAATCAGAAGCTTCATCATCAGTGTTTGAGCCATCATCAGAGTTTGATGACTCACTGTCAGATTTAATGACTAAAGCCTTTCCTTTGGTTTTCTTTCTTGATGATTCCTTCTTGACAGGCTTTTCTTCAACTTTAAGAGTAACAGATTTTGTATTCTTTCCAGATCTTTTGTTTCTCTGTTCTATTTCAAGTTCATGAGTTTTGAGCAACCCATAGATTTCATCAAGATCTGTATCCGCAAGATCATAATTGTCTCTGATTGTTGTTGCCTTTAAATCCCATCTTTCAGGTAGGGATAGAAGAAACTTGAGATTTGACTCTTCAAGTTCATACTCTTTATCAACCAGGGACAAATCATTCAACAATTTACAAAACCTGTCATATGTATCTGTTAAGGTTTCATCAGATCTCGAGTCAAAGTGTTCATACTCCTGTGTAAGAATAGTCTTCCTATTCTTCTTTATAGCACTTGTTCCTTGACACCTGACTTCCAAAGCATCCCAAATTTCTTTGGCAGTTTTGCAGCCAATAACTCTGTTAGACATGACATTATCTAAGGCACTGTGTAGTAGATGTCTAACCTTTGCATCCTTTGCAATTGATGAGATGTCTTCAGGAGTCAAATCTTTCTTCTCTTTTGGAACAGTCTTTTGTTCTTGCCCAGTAATAACAGGAGACAATTTAGTTGGCATATGAGGACCATCATTGATTCTATCAAGATATTCTGGATCTGTGGCTTCCAGAAACATGGTCATCTTCACCTTCCATATTGGATATTCAACTGGTCTGAGAATTGGAACCCTTATGGTCTCATATCGACTCACAGAAGTAGGTTGAACCTTCTGAGCATTAGAGCCTGCATTAGAACCTTCCTGAGAGTTGTCAGCCATGATTATACTTGTGTTTGGATCGATAAACTGTATATACTATTCAGCCTTGGCTATGATACCAATTGTTAGGCCGAATACACAATATATAATCAATATAAGTATGATAATAACAATTGAGAACACTGTTTATGAATCAACAACTGAATTATATAAATAATTCTTCTCTCAGTGATGTTAAAGAATCACAGAGAGCTGCTATGTTACAAGAATAATATATTCAGTATTCGCATCCCTTTTAGGGTTAACCTATCTGTGTTTATATAATACACAGTTACATAATCAATCTCTAATTGATATTCCTATAAATTAGCTATACAAATCATATCAAATTAGAATTGCTTCTGTCTTCTGTTCCGTTTCCTTAACTGTCTCAATATATCTTGCTTCTTTCCATCTTCAAGATATATTGCTTCTAGAATCTTCATATTAGCACCGACAGTTAATGAACTATTCACCCCGTCAGACTTTATCAAACTCTGACTGGCTTCTAGTAAACTCTGATGAGTACCTGGTACTTAAACACTGATGAACAAACGTCAGCAATTATATCTAACAGTACAGTTTATGACATTGTCAAACATCTCTTGCTCCAAACCATTAAACAGAATGTTCATGGTTCTTTTATCTTTATGGATTTCTGCAACATCTTCAATAGTCCATTCTGAGACAAGTTTTGGAATTTCCACATCAGGAGCATCATCTGGCACTCCAATTCTAGATGCAAACTTCATGGGAACGTGTGGACCTTTCTCAATGCAGTCTACATACCTCTCATCCATAGACATGAGATGTAAATGCATCTTTACTTTCCAGTGAAAGTAATTGTCCTTATGAAGAACTGGTATCTTTACACCTGCATCCTTCTTCACCATGGTTACTGTTTTTGGTCTTGATCTTTAAACTTCTTGTATGTTAGAAGCTTGCTCTGATACCAATTGTTAATCCCAAATGACCTAACAGAATTGTAGAAGGGGGGGTTGAATACAATTACTTGATATTTCTCAAACTTAAAAACAACTTACAAATTAAAACTGAACTTATAAAATAAAAACCACAAGCACTTAATAATTTCAGTTGGATTGTTTGATGATCCATCTGAAGTGATTTTTATTGCGGAAATAATCTGTGATACAAAATTACACAGCTGCTCAGTTACAATAATGTAGAGAAGAAAATGCTCTCAAAAATAGCTAATACAATCTATTTGTTTTTCTTCTCTTCTTTCTAAAGTAAATGCTACACTTGGTTATATAAACCCAAGTTTACAACTCTATTTTTGGCTACACTAAAAGTACAATGAGTAACCGCCAATAGTTTGCTTTTCATCCCTTTGTCCAGTGGTCCTTGGAGATATTTGCTTTTGTCTTCATGCTTATTATGATCACTCCCAAGAGCCCATGCTTATTATGTTTCCTTATTCCCCATGTCCATTTTAATGGTTTCCAATGCAAAGTACATTTCCACATCACCTTTAGATCTGTTCAGTTAACTGTCACTATCACTTTGTCAACTATTCAGAAAAGCAATAATGATTCGTTGATAGCAGGGAGATGTGTTTCGTTGATAGCTTTATTCTTCATTTCGTTGATGAGTAAACTCCATACCGTTGACAGAGTAATCTTCATTCCGTTGACATGTCTTCACTTAGGCAAAATTACAAGGCATAAGATATTTACAATTAACCAACCTATTTTGCCTATCTAGTACTTAGTCAACGTGACTTAGAAAACCTATCCAATATCTACAATGAAATGCATATCAAACTAGAAGTATTGTACAGTGCAATTGCTACATCACTCATTTCGTTGATGAGCTTCCTGTCAACGGAATGCTGCAAAGCATGCCATTTCGTTGACAGCTACAAAATGACTTTACACAAATTCTACTAAGTGTTTTATGTTTATCATCAAGAACAACATATTCCTAACACCTGGTGCACTTCCCAGAGTATTGAAGGTCCCTCAAACAGGAAAGAAGATCCATCTCCAACCTTTTTGGATGATGGAATTCAGAGACAAGGACAACTGTAGAAGATTCTTCAGAATAGAAGACCAACTGGAAAATGCATCCAATGAAACTCTGAGATTAATGCAATCCAAGTTGGGGAATCAAGATGAAGAAGAGAAGATTTTCTACAGAAGACTTCAAGCTCAGATTGAGGAGAACAATGCAAGAAAAGGGAAGAAAACAAGACCACAGAGGCAAAGATGAAAAATCTACTCAGACTAGAGGAGCAACTCTGTGCACTTGTTTTGTAAGATTTTCTACTTTGTATTTCAATTAAAATTCAATGAAGCTCAATGCAATTTCTACTTTTATTATTTGTAATTTTTCTGAGTGTTTTTGTTATCATCAAGGCTCTTGATTTATGGTTGTTATTCTATCAGTCATAAATTGGGGGAGATTGTTAGGAATATGTTGTTCTTGATGATAATTATAAAACACTTAGTAGATTTTGTATTAAGTCATTTTGTAACTGTCAACGGAATGGCATGCTTTGCAGCTTTCGTTGACAGGAAGCTCATCAACGAAATGAGTGATGTAGCAATTGCACTGTACAATACTTCATAGTTTGATATGCATTTTGTTGTAGGTATTAGATAGGTTTTCTAAGTCATGTTGACTAAGTACTAGATAGGCAAAATAGGTTGGTGAATTGTAAATATATCATACCTTGTAATTTTGCCTAAGTGAAGACATGTCAGCGGATTGAAGATTACTCTATCAACGGAATGAACATTACTCTATCAACGAAACGAGGATTATACCATCAACGAAACGAAGAATAAAGCTATCAACAAAACACATCTCTCTACTATCAACGAATCATTATTGTTTTTCTGAATAGTTGACAAAGTGATAGTGACAGTTATCTGACAGATCAAAAGGGAGATATGGAAGTGTACTTTGCATTAGAAGCCATCAAAATGGTTACTGGAAATAAGGAAACATTCCAATTTATAATTAGGTTCTTGGGAGTGATCATAATAAGCATAAAGACAAAAGCCAAAGATCTCCAAGGACCATTGGACAAAAGGGATGAAAAGCAAGCTACTGAAAGTTACTTTAGATTATTTTAGAGTAGCCAAAAATAACATTGTAAACTTGGGTTATATAACCAAGTGTAGCAGTTCATTTTAAACATAGAAGTGAGTGAGATAAAATAGTTTGTATTAGCTTTTCAAGAGCACTCTCTCTTTGTATCAAGAACTGAGCAGCTGTGATACTTGTGTAACACAGATTATTTCCGCAATAAAAATTATCTCAGTTGGATCCTCAAAACATCCAACTGAAATTTTATAGTTGTTTGTGTTTTTATTTTATTTCAGTTCAGTTTTTATTTTAGAAAGTTGTTTTAAAGTTTCGAAATATCTAGAATTGTATTCAATCCACCCCCCCCTTCTACAATTATGTTAGGTCATTTGGGATTAACAAGATCTTCCAATTTGGATTTTATAACTACTATTCCAATTGCTCTTTTGTTGCATATCCAATTTTGAAATTGTTCTATAGTGCATGGCATAGGAATCTTCAAACTTGTATTTTCTCCTTGTATTTTGGTATTCGTTCCAGCCCTGAATATTTGACATATTACTATGGGCTTACCTGTTAAATCGGTACAAGCATCAAATACCTGTATTCCATAGATTCCTCCTGGTCCATATGATTCTTTTATAGCTTCAACACTTTCTACTATAAGAGATGATAAATTTGATATACTTACCAATGTCTCATCTACCATAATCTTATCAATAAATCCAAATCTTAGTAATTTTTTTACTATCATTGGATCTGCATTTTCTTTACAAATATACCTTGGATACTTGCTAAATTTTCCATTTCTGAGGATAGTATCATTTGATTTGTAATCATAATACTTTGTTATCTTTTCAAAGGCTTCAAAGGCTTCAAAAGTTTCTTTTGGGTATTTAACTCTGTCTGCCATTATAATAGTGTTTGGAGATTTTTCTGGGTTTGTTTGAAAAAATATGGTATATCATTGGGGTTGTTGCTAATCTTGATATGAATGTTTGAGGTGAAGTTTGTAGGTTTTTGATAATTTTCATTTTTTCTTGAAGGTTTTGGACAAGAGAATTTATATCTTGGTTCAAGGCTGCTCATTTTTCCTTTTGATTTCTAATAAAATTTCTTCCACCTGCTGATTCATATTATTCATTTCCATATTTTCTGCTAAGAAAATCTGCATGAATATTCTTTAGTACAAAGTTATAACAATTAAAAATGCTTACCATTTTGTTACTTTGTTTAATATATTTATTAGGTTTTGCTTCTATAAATATAGCTATCATCTTATTCACTATAGTTGTTACTGCTATTATTATTACTCATTTCTTCTATATAACTTACATCTTCATGTTCTGTTTCACTTATATAGAAATCTTCATTATTATACCAATTATTATTTTCTTCTTTTATATATTCTAATTTCATAATAAATTCTGTACTGTCTATATATTTTACTCCTTTTTCTTTTAACTTTGGACATTTGTTAGCGTAATGATCTTTTTCATTACAATTCCAACATTTACAATCTACTATTTTATTATCTTCCTTTACTGGCTTTATATATTTCTTTTTTCTAAATTTTCTTCTATATTTAAATCTTTCTCTGTTTTCTGGGGTATTTTTATATCTTTTAAATTTTCTTCTTTTAAACCTGTTATTATATGATCTATAGGGTCTATAAGGTTTATTCTGATTATAATAACTATCTTGATTATAATAATTTTGTTTTTTATAATGTTTTTTTAGAATTTGTTGATTTTTTATATTTATCATTATCACATCCAAATACTAATTTTCTTTCTGTGAATCCACATATTTCTCTTAATCCTGTCTTTTTATCTTTTTTAATTGATTGTTGTAATCTATAATCTTCACATTTTCTCGTTAAATATGCTCTTAACGATCTAATCCTTTCTCCTAATGTATTTTCTTTTGGTTCTAAATTAGTATATTCTTTAGATATTTCTGTATTATATGGTGTAGGTAAATGATCATAATAAAGTTGTTGATATACTATACTTTCATGAGGTAAAAATCTTGCTTGATAAAAGAATTTAGTAAAACGTATAGTATATTCTGGTAATTTATTAATTTTACAACATTTCATATTATTAAGATTCATTATTATTTCTATTTTTCTTTCTGCCATTACTTGCTCTTGGGCTACAAACCATCTTTCTCCTAAAAATTCTCTTTTTAATATAATATCAAACATATTTAACATGTCTTTCCATGAATTAGCATAATTTGCTGCCTGATGTTTTAACTCATAAGCAATACTTTCTATCCAAAAAGCTGCCTTTCATATTATTGTTTTATATATTAATTCAAAAACATAATCTAAATCTTCTTTTTTCTTTTGAATTCATAAATGCTATATACATTCCTAAATTCCAATCTTTTATTCTTCTACTTATTTCTTGTTCATCATAAATATTATCTAAGTCTAAGAAATATCCATTTATATTAATTCCTTGTGTTACAGATCCTATAAAATCTTGAACTTCCTCTTGTTGTCCTACAGGTATATGAGATGGAATTTTATTTTCTTTTTTAATAATTATTTGATCTCTTATTTCTTGTTCTGGATAATCATCTATATCATTATTAGCTGAATCCATTTCGTTATCTGTTTTTCTATAAGAACTTTCTTCTTCTATTTCACTTTTTATATCATTTTCATCTTCCTCTATTCTAGCATAAACATTTTTTATTTTTGTTAAGGCTGCTAAAATTTCTTCATTTTCTTTTATTATTGACGTCTTTATTATTATATCATGTTTATTATCTTCAGATTCTTCTATAAAATTTATTCCTTTTGACACTTCTTCATTTCCAGTATCACTACTTTCTATTTTAGTTTTTGATTCACTATTTAATTCATTATTTTTATCCTGAATATCTATTTTTTCTTTTCCTTTTATTTTATTGATCATTTCTTTTAGTTGATTTATTTCTTCCTTTAAATTCTTTACTTCCTCTTTAACTTGTATAATTTCTAAATTGGCTTGTTTTAATTCTTTCTTTTGGGTTTTATATTTATTTTTATAAAATTTATATTTATTTAGCCATTCCATATTAGTATTAGTTTTTAAACTAATGTTTTCTTCTCATAATTTTTCTAATTCATTATGATCTTTATTATTATCTAGTTCTTCTCCTTTCTTTTCTTGTTTTATTAGGAATCAAGAGAAAAAATGAGCAGATAACAACCTTGAACCAAGATATAAATTCTCTTGTCCAAAACCTTCAAGAAAAAATGAAAATTATCAAAAACCTACAAACTTCACCTCAAACATTCATATCAAGATTAGCAACAACCCCAATGATAAACCATATTATTCAAACAAACCCAGAAAAATCTCCAAACACTATTATAATGGCAGACAGAGTTAAATACCCAAAAGAAACCATTGAAGCCTTTGAAAAGATAACAAAGTATTATGATTACAAATCAAATGATACTATCCTCAGAAATGGAAAATTTAGCAAGTATCCAAGGTATATTTTTAAAGAAAATGCAGATCCAATGATAGTAAAAAATTTACTAAGATTTGGATTTATTGATAAGATTATGGTAGATGAGACATTGGCAAGTATATCAAAATTACCATCTCTTATAGTAGAAAGTGTTGAAGCTATGAAAGAACCATATGGACCAGGAGGCATCTATGAAATACAGGTATTTGATGCTTGTACCGAATTAACAGGTAAGCCCATAGTAATATGTCAAATATTCAGGGCTGGAAGGAATACAAAAATAGAAGAAGAAAATACAAGTTTGAAGATTCCTATGCCATGCACTATAGAACAATTTCAAAATTGGATATGCAACAAAAGAGCAATTGGAATAGCAGTTATAAAATCCAAATTGGAAGATCTTATCCATGGAAGAAAAGCATGCGTAATAGGATGCAGAATGGGAGGAGATGTTAAAGATGTATTAACATTATATTATAATAAGACTTAATTGCACTTAAATGGCCTGAACTATAATTTGTTTGCAAAAAAATGACTTAATTATAAAAGTTGCCAGATGAATAGCCGAACTTTTATTTTTTTAACAAAAAAATACTTTCTGTCAAATAAATTAGACGGCGTTACGTATTTTAAAAATATATTTTAATAGCGGGGGTATTAAAGTAAAATGACAGAGAATGTAAAGCCTTAAGTTCAATTATTGTATACCCACGTCTCATAATCTCCTTCCAAAACACAAAACCCAATTCCCTCTTCCACTAAGCCATAAACCCTACATTCAATCTGAGCAAATCAAAGAAAATGAGGTGGATAATAAGACCCAATGAAGATGTAAACATATACCGTCCATACGAATTTCACGTCCATAAACAAGAGTTTCCATTTTGTAACGGGATTGAAGATTTGTTGGTTGTTTCTTTGGGCAATGGCGAGGCGTTCATCGCTGGTGTTGCCGGAAATGCAACCCCCTTGCCGGCGTTAGTTGTTAAAATCGCCGGAGATGGAGTGGCTGACATGGTAAGTGAAATCTATAGTTTACTTTCTTGTGTGGTCTTTTCATCTTATGACACACCATAGGCTCATTTCTGTCAGCCACTATATTCTGTTGATGCATTTACTAGATAATTGCTGTCAGCCACTTTATTCTGTTGGAGTCGTTGATTCCGGTTGTTGTCGATCCGATATTAGGGGATAAGATGATGTTGGTGACTCCTAAGGTGAAGGAGAATGCTGGAAAGACTGCAGAGGAATGGAAGAAGAGTTTGGAGCAGCGCGGTGGGATTGAGAATGTCAAGACTCCTGATGTGCATACGTTTTTGCAGCATTTGGTTACTTTTGGGATTGTGAAGAATGCGGATCTTGATTTGTATAGGAAGCTTGTTGTTGGGTCTACGTGGAGGAAGCAAATGCCTAAGCTTGTGTGTTTCACTTGGATTGGGTCATAAGATGCCTGGTAGTGCATTTACAATCCTTTTGTTTCTTGATTTTAAACTGTGCTTATTGAATTTGGGGTTGAAGTGTAACAATATGAAAAGGAGAATTTGCCCTTTGTTGCACCCTGAACTCCTTCAGCAAATCGTTGTGGATTGAATACATGGGCATATGTGCCCCATAGTTATTCGGAATTTGATTTCATCAAAATACCAAGCAAGTCATTGTTGCTGACTTCAGTTTCCATTGCCTTCGCTCTTTTAGTGATGATGCCACTTAGTAGAACCTGTAATTCTTCGCGGACTTGCTTCATTCTCTTATTTGCTTTTGTCGGAATGTACCTAACCATAGCAGTAACAGTTATGATATATACAACCATTTCTACACAAAAGAGTCATTGGAATATTTTTAGACAGAAATACCCCTGAATAGTTAAACACCGTCTAGCTTATTTGACGGAAAGCATTTTTTTGTTAAAAAAATAAAAGTTCAACTATTCATCTGGCAAGTTTTATAATTGAGTCATTTTTCTGCAAAAAAATTATAGTTCAGGTCATTTAAGTGCAATTAAGTCTTATAATAATGATGTTTTAAATGCATATTCTTCCAAACTAACAGAAATGCATTCCAGAGTCTCAGATCTAAGATACAATCATTCCCCAATAACAAGGAAGATATACCATGAGATGTCAACAGGACAAAGGAAGAAATCAATAATAACCTTGAAAGAACCATCAAAGAAAGAATAAGGATGTTCTGATCCTTTTCAATAAAATGTAAAATTCATATATTTTAGGCCCAATATAAAAATTGGTGACCTAATGTAATATTTATGTCCTTATGGCCCAAATCAAAAGTTTGGTGACCATAACTTATGACTTTGCGGCCCAATGAATAATTGGTGACTACAAAAATGTTCCTATGGCCCAATGAATAATTGGTGACTTTAGTATATTAACAATGATCATACGGCCCAATGAAAATTGGTGACTATATAAATATCAGCCATGATCATACGGCCCAATGAAAATTGGTGACTATATAAATATTAGCAATGATCATACGGCCCAATGAAAATTGGTGACTGCATAAAAACATGATCTTACAGCCCAATGAAAATTGGTGACTGTAAAAAATATTTTTTAAAATTTTTTTATGCAGGAATATCAAGCAATGAAGATGACTACAAAAATGAAGACAAGAATATTAAGAAAGAAGACAACAATAAAAGAGAAAAAAGAAGAAAATACAAACACTCAAATAAAAAAAAAGAATATGAAGATAAAAAGCAGGAAACAAATGGAATCTTATCATCAGAAAAAAGAAGACAAAGACAAATGGAAAAAGAAGAAAAGACAACACTCAAGATAAAAAGCAAATGGAATCCTATCATCAGAAAGAAGAAGACAAAGATTGATGAAAATAAAAAGAAGAAAGAAGACAACTGACAAAGGAAAAAGAAAAGAAAAGGATGAAAAGACTAAAAGAAAACGAAGAAAAAGAATCTTTATTATCGTAATAGTAAAGAAAAATCCTTTATCAAAAGAAGGATATGTAATCAGAAGAAAAACAAGTCTAGCTACCACAAGTCTTACTATCAATAAAATTCTCTCTTAAACTCTCTCTCTCTCTCTCAATTCAATATGAGCAACTAAACCCCCTCACTTCCTCTATGTATATAACAATCCATCTGTTTTAAACTAATACCAACAATCAAGAATCAAATTACAAACTAACATATACATATAACTTAACTTAATCAACCTGAACTCACAACTATAAAAGTGGAATTTTCATATAATAATAGTTTTCATGCGAGCATCGGAATGCCACCTTACGAAGCTTTGTATGGACGAAAGTGTCGATCTCCAGTGTATTGGGAAGAAGTTGGTGAACGGAAGATGATAGGACCAGAACTAGTGCAACAAAAAAAGGAAGTGATTCAATTGATTCAGAGAAGATTGATAACAGCTCAGGACCGACAGAAAAAGTATGCGGATCTAGCCAGAAAGGATGTGGGATTCGAAGAAGGAGAGCAAGTGTTACTAAAGGTTTCACCGTGGAAATGATTAGTTAGGTTTGGAAAGAAAGGGAAGTTGAGTCCGAGATATGTTGGATCGTTTGAGATTTTGAAGAAAGTAGGCAAGGTAGCTTACGAGTTAGCATAGCCGCCGCATATGAAGCACGTTCATAATGTATTTCATGTATCTATGCTTAAGAGGTATCGACCAGATTCGAATCATGTAATAGAGTATGAACCCATAGAGGTCCAGGCAGATTTATCTTATGTAGAACGACCGATTCAGATATTGGATCGTAAGGAGAAAGTACTAAGGAATAAGACAGTAGCGTTAGTGAGAGTTTTGTGGAGGAATCCTAAAGTAGAAGAGTCTACCTGGGAGTTAGAGAGTGAGATGTTAGAGAATTATCCCCAGTTGTTTCCTTGATCTGATTTTGAGGACAGAATCCTATTAAGGGGGGAAAGATGTAATATCCGTGAATTTTATTATTTAAATAAATGATATATTTAATATAAAAATATTTGATGTGGAGTATTGGAATATTATTAAATGATAATTATTGTGTGATTATGTGCTAATTGGTGAGTCGGAAGCCCCTTTCAAATATTTAGTCATTTGGAATTTTCTTCAAATCTGAGCCCCGTTTTGATAATTCAAGGGCCCCGTTGGAATTTCGTACATTAATTATTATCTCTTCGTCTTTTGTATTCGAATCATTATCGGGAGAGATATTCGTATCATTTCATTCCTACCTATTTGATTCTGCAAGAATAATTCGTTTTGTTCAAAAAGGGAAAAATTGTTCCGAACCCTAATTGCTTAAGGGGACGGATATATCGTTTTATATCAATATTACATTTGTTATAGCCCCAGTATTCTTGAGTATTAGTTATATAATGATATATATATCAATTGGATGATCATCAACCTTTTTAACTGATTATTCCTCGTAAAACGTGTTTTTAACCTAATTAGGGTTTTTAAACGATCCAATGGATCTATATCGATCCAAAAATGTTGTTTGGGGTATTATTTTTCCAAAAATATAAAAAGACGAATCGTACCTTGAAACTCATAGAAATCTGCAGTTAATTATCCAAAAATTAAAAATCCCATAACCGTGTTCTTCGTGTTCTTGAAGATTAATCCATTCGTTCAAGGTGTTATTGAAATCCAAATCTGAAGTTCTTGTACTCAAATCAAAGCTCTTGATCTCTAGTTTCAGAATCTTCCAACCTCTTCATCATCTGGTAATGTTTCGATTTATTATGAATTTTTCAATATTCGAATTAAAATTAGGGTTCTTGATTAATTTGGGGATTTTCATTCTGTTGATTCTCCATTCAATTGGTTGCTTCTAACATGTTCCTAGGGTTCTAATTAGCAAGAATCCATGATTTAATTTCGTGTTTATGTTCAATTTATTCGGGTTTGATTTTCGGGTTTTGACCCGAATTCTTATTTTGAATAGTCTGTTCTTGATATTGATCTGACGTTGATTATGATATGGGGCTTTGATTGTGTGAGTTATAAGCGTTATTTTGACATATTAATCTTAGAGTTTCATGTAGAAATAGAGGAGATCGGGTTTCCGGCCAGAGTTTTGCCCGACGGTTTCTTTGGCCGGATTCTGGGCTCGATTCCGACATGGGACAAAGATTTTAAATCCGAAAATTGATTAAACTTAATTATTTTAATTATTTTTAATTAATAATTAATTTATTAATTAATTGGTTATTTCTTTTAATCAATTAATTCTTAAAAATTAATTATTAATTAGATTTAATTAATTAAAAATTCAGTTTAATTATTTTCAAGCCTATTTATTTATTTAAAAATAGTTTGAGTAATTAAAGAGTGTCAATTAATTTTATTAATTGATTATTTGCATTTAAAATGTTTATATTGGATTTAAAAATCCGAGTTTTGATTTAAAAATTAATCGTGACTTATTTAAAATTCAAATAAGTTTCGTATGATGTTTTAAAAATGTTTATTAGTGCTATATGGTTCATATTAATTGTGCGATGTGTTTTATAGTCTGTATATGCCCGTACTAGGGCAAATATCTGAGTTTTAAATATCGTAAATCATACCGGACGTCCGATACGTAACCGGTTACTTGTTTAAATGTGATTATTGATTAAATAAGTGTCGAGAGTAGAACGAGAATAGTTAGAATTATTTTGATGAGTTGTTTAATTATAGAATCGAGTTACCGGAGCAAGGGAAAGGGAAAGGTAGAGTGAGCAGAGTCGATCCGACAGCGGCTTAGACCATGCAAGTATCTGTGCCTTTACTTGTGATAAAAATTATTATTGTCTTGATTACTTGAATACCGTTATCCCCAGAACAATTCAAATTATCAATCTTTTAACCGCATTTGGACAACTGATTCCATTTCCTTAGAGATTCTTGATTCTTTGATTTGATCTGCATCGGAAACCCTTATTTCCAATTCACTTGATTATTGTTTACCACCATTTATTATTGATTATCATCCTTTGATTATTATTGACAACCATTGATCATTTGACTTCCATCGTTGACTATTGATTACGGTCATCGATTATCAATTACCAATATTGATTTCCTTATTGAATGAGTACACTGTACCGTTGAAATTATTCCATGATTATTTCTCGATCTTCATTTGATACATATTGTTGAAGCTCTTTTGCAATTATTATACATTGAGTTTATCTTATTGAGCATGTTATTGTTTATACCCTATGATAGATTTGGCATGTTTTTAAAATGGACCGGTAATTGGTCGGGCCATATTTATGGTCGGAATAACTTAAGGCCCAGATTGGCCTAGGATCCAGTAGAGGACTATGCCGTGAGCTAGTCCGGGGTTGATGCGTGGCTGGCCAGCAGCACAACCTTTGATTTGAATAAAATGTATAAGCCAAATTCTAATTCTTTTCTTCAATTGTTATTGATGCATAACATGTGTTAGCTAAATATTGTTGATTCTGATATCATAAATTCATATCCTTACAACTGTGATAGAAATGATACATTGATGTTTACTGAGCACTTTTGGCTCACTCTTGCTTGTTGTTTTCTAACCCTATTCCAGTGAAGCGAGAGTATGAGTCGGCACAGCGTGACTGATAGTTCACCGGCAGCTAGGAGAGCCCCCCGTGTGGTTGTCATTAGCAGGGTAGTTGTTGTTTTGCTTTTCTAGATTAGATGTCTAGATTTGAACCTAAGTTGTGATGTAATAACTCTGATAAAACTGGTATTGTATTAATAAAAGATTGTAGTAGCTTGTGTTCATTGCCATAATCTGGATGCGGTCTTGGTTAAGGGGTATTTGTGTCTTTATATATTATGCATGTGTTAAATAGTGTTCCGTTGGTCAGGTGACTCCTCAAATCTGTACCCCGGGTTTGGAGGGCGTCACATTATATTACTTGCAATATACATCATAAAGCACTTATCACAACAACAACAGTAAGATATAAGTTTTGAAAACTTGCATCATCAGGAATCAAATATTTTGATAAGTGGAATATATTATTAGAAAACTTGCCACAATACTCGCAACAAAAGAGTTGATATATCATTTGGAATACACAAGTATTGAACATTTCAAATTATACCTACTCTGAACAATAGAGTAAGGTTTAGTAAACTTGCCTGGAAATCCCGAAGTAGCAGTAAGTCTCAGGTTGGTCTAGAAATCTAGAATCAACACAAGGTTCAAGATTAATAACTTAAACGCTTTCACCATACTAAGTATATACTAACTCAAGTACAAAGTCCATTTTCAAGTTAACTCCTTAAGATCCTCTACTCGAGCATGCTCGCTCACACATTTTTATAAAATTGAGATTTAATCCTTTTAACACGAAATCTTCTTGAGGGTCTTCCTAAACGTACCTAGCATGTTATCACAAAGTCTCACATTTTATTATGACCTCTAAGTGGTTCGATCATAGCCTCAAAGTTGACTAAGTGGTGCGGTTTGGTTTTACGAACGCCTTACACTAAAACGCATGTTTCTCCTAAACCGTAAATCGTAATGACATGATTCTTGCGCTCACGTAAACTAGAAACAAAGCTCTACACACTCATGTTCATCACTGAACCAAAAGAGGCAGTTAGGTTTTCGGATTCTAGGCAGTTTTTAGCGTTACTGAAAATCGGGCATTACGTCGGCTTAAAACTTAACATTTCCGAGATTCAAATCTCATTCCAATTCACCACCAATCATCATACACATCAATTACAACACTTAAAGTCCATTATCAATATCAAACCGAGCCAAACCAGTTGGTATCACATTCAAAATCCATCCACAACTCATCCAACAACTAAACAAACTACATAATCCACTTACTCATGACCTTAACAATACATTCATGCTTCCATCTTTCAATTATAAACATAAAACTCAACAAAACACTATTCATCATCTTCTTTAACTTAATAAAAGAGATATCTAGAGTTCATGGGTGAGAGAGATGTTACCCTAGATGCGAAGAGCTTGGAAAGGGCTTCGATTCGAGTGGTAGAACACGAGAAACAAACAAGCAAGCATTCCATCTTTTTCTTCTTCTTCCATTCGGTTTTTCTTCAAGAAAATGGGGGTGAGGGGCTGATCCCTTTTGTGTGTGTAATGTGTGGTGGAGGTGTGGTAAATGGTAGATATTTTGTTTTAACAAAATGCAAGTTTGGTTAAGCTTACAAGCTTCTTTAACACACTTCTTCCACCAATTCCTTTCTTTCTCTTTTTCTTTTAATACATATCTTCGTCTTTATTTCCTAAGTTATAATACGTCCAAGGTTGCTCCTTCAAGCGGACTTTCGATTCTCGTTTTCGTTTGCGATTTCTGACTACGCGATTAGTAACCGTTTATTTTTCCTGAACTTCCGCTAAAATATAAGATCAATCGGAGACTATAAAATTTTACTATTCACCTTGGAGTACTATTCGTCCTTGTTTTTGTTCCACTTGAAATGATTCGAAAATATTTCCTAAAAAGAGCGAATAAAACTCTACGCGATTCTCGTAGTGAATAGTAAATATTCACTATTCGTCCTAACAATCGAATACTTAATTAAAATGGTTCGAGCGTGAATCTTGGAATGTAAATGGGATTTATATTCTCTCATTTGTGTCGCCTTGGTCTGTTATCGCTTTAATCTCGTTGAACGCTCATAGGGGTCTCTTAAGGGTTCTATCGAAGTAGTTTACCGTAAACGTTCTTGATATCTTAATAACTTTACTAAATCCATATCCATGAAATTGATAATATAAAATCCTCCAATATATTTAAATAGTTATTAATCCATCAGTAATAGGTGAAATTTCGGAGAAAACAGAAAATGTTATTCTTCTGATTCTGACAGCTTTTGCATTCCTTCATTTTCATAGTAGATCACTAATACGACTTTGAAAGTTCATTATCCCGACTCGTACATAGGGTGGTCTGAAAAATTTCTAAACGACAAAAATTACTATTCATCAGTGGTTTTTAAATAAGTACAAAATTTTGGGGATATTACAGTCTCCCCTCCTTAAAAGGATTCCGTCCCGGAATCTTAAGAAAATAGCTGAGGGTACTTCCCCAATACAACGTTCTCCAGTTCCCAGGTTGACTCTCCAACCCTGTGGTTCCATCATAACACTTTTACTAGCTCTATAACTTTATTCCTCGACACTCACTTACTCCGGTCTATAATCACTACCGGGTGCTCTATATAAGATAATCCTGGTTGTATTCCTATGCGTTCATATTCTATCACATTCCTGGTCATCTGTGCTGAACTCTCGTATCATCAACACGCGAAATACATCGTGGAATTACGAACTTCATTGATTCTAGTCATGGAGATACTTTCAGCAACACGAAGTCTTCCGCCTCGTACTCTTTATCTCTCCCAGCTTGATCGGCATATATGTGTTGTCTGTCTTCAGACGCTACCTATTGCTTTCGAATGGTGCATAGTCTCCTTCGTTCGTTGAACCAGCTCGGGTCCTGGTAACTCTCGTTTGTCGGCTTCTTCCTACCGCAGGGGAGATGGATACTTCTTTTCGTAACTAGCTTCATACGGGGCATCCCCACGCTCGTACAATCATTATAGATACAAGAAATTTCTATCCGCAATAAGTGATCAATCTAACTACCCTTTGAAATCCAGGGCACCGGCGCTTAATGTAACTTCGTTTGTCTGATAGTTCTTCGGTTGGTTCGTCGGTCTGCGGATCCTAAGTAGTGCTCATGTTCAATCTCGTTGTCAAACATTCTTAAAAACTCTTCTCAATATATGTAATTTAACCGTGGGTCCCTATCTGATGCAATTGCTACTGAAACTCCATGTCACACCACTATCTTTTCCATATCAATATTTATAAACCTTTCCATTGAAGATCTCTCGTTGATGGGGACAACCGGAGTAGACTTATTCAATCAATCAATTATAACCCAACTAACGTCATGGTTCGATTTGGTCCTTGGTAATCCTACCACAAAATCCATTACAATAACTTACATTCCCATCCTGGAATCTCTACTATTGTGATAGTCCACGAAGTCTCTGCTTTCATTCTCGGACATGTCTAGCATTTACTTAATAATCGATCATATTCTTCTTTATATCCGGCCACCAATAATATCTTCTTAAATCTCTGTACATCTTAACTTCAAACTTCATCCTTTAAATTTTCTCTTAGTAGTTGTCCCGAAGAATTTGCATCTCAATCTCTTTTGCCTATTTAAAGTGTCAGCCACCATATTGGCCTTTCCTTAGTGATAGTGAATTTCACACTCAAAGTCTTTGATCAGTTCCAACTATAATATCTACCTCGTGTCACTCGTTTCTATGTAAAGATATACTAAAGGCTATTGTGGAAAAAAAATCCACATTTCTCCATAAGTTGAAGTCTCCAAATTTTTAGTGCGAACATAATCGCGGCTAACTCCAAGTTAGGTGTGGGATATCTTATCTCATGCTACTTAAGTTGCTTAGACGCATAACTATAATTCATCAAAGTCCCCTCTATCACAGGTATTTCTAACAACGGGGTTGTTACTAACTTCTACTTCAATCCTTTAAACTCTATTCATCCAATCCATGGATACATCAAAATATCGTCTATGAATACAATAATCAATTTGTCCAGAACTTTATTCTCTAAATCCATAAAGGTTACTGGCGCATGCCAACCCAAACTACATCGTTAAAAACTCATAATGTACATAGGTTCAAAATGCCATCTTTGGCACATCATCATGGTTATTCTTAATTTGGTGATACACTATCCTCAGATCTATCTTTGAAAAATAAATTAAATCCTTTAATTGGTCAAATGAATCATTTATCATTGGCAAGAATTATCTATTCCTTATGGTTAGTCCATTCAGCTCTTGGTAACCAAGGTACAGTCTTATACTTCCATTCTTCTCTTAGCAAACAAAACTGGTGTACTCCAATGTGACACAATGAGTCTTATTTCCTGTACTCGAGTAGCTAATTCCTTTATCTCAACGGTGGCAATGGATAAGGGTCTTAAATATTTACGCAACCCCTTGTAATAAATCAATGGCAAGTTCCATACCTCGATCAGGTGGTAGTTCCTGGAGATCGTAAAAATACGTCCATGAATTCATTTAAATTGGGGTGCCCATTATATTTGGTATCTCCCTATTTGTATCGATTTGCATGTGGTCAATAAGTTTCACATTTTTTTGCCGCAACAATCTCTTTGTTTGTACTAACATCATAAACTTCGTAGTTCACTTCCGTCCTAAAGGAAAACTCCCCTTTACTGGGGCAATCCACACTTTACCTTCTTATCTCCTCAATCAATTTGCACATCGTATTTGATCAATCAGTTTATTCCCAAAATTTCATCGGATCCTTCCTTTTTAAAGGAAAAAATAAATCAACGTATACTGTTGCATTAAAACCTCAATTTCACATTACTGGCAAACAAGGTTCATCAAGATAATTTCATAGTTTACTAATTCTAATTCTATTTCTATTTCTATTTCTATTTCTAGGGTTCTATTTCTAGGATTTCTATATATGCGGCTCCCTCATTAGTCCTCAAACTCATATTCCTCTATAGTTCTTTCTTTCTCACTCATTAAGCTTCTATCATAGTCATTTCTTCATCAATGCATCGCCATCAGTCATTCCGAATACTCCGTCATTCTGAATTTGCATCATACGAAACGAACTTTGACACTTTTCGTAGCCTCGGTTCATACTTTGTCGTACTCATCTAGTTTTATTCTAGTTCTAAAACTTCAACACTATATCTCTTTCCAAATACTAAGGAAAATACTTGCATGGTATCAAGAATATTTCAAGCAACAGAATGTTTTATAAAAACTTCGTAAGAATTCTCATCGAGTGGGCGACCTTGTTAGGTCTCAATCAATTATCCTTTGGAAATTTCAAAATCATAATTCACTACATACAAAATGCGTTGTGAACTCACTTAAATAAATTCGACCAAAAGTGGAACTTAGTGAAACAATAACTAGTCCATTTCAAGAAACATTAACAAGCTGAACAAAAGTTGCTAGTTCGATTAGTTTGGGATGCAGCATCCAGCTAGGATGATTAGCTAGATTTTCATCATATCGTTAAAATTTCAACTAGTTAGAACAATTAACTAGTCACTCATAATGGCATATCCAATTAGCCAGTTTCCATTTACTAGTACAAAATCTCAACATCGTAGTCAAAGAAGGAAAGAAAACAAAATTTTGACTACTCGGATAATGAATTGAAAAGAAGATTAAATAAGTTTGGGACGAATAAGGTAATTATAAACTTTGAATAGAACCTAAGCTTTGAATAGAAAGTTCTTGGAATCGGAAAAATCGATAACCTCCCATCAAATATTTCTCATCAGTGAAACGGTCCACCCAAAAGGGGTCTCCGTACATATACTTTATCAAATTCTTCAATAGAATTGAATTCGGACTACCAATATCAAATTGATATCCTTTCTACGATTTCAACGCCTGATTTAAAAATCTCATCTTAAAATAGAATAAAAGAATCTACGAAGAATCTCTAAAAAATAGATCCTCTATGTTTAAACAAATAGATAGATATTCATGAACTCGACTGAGGAGTCCAAGTATGAAAGAAGAAATCGAATATGAAGATAATCGTTAAAGAATATTCGTCAAATAATTAAGGAAACATTAATTGAAAATTCCTTAGATAATTGAAATAATAGAGAATAAAAATATAGACCTAGAAGGATAGATGAATAATGGTTCCCTCTTCCGGTCGTCCTAGGGCACGAACAAAGCGCTCCGCTGAGTAATGGTAACTTAACTCTGCGTATTTAAACCTCAAAGGTAATGAGAGGAGAAAAGAAAAGAAATAAAATGAATATAGCAACTGTTGGTTGCATCCCAAGTTTGAATTAGGAAACTGTAAGGGCTACCTGACATGAACTATTCAAGGTAACGCAGGCATAAACAGTTTCAGATTGAGTAGTGCACCAACAAGTAGATACCAAAAAGTCAATGGTCATCATAAGTTCTAACATGGCCAGTACGAGGATGATCACCTCTCTCCTCACCTTCATAATATAGGATACTAACTAAATGGTCTCTCAAAATCATATCAAAGGTATTTAATAATTTGGGGGTCTGTAAACATATCTGTCATTCCCCTATAGTTATCCAAAATTGGTGTCTTCCACGGTCGAATCGATATGTCCACCGAAGATGGAGGTCTACTCGTTTAATATATATGTAGTTTCTAATAAGAATTGTATCGAAAGAATCCAATTCCAGACTCAAGGGCCTTCCTCTCGGTAGGTTCTGAGATCGACGTAGTTCTCGTTGCAACCATATGCACTTCATTAAAGTCATACCATCAATTTTCCAATGTTCTTGATCGCTGAGTTGAATCATCATGGCCTATCGTGCGAAGCATACTCATGACGTCGTCTAGCACACTCGTCTTATGATAACGTTCTCGTGATATATATACACAATCTTCCTCGAGGGTAACAAAATCCTCAATGGTGTAGTAGACACTATCTCTGGTAGAGTCATCGTTCGCGGGGGATTGAAAATAAATGCCTTTAATTAATCCGGGTAACTAAGTAACGTTAATCGCGTAAAAAGTTTAAACATTTTGGTTCTCACATATGTCGCCTCCTTAAGGGCAACTATGAAGGACTACGAGTACAAGTTTTGTTCTAGTCAAGTAAACCAATAGTATGGGCTATACCGCCTCAATCTGAACAGCTCTTGAGACTCTACTCGGCGTCTTATATCAATATCCTCAATAAATCACACACAACTCTAAACCCTCTTCTCATCATCCTGATGACCTCTAAAGATTCTATCGGTCCTACTATAAGACCTCAAGTAAACATTCCAATCTTAAGTTTCTCAATGGTACTTCATTCGGTACTCCAATAACGAACTCTATATGAGTACGTTAATCTCTTATTTAGACATCACTCTTAACACTCTCGTCTCTGAGTACTATAACCTCAAACTCTGATGACCATTTATGTAACACTCCCAAATCCGGGGTCGGAGATCCGGGTTGTCACGTCCTCAATTCCAACAATAATACATGTACTAGCTCAACAATCCAATAATACAATACCAAAAGACCCCAATCTCTTTCACACACCAGTTATAGCTTCAGAAACGAGTCACATAAGTAACATTAGTTATTACAACCAAATGTACTATCCAGGATCTCACTAAAAGCAGCTGAACCCATGCTACTTACTTCTGCACTAACCATTCTGAATTGGACTACCTCCAGGTTGAATCTTCCACTTCCCTTTTCTTGTAGTACGGAATAACTGACTAGGTTCTCTCTTTACTGAAAGTTAATATAAAGTAAAGCAAGAACGAGCGAAAGAATGCTCGGCAAGTATCCCATAATAAAATAAATAGTTTCACAACTATAAAGTCTGAAATCCAATAACCTTTGTTGGTTTAACAACCAAAACCATTAAGTATAACAATTGAGTTAAAAATACCATACAGTTCAAAATACTGTACGAGAAATAGTAAGATTCCACAATATCTGGAAATAACATATAGTTCGAGATACTATAACAGAAGTCTAAACACTTCCCACCAAAATATATAATCTGCAGCGAATAAAAATAACTTTAAACATTTCTATAAAGTTTAGAAATCCTTTGCTTGCACAACATAGGCAAAGGTTCAAAGTATAACTTTTAAATCAAGCTAAATAAGGTAGCTTATTGAAAATACCAGTTTTGGATATTTCTCAACATACTGCCAACATTATCGGTAACTGAGCTCCTAGGCTTTTGTTACAATGTTGCAGACACAATTCCAATTGGAAGATGGGGGCTATACAGGACAACACCTACGATAAGCGCTGATCAGTCGCTCTACCGCATTAAACACCTTTTCTACTAGTAGAAGGACGACTCCCCACTGGTTATCACCCTGACCGCATCCGGGCCCTTTATGCCATACGGGCACCTATTTCATTGCCGAGCATAGGGTCATACTGTTCAGGGCCTATTTCATCCCCAGCATGACAATAAATTCCAGTCCCCAGATGAAAATCATCGTCGCGGAAAACGGAAGTTAATCCCATTTTCCCCAAGTACCTAGTACTTGTCTCTCTTTTGAAAACATTTATGGCCTACTTACTCCTGGGATAATAGAGGAGTAAGTTACCGGAAGGGGTTGACCACTGTCGTCCCACTTAGAATTTGGTAAGATTTCTCTTTAAAAGATTACGACCCGGGAGTCAGACTATTTGGAAATCCTTAAGGGTATTCCCGTCCCATTTGAGTAGTCAGCGAATATTTAAATCATCTCTTAAGATAGATTTAAATTAAAATAATATTTGGGAATCCCTACTTTAATTAAAATAAATATTATAAATGTCGGAAATATTCTTTATACTCATTGAAGGTCAAAGATGACTTTTTAAACAATATACATAACTTTTAAATTAATTAAAAGAATAATAAATATTCAAATAATATTCATCAATTAATAAATGATTAAATAATAATCAAAAGCTCAATAAATATCTAATAATCAAATCTAAGTGAATATTAAAATAATATTCCTTGAATAGTAAAATAATTGAATATATCTATTCAATATACTTATCAGAAAATAAACCTTAACGGTTTAAAGACGATATATTGACTCCTGGTCTAAGTTTCAAAATACGATACACTTGCTCTACTCTAAGAGCCTTTACAAAAACCCGGCTTATAACTATCATAACATATAGCTTATAAACCAATCACAATTCAAAATATTTAAGTATCACAACAATATTATATTACTTGCAATATACATCAGAAAGCACTTATCACAACAACAGTAAGATATAAGTTTTGAAAACTTGCATCATCAGGAATCAAATATTTTGATAAGTGGAATATAGTATTAGAAAACTTGTTACAATACTCGCAACAAAAGAGTTGATTTATCATTTGGAATACACAAGTATTGAACATTTCAAAATATACCTACTCTGAACAATAGAGTAAGGTTTAGTAAACTTTCCTGAAAACCCGAAGTAGCAGTAAGTCTCAGGTTGGTCCAGAAATCTAGAATCAACACAAGGTTCAAGATTAATAACTTAAACGCTTTCACCATACTAAGTATATACTAACTCAAGTACAAAGTCCATTTTCAAGTTAACTCCTTAAGATCCTCTACTCGAGCATGCTCGCTCACGCATTTTTATAAAATTGAGATTTAATTCTTTTAACACGAAATCTTCTTGAGGGTCTTCCTAAACGTACCTAACATGTTATCACAAAGTCTCACATTTTATTATGACCTCTAAGTGGTTCGATCATAGCCTCAAAGTTGACTAAGTGGTGCGGTTTGGTTTTACGAACGCCTTACACTAAAACGCATGTTTCTCCTAAACCGTAAATCGTAATTGACATGATTCTTGCGCTCACGTAAACTAGAAACAAAGCTCAACACACTCATGTTCATCACTGAACCAAAAGAGGCAGTTAGGTTTTCGGATTGTAGGCAGCTTTTAGCGTTACCGAAAATCGGGCATTACGTCGGCTTAAAACTTAACATTTCCGAGATTCAAATCTCATTCCAATTCACCACCAATCATCATACACATCAATTACAACACTTCAAGTCCATTATCAATATCAAACCGAGCCAAACCAGTTGGTATCACATTCAAAATCCATCCACAACTCATCCAACAACTAAACAAACTACATAATCCACTTACTCATGACCTTAACAATACATTCATGCTTCCATCTTTCAATTATAAACATAAAACTCAACAAAACACTATTCATCATCTTCTTTAACTTAATAAAAGAGATATCTAGAGTTCATGGGTGAGAGAGATGTTACCCTAGATGCGAAGAGCTTGGAAAGGGCTTCGATTCGAGTGGTAGAACACGAGAAACAAACAAGCAAGCATTCCATCTTTTTCTTCTTCTTCCATTCGGTTTTTTTTCAAGAAAATGGGGGTGAGGGGCTGATCCCTTTTGTGTGTGTAATGTGTGGTGGAGGTGTGGTAAATGGTAGATATTTTGTTTTAACAAAATGCAAGTTAGCCCCTCAAGTTTGGTTAAGCTTACAAGCTTCTTTAACACACTTCTTCCACCAATTCCTTTCTTTCTCTTTTTCTTTTAATACATATCTTCTTGTTTATTTCCTAAGTTATAATACGTCCAAGGTTTCTCCTTCAAGCGGACTTTCGATTCTCGTTTTCGTTTGCGATTTCTGACTACGCGATGAGTAACCGTTTATTATTCCTGAACTTCCGCTGAAATATAGGATCAACCGGAGACTATAAAATTTTACTATTCACCTTGGAGTACTATTAATCAATGTTACTATTCATCCTTGTTTTTGTTCCTCTTGAAATGATTCGAAAATATTTCCTAAAAAGAGCGAATAAAACTCTACGCGATTCTCGCAGTGAATAGTAACTATTCACTATTCGTCCCAACAATCGAATACTTAATTAAAATGGTTCGAGCGTGAATCTTGGAATATAAATGGGATTTATATTCTCTCATTTGTGTCTCCTTGGTCTGTTATCGCTTTAATCTCGTTGAACGCTCGTAGGGGTTTCTTAAGGGTTCTATCGAAGTAGTTTACCGTAGACGTTCTTGATATCTTAATAACTTTACTAAATCCATATCCATGGAATTGATAATATAAAATCCTCCAATATATTTAAATAATTATTAATCAATCAGTAATAGCTGAAATTTCGGAGAAAACAGAAAATGATATTCTTCTGATTCTGACAACTTTTGCATTCCTTCATTTTCATAGTAGATCACTAATACGACTTTGAAAGTTCATTATCCCGACTCATAGGGTGGTCTGAAAAATTTCTAAACGACAAAAATTACTTTTCATCAGTGGTTTTTAAATAAGTACAAAAATTTGGGGATATTACAATATTCGAACCCTAGTAACTTCTGCCCAAGGATCACCACGTCCAGGATAGTGTAGGTCTTGTTTCAAGGTTCGTTTTGGTGCGAAGATCATGTGAATCCGATTTACGGTTTAGGAGAAACAAGTGTTTTAGTAAAGGATGTTTTGAGAAACCAAACTATACCACTTAACAAACTTCGAGGCAATGATCGAACCCCTTAAGTGCCTTACTGGAATGCGACACTTTGTATTAACATGATAGGTACGTTTAGGAAGACCCTCGAAAAGATTTCGTGTTAAAAGGATTAAATCTCAATTTTATAAAAATTTGTGAGCAAGCATGCTCGGGTAGAGGTTCTTAAAGAGTTAACTTGAAAAGTGAACTTTGTACTTGAGTTAGTATATACTTAGTATGGTGAAAGCGTTTAAGTTATTAATCTTGATCCTTGTGTTGATTCTAGATTACCAGACCAACCCGAGATTTCCCACTACTTCAGGATTTCCAGGCAAGTTTTCAAAACCTATGACTTACTACTGTTGTTGTGATGAAAAGTACTTTCGGTTATATTTTGCAAATATAATATTGTTGTTGTAGTAACCCAAATTTTCAGGGTTTATTAATATTATTATTTAAATATTTTATTGCTTTTCTCAAAAGAGGAGGAATGGAATTATGTGTGTATTTTATTTAAAATTTTTGTGAAAGCTGATTATTTTATCGATATTGTCGAATTGAGTTTGTTTTAGAATTTTGAGGATCGAATCGGTATGTTAGTTGCGCCAAAATTTTATCCGATATTTTATTCGGGTTCAAAGTTTTATTTTGTTTAAATTATAAAAGTATTCCAAAAGTTAGTATTTTTACATTTTTGAAAGATTTAGAATATTTGGAAATTTTTGGTATCAAAGCGGTATTTTATTAGTACCAAAATTTTACCCGGTATCTTATCTGTGCCCTATTGGTATTTGGGTGAGTTATAAGAGTATTTAAAAATTCAATATTTTTGCAATTTTATAAAATTCGGGCTTTATAAAAATTTAGTGCATAATTATTTCAATTCTTAGAGTAAATAATATTTTTAATATTTATATGCTAATTGAGTGGAAGTTATAAAATCGTACTAAAAATATTATAGTGATTGGGAATTATTTTTATATTATCGAGTATTTTTTTTTAGAATTTTCGTTCGTAATTTATCATTCAATACTAGGTAAAATGACGTTAGACGTAGATTTTTGTGTTAATTATTAACACACCACCTAACCTTATCTTTATCTCATCCTAATCTAATAATACACACACCCCGCTTATACACATAAACTCACACACACGACTGAGTAAAAGAAAGAAGAAAAGGAAAGAAGAGCAGCCTTTGTCTTCCTCCCACGCGCCACCCCCTTGCCGATTCTCCCGCGCGCAACACACCTCTTCCCCGTTTCTTTCGGTCTCCGCCGCCGTTATTCTTTGTTTTCCGGCCAGAACGATTCCGGTTGCCGCTGTCTTCCCCACTTTCTTCTTTTGCCGAAGCTGCAACCCCATCGACAAATTGCAACTGTGTTGGCTAGGCTGAGGTCGTCCTGTCTTTTTAATTCTGCGAAACCAAGTTCTGATTGTGGGTATAAAATTTGAACCATATATTGAAATTCGTTTTTTTATATATGTGATGTTTTATAAATTCATTTTTGTGTTACTTGTGTATAAATTATTGTATTAAATATTTTATGCAGATTTTTGGAATATGTTAATTAATTGTGCAGATTTTTGATGATGTTAATTGTTGTGCAGATTTTTATAATTTTAAGTTGTTTTCAAATAACTTCATATTATTGTTAGTAGCTTATGTATATTTGGTAATTCATTTTAGTATGTCGAGATTTGATTATGATTTATGTTTTAGTGGTTTAGTAATAATTCGAGTAATCGCTAGCCGTATATTTTAATGGTAGTATTGAGTTGTAAGTTAGTTTGTGTGTTGTAATTTCCTAATTGATTATATATGTATATTGTTGCGTTTTAAATGGTTTTAGAGCACCATTTAAATTTTAGTGTTATTGTGATTAAATTAGTGAGTTAAATTATTTTAGATGGGGAGGTTGGTTTTAGCCTCGTTTATATACGTGGTAATATGTGGAGTTGTTTTAGTGCTAAAATTTGATTTTGATAATAATTTCAGTTTACTTTCGTTTAAATTCAAATGCGGGGATTTTTTTAAAGTTCGATGTTTTGTGGAGTTTATTGTTGAATAGCAGGATATATAGTTGTTGGTGCAGTATTGTGCTGTTCGTCCTGTGACTGGGGGCGCAACATAGTACATGCAAATTTTGTGGATAGTCCTATTTACGAACGGGCCATGCCGAAATTGTGTAAAATCTATATACTTATTAATTGTATTTTATTATTGGTGTCTCAAAGAGTAATTAGATTTGATTATTTAAAATCGGTTCTAGATAATAATGTAATTGATTTTATTGATCAATTAATTGAATGATTAATTGGTGAATTTTATTAATTAATTATTATTTAATTTCGATTAATTATAAATCAAATTTAATTAATATTTTCAAAAATTGTTTTATTATTTACCTGATTTGAATAATTGCTTGATTTATTGAATTGGTTGTTTTTGATTAATTTTATTTAATCTAGTGATAATTGGATTTAAAATATGAATGATTGTTTAAGTCTTGTTTTAAAGTTTCTGAACTCGTTACTTGCTCATTTTTAACGAGCCTTACCATTTTGGCAAGGTCTCGGAGTTTTCTACAATTTTATTATTTTACACTTTTTCATCTGAGTTAATCTTTATACTGTAAAATGTCCATCTTTCTAACTAGTTGAATCTGATTTTTATTTCCGATAGTATGATAATAAGTTGGTATCGTATAGTGACATATGAGCTGATAATTTCTATGTGTTTAAATGGTATATCGAGTTGAGTATGTTAATTTATAGGTGTTAGTCCAAGTTGATTAAGTTAAGTTATATGAATATGTTAGTTTGTAATTTGATTCTTGATTGTTGGTATTAGTTTAAAACAGGTGGATTGTTATATAAATAGAGGAAGTGCTGTCGGATTTCTGGCAGGAATATTAAATGAATATTATTTGGCAATTGTATATGATTTGATATGCTAGTCTAAATGCATACGTGAATGAAATGTGTTTGTGTTAAATGTGTAGCTATTAAATTTGTATAATTATAAGAGTTATTGGTCCAATCATGGACTATGTGTTACCTGAAGTATAGGAAATTATGTGAATTAGTTATTTGACTTGCTACGTGATAAATGTTGTACGTGATTGCTTATTTCTGGATAAAGTAAATGCAATTCAAGGCAGATTTATTTTCTTATATGTTTACTGCAAGTCAAGGTAGATTTATTTTCTTATATGTTTACTGTAAGTCAAGGCAAATTTATTGGAGTATTGAATAAATTGTGGATTGTTTGTGGTTGATTGAGTTAGAAAGTTTTGGTGTTTTAAAACAGGGCAACGTCCACTTTACGAATAGGTCATGCCCAATTTTTTGTAGAAAATACATTTGCTTAAGTTTATAAATATTTATATTATGTAGAAGTTGTCGTCCGAAGGCTAAAGTATATCTTATATTTAACTAGTGAATAGTTGGGCGGGCACGATCTCGGTAGTGCAGACTCGTAGCAACCGCATATGCGCCAGAAACAAGAGTTATCAGAGTAGAAAATTGTGATGACATAAGATAGAAGAAGATGAGAATCATAGTACTCCGACTTTACGTAATAACGAAGGACCAAAGGCAAGTTTACAAACTCGTACTCATTTGTTCGGAGTATCGTAGCAAGATTCATTTTCAATTTTCATTTAATTATTTGTTTCATAACCAGTTCCTATTCATATCCTATGATTGAAACGACCTATTTATTTCTAACTTAACAGTTCTATTTTGGTTCATAATTCATACCTTGAAGCATCTTGTGATTGCAAGATTTAATCCTGATTCTTATTTATTGAGATCTGATTAATATGTAAATGTTTCTACCTAACCTAGTCTGAGAATCTGAATCAGACATTGGAAGTATTAAATTGAGTTGACCAGGTGGTCGATTGTTCCGACACCTAACCCGAGTACTAAATTGGAATTGGAAGTTTTTATTAAAAATGAAATGTTTTTAAGGACTGCCGACGCCAGTCAAAGTATCAGTATTATGTAGGCCAAAGTGGCCTTAGATCCAGTTCAGTATTTGGATATACCGTAAGGTATGATCCGAAGTTTTAGTGTGACTGATCATCCACTTTAACTCGTTGCGTCACAATAAAAAAATCCAATTCTAACTTAAAGTTTGACACAATTGTTGTTCATTTTTTCAGTTGAGCTGCTTTTCATACATTGCTATTATCGCATTATTATTTTACCCCCAGTTGAGTTGATTTCCTTCATATATTGCCATTGTTGCATTATTATTTATCCTGTGTAGTTATTATATACTTGCTGAGCTTCTTTCGCTCACTCTTGCTTGTTACCCTTGATATTTCAGTAAGACGAGAGGATGTCTCCGCTCATATTTGGTGGTTTCAACTTTTTAACCCCCAGTGTAAAGTAGATTGACAGTATTTACTTGTATAACTGTGGGACATTACCGAGAGATCAACATGATCATAAGAACTCAACGTTGTGTGCCTCGATTGAGACATTACTAAAGGTAATTAGCCTTCTTGTATTTCACAACTCACAAGTGATGGCGTCCCATCAGACTTCTATCACATAGACAGATAGTCCTTGTAGCCCCTATAAGTATAGGGTTGTACGTCTCAGTGAGAGTTGAAAAGTATGAAAGCAATTCGAGATCAATTTAATGATTATCGTCTTTCGACAATATTTCTCAAAGGAACGCCTTGGATTAAAATTGAACAGATTCCAAAGGTGCGGTTTCCAAAGAAAAGAATAACCAAAAAGATACTGGTACTTAACAAGCAAGTGGTGAGGTATCATCATAGGGTTATTCATTATTTGAAGAAAAATGGAAACTTGAATAACATCAGTTGACAGGGCTTCGAAAACCTGAAAGTAGGCATCGTGACAACCTCTAACACAATTGGAATTAAATATGATTTAACACAAGTGTTATAAAATAACTTCGAAGAGGGAATATACCCTTTATCAGAATTCTTTCTTGGAGAGAGGTCAAGATAGATCATAGATTGGGGAGGTACCTCATATAATTTGCAAATGGGGAGGGTACTACCAAGGTCTCTACGGATTCCTTTTATGTCGGCTCCTTTAATGGATAATCGTTCAATTCCAAAGCTTTTCTTTTCCACGCACCCTAAGGTGTTCGATACTTGCGTCATTGCCGACTTATAGTAGTCGCTAAGAATTCAACCATCAACATTTATAATCGCAGGGAGTTCTATTCGACTCGGCGCAAGCATCTCAAGAAAGCGTTCTATCGTAAGAGGACTTCGATACCGGTGTCGCCCATAGCAACAACGAATTCCATATGTCAACTGGGCGGAACTCCGGAAGATCGTTAGAATCTACAGGCTTAAACCCAATTACTATTATAACCGTTTTCATACCAAACATTTCCTTTCTTGTATCAATCCCGGATGCTACATAAGCTTAACACTTGCGGCATAACAGCCTTTTTACTTAAGTCTTTCCCAGACCTTCTTAGCCCGTCTTGATTCTTTAAATATATCTCGTTTTGGCGCACTCGTGTTACAACGACACCTTGCGTAGTAAGTACATACAAAAATCTTGCTCGAGGTAATAAAATGCCTCAGTACCGTAGTAAACACCTTCCTTGGTGGAATCGCTGATCGTGGGGAGTTAAACCCCATAAATAAGGTAATGCCTCTACTAGTTAAGGTCACTAAGTACCCTTTATCATAGATGAAGTTTGAACGTCTTCGTTCTTACGTATGCTGCCTCCCTAGGCACTGCAACAGACTACGAGTAACGGGTCTCGTTCAAATCGAATCATTCCACCGGTATTGGCTATTCTGCCTCTACCTCTTCTGCTTTGGAGACTCTACCCCATTTCTTCATCATATCTCTCATTGAATCATAACGATTCTAAACTCTCGTATCGGCACTTATTTGACCTCTGAAGGTTCGTCCGGTCCTATTGTACGACCTCAAGTAAAATACCACATCTTTATCAATCAACACGTTCTCTACAAGATTCTTTCCTTGACCCACTATGGGGTCTTCCTCTAGATCCTCCTATGGATCTTCCCGTATCGGGTCTCCGTCCATTTCAAGGAACGCATCATCAACTGCCTACTCGAAGGCCTCAGGGTCTGGCATCTCAGAATCCCATCAATCTATAACTCATACGAATCGAGGTGACTAACCATGAAGTCCGAAGTACGGTTTCCCGGAAGAAGTCCCCTCTCGGGCCTCATCTTAAACAGTGAGGGTCATGTCCTTTAACTCGACTACGAACTCAATTTGAGCTCTAGATGTTCTTATCATTATTAAGGGTATTGTAAGACTCGATCTCCTATCGTTTCTGAGGACTGTAACCTAACGCTCTGATACCATTTCTGTAACAGCCCCAAATCCGGGGTCAGGGATTTAGAGTAGTCACGATCCACTTACTTCTTGCCTTGCCTGCTTTACTCACAATAGACACAATTCATCTGCTTATGACCCCACAATGTATATATCGCTCACACACACACACATGTTAGAGTCTCAGAAACGACACAAATACAACCATTGCGGAATAAATAATCTTTATTGCAATACCAAAATGTCTTTTGAATTTGCTACTGATACAACTCCTAAGTAATGGTACATTACTAACTTAGCCTTGTAATACTCACCATCCTCTCATACCATTCATATCTATACATAAGATGAATACCAAAAGCTCCAGCTTGATCTGACTGGTTCACAATACTCCCAGGATCACTGCTAGAAACTGCTCATGAGACTGCCTTGCGCTTACCACTCGCCTGAGGGATGTGCGCTGAATCATTGGTATCCTACTTCGCTGCTATATAATATTTATAAAACAATAGCAAAAGTGAGTGATAGCTCAGCAATGTAATTAAAGTATGGCATAATCCTGCCTTTAACTCAACCCAGAATAAAGCGGGTATAAGACAATAATTTGTCAAAATATCTCGATACTGAAATTATTTCCTTATCGGAATGTATTCCAAAAACAGTACCATTGTTGTATTTCAAATATCATTTTCATAATATTTTTGCAAACTTTTGCTATATTATGAACAAAGTTCTAGTATAATATAAAAGATGAGGTTTCAACGTAAACCAATATAACCTTTCCGAAAAATATCTGCTATGTAAGCAGAATATCAATATATAAATTAAAAGATGAAGTTATAAGGTGATTCAGTATAAACAACTCCCTTACCATAACTCATGTTATGTAAGGTATCCACAGAGTCATATGATATAAAAGATGAAGTTACGAGGAAAATTTCATATAATGTTCCGTAACCCAAAATCCACTTATGCATATATAATCTGAGTAAGGTTTCATCAGAGACATAACTCATAAAATAAAAGATGAAGTTGCAAGGATTTATTGTAACTTCATTTTTGAACACTTTTCAACCCCCTGCCAACATGATCGGTAAACTTGAACCAAGGGTGTTAGCCTTAGTCCCTTTCAATACGTGTTGCAGAATTATCTAAATTGGATGATGAACCAATACTGGAGTAATCACCGCGCCAGTTGTCCCAACCGTACTATGATCAGTAGCAGGTCGTACAACTAAAAATGTTTTCTACATGTAGATGGAAGAACACGACAGCCTGACATTGTCTACCGCCTTTCTGGATCTCCCGTCCCATTTGGGGCAATAAAAATGATGGGTCGGCGCGACTCGACCTCTTATACCGCTCCTAGTTCGGATGAAATCCATGACTCTGAAACGTAAAGATCGTCCTCCTTTCCCCAAGTGTAATACTTGTTGATACGACTCCACTAAGTACTTATATCTAGGTTGGAAAGGAAGATTCTCAAATATTTCCCAAGCTATTGCTTGTTAATGGATATCGACTTGTTCCATCAATTTACTCCTCAATCGTTGAGGTAGTAACACAACATTTGACTTGCAGCAATTAAATTGCTCAGAGAAAATATCTGTCCCCTGACAGTTTTGAGTTGAGAGTTTAAAATGAGTCGCAGTCACTTAAATCAGGTTTCCCATATTTTTGGTAGTTGAGGGAGTATTTAAATCCTCTTAAAAGATAGATTTAAATGGAAAAATAGTGTTTGGGAACCTCCCCTTGATTTAAAATAATTAATAATACATTTTAGAATATCCTTCGTAATTATTGAAGGTCGAGGATAAACTTTAAATAATATAACTCATTTTAAAACGTGTTAAAAGTATTTAATAAATAATCGAATAATATTTATTAAATAAATAAACCTTAAACGAATATTCAAAAATAATATTCATTAAATAAATAAGGATTAAATGAATATTCAAAATAATATTCATTAATTAAATAAGCCTTAAATGAATATTCAAAAATAATATTCATTAAATAAATAATCATCGAATAACAGTTACCCGATATCTTTATCGGAAAAATAATCTTTAACATATACCGAAAATATAATTACTTCCGGTCTAAAGAATAAATTATACGCCCTTTACCTAGGGCATTTATAAAAACCTGGCTTCTAACTAATATCACATATCTAGCTTTGAAGCCCATAATCAAATCATAAAGCAAGTATCACAATATACTTTCGAAAACAGTTATGCCTTCCATTAGCATATATAACTGAAATAGTATTCAAATAGTATTTCTCGACTGAGATAATACTCAAATAACATTCGTTGAAAGATATAGTAAGCAAATATCATTCCTCGAATGATATCATACTCAAATAACCATCCTCAAAATACATAGTATTCTACCGATGGAATCCCTCCGGGTTTCCATGGCTATCTACATATCTCAAAATACCGACTCCCGATTTAGAGTCGAAAACAATGAATATTCTCTTATATTTAGAGCTACCAGGTAAACCGGTTCATAACTACTTAACTCAACAGATTTTATATAATCCAAAGGTCAAATCTATTTCAACAAGAAATAAGATATATCGCAAAACTGTCCAATTTTATACATGGCAAAAGCAGTATTATATAGTCAATACTTCAAAGTATAGATTTAGAAACTTTCCTGATGCTCGAGATGTGATAGGGGTTCGCGACGATGTCGGACAATCTAGACAAAGTCAAAGAAAACGCACGATTAATCCCCTGGATAATCCACTTGTACTAAATGCTTAAACACGTAAGCGAAACACAACCAAGGCATTACTAGCTCGTTATAGGCTCATACTAAGTCCATGTTAATCGAAAATTACTTAAGTCGTAGTTTTAGTCCGAAATCGATCCTCGAATACAAGTTATACTTAACAATTTACAAAATTGGTTTCTAAGTCATGTTCTTAGTGGTTTTCACTTGCACAACCTCGGCTAACTCATTTTTTATAAAATCGAAAAATAATCTTTTGGACTCGAAACCTTCGTACAAACTTTCGTAACTAACCTTGGCACTTCAATACAAAATTTCATATTTTAAAACAACTCTTAAGGGTCTCAAACACAGCCACAAAGTTGGTACATTTCTGCAATCTCATTCCTTGAACCACTTTCACTAAAATGGTCATATCTCATAAACCGTAAATCGTAATGACATGATTCTTGCGCTCACGTAAACTAGAAACAAATATCTACACACTCATGTTCATCACTGAACCAAAAGAGGCATTTAGGTTTTCGGATTCTAGGCAGTTTTTAGCGTTACCGAAAATCGGGCATTACGTCGGCTTAAAACTTAACATTTCCGAGATTCAAATCTCATTCCAATTCACCACCAATCATCATACACATCAATTACAACACTTAAAGTCCATTATCAATCCCAAACCGATCCAAACCAGTTGGTTTCACATTTAAAATCCATCCACAACTCATCCAACAACTAAACAAACTACATAATCCACTTACTCGTGACCTTAACAATACATTCATGCTTCCCTCTTTTAATTATAAACATAGAACTCAAAAAAATACTATTCATCATCTTCTTTAACTTAATTAAAGAGATATCTAGAGGTGGTGGGTAGTGGAGATTATACCTTAGATAGAACAAGCTTTCTTCCCTCTTTCTTTTAAGCCCAAGAACTCAAATTTTGGTAAAGAATTGCTTAGCCATCCATCTCCTTCTTCTTCCTCTCTTAGCCACGTTTTTTTCTTCAAGAAATGGGGGTGAGGGGCTGCTCCCTTTTTGTGTGTGTAATGTGTGGTGGAAGTGTGGTGATGGTAGATATTTTGTTTTTAACAAAATGCAAGTTAGCCCTTCAAGTTTGGTTAAGCTTACAAGCTTCTTTAACACACTTCTTCCACTAATTCATTCCTTTCCCTTTTTCTTTTAATACATATATTATTCTTTATTTCCTAAGTTATAATACGTCCAAGGTTGCTCCTTCGAACGGATTTTCGATTCTCGTTTTCATTTGCGATTTCTGACTACGCGATTAGTAACCGTTTATTATTCCTGAACTTCCGCTGAAATATAGGATCAATCGGCGACTATAAAATTTTACTATTCACCTTGGAGCACTATTCATCAATGTTACTATTCATCCTTGTTTTTGTTCCTCTTGAAACGATTCGAAAATATTTCCTAAAAATAGCGAATAAAACTCTACGCGACTCTCGTAGTGAATAGTAACTATTCACTATTCGCTCCAACAATCGAATCCTTAAATCGACTTTAATAAAATAATAAAATATAAAATCCTTGGATTCTCAATTTAAATAAATCACTCTCTTGATCTCATCGATATTCTCTTCACTGCCCGGTCAAATATTCCATAACAATAAAGTTTGGATTTTCTGAATTCCGATCATCTTTACATACACTTATTTACTTCGGAGATCACTAATATGACTTCGGAATATCCACACTACGTCTCGTACATAGGTGGCATGAAAAATTTTCTTAACCCTCAAAATTACTATTCATCCACCAAATTCACTATTCACTAATGCACTTAATCATAATAAGAAATGTTTTAATTTTACCAAAAATTCGGGTTATTACATCCATCTACAACTAGATGACTAGGCTAACACATCCCATCATCAATGATCAGTCAGCGGGGCGGGTCAAGTCCCTCACCCTCGCCATGGCTCATCTGAAGATCTCCTCAGTGTCCGTCCTGGATACTCTACCATCCTCATCAGCTAGTAAGACCTAAATCTGAATCTGTGCCCTCATCTCAATCCTCGTCACCTCCCTCCTAGCAGCTCGAGGGGTCGTGGACCTCATCCCGCCACGGTGTGCATACCGGACCTCTCTCTCAGCAACCAACTGTCTCCTCGACTTATCCAACCTAGTCTCTGCCTCTGCCAAGTCTGCGGTCATGCGGCCTACTTTCCATTCATGGATGAATGCTGGTACTCCGATTACTGGAGCTGGGGGTGGTGTGTCGAGGTCAACTGCCGGAGAATCCTCCATCTCATACTACGTAGGGGTAAGATCCTCATAGTCCTCGTCATCAAAAGGGCTCAGTGGTGGTGGTGGATGAGTAGGGGGTCTAACAGCAGGGAGTGGGTGCATGGGGATGTCTGTGTAGTCCACATCATCATCACTAGACTCCTCCGCCTCCTCAATGAGGTCCTCCTCGGGGTCCTCCTCCGGATCCTCATCCGGGTCCTCTGGGTCCTCCTTCGGATCCTCATCCAGGTCCTCCTCCGGATCCTCATCCGGGTCCTCTGGGTCCTCCTTCGGATCCTCATCCAGATCCTCCTCCGGATTCTCATTCGGGTCCTCAATGGCATACCTTACAGGGTCTATAGCCTCTAGCAGTGCATCGTCATGCTGATGCTCATACACCTCAGGGTCTGGGATATCCGAAATCTACACGGTAAACAGAAGCTATGTTATTAATCATGAAGTTAAAGTTCCCTTGAGGGTTTTAGACGCCAGTGCTACATTAGGTAGCCCGACTATGAACTCCGTCAGAAGTTCTTATTATTACTACTATTATATAATTATATCTGGATTTATTATTCCTAACGCGATATCATATCTGAGATCTATAACCCTAAGCTCTGATACCATTTCTGTAACACCCCCAGATCCGGGGTCGGGGATCCGGGTTGTCACGCCCTCAAATCCCATCAATATCACTTGAACTTGAACCACAACAATAATAAACAACATGATGTGACTGCACAATAAAATCCACAACACTAATTATAGTCTCAGAGATGAAATTGAAATAAGTATCGAGTCATTAATCTACAAGATAAAAGTTATTACATCCCAAAATGATTACTGAATAAGTTAATTGTTTCTGGACATAGCCTTACTTAAGTCATACATATAAATAAGTCTGATACACAAAAGCTGATAAACTAACCAACTGGTTATCCCCACCTCATCCATGGCGACTACTATCTAGGCGTGGAACCGTCGGGCGTTTCCCACCCACTTGCGAGTAGTGTGACTCAGTCTGGCCATCTCTCATATCTGTTGTTGTGTGATTTATAAAACAAAACAAGAGTGAGCAATAAAGCCCCACAATATAATCTGTAATGAAATCTGTACTAGATCATATTAAATATTTGTACGATACTGGAAATCTTCATTATAACATAAACCAGCTTTTGAAACACAACATTTATATCAAGCTAAATTAGGTAGCTTACTGAAAAATACCAGTTTTGAATATTTCTCAAAATACTGCCAACATTATCGGTAACTGAGCTCCTAGGCCTTTGTTACAATGTTGCAGACAAAATTTCAATTGGAAGATGGGGGCTATACCGGAATACACCATGATACACGATGATCAGTTGTTGTATCGCAAAATAACACTTTCTCTACTAGTAGAAGGACGACTTCCCATTAGGTTATCACCTGGCCGCATCTGGGCCCTTTATGCTATACAGGCACCGATTTCATTACCGAGCATAGAGTCATACTTTTCGGGCACCTATTTCATTACCGAGCATGACTTCGTACTTTTCGAGCACCTATTTCATTGTCGAGCATGACTTCGTACTTTTCGGGCACCTATTTCATTGCCGAGCATGACTTCGTACTTTTCGGGCACCTATTTCATTGCCGAGAACGAATTAAATTTCAGTCCCCTGATGAAAATCAATGAAACGGGAAACGGACTTTAATCCTGTTTCCCCAAGTATGTGACACTTGTCAAGTTTTGAAAACATTTCTTGGTCTCCTTACTTCCAAAAATCTCGGAGGAAGTAAGTTCCCATGTGGATCGACCTTAGTCGACACGATTTTTGTAAGGATAGATTTCTCTTTAAAAGATTACGACCTGGGAGTCAAACTGTTTGAAAATCTTTAAGAGTATTCCTAGCCCGTTTGAGTGGTCAACGAATATTTAAATCATCATTTAAGATAGATTTAAATTAAAATAATATTTGGGAATCCCTACTTTATTTAAAATAAATTTTATAAGGGTCAGAAATATTCCCCATAATTATTGAAGGTCAAAGATAATTTTTAAATAATATAAATCATTTTTAAATTGATTAAAAGAGTATAATAAATAATAAATGATTAATTAATAATCATAAGCTCAATAAATATTTAATAATCAATACTAGGTGAATATTATAATAATATTCCCTTTAATAATAAAACAATTGAATATATGTATTCAATATACTTATCAGAAAATAAACCTCAACGGTCTAAAGAAATATATACTGACTCTCGGTCTAAGTTCAAAATACGATTCGCGCGCTCTACTCTAAGAGTCTTGATAAAACCCGACTTATAACTATCATAACATATAGCTTATAAACCAATCACAATTCAAAAGATTCAAATATAACAACAATACTATGTTTGCAAAATATAACTGAAAGCACTTTTCATCACAACAACAGTAGTAAGTCATAGGTTTTGAAAATTTGCCTGGAAATCCCGAAGCAGTGGTAACTTTCGGGTTGGTCCGGTAATCTAGAATCAACACAAGGTTCAAGATTAATAACTTAAACACTTTTACCATACTAAGTATATACTAACTCAAGTACAAAGTTCACTTTCAAGTTAACTCCTTAAGATCTTCTACTCGAGCATGCTCGCTCACGCATTTTTATAAAATTGAAATTTAATCCTTTTAACACGAAATCTTTTCGAGTGTCTTCCTAAATGTACCTAGCATATTAACGCAAATTTTCACATTCCATTAAAGTACTTAAGGGGTTCGATCATTCCCTCAAAGTTGGCTAAGTGGTGTAGTATGGTTTCTCGAAACATCTTTTACTAAAACACGAGTTTCTCCTAAACCGTAAATCGTATTAACATGATTCTCGCACCAAAACGAACCTTGAAACAAGAACTACACTATCATGGAAGTTGTGACCCTTGGACATCACTACTAGAAAACAGTCAATAGACATCGGCTAAAAACCGATGTTTGACAACTTTTCAACCGATATCTTTGTCAGCGTAGAGAAAGGTCCAGAGCTTTGACATCGGTTTGTACCCGATGTCTTAAATACCTTTTCACATCATTTAGTTGCAACAAACTGATGTATATTCGTCAACTTTAAATTTGTAAGGACTTAGTATCTTTTCAGTATTTATATCCAAAGAAATTGTTATGAATTTAAATGTATCATACACAAGGTATAAATATGTATTTACATCGATAAGTAGTTATAAAACGATGTTATAAACATATACAGACATCAGGTTGTCAACAGAAATGATGTAAACGGGCCACTTTAACTACAGTTTGTACTCCACAACTGATGTCTAAGAATGTAAAGACATCAGTCCACAACTGATGTCTAAGAATGTAAAGACATCAGTCCATAACTGATGTCTAAGAATATAAAGACATCAGTCCACAACTGATGTCTAAGAATGTAAAGGCATCAGTCCAGAACTGATGTCTAAAACTCTAAATTACATCAGTCCAAAACTGATGTCTAAGACTCTACATGACAACTGCTGTATGATCTTTAACATCAGTTCTACAAAGAAAAAACGATGTTGTTTTGTTTATATTACATCAGTTTATTCATTTTATTGCATTTAACTGATGTATAATTGAATTACAGTATCAACCTAATTCAGTACCATAAAATACCCAAACCTTTCCAAAAACAAGAACAAACTATAATGGTCGCAAATAAATAACAAAAACCACATTCAACAAAAATCCTTAGCCATAACATCTTATCTGAGAATTCCAATCCTTACATACCATTTTTACGTACCATCTTCAATAACATATCATTTACCAAAATCATCCAAATTCTACATATCATCCACCTTGAAAAGATTACAAAAGTAGACTAAAGCCAGAAAACCAACAAAAGAAACCAAACTGTTTAGGTTGAATTTCACATGATAGTAGAGTAGAGAATAAAGGCAGCTAGCTAGTAGTACTCGTTAATAATCTAGTACACGAATCCTTGGATATGACCAAGAGTCTCGAAATGCACGTCATCAAGCTCCTCCCTTTTGTAAGACTTTCTAGTCTTAGAGGCCCACTATAAACAGTCACAAAATTAAAATCGAAGCAAATGTTAGAATTTTTAAAAAAGTTATTTTTTCTAAAGTGTGCAGATTCAAAAGTTGTGCTTAAACAACTACATCCAATTGAAAACCACAAATTAAAGCATACCTTGGCTATGAATTTCATTTCCATGTCTTCGAAGATATCCTTCATATAGAGCATAACAACATAACCGCATCCGGTTCCACCCGGTTGTTTGGGGGATCCCTATTTCAATAATACATTGGATCAGTGGGTAAAAAATGAAAAACAAATAACTACAAAAAACTTACTAAAGACAAAGACAAAGTATATACTTACACTAAGATATTGAACTTTGGTATTTTCGTTTACCCTTCCTGTTTGAGCATTATAAGATCTAACTGCTCTGTAAAGGCGAATTAACAGAATTTGCAGTAGTGTCAAACCCAAGTCCGCTACATATAGTTTTCAAAGTTCTAGTAGTAAATAAGTAAATAAATATTACCGCATTGATGCTGCTTCTAGTTCGGAAATTTTTTTTGGATTAGACAATGGATTGAGAATGAAAATTTTAGATTCCCAGATCATGACCAAAATCCAATGATAACTGTTTTTATAAAATAAAAATTAAAGTGAGAATTTAAAAATATACTAACAAGTCCAACTACTATAACAAGTCTTAACTACATATCCACACTTGACTTACTCTTCATTATGAGGCATGAGGAATATCTTAGAAGGTCCAGATTTCATCCTTTCAACAACAAAACTTTCAAAATGATCGTTGAGTTTAAATGTGGCTGCCGGATCAATAAATGCATACAAGTCTGTTTGTTTTTTCTTCTGAACTTCAGTGTGCAAGTACCTACAAAAATTTATATACATTTTGCATAAAATATCCTTAAGGAAATATAGAAAATATGAGACAAGATTCACAAAAAAGGGGAAAAAAGCTTATGCCATATAGGTTGATATTACAGCCTGACCAATCATTTTAAACTCTAACAACGCCATTACATTCTCATGCAATAAGAAAATAGTTTTTTCCATTCCGAACACCTCAGCATCACAAGGGATTTGAATTGAGTCGCTATTTTCTTTCAAAATTGTTACTGTGTGTGTATACAGCAACATAAAGCAACGAGGCACATTTTCATTTGGCTTGACACTCTTCATCAGTGCATGTATTCTCTGAAACTCATTCTTCCCATTCTTCTGTTTCCTTGAACTCGCAACTTCATCTTTATTTTTGTACAACAATACAATGGATTAATTACGTAAAAAATCAGCAGTTGGGTTTATCTAATTATTTTAGATGCATTTAAATATATACCTGACCAGTTGGATTAAAGATGATCATGTCTTTAGGCCATGCTAAAAGAGAGCCAACAGCTTGGCGAACCGTCTCTATTTCACCCGCTATAGGTACCGGAACCAAGGCATCTTCCTTGTCCTTGATGATTCCATCCACAGAGACACGAGCATGTCCCGGTAGAAAAGGTACTCCATGTACTGAGCTACACATGCCTTCCTCAGAGAAAACAATACCAAAAGCTACCGTGTTGTCAATGCAGTCCACTGCCAACTCACATTTTTGCGGATCCTAAATTTATAAGATTAGGTTAGTAATAACTTTCCCTATCACAAATCAACAATATTCAGAGATATCCATGTATACAATATTATTTACCTTTTTTTCAGTTGGAGAAGGGTCCACATGACCAATAGCAACACAACCATCATCTTCATCATGCTCTTCTTGTTCTTCTTGATCTTTTTGCTCTTCTTTGTCTCCTCGACAACTTGCTTTGCAAGACATCGGTGAGTTAATATTGGATGCATTAACCACCGCCTATAGCTCAGCCTTCAGCCCAACGATCTGCGCCATTAAGTCCTTATTTGTTTTCTCAAAGTCATCCTTTGTTTTCTCAAACTCAGCTTTCGTTATTCGGGTCCTTTTATCTTTAACTTTCGGCAATTTGAAGTAGGTTGTTGGACTTACGAAGCTTCCAACTCCCCCGAACCCTACCTGAATGCTCAGGAGTTTCCAATGCAATAGTTAGCACATCTTCACTTCCAGACGGTTTGAACTCACCCTTTTTCTTCTTTTCGAGTAACTCATCCTGTCAAAAATAAAATTAATACAAACTATTTCTGAAAATAAAAAAGTGAAATAAATAAAAACAAAAATCTTACAATTTTTTCAAATTTCTCTGCCAAATCTTCATCAATTATTTCGTCCTTTGGCGGCTTACGGGCCATTTTCCATAAAATTGCCCGATCAGGATCTTCATTAGGATCCAGGCGCCCCGCTTTTACCTGTTCAAAAAAAATAAAAATAAAGGGACAGTAAAATACATTCAACACAAATGAAAATTTACAGAAAAAATAAACCCGTACTTCTTCTTCTTCCAAACCGATGTATCCTTTCCTTGACGTTCTATGTGGATATTTTCGCTGCCTCACTCTCCCACTTTGGTTGGTACTAAGTGTATGCATAAAAATAATATATGGATATAATCACATATAGCACATTTATAGGTTTTTCCATAATAATATTTATATTTAACACATTTAAATCATACCCCCCAACTATTAGTGGTTCTCACAGCAACAAATCGTTTCCAAGCCTCCTTACCAACAAATGCATACTTTTTTGGGGGCTTCATCAGCTTTTTCTTTTGTCCAATAAAGGGCTTTACAAATTGTTTAGTCAATTTAGTGTTAAACTGTCTCCACTTTGTACCTGCCGACTTTAGAATCATCGCCTCACTTTCCGGAGCCACTATGAATGTATCCTAAAGAACAATCATATGTATTAACAATTGACTACAAGATTAAAAATACAATATGGGGGAAAAATTAAAGAGCCTGAAGATGTTAGATTGTACCTGAACATCTTCCCATATCTTACCCTTTAAATAAGGCTCCACATTTGGCCAAGATGGAATATCAATTGGCACAATAGTCCTAGCTACCATGCCTACATACGAGGCCAAGATGTGCCTTTTTTCTCTAATTGGAACTCCAAGTTTATTGTACCTTATTTTGATCTTCTTGCCTTGAGCTTTCTTCAACACCACTTTGTGCATAGCACAAACACCTGGCACTGGTCCAGACTTCCTTTTCTTAGGCTCTGTACTAGTAACATTAACATCACAGTATGCCACCGGGGGGGGGGGGGGGGTCTGTAGCTTGTGTAGAATTTTCCGGTTCAAGTGTCAATGCTTTCACCTCCTTTTGTTTTTCATCTTCATTGCTGTTAGATTTTTTCTGCTTTTTTGCCATTTCTTTTATATCCCTTCAATTATGAAAATTCCTAAAATAAAAGAGGTAGATAATTAGCTATAACAATAGTTAGAATAAGTGAAAAATATTGACAGTAAATTGTGCAACTAAACAACTGAAAAATATTCATAGCAAATATTGACAGTAAATTGAGTAACAAGTGAACAATATTCAAAATCTAAGTAAATGCTAATAAGTGCATTACAAACTAACAATAATATTCAAATTACAATTATGCACCAAATGGTGAGAGGAACGACACAAAATATTGAAATACGTAATATGTGTCAGTTTTTAATCCAAATTCCCTCAACACCCTCTCTTTGATTGCTAACACTAGGGTCATCATCAGCATCGACAGCAACATTGACTATAGGGATTTCGGAGCAGAATGGAGGATTTTCCATTGTCGTGTCTCCTAAATCATCGTCATTATACACCTCGTGATAGTCTAGATTCGTGGAGGTTAATACAACTGATCAGGTAGCATCAACCGGATCTTGGACATAGAAAACTTGCTTCACTTGGTCAACGGACACATATTTGTCATTTTTGTGACCTTGTCGACTAAAATTCACAAGTGTGAAGCCCATATCATCCACCTTTACACCTCTATCACTATCTGCCCATTTACACAAAAATAACTGGGCTTTGAATGCATGATAATCCAACTCCCATATTTCTTCAATGATACCATAAAATGTCGTATCACTCTCCACAGGATTTAAGTCCTTGGCACTAGACACTTGGACCGTCTTAGCAACTACAGAGACACCACTGTTTTGGACAACCCTTGAATCATCTCGTTCTTTTGTGAAATACCTGACCCTGTCAACGAGAAAACCTTTATAAGTCAAAACAGAGAAAGACGGTTTGCTAGCCAGCCATCTTATCGTTTCCGAAACACCTTCCCCATTGCATATCATTTCACTAACCTTTTTTTCAAACCAAGTAGCAAATAGCCGATTGTGCTCTCCAATCAGCCAATGCATAGTCTTTTTTTTCCTCGGTATGTTCTTTCCAGAAAATCCTTGTCCATCCTTGCAAAATTCATATTAATTAGAAACTAAACAAATACTTGCTAAAAGAAGATGAACTGTGCAAGGGGTGAAAGGATAATTAATTTAACTTACATAATGTATGGATATACTTCAGGGTTGTTTAGAAGAACATGTAGATGAGCCTCATCTCGTTCTTTTTCTTCGATCGACTTCATTATTGCTGCAGATAATGGACCAGAAAGCTTGCTTTGGTCCTTCGGAAGAGCGGCAATTGTGCAACTGTGTCGAATAAACTTGGTGCAAAATTCTACAGATTCTTCTCCTAGGTAACTTTCAGTTATACAACCCTCTGGATGAAAATGGTTTCACACATAACTTTTTAATAATTTATTGAACCGTTCAAATGGATACATCCATCTATAAAAAACTGGTCCACACAAACACAATTCTCTAACCAAGTGAACTGTGAGATGTATCATTACATCGAAAAATGAGGGAGGGAATATTTTTTCCAGCTCGCACAAGGTTAATACCACATCTGACTACAACTTATCCAATTTTGATACATCGACAACTTTGTTGCACAAAGAATTGAAAAAGAAACATAGCCTTATAATGCTAACCCTAACATTTTTTGGCAGAACGGAACGAATGTCAACGGGTAGCAACTGTTGAAGGAGTATATGACAGTCGTGGGATTTCAGCCCAAACAACTTCAAATCGGGCATTGATACAGAGTTTTTAATGTTCGACGAATGCCCGTAAGGAAGTTTCATTGACGCGAGTGATGACAACATTTTTCTTTTTCTGCCTTTGAAAGAGTAAAAGAAGAATGGGGCAAGTAGGTTTTCCTTTCTCCTACTTTTTGTGGAGCCAAATCTTTCCTGATGCCCATTTCAAACATATCACGACGAGATGCCTCACTATCCTTAGACTTATATTTTAAATTCAGTAGTATCCCAATCAGATTATCGCACACATTTTTCTCGATGCGCATAACATCGAGACAGTGACGAACATGATGAAACTTCCAATATTCTAACTCAAAAAATACTGACTTTTTCTTCCATGCACAGTCCACCTTCTTTGACCTTTTTACTTCATTTCCGAAAATAAATTTTATTTTCTTCTGTTGTTCTAACACCTCTACTCTAGAAATGGGTTGACGTGCATGTCCAAGCTCTTGCTCACCATTAAAAGCTGCCTTCTTCCTCCTATAGGGATGATGTCTAGGCAAATAGTGACGATGACCTTGGTAACACATTTTCTTGCTATAACTTAAATATTTAGCTACGGTATTATCACCACACACTGGACATGCCATATAACCCTTATTCAAGCAGCCAGATAAATTTCCATATGCCGGGAAGTCATTTATCGCCCACATTAATATTGCCCTCAAAGTGAAAAAAGATTTAGTATTAGCATCTTAAATGTTTGGTTCTCCTTCTTCCCAAAGCTTCTTCAAATCATCAATAAACGGTTATAAAAATACATCAATGTTGTTATCTGGCTTGTGCGGACCAGAGACTAATATCGTTAACATCATAAACTTCCTCTTCATGCATAAGCAAGGAGGAAGATTATAAGTTGACAATACTACTGGCCATCAACTGTATTTATTCTTTAAGCCGTTATTATGTGGATTTATACCATCTGCGGCTAAAGCTAATTGAATGTTTCTAGACTCACTGCCAAAGTCTGGCGACATATAATCTATATTCCGCCATGAGGGAGAGTCAGCTGGATGGCGCATGAGGCCATCTTTAGTTCTTTGGTTTGCATGCCAAGTCATTAGTCTAGCAGTAGAAGTAGATTTAAACATCCGTTTAAATCTTGGAATGATCGGAAAATACCACATAACTTTGGCCGGAATGTTAGCCATCGCTTTACCATCCTTCCCTAGCTTCCAGCGAGATATGTGGCACTTGGGACACTCACTAGCATCGACATTTACACCCCTATATAGAATGCATTCTTTTGGACATGCATGAAATTTTATATACTCAAGGCCTAAATCAGATAGGTTTTTCTTAGCTTCGTATGCATTAGTTGGCAAGACATGATCTGTAGGAAGTAAAGAGCCTACAGAGGAGAGTAAATCTGAAAAGGCACTATCGCTAATACCAAATCTCGCTTTCCAATTATGTAATTTTAACATTGAATCTAGCTTAGTGCACCCACTACCCTCAAATAAAGGTTGCTCAGCATCAGCCAAAAACCTCTTGAACTCATCGGAATCTTTATCACAATCATCACCCAAATTATTATTATTATATGCTGCTTCACAAACATCACATACTTGTGCCTGTGATGCTTGTGATGCAGCAATATTCTCTGGAGGGCAAGCCAAAAATGTACTACCAACAGATGACCTACCCTTACCCTTAGCTCCATGCCAAATCCAATCAGTATACCCCAAACTAAAACCCTTTTCATACAAATGGCCCCTAATTACTTTCACAGAGAAATATTTGAAATTAACCCAACGTGCACATGGACAAGGTATTCTCTTAGGATCTTTACAATTTTCTTCCGCATAGATCAAAAAATTTTCAACCCTGATTTCATACTCTAATGAATCTCTATCTGTGAAAATTCATGACGTATCCATTTTCTCGAAATAGGTAGTGTACCTGATCATTATTGATTGTCAAATAACTTATAGTTTAATAATTCACTATCAATTGTTGTTCATATTATTTAATTTAGGAATTTATCAAGTTAAATTGTTTATTTATTATTTATATCAAATATTTTTTAGTTGTGATATATACATTTTGTTAACTTGGTATTTTATTGTAGTCTAGATTTAGGAAATGTATACAACGTAAATATTCTGTTACAGTATTACTTGCTATTGAATTCATAAAATAGAGCAGAGCATTGTACCTAAATATATGTGCATTGTACCTAAATATCACTCCATATCTTAGCTTTCAAAACAGAGCAGAGTGATAATAGAATACTAAGCCCTTCATGTCGAATTCATACCAAATATTATAAACATAAAATAGCATGTTAATCATAATTTATGTAGAGTGTAATAATTTATGTAGAGTGTAATAATCAGGAAATATAACAACCCACAAAACTTGCACAAAAAGAAGCAAAGAAACAGTTAAAATAAATTAAAAAAACAGAAGACACTGTTCAAACAAATACATGCTTATAACAAATGCATGCTTAAAAAACAAATACATGACAAATGTTTATGCTTATAACTAAATGATAAGATTGTTATTCCCAGAGAAATGCAACCTAGATTGTAGAAGGGGGGGTTGAATACAATCTAGTTAATTTTACAAAACTTTTTCAAACCTTTCACAGAATGAATATATATGTTGGTAAATTAACTAAGAATTGAGACAAGCCATGAACATAAATGAATTCTTCGAGTTAAAAAGAAATGCAGGAGACAAGCAAAATTTTTAAACTTTTCAGGTGGGTTTCTCGGAAAAAGCCCACATGAGGTGTACATTGAAGAATTCTCTGGTTTTGTTTTTCAACAAACTTCAGCTGCTTACACAGATGATGAAAGAGAACCTAAGTGTTTTTACTTTCAGCTTTGTTCTCTCTTCACATACTTTTCTATGCTACTCCCCACAGTCTTATATACATCGACTGTGTGTTACAAACAAAACCTACAACATAATAAAATCTTACATTTTGGTTCTGCTTGATCACATGCTCGTCTCAGAAGCTACCTATTTGGGAAATGCCTTGGCTGGCATCACAGATAAACTTGTATACTCCCAAATGATGCTTTCTGATTGAGTGTGATGCTCTCTTCAAAAATTACTAAGTCCATGCAATTGACCTAGCTTCCAAGCCCATGTGACATCTGCATGAAAGAGACCTCTCCTTGGTTACCCGACTGTCAAGTCACTATCAGCTGAGATAAGTGAACTTGTAGTATTCAAATAGGTCTTCATGCTTGTCAAGCCTTTCCTTTGTGTCCAGTTAGAAGTTAAACTTCTAGGTAGCTGCCTTAACTCTTATTTATCCATCAAGACATAAGAGACAATAGATGACTTAACATTTCACTTGTAGGAATTTGAGCCTTCGAATATTTACAATTTTGACTCCCTATTCCATACATCTTTTGCATCGTTATCCAGCATCTTTTAGTCACGGGTGTGTAATGATGATCTTTGAGACTGTCCTCCATTCAACCTGCTAAATAAAGGAAACCTTCAAAAGATTCCGTTACAGAGATTTGTTTTCCATGTTGAATGAGATGAACATAAGTAGGCATATTAATTCCATATCCGTAGAAGTAATATTCCATAACCGTATCCATAGATTAGACATGACATTCTTGATTGCATCCATAGATAGACCATGACCTCCTTCACCGCATCCATAGATAAAACATGACATCCTTAGCTGTTTCTGATGATCAACTTCCTTCAGCTTTTATCCGTAGATATGATGTCCCCAGCTTTTATCCGTAGATGAGATAAGATGTTCCTAGCTTATATCTGTTGATGAGATAAGATGTTCTCAGCTACTATCCGTTGATGGCATATGATTCAGCTTGTATCCGTAGATGAAATAAGATTCCATAGCATGATCCGTAGAAAGAATACTCTTGGCTTCATCTTTAGATAAAACACCTTGTCATCTTTATTGATTCACCATTACTGAGTTGATTAAGCAGACTTACCACTGAAACACTTGGTGCTTGATTAGACGTCCATTGGCTTGCTTCTGAATTGCTTCCTAACTCGATGATAGAATATCCTTCAATCATTTGGTGTGGCTTTTAGACCTTGGATAGATAAAATGCCTTCCAGTTAGCTTCCTGATTTATCAGCTTCTGTGAACTAGCTTTCTGACAATCAGCTTCGGTGTCAAGATCAAATTCTTGTCTTGAGCATTTTGTTATCATCATTCCAAATGGGTCAACCCTAACAATCTCCCCTATTTATGATTGTTAGAACTGGCATAAATCCTTAAGTTGATGGTAACAAAACCCTTCAATGTTCTCAGTGATCCTCAGATAGAGATTAATACTGGACATAATTTGATGATGCTGCAAAAACAAGAAATAAAAACTTGAAGCTGTCAGATTCCATATACTTTCCTGTAACTTAGTTTATACCTTCTTCTAAGGGGTTCCAATAGATTGTAATCGAGAGTAGAGAAATTCTGAAGTCTGAGATCTCCTTCTAACTCCCCCTGAGAACAACCTATCTTCTCTCTAACTTCTCCCCCTTTTTGTTATCAGCAATTAGGATAGAAGAGGCATATGCTTAGTTACCGAATAAGATATCTGGGTACAGGAATCCAACACTTCAAGGATCAAAAGATTTCTCTCAGGAATCTCTCTATTCTTGCATCAGGATCTCATCCTGGCTCACTTCACACAACTCACTTTCCCTTACTAAAGGGGTACTAAAAAAATCTTTCCTTTTTCCATGTTGGAAGAATTAGAATGCCTCTCATTCTCTCCCTCTCCTTTTGCCTGGTCTCAAGCCAACCACTCCACTAACTCCCTTCCCACAAACCTATCGATGTCTCAACTATAATGAATTCCTTGATATTCAGTCAGAATGAGCCGAATGATTTTTCAAGTAAGAATCATGGAAATCAATATTGTTGGTCTATGGATACTCGTTGGTTAGGCTTATCCATAGATTTGAAAGGCACCTTTCTACGGATGAAGGATATCCGTAGAGGATTTTTGAAGAATGGGCTTGTGAAGTAGAAATTGATGTAAGTTTTGTGAAGATTGAATGTGACATTTAAGTGCACAGTGCTTAAATCAAGATCATCAAAAAGAGACTAGTGATCCAACGAATTCTCTGAAAGAGAATGGTCACTAGGTGAATGGAGCTTCTCCAAGAGTTCAGAAAATGAAGAATCAAGTACAGATGAGTTGAATGCTGCAATTATTACTTAATAAGATGAAATGGACTTGGGACTGCATCCTCACATTTGAAGAAGATGCATCAAACTGAATTTAAGAATAGTGTGTGCTCCTCCTGTGCTTGTGCATATATTTTCTTTCTATTTCAGAAACAGAAATGATAATAATCCACATTATGCACACAGTGTTCCAATCCCTCATTAGTGCTCCTGGATCAGAGCATTTTTCAATGATCATAGTCTTTTAGGAGAATACAATCATAAAAGAGCTAATCCTTTTTGACCATTATGCCTTTTTGAGAAGACATAAGGCAGTTTGGCTGGTAATCTCACCCTCACCTTTTCTTCTAGTGGTTTCTTGATATTCACCACTGCCCTCACCCTCACTTAACTCTTTCATCACTCCCCACTGGTTAAAATTTGCTAAAGTTTTGCAACTACAGTTTGTTGAGAAACTGTAGAGGGGGTTAGGAGTTGTTTATCACAATTAGGGTGTAACTGATAGGGTAGAGAACTTGGGGGTCATTCCAAACAGTTCTCATTTCAGTTTTTGAAAAGGCAAAGAAAATTGATATAGATTTCAGCAAGTGAGAGTGTGATAAAGATAGATGATTACCTTTCATTTATGAATGATGAACTGTTAAGAGCCTTCTCCATTGAAGGTCTATTCTCCTAAATTTCAAGATTTCCAGCTTTCCTGGTAATTGGTACAACATCCTCATAGAGACCATCATAAGCTGCAAAAACCTTAACTTGATAGATTGTCAATTTCTTTCAAATTCCTTCAAGTTTTCTTCTGATGTTTCTTCAGTGAGTTCATGCAAAAATGAAACAGTTTTTTTTTGTATTGCTCAAAGAGCTCACTTTCTGTTAGTTGAACAATTAGGGCTTCTTGATCATTTAATCAAAGTTATCCTTAAGCAGATGGATTTAATAAACAACCTTTGATTAATTCATCGAAAAGAAAAATATGTAATTAATTTTTTTTTTGTTGGTGTATATGAGATGTTTGTCTTTTTATTTAAGGAAATGAGTCCAGTTAACATGCAAGCCATTTTTTAGAGGGTAAACGAGTTAAATGGATTCAAATGCAAAAAGAAAGAAATTAAACATGCACATCACACACAACAATCTAATAAACTGGGGGAAAAACCCATAATTTATTTAAAAAAATTAAAATTACATAGAAAAAGAAAACATAATAACAAAAACTTAAAAACACAAAGAACTGGGAAACATCCCAGCTCCCCCCCTTGTCCCATGCCCTCTCCCCGGAGAGACAAACAGTCAGCTGTTAAGCAGCTGCTGCAGCCTCCCCGGAGGCTCCTTCAGGGCCTCCATCAGGACCTCCCCAGCGGTTGCGAGCCATGAGAGCATCAAGAGTAGCTCTCATCCTTCGAATCTCGTCCTTCTCCTCCCTGATGAGGAGGTCAATCTTCTCTTGCAACAAGAAAATTTTGTCCACGGTGGACAACGCGTTGAACTCCTCAGAATTAATATCAAGAATTGTTGAAGCCATTTTTGGAGAAGTGTTTAGAGATTAATATGAAGAAATGAGAGCTCAACCTTTGCCTTTAAATAGGCGGGGAGCTACAAGATAACCCTTGTGTTTAACTAGGGTGAAACGGGGGTTAGGATAGCTGAAAGGACATGCATTAAAACGCTCTAGTGTAAACGAAGAGACTACTCGAGTTCCTAGAGTGGAAAAATGTGTCTCAGCTCAGATTACAAAAACAATTATCATGACACAGATATTTTGAATAGAAATAAGAATAAAACTAAATAGCCGGTCATATAAATATGTTCAGCTAAATAATATTAAACTAAAATCTCTAGACAAAAAGAATTAAGAACATCAATACTTTTGAATAATGTAACATGCAGATTATTTGAATTTTTGAGATACTCATTCAGCTGACATCATTCACTAAATGTATGGCATTTGACAAATGATATCTCTGAATATTTATCCATGGAAAATTCAAAGAACAACAATGCACTTAGCTTGTTAATGTCTGGAGATGATCAACAATTTAATATCAGTGAGAAAAGTAGCTTGCTATCTCATTGAATATTACTCAGAAGATCATTTCTAGATGACTTCACTTAGTGCATAACATCATTCAATTGTATTGACTTGTCATGATAGCCAAAATAAAACAAACAAATAAAACACATAAAATAAATATATAATTCCAAAGATTGAAATCACTGGTTGCATGCATTTAACACAGATATGTAAGAGAGTAAGAAATCATTACCTGACAAACTCATTTATCAACTCAAGTCAGTTGCTGCATTAAGAGCATTGGCAAGATATCTGGTTAAATGTTGTTCCCTTGGAACACAGTGTAGTTCCACTACAACGTGCACATCACTTCTTCCAATAGCATGATGCATGAGGTTCATGTACTTGACTCCTTTGAGAAATGCTTAAATGCTTCAGCTGCATTCTTTTGATTTGACCTTAAGCTAAGCATTTCTTCTGAGCCATGACCTGAACTTACTTCCTTGGGGTTAGCATTAATTGTGCTATGTCTTCTTGATTAGGAATTTATCCTTCAAGTATCAACATCTAGACAACCAATTAGAGCATAGCAAGTATCTCTTGGATTATCAATTACTGAATGAATGATAATCTTTTGAGATACCACAAAGATTCCAAGAAAAGCTAAGGTACTAGTATATAAACATGTGGTTAACATAATTTCTAGCATTCTGTTACTTAGTCATGAGGGAGATCACCAATTATATTTTCAAAACACAAATTTCCTACCAAGGTATTTAATTCAGTATTATCAGTAATTGGTATGAGAAATCTTAGAAGAATACTCACTTATCTCCTCAGAACTTCTTTGCATGAGCCTTTTAGCTTAACAGCAAAGCTACTGATCAGTGATTCTAGATATTACGTGAACTACAGGTATCTCAGCTAAGGATAAATTGCTTGCAAAGGCTGAGATTTAGATTTACAAATTTCTACAGATATAGACACTGTCTTTTTGCAATATCCGTCGAGGAGCAAAAGTAGTATCCATAGGTGTAGAAAATTGTCTACGGATAGTCAGTATCCATAGACAAAGCAAAGAAACAAATCCAGTGTTACAAATGATTATCTACGGATAAGGATATCCATCGATAAAGTAAATTTTGACTTAGACAAAATTTTCACTCTTTCTGGAAAACTTAGTTTTCAAGAAAATCATTTAAACACTGGCTACATATAAGACATCAAGAAAAATATTGAGTTTTGTTCGTACCTCACTTACTTACCATTCTGAGGAGGATGGTTGATAAGCAGCTTGGTACTGATGTCTTCTTCACCGAGTCACACTTGGATCAAAAGGTATTTCCACTGTACTGTCCAACACAGAATCCCTTTTGAGAGAAACTTTGAAGAACCTGATCTCAGCACAGTAGATTTAGAGATTTGCAAGGCAGATGTTCCACTTATTTCTTTAACCATGACTTTAACTTCAAGGAGAAAGATTGGATGTCCAGGAAGTAGACATGTAGATTTGTGGAAGCTGGAAGATCTTGCCTTGATCCAGGTGAACACCTTATTCCTTCAACCCAATAATTGTCTTCAAGAGGACTTTCTTCTGGATTTTTGGAATAAGCTTCTTATAGTAGGTGCAAGTCTTGAAGATGTAAGAATATTCTCATCAGTATGATTATGTGAGGTTGATCTTTAACTCAGAAAAACTCCCCCTAAGTTCATTGGGGTGATAATTCAGAGTTGTGATCCACCTACAGATGCTTCACTTTTGCATCCTACGGATGCTCCATTCTGGCTTCCTACGGATGCTCCATTCTGGCTTCCTACGGATGCTCCATTTTGGCTTCCAATCAGATGATCCACTTATCATTTCTATGAATGATTCATTTGGACTTGAATCATTCATAGTCTAGGTGAATACCCATGGAGATACTGATCCATCCACATAATCATCATCTTCTTCATACCAAAATCACCTTCCATTTCAAACCTAAATCTGAGAATTCCAGAAAGTCTCTCATCAGTAAGCTTGATTTATCTGGAATCATTAGAAACAACCTGTTTAGACTCCATAACAGTGTTGATTCATTGACTTAAAGCCTTGTGGGCTTTTCCAGCTACTTGCACTATTCTTGAGTTGCATACCCATCCGGGGTTTCCGAGTAGATAAAAGATCCGATCTTTGACAGGATTTCTTCTTGAAGTTGGAGAAGTAGATTAACACTTTCTGAGAAATGCTCCCCCTGAGTAGATGTACCAAACAGACAACCCTTCAGAAAAGAACACAAGATACCGTGGATGGCTACTTACTTTCCTCTACACACGAATGTCATCTCTTAAGAAAGACAGTCAGAAATGCATGTAGACGAAACCACCATTCTCAGCTTCACCTCTACTTCCTCTTAGCAAAGATCTTCTCTTCCACTCATGAATTACTTGAGAATATTTATCCAGATGTCAGTTAAACTTAACAAATGTGACAAGTTAAGTATTCGATCATGGACTTAATGTTCTTCAAGTAATTTCCCACACAGATTCCCTTATCTCCTTTAGCTAAGCTTCTATTACTTCCTTGGCTAAGGAATGTGAAAAGAGAAAACTGTTGGCTGCACACATTCTCACAACTTGATGATTCCCCATTCAGATGCTTGAATGATTAAGAAAACATTCTGGCTGCAATAAGTAGCACCAGCCACAACTTTCCAGAGCTCAAATAGTTATCCAGATTTTCCAAGCAAAGTCTCTGCATATATTGTCGTTTGTTTCACAAGACCTCTTCTCAACGAATTCTTGAGCTAAATCCTTTGAGGAGATTTCATGTGCAGTGGCTGAAGGAGTTTATCAAACGTATGATCTGTCATGTTCTTGATAGAGGTCTTATATTTCTTCCATTAATGGCATGCATCCTTTAACCCATCCTTGGAAAGACTTGGGGTTCCTCTAATCAAGACTCAGACATCTTCTTATTCACTGGCTACAATTATCCTGATTTTGCCTTGTCACAAAGAGGTCAAAAGCATGCAATCCTCCAAGGCAGTAAACAAATCAGCTACATACACTTTTCTATCAAGTGTCCAGTGATTACCACTTCATTGTCTTTCCATTGATGGACAATGCAGGCTACTAATACAAAGTTTCCTTTGTCACATGTTTGATGGATACATAGCAAGAGATGCTTATATCCATCAACTAGTGCTTCAACCCTAACTGATGATATTGTTTGCCAAAGTCATGCTTCATTACTTAATCATGACTACAAATATCATCTCTACTTATCAATAGAGGGGCTACTTTCCTCTAAGCAATTAGTGAGGAGGACAGAAACTCTAGTAGGAAACTAAAGCTCTGTATCTTCCTCCTGCACACTTTCAAAACCAAATCAAGCTGGCTTAGGTACCCAAGTTTCCTTGAGCTTTGGCTTTTTAGATTTTATGACTGTCATCTTGTCTTTATGAGCTTTGAGCTTCAAAGGATTCGACCCATTCTCATCCCTTGGTTCTGACATTGAGAAATTAGCATTCACATGTTGCTCAAGAATATCAAAATTTGATGCTCGGCAAGGAAATGTTTGAGCATGCAAATCATTCAAGTCAGGCATGCTCCATGAAATTTGAGGCCTATTGACTTCATACCAATATGAATGGGGAAGAAATGGCATGTTCGCATATCTTGTTGAATCTCGAGCATTGAAAGCAAAAATGTGATGCATGACAGGCATATCAGTCATAGGCAGTTGAGTAGATCTTGTATGAACAAATCTGCAAGAGGTATACAAGTGATTAACTCTACCACATCGAATGCAGGGTGTTCACATAATATCACGCAAGTATACGCGGTCACAAGTAATATAAGAAAAAGTAGAGTTCGTTCCCACAGAGACTGGTTTACCACAGTTATGCACTTATGCAACAATGTATGGCTATTGTTCAATGCTAAGACAAATATCAAATTTGAGTTTTGATTATCTAAATTAACTAATTAACTTAACAAGATTATAATTAACTAAAGAGATTGTTGTTGAATTACTTATGAGAATAAAACATGGGATCCTAACTTCATTAAATACTTCATCTAGAGTCTTTTGTCTTTAATCAATGCATGTGACAGTTGTGATAACTAATCGGATAACACGAAATCAGTACACGCTACCTTTCAGTATACGTATACCAAACCACTCAAACATCCACAAAAGAGATAGAAGTTAAGCAGACACCAATTATGCTTAGACCCTATATGTCTATAAGATTTGAAAACATAACGGTTTAACGAGCAAGTTATCCATTCAAATTACATAGGGCAGGTAAGATGGTTAAAATCACCTACGAATCATGCATGACAAACATACATAAACCTATGCTAGCATGGCAAGTTCTAAACCTCTATATCCACTTTCGCATTCAATAGAGATTAACAAACAATCTTAGATGTTAGCTACGCATCCAAGAAGAATAAGCACAACCAAACTAGGATATCAATTAGCCATCACACACACATCTTTAAAACAATTAACTACTAAAATCCATAAATAAATCCGTTAGAATCCCACGACAACGATTAGTTCATAACCGAACTGTTCATCATCGTGGGTCCTGATGAAAACATGATAATAATAAGTCTAGAATACGGAATAAAAGTGCTAGGGTTTAAGAAAGAACAAACGAGAATCCAAAGTATCGCCTAATTAGAAGAATACAAAGAAAAGATGAAAAGTAGATCTTCGTAATCAGCCGTCTTCTTGTTCTCCTCGCCGGTGGATGAATATGTATGATTGTATCTGGTTGTATATGAATTATATCCTCTGAAAACGTCCACCAATTACTTATATAGGCCTTAGAGTTGACTGGTCTTCTGCTGGTTTCCAATTCTGACTTGAAATTGCCTTTTCCAGAATGTTTTAGGGGTGGCCGCGCCTGGAAGAGGGTGGGCGCGCTTGAATTGAATTGGAGTGGGCGCGGGCGCGCTTGGAAGGGGGAGGGGACCCTTGACTTTCTGCCAGATTTCTTCAAAATGCATTTTCTTGAGTTTTCTTCACGTTCTCAAGTCCCGCAACTTCACGACTTCCACAATAAAGCTCATTCACCACCACCAAGTCAAGATAACTCAAATACTCCACCAACAATACGACTCTGCACTTACTAACTCAAACCACATTAAAAACGACAAGTACTTGAGTACAAACAGCCAATTTAAGCCGATTTAGAACGATCCAAGTGGATATGAAATCCACTTATCACACCCCCAAACTTAAACTGATGCTTGTCCTCAAGCATAAACAGCCTCTAAATACAATGCAATGCATGAATGCAACTAATATGCTAATGCAAACGATCCCCTCGGACTAACCATAATCAAATCAACAAGTCAACATCTCAAGGAATGCAATCTTCCAAACAGAGCTCGACCAAATCCCCGTATACTAACAATACAAACACAGAAACGTGCGTGTGTGCAATGCTCATCAATATAGTCCCAAACTAAACCAAGACCATATCCTATTCTTCACCAAAACAACCACAAGCTTATAAACATAATAAACTCTAGACACAAGAAACCACTTAAAGACACCTCAATATCCACTTGAGTTAGACAGGAAATCATGATTTATTACTACACACATGCTTATTTGACTGTGCAATGGCTGAGACCCCGAAAGGCTTATACAATAATACCCATGTAGCGAGCGTTAGGTTAGTGGATCCCAGATCGGAAAAATCTTAGGTCACTAGGCACAAAGTCCCTAGAACTTAATTGCTCGAGTATTAAAGAGCTCAACCTGATCAATTCTGCATAAACACAACTCTTTTTTTTTCTTTTTCTTTTTTTTTCTATTTCGGAATTTCGGAATGAGTGCACTTTGCTTTTTTCTCATCCCACCCTAGACTACTCATCTTTTCAATGAGCCGGCTACTAGTCATTTAACGCCTAGCCTTTATTAACAACTAGCATGAAATCCCTGGTTTCCCCCAAACTTAGACTTAAGTGCTTCTTTCAATTTCAAGAGAATAGAAAACATTCTAAATATAAGCAAGTGGTTAAATTCTAACATCCAAACAAACATGGTCTGATCAAATCTAAAAGCAACCAATGAGACTTGTGAAATTAATTTGTTTCTGGCATGCAAGTCAATTCATAGGAACTTAATCAACCCTCTATTCATCACTACCACACTCCCATCAACATCGACTCACCAACCAAGAAATAGCCAATTTCTAAGGGATCATGAAATATGCTATGCTATGCAACTGCAACTAAATGGACTCACATGATAAATATAAAAAAATATGCAAACAGAATGCTCTATATGACATAAACATGCAAATATATGAATGAACTAACTAAAAATGCAATATGAATCCTATATGAACACACACACTAACATTCCCTAATTACCACCCCCAAACTTAAAATATTCAATGTCCTCATTGAAGGTAATAAAAAGGAAAGATGCAGAAAATACCTAAACATCAGCAAGACCACCCTCCTCGGGTGGTGTATCTGGCGGCGGATAAACAGAATCCACTCCAAAATCAGGCCAAGCAACATCAACTCCAGTGGCTCTGAAAGTAGTACCCAAAGGACCTATCAACTTCACTCTGAATCCCAGATGGATCCTAGAGGGAAACAACACAAACTTTTTTTTTTATAACTAAAACAGAATACTAATACTACATATTCGCGTGGGTTGCCTCCCACGAAGCGCTTGTTTTACGTCAATAGCTTGACGTGAATCCTTTTTCATCCAGTCGCAAGAAAGGTGAACGTCGACTCACGGTTCACCGTATTACCAACGTCATGCTTCAGCCTCTGACCATTATCCGAAAACTTATGGAAAATCTCTACTGCATCATGCGGAAATGCTGAATTAACTGTGATAGGCTCCAACCACCTCGACTTATGCTTTCCTGGAAAAAATCTGAAACGAGACTTGAAACGCATAACTAGCTGACCAGGCACAAATGAATGTTTCATCACCCCTCTTTCATGCCAGTCCTTAACCTTCTCCTTATATAGCATGTTGCTCTCGTAGACTTTACCATACCTCAATTTATCTTGCAGTGGTTGGAGTTCAAGTGTAGGAGCTTCTTCCATAGATGGTTTAAGTCGCTCCTGAGAATTGTTCAGCTCTGCTAATCCAAGAGAATCGACTGGTGCATCAATTTTTCTTTTCCATGGAGGTGCATTCAACAACTGAAGTTGCTCTGCTCTTTCTTCGTTTTCGATATCAGAATCCCCTATCAAGACTCTCTCCACTGTATCTGACTTCAGCGGTTGTTCAATCTCTGTATTGACGACAGAATCGACCATCTCCAATTTAAAGCACTCTTCTTCCTCAGTTGGAAATTTCATTGCCTTGAACACGTTAAAAGTGACCTTCTGATTTTGAACCCTCATTGTAAGCTCTCCTTTCTGCACATCGATCAAAGTTCGGCCTGTAGCTAAGAACGGTCTTCCCAAGATAATCGGAATCTTCTTGTCTTCCTCATAGTCCAGAATAACAAAATCAGCAGTAAATGAGCTTATCCACTTTAACCAAGACATCCTCCACTATACCCCTTGGATATGTGATCGCCCGATCAGCCAGCTGTAAGGACATGTTTGTAGGTTTAGGCTCAGGCAGCCCAAGTTGCATGAAGACAGACAACGGCATCAGATTAATACTAGCTCCCAAGTCACACAAGCACTTGTTGAAAGATAGATTGCCGATAGTACACGGTATGGTGAAACTTCCTGGATCCTTGAGTTTTGGAGGTAACTTCTGATGTAGAATAGCACTGCACTCTTCAGTTAAAGCCACGGTCTCCAACTCCTCGAGTTTCAACTTCCGAGATAGAATACCCTTCATGAACTTTGCGTAGCTCGGCATCTGTTCAAGAGCTTCCGCAAAAGGTATATTGATATGCAACTTCTTGAAAACTTCGAGAAACTTGGCAAACTGCTTATCCAACTTTTGTTTTTGAAGTCGTTTAGGGAATGGCGGAGGAGGATAGACCTCCTTGCTCTCTGTAGCTTGCTTAGGAATAGGTTTCTCAGAAGAATGGTCAACATTTTCCGCTTCGTTCACCCCCAAACTAGCTTTTTCAACTTTTTCTTCATTTTCTGGCAGAAGGGCAGGGGAGGGCGCGCTTGAGAGGGGGAGGGCGCGCTCCACCTTGTGGCCATTTTTCAAAATTTCTTCTTTTTCATCCGTTTCTGCATTCTGATCATTCGTAACCTTTCCAGATCGCAAGGTAACTGCTTTGACATGTTCCTTGACCTCTCTCTTGCCAGGATTAGCTTCCGTATCACTAGGGAGAGTTCCATGTGGTCTATTCAACAAGGCATTGGCAATCTGACCGATTTGATTCTCCAGAGTCTTGATGGAAACAGCTTGGCTCTTGCACATTAGCCTCAATTCCTCCAATTCAGACTTTTCATTAGATGATTGACCAACGTTGCCTTGAGACGGTTGTTGAAACCCTGGTGGTTGAAACGGTTGCCTTGGAGCATACTGTTGCTGAAAACCAGAAGGGTTGAATGGCTTAGCTCCAAATTACTGACCTTGATACTGCTGATACGGTTGCTGTTGTGGCTGATTCTGACCACCCTGATTGTTACTCCAGCTGAAATTAGGATGGTTCCTGTTGTTGGGATGATAGGCATTAGGCACTGGCTGCTGTGATCTCTGAAAATTGCTCACGAACTGCACCGATTCACTAGATATGGCACACTGATTCGTGTCATGTGCACCTGCACATAGCTCACAAACACTAGCAATCTGCTGAACTCCATAGTTAGACAAAGAATCCACTTTCATTGACAAAGCCTTTAACTGAGCTGCTATGGCTGTAGCTGCATACACTTCCAGAACCCCTGCTACCTTGCCTTGTGATAACCTCTGAGTTGGATTCTGATATTCATTCGCAGCCATCATCTCAATAAGTTCATAAGCTTCATCGTAGCTCTTAGCCCACAGAGCTCCACCTGATCCTGCATCAAACATTGGTCGTGATTGACCTCCCAATCCATTATAGAAGTAATTGATCACCATCCAATCAGGAATTCCATGATGAGGACACTTCCTAAGCATCTCCTTGTAGCGCTCCCAAGCTTCACATAAAGTTTCTCCAGAATGCTGCGCAAACTGAGTAAGAGCATTCCTGATTGCAGCTGTTTTAGCCATGGGGAAGAATTTAGTGAGAAACTTTTGAGCAAGATCCTCCCATGTAGTAATAGAACCTGCTGGTAAAGAGTGCAACCAGCCTTTAGCCTTATCCCTCAGAGAAAACGGGAAAAGTCTCAGCTTCACAGCATCTTCCGACACTCCATTGAAATTGAAGGTGTCACAGATCTCGATGAAATCCCTAATATGCATATTAGGATCTTCCGTTGGAGCACCACCAAACTGAACTGAATTCTGCACCATCTGAATCGTGCCAGGCTTGATTTCGAAAGTATTAGCTACAATAGCCGGCCTGACAATGCTAGATTGAATGTCATTGATCTTCGGCTGAGAATAATCCTTCAAAGCCTTCGTTTCTGGTGCTAATTGATCTCCCATAACTAGACTTAGTTCAAGTTCTTCTTTCCGAGATTGAGAACGTGTTCGCATACACGCTTACTAACGAAACTGAAACACACCAAACAAAGTAAAATTGATGAGTATAATCCGAGTTAGTGAACTTTAACGACCACTGATGACAAGCACATAAACTATATAAATAACACTGAGTCCCCGACAGCGGCGCCAAAAACTTGTTCACACAATATCACGCAAGTATACGCGGTCACAAGTAATATAAGAATAAGTAGAGTTCGTTCCCACAGAGACTGGTTTACCACAGTTATGCACTTATGCAACAATGTATGGCTATTGTTCAATGCTAAGACAAGTATCAAATTTGAGTTTTGATTATCTAAATTAACTAATTAACTTAACAAGATTATAATTAACTAAAGAGATTGCTGTTGAATTACTTATGAGAATAAAACATGGGATCCTAACTTCATTAAATACTTCATCTAGAGTCTTTTGTCTTTAATCAATGCATGTGACAGTTGTGATAACTAATCGGATAACACGAAATCAGTACACGCTACCTTTCAGTATACGTATACCAAACCACTCAAACATCCACAAAAGAGATAGAAGTTAAGCAGACACCAATTATGCTTAGACCCTATATGTCTATAAGATTTGAAAACATAACGGTTTAACGAGCAAGTTATCCATTCATATTACATAGGGCAGGTAAGATGGTTAAAATCACCTACGAATCATGCATGACAAACATACATAAACCTATGCTAGCATGGCAAGTTCTAAACCTCTATATCCACTTTCACATTCAATAGAGATTAACAAACAATCTTAGATGTTAGCTACGCATCCAAGAAGAATAAGCACAACCAAACTAGGATATCAATTAGCCATCACACACACATCTTTAAAATAATTAACTACTAAAATCCACAAATAAATCCGTTAGAATCCCACGACAACGATTAGTTCATAACCGAACTGTTCGTCATCGTGGGTCCTGATGAAAACATGATAATAATAAGTCTAGAATACTGAATAAAAGTGCTAGAGTTTAAGAAAGAACAAACGAGAATCCAAAGTATCGCCTAATTAGAAGAATACAAAGAAAAGATGAAAAGTAGATCTTCGTAATCAGCCGTCTTCTTGTTCTCCTCACCGGTGGATGAATATGTATGATTGTATATGGTTGTATATGAATTATATCCTCTGAAAACGTCCACCAATTACTTATATAGGCCTTAGAGTTGACTGGTCTTCTGCTGGTTTCCAATTCTGACTTGAAATTGCCTTTTCCGGAATGTTTCAGGGGTGGCCGCGCCTGGAAGAGGGTGGGCGCGCTTGAATTGAATTGGAGTGGGTGCGGGCGCGCTTGGAAGGGGGAGGGGACCCTTGACTTTCTGCCAGATTTCTTCAAAATGCATTTTCTTGAGTTTTCTTCACGTTCTCAAGTCCCGCAACTTCACGACTTCCACAATAAAGCTCATTCACCACCACCAAGTCAAGATAACTCAAATACTCCACCAACAATACGACTCTGCACTTACTAACTCAAAACACATTAAAAACGACAAGTACTTGAGTACAAACAGCCAATTTAAGCCGATTTAGAACGATCCAAGTGGATATGAAATCCACTTATCACAGGGCCTTCTGGAAGCACTTTCTTCTGATGGGTAGCTGCTACTACAGTCAATCATTGTTGTTTCATTCAAGCTTTCCTCTTTATCTGCATCTGACTCTTTTTCCTTGATGGTTTTGATTCTTAGTGATTGAACCTAATTCTTGAAGCTTGGTCCAACCGTATTGCTCAATTTCTCTAGAGTCCGATTACTCCTAAAAGGTTTTACCATCTTTGGAGCAGTCTCCACATCCTCTAGTTTCTTGTTATTGCACTTCCGGGTCTCTTTACAAAATGTGTCCATTCCTTGAGATTTGATAATGTTGGACACAATGTAACTGGAAATATTCCATCTTGCAATAACATCTTGTTCATTTATCAACTGCCCTTTCAAAACCACTTCTCATTTTAACACAGCCTCAAGTTCATGTTTAGAATTCATGCATTCAACAAGTGTTTCCTTAAACTCAGAGACTTGAGTTTCCAACATAGCATTTATCTCACTAAGCATAACATTAGTTGCTTTGAGTCTGACATTTTCTTAATTGAGATTATTAAAGGAAATACGCACAACATGTAATTCATCAATTAAACTCATTGTAGTGCTGCAACATATTTCTTTAACATGCTTAGTTGGCTTCACAGAAAATACCTGATTTCTGGTTGAACTTGCTTCTTGATTGTCACAGGCTGTGGGTATAAGATTGATAGATCCCTCTGTTGATGTTGAACAGCCCTCTTCAGTTGAAACCCTTTGCTCAAAGAGGACTTCATCTTCTAGTTCCGTTCCTTCCTTGCCCTTTCATGTAATTGTTACATCAGCATTGACTAACGTCCGTTAGTCAAACTTGGACGGAAGGACGAGAATCTGAAAATTTGAAAGTTTAGGTACCTTAATATTTTTTCGTATAGTTCAAGGACCTAAACCAAAAACAGCATATATTTTAAGGACGAAAGAATTTATTTTCCGTATTACGATATACTTGTGCTATAATTGTCTGGAGATCTTCAAACCATCTCAGCCACTCAAGATTTCATATGATTATCATAACTGTAGCCAACCACCTAAAGACTAAAGAGCAAGTTCATATCATATCAACATATTTTGTTTACACAAACCAAAAAATTGCATCAGAGTCTTTGAGCCTTCCGGGCACAGATCATGTAACTTAAGCTGTCAATCCCTCCCCGACACGAGGATTCTGATTGTGAAACTCTCAACAAAGGAAACACCTTATCTTATGGTGTGTGATTCAGAGATACTTCTAAAGCAGCTCTTTTGCAAGAAGGTTGCCACTGCAAGGCTGTTAGGAATATGTTGTTCTTGATGATAAACATAAAACATTTAGTAGAATTTGTGTAAAGTCATTTTGTAGCTGTCAACGAAATGGCATGCTTTGCAGCATTCTGTTGACAGGAAGCTCATCAACGAAATGAGTGATGTAGCAATTGCACTGTACAATACTTCTAGTTTGATATGCATTTCATCGTAGATATTGGATAGGTTTTCTAAGTCATGTTGACTAAGTAATAGATAGGCAAAATAGGTTGGTTAATTGTAAATACATCATGCCTTGTAATTTTGCCTAAGTGAAGACCTGTCAACGGAATGAAGATTATCCTATCAACGGTATAGAGTTTACTCATCAACGGAATGAAGATTATCCTATCAACGAAATGAAGTTTACTCATCAACGAAATGAAGAATGAAGCTATCAACGAAACGTATCTCCCTGCTATCAACGAATCACTATTACTTTTTGAATAGTTGACAAAGTGATAGTGACAGTTTACTGAACAGATCTAAAGGAGATATGGAAGTGTATTGTGCATTGGAAGCCATCAAAATGGTCACTGGAAATAAGGAAACATTCCAATTTCCAAGAAGGGTCTTGGGAGTGATCATAATAAGCGTGAAGATAAAAGTAAAGATCTCCAAGGACCACTGGACAAAAGGAATGAAAAGCAAGCTACTGATGGTTATTACTAGTGTACATTAGTGTAGCCAGAAATAGTATTGTAAACTTGGGTTATGTATATAACCAAGTGTAGCAGTTAAAAATAAGAGTAAGAGAAGAAAAACAAATAGATTGTATTAGCTATCCTTGAGAGCATTTTCTTCTCTACATTCTTGTAACTGAGCAGCTGTGTACATTTGTATCACAGATTATTTCCGCAATAAAAATCACTTCAGTTGGATCATCAAACAATCCAACTGAAATTATTTATGTGCTTGTGATTTTTACATTAAGTTCAGTTTTTATTTGTAAGTTGTTTTTAAGTTTAAGAAATATCAAGAATTGTATTCAACCCCCCCCCCCCCCCCTTCAACAATTCTGTTAGGTCATTTGGGATTAACAATTGGTATCAGAGCAAGCTTCTAACATACAAGAAGTTTAAAGATCAAGACCAAAACAGTAACCATGGTGAAGAAGGATGCAGGAGTAAAGATACCAGTTCTTGATAAGGACAATTACTTTCACTGGAAAGTAAAGATGCATTTACATCTCATGTCTATGGATGAGAGGTATGTAGACTGCATTGAGAAAGGTCCACACGTTCCCATGAAGTTTGCATCTAGAGTTGGAGTGCCAGATGATGCTCCTGATGTGGAAATTCCAAAACTTGTCTCAGAATGGACTATTGAAGATGTTGCAGAAGTCCATAAAGATAAAAGAACCGTGAACATTCTGTTTAATGGTTTGGAGCAAGAGATGTTTGACAATGTCATAAACTGTACAACCTCCAAAGAAGTATGGGACACTGTTAGAACTCTCTGTGAAGGAACTGAGCAAGTTAGGGAAAACAAAATGCAGCTCCTTATACAACAATATGAGCATTTTCATTTTAAAGCTGGTGAAACCCTAAATGACACGTTTAGTAGGTTTCAAAAGCTTTTGAATGGATTAAAGTTGTATGGGAGGATCTATCAAACCAAGGATTCAAACCTTAAATTTCTTAGAGCTCTTCCAAAAGAATGGAAGCCTATGACTGTTTCTCTCAGAAACACTCAAGAGTACAAAGACTACACTCTTGAAAGGCTTTATGGAACCTTGAAGACATATGAGTTGGAAATGGAGCAAGATGAAGAAATTGAAAAGGTACAAAAGAAGGGTGGATCTATTGCATTGATTGCATCTGTGAACCAACTGGAAGATGACAATGAAGAAGCTGCAAAGGCCACAACTAGTCGAGCTAGTTGTAGGAGTGATGTTAGCAAGGGTAAAGGCAAGATGACAGAAGAAGAAGAATCAGAACCAGCCAACTTGGATGACTTAGATGAGATTGATGAACACATTGCTTTTCTGTCAAGAAAATTCTCTAAGTTCAAGTTTAAGAGAAACTCAGAAGCAAGGCCACCAAGAAGAGACTTTCTACCCAGCAAAACTAACTGGATTGAAAAGTCTAAGTCTAAATGTTTCAATTGTGGAATGCTTGGCCACTTTGCTGGAGACTGTAGAAAGCCCAAGGTTGAGAAGGGCAACAGGAAATTTGAGCCTGTTGATTATAAAAAGAAATACTTTGAACTTCTCAAGCAAAAAGAAAAGGCTTTCATGTCTCAGGAGTATGATTGGGCTGGTAATGGTGAAGATTCTGATGATGATGTTGAGTATGTCAACTTGGCTCTTATGGCTAACAATCATGAGCAGGAAGCAAGCTCCTCAAGCAACCAGGTAACAATTACTAATCTTTCTGATCTTTTTAAAGAGGAATGCGATAGTGCAGTAAATGAAATGTCTACTGTACTATATAATTTGCGTGTTACTCTTAAATCACTTACCAAAGAGAATTCAAGAGTAAAAGAGGCTAATCTGCAATTAAGTGATAGGAATGCAATGTTAGAAGCACAGCTCATTGAATTTGAGAAAATGAGGTGTGTTAGTAGGGATGCTAAGAAGGAACTTGAGAACGTGTTAGAAAGGGAAGAAATTCTTAAAACACAACTTGAAATAGAACAAAGTGTGATTGCAAAATGGAAAGATGCCAGGAATGTTGCTACCAACATCATTAATGTTCAAGGTATGGAATCTTTCTGTGAACAATCATGGAAAAAGAACAAAGAAAAGCTAGGGTATGTTAGTGAAACCTTAGAATCAGAAACAGAGTCAACAAACAACAATGATCATTTGTTGAAGGTTGATATGTCAACGGAATTCAATGTTTCGTTGACAGATGAACCATCAACCGATCAGGCTGTTTCGTTGACAGAGAAAAGAAAAGATAAACTCACTAGACTTAATAACAAGTATGGTCCTGTCACCAAGAACTTTGTTCAAGGTGAGTCTAGTAATTCAAAGAAAGTTGAGAAGCCTGTTGAGAGAGCTAATGTAGGTCACTTGTCTAACAAGCAATTGAAGGACAAGTTAGAGAAAGTTCAAGTTGAGGCTAAGGGAAATAAAAAGAATAACAGGAATGGCAAAGTAGGGATTAACAAACACAACAATTACACACCTGATAAATATGCTCCTAGAAAGACATGTGTCAATTGTGGAAGTGTTAGTCATTTATCTACTAACTGCAAATCTGTCAAGAAGACTGCTTATGTGAAAATTCCCAAGCCTGCAATGAATAGTTCTATGCCTACAATGCCTGTTATGCCTAACATGTTTGCTCCATATGCACAATTTCAGAATCCATATGCTAGCATGTCATTTGTGCCTAATCCATACATGAATATGTTTAATGTACCACAAATGCCATGGAATGTGAATAACATGTTTGTTCCACCAACTATGCATGCTGTGAATGAAAATGTGAGCAACTCTCAGAAATCAACACCAAGGGTAAAGATTGATTTAAATCAATCTGAGCCCAAGGTGAAAAATGATATTAAAGGAAAAGCAAAGGCTAACAAAACAGGACCCAAGGAAACTTGGGTACCAAAATCAACTTGATTTGGTTATATTGTGTGCAGGGAGACAAAAGGAATCTTTGGTACTTGGATAGTGGTTGTTCAAGACACATGACTGGTGATTCTACCCTGCTCACAGAGTTTCAGGAAAGAGCTGGCCCTTGTATTGCTTTTGGAGATGACAGCAAAGGCTACACTAAGGGATATGGCTTGATTTCAAAAGAGAATGTCATCATAGATGAGGTTGCATTGGTGGATGGCCTTAAGCACAATTTGCTTAGTATCAGCCAACTTTGTGACAAAGGATTTTTAGTTACTTTTTCTAGAGAAGCCTGTGTTGTTTCTAAAGGAGGAAACAACAATGTGGTAATGACTGGATTCAGAAGAGGGAATGTGTACATTGCTGACTTTAGTAGCACAAGTCCAGACACCATCACTTGTCTCTTCATCAAGGCAAGCAAGGATGAAAGTTGGCTATGGCACAAGAAATTGTCTCATTTGAATTTTAAAGTTATTAATGATTTTGTGAGGAAAGATCTTGCTAGAGGAATTCCACAGGTGGAGTTTTCCAAGGATGGTTTGTGTGATGCCTGTCAAAAAGGGAAACAAAAGAAGGCATCATTCAAAAGTAAGACAGAGTCATCAATTGTCCATCAGCTTGAGTTGCTTCATATGGATTTGTTTGGCCCTGTAAATGTCATGTCTATTTCAAAGAAGAAATATTGTCTTGTGATTGTTGATGATTTTTCTAGATTTACACGGACCTTCTTTTTGCACTCCAAAGATGAGGCAAGTGAAATCATTATCAATCACATCAAGATGGTAAACAATCATCCTGACTTCAAAGTAAGAAGGATTAGGAGTGACAATGGGACAGAATTCAAGAATTCAAGCATGAAGGTGTTCTATGAAGAAAATGGTATTTTGCATGAGTTTTCAGCATCAAGGACACCACAGCAAAATGGTGTAGTTGAAAGGAAAAACAGAACACTTATTGAAGCTGCAAGGACAATGCTAGATGAATCAAAGTTACCAACTTATTTTTGGGCTGAGGCAGTTAACACATCTTGCTTCACTCAAAATATTTCTTTGATTAATCAGGCCAAGGGAATGACCCCTTATCAATTACTCAAAAGAAAGAAGCCACTATTGGATTTTCTTCATGCCTTTGGATGCAAGTGCTTTGTTCTGAGAAATCAAGCTGAGCATTTGTGGAAATTTGAAGCAAAGGCAGATGAAGCAATATTTGTGGGATATGCAGCAGGGAAAGCTTATAGAGTCTATAATATCAGAACCAACATTGTTATGGAATCTGTACATGCTGTTTTTGATGATCTCAAAATTCAAGGTCTCTGTGATGAAGGTTTCCATGAAAGTCTTTCTTTTGAGAATGAGGAAGGAGATCAAGTGAATCATGTTAAGGCTACTGAGAAACAGCCTAAAGTTGTTGTATCTAGCACAGATGAAAGCAGCAGTGAAGATGAAATTGCTACATTAAGATTGAAAAGAATAGCTGCTAGCAGATCAAATGATCATTTCGTTGACAATCATGATGGTGGATTCGTTGACAGTCAAAATGAGCGTTTCGTTGACAGCCAAAATGGTCATACCGTTGACAGTCATAGAAATGATTCTAGAAGTGATCAATTAGGGACAACAAACTCAGGGGGAGTTTCTCAAGGACAGATATCCAATCAAGGCAATCATGATCATGAAGCTACCTCGTCAAGAGCAAATCTACCTCCCTCAAGGAAATGGACTAAAGATCATCCCTTTGAACTTATTATAGGTGATGTTACTTCAAAAGTCCAAACTAGAAGAGCAACTCAAGAGGAATGTCTATATAGCAGCTTTCTGTCTCAAGATGAGCCAAAGAAAGTTGAGGATGCACTTCTAGATCCAGATTGGGTTTTAGCCATGCAAGAGGAGCTAAACCAATTTGAGAGGAACAATGTTTGGAAGCTGGTGCCCAAGCCTAAGGACAGGAGTGTCATAGGCACAAAATGGGTGTTCAGAAACAAGATGGATGAAAATGGCATAGTCACAAGGAACAAAGCTAGATTGGTTGCAAAAGGCTATTCACAGGAAGAAGGAATTGATTTTGATGAAACATTTGCTCCTGTTGCAAGACTAGAAGCAATAAGGATTTTCCTAGCCTATGCAGCCCATGCCAATTTCAAGGTCTATCAAATGGATGTGAAGTGTGCTTTTCTGAATGGGGAATTGGAAGAGGAGGTGTATGTAAGTCAACCTCCTGGTTTTGAAGATGATGATTTTCCAGAATATGTATACTTCCTCCTCAAAGCACTCTATGGTTTGAAACAAGCACCTAGAGCCTGGTATGACACACTTTCAAAGTTCCTCCTTGAGAATCACTTCACTAGAGGTACTGTAGATAAAACTCTTTTTCACAGGGTTGTGAATGGCTCTACTATACTTGTTCAGATTTATGTAGATGATATAATTTTTGGGTCTACAGATGAAAAACTTTGTCAAAAGTTTGCCAAGCTTATGCAAAGTAAATATGAAATGAGCATGATGGGAGAATTAACTTATTTTCTTGGTCTCCAAGTGAAGCAAGTTAATGAAGGCATTTTCATTAGTCAGACAAAATATATTCATGATTTATTAAAGAAATTTAACTTAATGGAATGCTCTCTTGCTAAAACTCCCATGCCTACTGCCACCAAACTTGAATTGAATACTAAGGAAAAATCTGTGGACATTTCAAATTACAGAGGCATGGTAGGCTCACTTTTATATTTAACAGCTAGTAGACATGATATTATGTTTGTTACATGTCTATGTGCTAGATTTCAGGCTGATCCTAGGGAATCCCATTTAGTTGCTATCAAAAGAATTTTCAGATATCTCAAAGGAACACCAAACCTTGGCATTTGGTATCCTAGAGAATCTGGCTTTGAACTAATTGGTTATTCAGATGCAGATTTTGCAGGATGTAAAATTGACAGGAAAAGCACAACTGGCACCTGTCAATTCTTAGGAAACAATCTTATGTCATGGTTCAGCAAGAAACAAAACTCAGTTTCCACCTCCACAGCTGAGGCTGAGTATATTGCAGCTGGAAGTTGTTGTGCACAGATTTTATGGATGAAAAATCAACTACTTGATTATGGATTAAGAGTTGAGAAAATTCCTATTTTCTGTGACAACACTAGTGCCATTGCCATTACTGAGAATCCAGTGCAGCATTCAAGGACCAAGCACATTGACATCAAGTACCATTTCATTAGAGAACATGTTATGAATGGTACTGTGGAGTTACATTTTGTTCCAAGTGAACAACAACTTGCAAACATCTTTACCAAGCCACTTGATGAATCAACATTCTCAAGATTAGTAAGTGAGCTAGGTATGCTAAATTTCTCTTAATTATTTTTGAGATATTTGCAAGTTACAATGTAGCCAGAAATTTGCTATATTTTTCTGTGAATTAATTTTCTCAGGAAAAAGTGCAATTTTGTCTAAGTCAAAATTACTATGTCAACGAAATGCACCATTTCGTTGACAGTCCTAGCATTTTTCTGGGTGTTTCGTTGATAGCTCTTTTATATCAACGAAACGCAGCTTTATCAACGAAATAGACGGGACTTTAACCGCCCAATCCTGATTCGTTGATTTAGCGCAGTTAATCTAAACCGTTGAAATTTGACACGTCTTTTACCACGATCTATGCATACACCCCTGTAAGTATAAATCATGGTAATACTTTAAAAGTAACGGTTACATTTTTAAGCCAATCCAGTAATTTACATTGATTATTGGACTTAATTTCTGAGAATTTTTTGGGGAGTATTTAAGAAATTCTATTTTCTTTAATTCCTTTTTACCTGTTCTCAAAAATTCCAAAGGCTTTTCTCTCTTCTTCTCTCTAACAAGCAATTCAGTTCGAAGCTTTTTCTCACTCAACAATGGCACCCATAGTCAAGCTTATGTCTGCTGGAGGGTTTATCTATGAGAAAAAAAACTCCATCCCCTTTGTTGTCAAGGAAAGCCCGAACAGCATCTTTTTCAAGATGATGGACTTCATGAAGAATTGCAAGTTGAGCTATGCAATGTTTCACTCTACACCACTCTACAATGAGATAATCGAGGAGATTTGGACCTCATATGAGTATAGTGGGACAAATTGCACTTTGCAATTCACCATCCAAGGTAATGAGTATATAGTTAATTCTGATGTATTGCAAGCATGTCTACATATTCCTGAAAATAACTGTAATGCTTTGCCTACATACACTGAAATGGTTAACATGCTAAATTCTATAAACTACTCATTGCCTACTGATAATTTGGGTAAGATAATTAGGAGAGGTTTGGTGAGAGAATACAGTTATTTAGCTGATGCATTCATTAAAGTCTTTTCTGGAAAGATTAGTAATTTTGATGCATTAACTAATTCTATGTTGATTCTCTTAACCATGCTTCTAAATGATAGATATTATAACTTTAGCACCCAACTTATGTATGAAATTGGTGCTAAGTTGGGTGATAAGGCAAATAGGAAAAAGAATATATATTATGCTAGGTTTCTGATGATGTTGGCTAACCATGTTAGTCTAGCACCATTAGTTATCTCTAACCATGTTTCCAGGTTTGAGTGTTTTGTGCAAGAGATGAGAGTTTTGACAGATATACTGAGACTCAACCACAATGGTGATGTCCCAGTGGTATATCTGCCCATCATTGAGGTAACTTCTTCTAACCCTGTTAGTGTAGTTGTTACTTCTATTGTTTCACCTTCCAATGTTGCTATGGAGTCTGTAGTTGTGTCCCAACAGGCTCCTGCCCAAGCAGCAAAACCTAAATCTAAGAAATCCTCAAAGCCAACCTCAGGTGCTTCTCAAAAGGCACCTGTTGCAAAAACTACTTCACAACCCAAGGGGAGTGATTCTGGAGTTGTGAGAGGTGAGGGAAGGGGTGAACATCAAAGAAACCCCAAAAATAAGGAAGGAAAGGAAAGTGTGTCCCAGCCAAGCCCATTGTGTCTTCCCAACAAGGCACAATGAGTAACATGGATTTAAACACAAGTCTAGTTCATCCTCCCAAAAGGATGTGATTATTGAAACAAGCTCTCCTCCAAGAGCACACTCCAAGAGGGTAAGGGACACTTCAAGCCCACAGTCTACATTTTCCCAATACCAAAGGAGAGTGAAGCAAAAATCCAAGGGTACACAGGGTGCACACACTCTGGAAGCAACACTTCCAGTTTCACAAATTCAATTTGATGTAACCCCTATTGTTACTCTGGGGTTACAGTCCCATTCTCTAAACATCAACCTTGAACTATCTCCACCAAATTCACCAACTCAGTCTCTAGATGTGGACATGATCCATTCATATTTTCCTGATTCTCCAACTCTTATCTTGGAGAAGCCCCACTCTGAAGCTGGTGGTCATCACTTGTTAAGTGATTTGTTGGGCCATCAACCAATTTTTTCTGTAGTTACAAGAGGATCTGTGGACCAATCTCTAAAATCAATCACCACAGATTCTACTGTAATTTCACTTTCTCAAAGTGCTGTACTGACTTCATCAACGAAACAGCCTCTTTCGTTGACAAGTGTTTCTCCATCAGCGGTATCCATACCGTTGACAGTTCAAACTACCATTCCGTTGATAGGTCATTCTACACCCATTATTGAAGATCAAGTTGTTTCCACAACTAGTGTAGATGACCTGGTGGTAGTTGAGACACTTTTAGGTTTGAGAGGGAGTGAAACTGAGAGGCTGGCTTGCAGCCAGGCAAAAGGAGAGAATGAGAGTGAGAGGCTGGCTATTTCTTCCAGCCAGGCAAAAGGAGAGATTGAGGGTACCACCTTAGAAGGTGAAGGAGAGGGTGTGAGAGGTGTGAGCCATGGGGAGCCCATGATGCAAGAAAAGAGTGGAGAGAGAGAAGGGACTACAGGAGCAATAAGGGAGGAAACAGCCATTGCTAGTGAGTTAATGGAGGTCAGTGAGGGAGAAAGGGATCAACTTATGGCTCACCAGGGCAATGTGGAGGCAGAGAGGTCACTAAACCTAATTCATACAACTGCATCAATGCAAAGAGCAAAGGATGCCTTGACCAATCTATCTCCAGGAGCTGCAGCTAGTGATGAATTTGATTTTTCTGATGATGAGGACAGCTTTGGTGACAATCTACAGGTGGCCACTACTTCACAGACTGGGACTTCTGTGGTGCCCCCTACACCAGACTGGCTTTCTCAGGATGTTCATGGAAGAATCAACCTGGATGCTGCAATCACTAGACAGTACAATGAAGCCTTCTTGGCTCATGCATCTGTTAGTGTTGAACACAAGCCTTTCTACAAAGCCATTATGGACTCCTTGGAGATTCAAAGGCTACAAATATTGCAGACCAGGGTGGAAGCAAGGGACATCAAGGACTCTGTTGGGAACTTGAAAGATGCTATAGACAGGAGGCTTGATGAGAAGCTTCCCTCTCTCACTGTGTCCAAAATGAACAGGTTTTTCTCCAAGGAACCTGAAGTGTCCTCTTCTTTGAAGACTCTCTCCTCTAGAGTGGACAAAGTTGAGGCTACACTTTCTCAAATGCAAAAGGAACAGGAGAAGCAAACTCAGCTACTCACCCAGCTTTTGGCAGCTCAAGGACTCCCTATTATCTCTTTTGATGATAACAAAAAGGGGGAGAAATCTAAGGAGCTAGAGAAATCTAAAGAGCTTGATATACAAATCACAAAGGTTTTGGTCCCAGCCATTTCCTTACCAAATGAGCCACTAGCAATGGGGGAGCTTGGACAGAAGAAAAAGGATGGTATTGACCTGATTCAGGAAGCTTCTATGAGGATGAGACTTGCAGAACAGATTAAAGATCACTGGTCCAACATAGAAGCAAGGGTCAAGAGAATTGCTGGAACTGCAATAAACTCAAATCCATCAACGGATCAACCATCAACGGATGCCATGGTTGTAACATCAACGGAATGGGAGCCACAGTTCAAGAGTTCTTATGTTATAGAACCCCTTCAGCATGGACTCTTTCAAGATTCAAGAAATGAGAAAGGGCAAGCTTCATGCTTTAGGAATGTGGATGCAAGAGGGATATCTCCAATATCACCTGTCAAACCCAAGGGCAAGAACACTGCAAGGATATTTTATCCTCCACCAAAGCCAGATGAGTTCAAAATCCTAGGGAAGCTGATTATTGAAAGCAAAGAAAGCAATCATCCAAGCATAAGGAACCAAAGGGCCATCATCTACAGGGATAGCAAGGAAATCTGCATTTGGGTTGGTCACCCAAATTTTGCTAAGGCCAAAGCTGAAGAATCTGAAAGGGCAGCAATGCAAGCTCTTGCAGTTGCTCAATCACTTGAAGATGAAGAAACCCTAAAGGAAGAAAAGGCCAAGGATGAAGCTGAGGAAGCTGGAAAGGAAAGGAAGAGTGTAAGGCAGCCAAAGGCTAGAGCAAAAAGGAATCTAAACTTTGATAAAGATGATTCTCAGGACACTGCCCAAGACTCTTCCACAACTAGTGCGCATCAAATTCCTGTTGATCAACCTCATGAAAGAAAGTTGGCCTGTGATCCTGCACATCCTGTCAACTTTCATGATCAACCAATAATGCCAAAAGAGGAGCCTTTTGAATTTGATGAGGCCTACTTTCCAAAGTTTCTATTTGAGAAGGATCAACCAATGAAGACAAAGAAAAGGGCTGTCAAAGCAAAGCCAGTATTTATGAGAAAGCCACAACCTCAGAAACCCCCTGCAAATCCAGAGGACTGCATGTACATTGCTGACATCAGGGAAGAATCCAGTCTACATCTTGACTTAGACAACCTGGTGGAAGTAAGGGGCATTGCAGCTTCTCAAAAATTGCCTGAGAGACTGGTCTTTGTATTCAAGGGTGGTAGAGAACAGGTGTGGCCTCTCTACAGAATTTTAGGAGAAGACTACCAAACACTACTCTCAGTGTTTAGATGCTTGAAGAAAGACTTTGGCTTCACCAAAACAGCCAGGTCTGAGGTGGTCTCCAAAATTTGTCAGATAAAGGCTAGCTGGAACAAGCCTGAGGCTCTTCCCAGGATGCTTAGAGTGCCCTCAACAGGAAAGAAGATCCATCTTCAACCATACTGGATGATGGAATTTAAGGACAAGGAAAATTGCAGAAGATTCTTCAGGATGGAAGACCAGCTGGATAAGTCATCTAATCAAACTCTAAAGTTTATGAAATCCATGCTTGGTGATCAAGATGAAGAAGATAAGATCTTTTACAGAAGGCTACATGTCCAAATTGAGGAAAACAACTCTAAGAGAGGGAAGAAGACTATGCCACAAAGAAGACACAGATGAATCATTTGTTCAGTCTAGAGGAGCACTTTTGGGCATTAGTCTTGTAAGTCTTGTATTTTGTCTAAAATATTATGAAGCTTAATGCATTCTCTACTTTTGTAATTTATGATGTATCTGAGTGTTTTTGTTATCATCAAGTCTCTTGATTTATGGCTGTCATTCTATCAGTCATAAATTGGGGGAGATTGTTAGGAATATGTTGTTCTTGATGATAAACATAAAACACTTAGTAGAATTTGTGTAAAGTCATTTTGTAGCTGTCAACGAAATGGCATGCTTTGCAGCATTCCGTTGACAGGAAGCTCATCAACGAAATGAGTGATGTAGCAATTGCACTGTACAATACTTCTAGTTTGATATGCATTTCATTGTAGATATTGGATAGGTTTTCTAAGTCATGTTGACTAAGTACTAGATAGGCAAAATAGGTTGGTTAATTGTAAATACATCATGCCTTGTAATTTTGCCTAAGTGAAGACCTGTCAACGGAATGAAGATTATCCTATCAACGGTATAGAGTTTACTCATCAACGGAATGAAGATTATCCTATCAACGAAATGAAGTTTACTCATCAACGAAATGAAGAATGAAGCTATCAACGAAACGTATCTCCCTGTTATCAACGAATCACTATTACTTTTTGAATAGTTGACAAAGTGATAGTGACAGTTTACTGAACAGATCTAAAGGAGATATGGAAGTGTACTGTGCATTGGAAGCCATCAAAATGGTCACTGGAACTAAGGAAACATTCCAATTTCCAAGAAGGCTCTTGGGAGTGATCATAATAAGCGTGAAGACAAAAGTAAAGATCTCCAAGGACCACTACACAAAAGGAATGAAAAGCAAGCTACTGATGGTTATTACTAGTGTACATTAGTGTAGCCAGAAATAGTATTGTAAACTTGGGTTATGTATATAACCAAGTGTAGCAGTTAAAAATAAGAGTAAGAGAATAAAAACAAATAGATTGTATTAGCTATCCTTGAGAGCATTTTCTTCTCTACATTCTTGTAACTGAGCAACTGTGTACATTTGTATCACAGATTATTTCCGCAATAAAAATCACTTCAGTTGGATCATCAAACAATCCAACTGAAATTATTTATGTGCTTGTGATTTTTACATTAAGTTCAGTTTTTATTTGTAAGTTGTTTTTAAGTTTAAGAAATATCAATAATTGTATTCAACCCCCCTTCTACAATTCTGTTAGGTCATTTGGGATTAACAAAGGCCGCCAGCTGATTATACGTGCTTCACTGGGCTTGAAATGTACAGCAATATCCGTACGATCAAAGTCAAAAACTGTTGGTAAACTGGTGCATAATTTAGGAGCTATTATTGTCCCATTTTTACGTACTGCCCCTGTTTGCAAATTTCTGCACCTGAGATTTCCAGCAAACTCTACCTCAGTTTCAATCCTCCTATCCCGTAAAATTAAATGGTAAAACCAAAACTTATGCATTAAAAACTTTGATTTTGGGACAAACAAACAGTATAAACCATGCACGATAATGTTCATAGTAGCATTTACGGAGACAATGGTATACATGATAGACATGCCAGAAAAAGCTGTACTCATCAAATGCTGTGGTATAACAAAAGACATTTAATTTGTCAACAGCCTTGTTCGTCATACTTAAGCTAAACATGTTCCCTAATCTTAGTGTTTTCACAGATTCCGAGCATTCTTTAAGCAAGCTAACACGTTTTCTAAAGTTTCAAAAACACCACCAAATTAATGAATTATGCATCAAAGTATTTGATAAAGCCTATCAATTGCAACCCTGCACAAGATAGTTATACAAAGGATTCTCTTCATCTGAACCAAGAAACTGTAGGTAGGGTATTTATTCAGTCTAGTGAAAGCAAATGCGCTCATGTAAACATCCTCCCTGTTACCCATTTTAAGAGGAAAGGAAGATGATCTTATCCACTTGGTATTTTCTTCTCAGCTTGTGTTGGACATGAGCTTGACTTAAACCATCACTTGTATACCTTTTATACGTACTTCTGCTTTCTTTTTTCATGCAAATTAAACTCGAATGAAGTTTACATCTTTTACCCATCACATACATTGGTAATGAAGTTTCTCGGTCTATATGTCTAGATCGGATACACTAAAACGAATGCCAAAATGTTTCTTCTAACCATGTTCGAAACTATTAAGGGAGTAAAGGTGAAGAGCATTACACAATTTTCTATATTCACAACATATAATTACAAAGGACTTTGAAATAAATAGAACATACATACTTTTACAAATAAACTAGATTCTTTAGTGAAAATAATTATTACAATTTTATTTTTGGATGAAAAGAGCAGCTCCAACCAAACCCAACCATAATGTCAAGACCACCCAGAAAGCTTGATTCTTCTCCAAATCAACTGGCGGTCGCCAAACCAAAAAGTCCCCTACATAGTCTTTGCTTGAAGGGAGTTGGTTTGTTGTCGAACGGTTTAATCCTCCATCACCATCCTTGTATTTATCATTCCACGTTCCTGCATAGCTGCAGATGGTAATATTATTTGTCAAATCCTCCATTAAAATGACATCCTAAATTACCCAAGTGACTCACACAGGGCACCGCAGCAACAAGTGACCATAAGAAAAATGAATGTGGCTAAAAAAGGCTGTCCACTTAATTAGAACTATAATTTCCAAGACACCTAAATCTATAGGTTCCCAACTCTTTGTTTCACTTTAGGTACCAACACTCAATGCTTCATTTTGGGTGATAAAACATGCAAAATTATCAAAATGTTGCCAAGTCCGACACGTATCATGTTGGACAGACCGGAGCCCAGGTAACAAAGGTCTGAAGTTCGAAGTTTATCAACACATTCAATTACCAAACCCACACCTTTAAGAACACCCACAGTAAAACTATAAGATAATCAATTATTAAAATAGATAGCAGAGTTTATGTAAATAAACAGAAAGTACAATCAATATATCAAATGGCAAGCAAAGAAACTCACTTGTCATAACTTGAACCTATAAGCGGGATGGTAACCATCTCTTCCTGAGATATCTTGAGCTTAGGTGCTTGTAAAATATACCGAAGTTCAGCAGCTTGCCGCCGAATACTCATACTTGGATGTTTTAGTTCTAGCTGCCGGTATAGAGTAATGCAATCTTTATGTCGGTTATTAGCTTCATAAGCCATTGCAAGCCAAATTTGTATCTGAAACTCACAACCCAGTTTTTGCATAAGATTGTGATCAATCAACTGCATATAGATCATAATTTCCAAAAAGATAAAATCTTTTAGAAATTAAACCAACCTCACCACCAAACAAAGTGGGCCTGGGAATAATAGTGAGCGCGCCTTCTAGAAATTCAATGGCACGCCCATACATACCCTTCCCATACGCCCTCTGACCCAAATCAAACATCAACTCAGCAGTTTTTCTTCTCTCCGCTTGCTCCTTTGCCACCTACATAATATCAAAGATAAAATATATACATTCAAGTAGAAATTATCAAATTCTAAAATTAAATCATTTGTAGATTGCACAACAATGGTACTAAGTTGCATCGAGAACCAATCCAATAATTCCTAGTATCCGTATGTTATTCACATCACTAGAACATTTCCGTGTAAGTGAATTCCAAGAAGCCAAAACATCACTTTTGAAAGATTTCTCAGCATGATTTAAATTACCACGACAAATTGAACCTCCTACAAAACCATACTGATCTGTACCTATAATCAAGTCCATCTGGATTTAGGCATCAAATTTTATTATAATACTAAAAAGTATGACCAAAATATTCCTAAAAAAATCCTAACATTCCAAGGGCAAATACATACATATACTTAATCCCCAAAAAACATGAATAAAAATCAAAGTAAGTCATCAAACACACAACTAAATATTTAATAATCACAATATTAAACAAAACAAAATACGAAAAGTCGAAACCTTTTCGAGCTCTTTCCTCACTCTCATCTTCTTCTCCTCCTCACTCTCTTCACTGCCCTCACCATCATCTCCCCCAATTTGACTCACCAATTCCTCAGCTTTCTTCTCCAACTCCTTCATTTCTTGAATCTCCTTGACTCTTTTCTTCATCTCCTTCTCCCAATCATAACTATCTCCATCATCATCATCATCAATTCCATTACTTTCATCGTCGCTCCAACTCTCGTAATCCACCGCATTATTCACCTTCGAATTCACCTTTTTACTCCTCTTAATTTCACTATTTTTATCAAATTCGAATCCATTAGATGCGATCAAAGCGTTGAGATTCATAATCGGCGATTGTTGAGATAAAGATTCCTTTTTGAACAGGTTTAACAGCACGTCGGCGCGAGTTTTTCGGTCGGTTATTATTGTTCGCGGAGATATTATATCGAGTAACGATAAGTTTCCGGCAACGGCCATTTATTCACGGCAACCGGAGATTTTGGCAATGAAACGACGGCGTTGTGAAATTGTTTGGTGTTTTTTTTATATTTTGAGATTTGGTTTAGCTTGCAAGTGGAGAGTTAGGAGTTGGATATTTTTCGGTAATGGTACAGGTCTATGAAAACACAAAATTGCCCTTTAGACATGTTAACGTTTTGGAGAACAACGGAGGGTAATATTGTCAGAAAAGAAACCAAAGACGTGGCAATGTTTGAGTGAATGGCGTGTCGCTGGTGTTAACCGGAAGTCCTCCCAAGTGTTACTCAGTCCAAACCCACGGGGTGTTTATAAATTACTCCCAATCCCAAATTTTTTGTCTTGTTTAACCTTTGATATCAAACTAGCTCTTAAACCCGTGCAAGGCACGGAATGCTTCAAAAGTATCATTTCATAGGAGCTCTTCAATTTTTATAGGTAATACTACCGATAGATTGCTGTATAATCTTTTAGCAAGATGACAAGGCTGGTTTTTTTTAAAAACGTTAGTTAATCACAATCAACAATACACCTCATAGATGCCTCCACTGTGCACAAAAAAATTAAAGAAACATGTTGCAGATCTGAATACCGACCAAATAAAACACATTTCAAACTACAAAATTTGAAATTTTGAAGGGAAAAGGTACACTAACCGGAATGTTGAGACATCAGGGCCAAAATTTTCATACACAGTTTTTTATCACTATTATGCACCTCAAACTAAAGATAATCAAGTTTTACTGTAATAGCACTGAGTTGATTTTCCAAACATGAAAAATTGTATTTAACAATTAAAATAGATAAATACATAAACAAAACTCAGAGGACTGAAAAAGCAAGATAACTCTCGCATCTTTGTTCCATGCTTACATTAATTAAACGAGAATGTCTAGGTTATGACTCTCAAAGCCTTCTTAATTTTGTCTCCGGATGCTGCAAAAGATGAACTTATGTGTAATAGTGATTGGAAAACTATATTAAAAGTTAGAGAAAACAATTTAAAGCTGCTTACTCTTTGCCTTGGGAAGTTGGAGTGCACCACAAAGTTTTGGTTCCCTTATTTGTGTTTCTTGGAGTAATTGCCGGTATAAACACTTTTGTCCCTCTATTTTTCCCACTTCTCGAGGAGATTCCCATTTGTCTGAACATCATCCATATTTTGCCTAACCTCCTCTTCACCTTCTTCTTACTGCTCTTCACTCTTTTTGTCAATTATCATAATAATTTCCCCTATGATCCCCATTTTCACCACAACTAATCTTATTTTAAAATGGAACCACTCATATCCCGTAACTTGCACAACCATTCGAATGAGGAAAAAATACAAACAAGAATGAAGTAATCCAGGACAACTGGAAGTCTGGAATCATAAATTTTGACGTAAGATAGCAAATTAAATTTTAAGATGGAAACTCAAACAAAATTCAAATGGTTTACAATAAAAACAAACAGAAATCAATTATAGAATAAAGGATTGAGATAAAACTTTAAAAACAAGAGATACACCAAAAGTTGAAAAAAACAAAAATCAGGAGAGATGACGATATAAAAAAAATTCAAGAAAATTAAAAATGTCAAGTGATTTATATATGCTTGTTTAATAAATATTATGAGCAAGGGAAACTAATTCATTTTTTTTGAATGATTACTAATTCTTGATAAGTTAATAAAGTATTTTAATATGTTTCATTATGATAGAATATATATTTATACCTAACAACGAATGGCATTAGCACCTTCACTGCTGACAAATGACAACAAATGTAAACAATCTTACTTTTTTTTAAGTTTAAATTTACACCTTCCATCTAAGATCTATACAGTTCTGGGTTTGCGTGTTCCTTATCCCAAAATGTAATCAATGGAGGAGGGGGTAAAAGATGTGCAAAGAAGTACCTTATATTTTATATGCAATACAAATATTCCTTACAACCGGATAGATAATAACTTTCTCCTGAGGGACTACATAATCCAATGATCGTCATTAAGTCCTTCCATATCAACCCTTGTGCCCTTTTGTAATAGGTGAGGGAGTAGGGACCAGAGAGATAGTCGGAGATTGTAAATAGGGAAGAAGTAATGATTGGGGAGTGGTGTAACAGCCCCAAATCCGGGGTCAGGGATTTAGGGTTGTCACAATCCATGTACTCCTTGCCTTACCTGTAATACTCACACCATTCATAATTTACCTGCTCATGACCCCACAACATATGTCTCACACACACACACACACAGGTTAGAGTCTCAGAAACGACACAATACAACAATTGCAGAATAAATAACTTTTATTACGATACCCAAATGTCTTTTGAATCTGTTACTGATACAATTTCTAAGTATTGTTACATTACCAACTTAGCCTTCTGATGCTCACAATCCTCTTATACCATTCAGGTCTATACATGAGTTGAATACCAAAAGCTGTAGCCTGATTCGATTGGTTCGTACTACTCTCGGGATCACTGCTAGAAACTGTTTACGGAAACGCCTTGCGAGGTATGTGCCGACCCATTGGCATCCTGCTTCGCTGCTATATAATATATATAAAACAATAGCAAGAGTGAGCGATAGCTCAACAAGGAAATGAAAGTATGGCATAATTCTGCCTTTAACTCAACCCAGAATAAAGCGAGTATAAGACAATAATTTGTCAAAATATCTCGATACTGAAATTATATCCTTATCGAAATGTATTCCCAAAAACAGTACCATTATGGTACTTCAAATATCATTTCCATAATATTTCTGCAAACTTTCGATATTCAAACTATGAACAAAGTTCTAGTATAAAAGATGAGGTTTCAAAGGAAACCAAATATAACCTTTCCAAAAGTATCTGCTATGTAAGCAGAATATCAACACATATTTTAAAAGATGAAGTTATAAGGTGATTCAGTATAAACAACTCCCTTACCATAACCCATGTTATGTAAGGTATCCACAGAGTCATAACTCATAAATAAAAGATGAAGTTGCATGAATTTATTGTCACTTCATTTTCAAACACTTTCGACCCCCTGCCAACATGATTGGTTTTTCATCCCAATACATGTTGCAGGAATATCCAAAATGGATGATGAACCAATACCGGAGTTGCTACCGCGCCCGCTGTGCCTAACCTTGCTATGATCAGTAGCAGGTCGCACCGCTCAAATAGTTCTCTACATGTAGATGGAAGAATCACGACAGCCTGACATTGTCTACCGCCTTACTGTGACCTCCCGGCCCATTTGGGACAATAAAAGTTGGATGGGTCCGCGCAACTAGACCACTTACACCACTCCTAGTTCAGATGAAATCCATGACTCTGAAACGTAAAGATCGTCCTCCTTTCCCCAAGTGTAACACTTGTTGATACGACTCCACTAAGTAGTTATATCTAGGTTGGAAAGGAAGATTCTCCAATATTTCCCAAGCTATGCTTGTTAATTGGATATCGACTTGTTCCATGATTTTACCCCTCGATCATTGAGGTGGTAACACAATATTTGACTGGCAGCAATTAAATTGCTCCAAGAAAATATCTGTCCCTTGACAGTTTTTGAATTGAGAGTTTAAAAAGAGTAGTAGTTACTTAAATCAGGTTTCCCATATTTTTGATAGTTGAGCGAGCATTTGAATCTTCTTAAAAGACAGATTCAAATGGAAAAACAATGTTTTGGGAACCTCTTTTTGATTTGAAAATAATTAATAATGTTTATTAAATAAGTAAATCTTAAATGAATATTTGAAAAATAATATTCATTAAGTAAGTAATCCTCAAATGAATATTTGAAAATAATATTCATTAAGTAAGTAATCCTCAAATGAATATTTGAAAATAATATTCATTAAATAAATAATCCGCAAATGAATATTTGAAAATAATATTCATTAAATAAATAATCCGCAAATGAATATTTGAAAATAATATTCATTAAATAAATAATCCGCAAATGAATATTTGAAAATAATATTCATTAAATAAATAATTAATCTTCAAATGAATATTCAAAAATAATATTCATTAAATAATCCTCAGATAATATTCACAATAATATTCTTCGATTAAGTAAACCTCAAATGAATATCTGAAATAATATTCCTTAATTAATAATTCTCATTTGAATATTCGAAATAATATTCATTAAATAATTAAATCTCAAATAAATATTCAAAAGTAATATTCATTAAATAAATAATCCTTAAATGGATATTCACACTAATAATCTTTAAGTCAATAATCCTCAAATGAACATTCATAAATAACATTCTTTAAATAAATAATTAATCCTCGAATAACAGTATCCGATATCTTTATCGGAAAATAACCTTTATCATATACAAAATATAATCGCCTCTGATTTTTCAAGAAAATCACACGCCCTTATCCTAGGGCAAATATAAAATCCTGGCTTATAGCTGATATCCCATATCTAGCTTAGAAGCCCATAATCAAATCATCTCCAAGTAATAACCTTCGAATGAGGTAATATTCAAATAACATTCCTCAAATCATTTCCAGGTAATTAATACTTTCTAGAAATATAATTAATGTTTAATAATAGCAGTCCTCAAAATAATTAGTACACTGCCGCTGGAATCCCTCCGGGTTTCCACGGCTATCTCTATATCTCAAAATACTGACTCCCGGTCTAGAGTCGAAAACAAGAAGTATGCTCTTATCTCTAGAGCTACAAGGTATACCGGTTTATAACTACTTTATCTCAAAGCTCATATATAAACCCAAATCAAACTCTATTTTATACAATATATGACATGTATCGCATAACTGTATAACTCCACACATGGCAACAGCAGTAATATATAATCAATACTTCAAAGTATAGATTTATAAAACTTGCCACAATACTTGCAACAAAGATTTGGTATATAAATTGGGAATACACAAGTATTGAACATTGGAAAATATACCTACTCTGAATAATAGAGTAAGGTTTAGTAAACTTGCCTGATGCTCGAGAAGTGATAGGGGTTCGCGACGATGCCGGACAATCTAGACAAAGTCAAACGAAAACACACGGTTAATTCCCTCGATAAACCACTTATAACTCAATGCTTAAACACGTAAGCGAAACACAACCAAGGCATTACTAGCTCGTTATAGGCTCATAATAAGTCCATGTTTAGTCGACAATTACTTCAGTCGTAGGTTTAGTCCGAAATCGATCCTCGAATACAAGTTATACTTAACCATTTTCAACATTGGTTCCTAAGTCATGCTCTTAAAGGTTTTCACTTGCGCAACCTCGGCTAACACATTTTTATAAAATCGGAAAATAATCTTTTGGACTCGAAACCTTCGTACAAACCTTCGTAACTGCCCTTGACACTTCAATACAAAATTTCATATTTTAAAACAACTCTTAAGGGTCTCAAACATAGCCACAAAGTTGGTACATTTCTGCAATCTCATTCCTTGAACCACTTTCACTACAATGGTCATATCTCATAAACCGTAAATCGTAATGACATGATTCTTGCGCTCACATAAACTAGAAACAAAGCTCTACACACTCATGTTCATAACTGAACCAAAAGAGGCAGTTAGGTTTTCTGATTCTAGGCAGTTTATAGAGTTACCGAAAATCGGGCATTACGACGGCTTAAAATCGAATAATCCTATTTTGTCACAACATAACCAAGCCACACCGGGCATACCATACCTCTACAACCTCAACAAACAACCATCATACACCTCTAAGATCAGTGGGGAGGCTCAAATTCAACACCCATCATTTTACACATTCAAACAAATCCAAATAATCACTAAATCACTTAATCATGATCTTAACTTTACATGAACATCAAAACCACTTTAAAACTCATATAAAACTCAAAGGGGCAGAGGTTTATACCTTCCTCCTAGCTTGCTTGCTGCTATATTCCTTATGTAAGCTTAGATCCTTGCTTAATACAACCTTTGGAAGCCACAAACTCAATATCAAAAGCAACAAAGCAAAATACAAGTTACTATTCATCATCTTCTCCAACTGTTACTCACTTAAATCGAAGGGTAAATCACAGAGGTGAGGCGAGCGCTTACCATGGTTGCGTAGAGCTTCTCGAGAGCTTCGATTTGAGTGGTGGAACGCCAAAAACGGACCACGGAATCTCAAGTTATGATCATTTCTTTCTCTCCCATTTTTCTTTCTTCTTCTCTCCCGAAATTTCTCTTCCTTTTTCTTTTTCTTCTTATCTTGTTTAATTACTTGATATTTATCCAATGTGGTGAGTCATCACCCTTGGTCTCTTCTTGTCTTGACACTTGGCAAGCATGCATTGGCTTGGAATAAAGTAGCTTTTCTTGTTCGTTTAATTTCGTAGAACGCTCGCAAGGTTTCTCGAGGGTTCTATCGAGGTATTTTACCGAAATCGTTCTCGATACTTCTAATTCATTTATCAAATCCATATCCATAAAATTAATAATTTAAATCCTTAAATATCCTCAAATAATAATTATTTAGTCCGTTTTTGGTGAAATTTCGGAGAAAACGAAAAATGCTATTTTTCCGATTCTGACAGCTTCTGCATTCTTTTATTTCCATCGTAGATCACTAATGCGACTTTGAAAGTTTATTATATCGTCCCGCATATAGGGTGGTCTGAAAAACTTTTAAATGAAGAGTTACTATTCATCAGTGGTTTTTCTATAATCCTTTGGATCAAAATCCGTTCCAATATTCCTGATCTATTTTCTCTTTACTCTTTGCACTTAGAAAACGTTCTAGTGATTTCTCGGGCGTACGCTATCTTGTTTACGGAGTTGTCGGATGTATTCCAGATATTGATTTGGATGACATAAAAATACTTTCCTTCCCTGGAGTATTGTATTCTTATCTTCCAGATTGATTGTTCTTATTTATATGTTCAGTCCATTCTTACTATTCTCAAAATGTTTGAAAACCGAAATTCATATTCATTTCATAACTTGATTCTCAAAGTCATTGCCACTATCCATATTTACATCAACATATAATAAAAGTTTTAATTCTACCCAAAATCTGGGGTCTTACAGTCTCCCCTCCTTAAAAGGATTCCGTCCCGGAATCACTCTGAAAACAAATGGGGATATCTTTCTAGCATCTCGCTCTCTAGCTCCCAAGTTGATTCTTCCACATTATGATTCCTCCATACCACTCTGGCTAGTTTGATGACCTTGTTTCGGAGTACTTGTTCCTTTCAATCTATAATTTCCATTGGTTGCTCCACATAGGTCAAGTCTGGTTGTATGTCTACGTGCTCGTACTCTACATATGCCGGGCATCTATAGTATACTGACGTAGCATTGACACATGAACCCCGTTATGACCATTCTACAAGTTTGGGGGGGGGGGGGGGGGGTAAGGCTGGCTCGTAGGCCACCTTCCTGGCGCGTCTTAAATCTCAGATGGCCCAATGAATCTCGGGCTCACTTCCCTTTCTTTTCAAATCTCATTAATTCTTTCCCTGGAGATACCTTTAGCATCACGAATCTCTAACCTCATATTCTCTATCTTGTTTGCACAGAAATACACCAGCATAAACTTGTTTGCCATTCATCAACTTGCCATTTAGCTTATCAGTAGCAGTACTATCTCTATACTCGCGGGCTTAGTCCGCATACTTTCTCTGTCTGTCTTGGTTGTCACTAGCCGCTTGTTGGTGAAATCTTTTGTCTTTCTAGTTTGTTGGACTAACTTGGGTGTTGTGTAAAATCTCATCCTTTAATTCCCGATCATTCGGAATCCATCTCTGTCTCATTTTAAAGTAAGGGTATCGGCCACCACATTGGCCTTCCCCGGATGGTAGTGTATCCCACAGTCATAATCCTAGGTCAATTCTAGCCATTTCTCCATCTCATGCTATCTACTATCATGGGTAACTCAAAGCCAATTCATTACATTCCATAAAATTTGTGGGTGTATTAGTCAACCCAAAATAACTTCGCTGAAAACTCGAAGTGTCTATTCCTAGTACGAATCGCAGTCTTGGGCATATCCTCTGATTTAACTTCCAACTGGTGATACCCAGTTCTTAAATAAATTGGAAATACACAGCGTTCTTCCGCTGATCAAACAATCATTTACAAGGGTACCTATTCTCCATGTCAAACTCATACAACTCTCGAGGTTCGATATATAATCTTGTGCTAAAATCTTTCTCTCTTACAACAACACCGGGCTCTCCACGGTAGTACACTGGGTCTTATCATATCCTTATACAACAACTCTTGTAACTGAGTCACTAACTCTTTCATTCCCACTATACTCTGAATACTCGGTATTCATCCTCATGTCATCCCAATCGATATTTGGTAGCGCATTAAGATCTTGTAAAATCTCCCAAAACCATTGTAGTTTCCTCTATACTTGGTGCCTCTTTTCTTGGCGTCAACCATAAGAGCTAATTAAGCCTCGTATCTCTGGCGTAATAGTTTCTTAGTCTGAACTATATTCAAGAATCTCTGAATCTGTCTCCGTTCTTTATTTATTACTCTCTCTCCCTTACAATCAGTCTGGGCCCCATTGGGTGTCAACCAACCCATTCTTATTATAATATCCACTTTTCCCAACTTGAAAGGGATCAGGTCTATCAAAAGTGTCGACCTCATATTTCTAGTTCACAACCTGGATGTACCAGTCTTATAGGAAAATCCCTCGATTGGCTATTTCTACTTGTAATTATTCCCTCAGCGTCTCGGCCTTAAGGTTTAATCGCCATGCAACATCTTGATATACAACAATGCATTAGGTCTGTCTAAACAGTGTAGAAGGGCACCTGCTATTTAAAGGTCCTGACAGTGGGCTGCTTGTTGGAGGTAGCCCTGGTTGAAACCTACCGGCTTTCTTTTATTCTGTGTTCACAAACTCCGGAACAAACCTCAATAATTCGGGAAACTTGGCCTCATACTCGGTCACAGTCATGGTTTCTTGTTTTAACTCTTTAACTTTCATTTTCATCCGGGTCTCCATATATTTCCGGAAATTATTCCTGCTGCACCTCTCCCAAGTCACAATACCAGCTCCCTTTGACTCCATCGTCAGTACTTATCTTGCTAACCCAGAGGTAGTGTCCATTCGTAACAACTCCTCCAAAATCTCAATTCCCCTATAGGGCATCTATCTAACACCGTTGTCACTGGAGTTCACGGCACACCGCTATTTCTTTTACATATATCGATTGACACGCTTTCCATTTTCATAATATCCTTGGGAGAATAAACCAATTTCATTGATATGTCACTAACATTCCATTTGTCTTAGGGATTCGCTCCTGACATAGGCGATTTCGTCGCGAATCTAATTCCTATCAGCGAATTTTGACTTATTGACCTGGTTGGCCTCCCCTTGAAATTCAATAAGGATAACAAAAATTATGGGGCCTTGAAAAGACAGCTCCCATATCAAGGAAAACGTCACACACTGGTGATCATAAGGTTATGAGTTTTAAGGTAACCTTATGGGAGGTAAAAGAATTTACCGAGAGATCAACATGATCCTAAGAACTCAGCGTTGTGTGCCTCGATTGAGACATTACTAAAGGTAATTAGCCTTCTTGTATTTCACAACTTACAAGTGATGGCGTCCCATCAGACTTCTATCACATAGACAGATAGTCCTTGTAGCCCCTATAAGTATAGGGTTGTTCGTCTCAGTGGAAGTTGAAAAGTATGAAAGCAATTTGATATCAATTTAATGATTATCGTCTTTCGACAATATTTCTTAAAGGAACACCTTGGATTAAAAATGAACAGATTTCGAAGGTGCGGTTTTCAAAGAAAATACAAAGAAAAGAATAACCAAGAAGATACTGGTACTTAACAAGCAAGGGTTATTCATTATTTGAAGAAAAGTGGAAGCTTGAATATCATCATTTGACAGGGCTTTGAAAAACTTGAAAGTAGGCATCGCGACAGCCTCTAACACAATTGAAATTAAATATGATTTAACACAAGTGTTATAAACTAACTTCGAAGAGGGAATATACCCTTTATCAGAATTCTTTCTTGGAGAGAGGTCAAGATAGATCATAGGTTGGGGAGGTACCCCACATAATTTTCAAATGGGAAGGGTACTACCAAAGTCTCTACGGATGCCTTTTATGTCGGCTCCTCTTATGGATAATCGTTCAATTCCAAAGCTTTTCTTTTCCACGCACCCTAAGGTGTTCGATACTTACGTCATTGCCGACTTATAATAGTCTCTAAGAATTCAACCATCAACATTTGCAATCGCAGGGAGTTCTATTCGACTAGGCGCAACATCTCAAGTAAGCGTTCTGTTCTATAAGAAGACTTCGATACCGTTGTCGCCCATAGCAACGACGAATTCCATATGTCGAATGGGCGATACTCCGGAAGATAGTTAGAAACTACAAGCTTAAATTCGGTCTCTATTTCAATCATCCTTATACCCAATATTCCTTCTCCCATATCAATCCCATGTGCTACATAAGCTTAACACTTTTGGCACAATAGCCTTTTCATTTAAGTCAATCCCGGAATTTCTCAGTCCGTCTTGGTCCTTAAATACATTTCGCATTTACCGTTCAATCTCAACTTCACCATTTTATCTCTACAATCAATTGTAGCAATCAAGGTCTGTCCACCAGCCCATATAGCGGCCATCTTACCCAATCCACAGGGTTCGCTCTAGTTTCCACTCTCTTTGGTGACATCCTCTGGTAATCAGAAAGACAAGGTTTGCCAAAATTTGTTGAATTTCTTCCCAAAATCAGGGGAATTTGATCAATCTATTTACCTACTAGTAATGCTCGGATCTGATTTCCGACCTTTCGGTTCTATCCTCATAATTCCTTCCCGGTTTCCTGAGGGTGGTAAATCTCGTTCTCGATTCCGTCTTAGCGTGCTTGTCTTACCATAACATTTACATGGTACATATACCCAAAATTCTCCTTGAGATAATAAAATCCCTCAATGATATAATATACACTATTTCCCGTGGAATCGCTGGTCGTGGGGGTTTGAAATCTCATAGCCCAAAACAATTCCTTACATTATTCTAGGCAACTAAGTACCCTTAATCGTTCGTGAAAATCTGAACATCTTGGTTCTTACGTATGCCGCCTCCTTATGGGCAGCTATAACCGATCACGAGTAACAGGTTTTGTTCAAGTCGAATCAATCCACTGATACTGGCTATACTGCCTCTACCTCTTCTGCTTTGGAGACTCTACTCCATTTTCTTTGTCATATTTCATGATGAATCATAACGATCCTAAACTCTCGTATCGGCACTTATTTGACCTCTAAAGGTTCGTCCGGTCCTATTATACGACCTCAAGTAACATACTACGTCTTTATCAATCAACACGTCCTCTACAAGATTCTTTCCTTGACCCACTATGGGGTCTTCCTCTAGATCCTCCTATGGATCTCCCTTTATCGGGTCTCCGTCCATTTCAAGGAACGCATCATCAATTGCCTACTCGAAGGCCTCGGGATCTGGTATCTCGGAGTCCCATCCATCTATAACTCATACGAATCGAGGTGACTAACCATGAAGTCCTAAGTACGGTTTCCCAAAAGAAGTCCCCTCTCGGGCTACATCTTAAACAGCCAGGGTCATGTCCTCTAACCCGACTACGAACTCAATTTGAGCTCTAAATGTCCTTATCATTATTAAGGGTATTGTAAGACTCGATCTCCTATCGTTTCTGAGGACTGTAACCTAACTCTCTGATACCATCTCTGTAACAGCCCCAAATCCGGGGTCAGGGATTTAGGGTTGTCACAATCCATGTACTCCTTGCCTTACCTGTAATACTCACACCATTCATAATTTACCTGCTCATGACCCCACAACATATGTCTCACACACACACACACACACACACAGGTTAGAGTCTCAGAAACGACACAATACAACAATTGCGGAATAAATAACTTTTATTACGATACCCAAATGTCTTTTGAATCTGTTACTGATACAATTTCTAAGTATTGTTACATTACCAACTTAGCCTTCTGATGCTCACAATCCTCTTATACCATTCAGGTCTATACATGAGTTGAATACCAAAAGCTGTAGCCTGATTCGATTGGTTCGTACTACTCTCGGGATCACTGCTAGAAACTGTTTACGGAAACGCCTTGCGAGGTATGTGCCGACCCATTGGCATCCTGCTTCGCTGCTATATAATATATATAAAACAATAGCAAGAGTGAGCGATAGCTCAACAAGGAAATGAAAGTATGTCATAATTCTGCCTTTAACTCAACCCAGAATAAAGCGAGTATAAGACAATAATTTGTCAAAATATCTCGATACTGAAATTATATCCTTATCGGAATGTATTCCCAAAAACAGTACCATTATGGTACTTCAAATATCATTTCCATAATATTTCTGCAAACTTTCGATATTCAAACTATGAACAAAGTTCTAGTATAAAAGATGAGGTTTCAAAGGAAACCAAATATAACCTTTCCAAAAGTATCTGCTATGTAAGCAGAATATCAACACATATTTTAAAAGATGAAGTTATAAGGTGATTCAGTATAAACAACTCCCTTACCATAACCCATGTTATGTAAGGTATCCACAGAGTCATAACTCATAAATAAAAGATGAAGTTGCATGAATTTATTGTCACTTCATTTTCAAACACTTTCGACCCCCTGCCAACATGATTGGTTTTTCATCCCAATACATGTTGCAGGAATATCCAAAATGGATGATGAACCAATACCGGAGTTGCTACCGCGCCCGCTGTGCCTAACCTTGCTATGATCAGTAGCAGGTCGCACCGCTCAAATAGTTCTCTACATGTAGATGGAAGAATCACGACAGCCTGACATTGTCTACCGCCTTACTGTGACCTCCCGGCCCATTTGGGACAATAAAAGTTGGATGGGTCCGCGCAACTAGACCACTTACACCACTCCTAGTTCAGATGAAATCCATGACTCTGAAACGTAAAGATCGTCCTCCTTTCCCCAAGTGTAACACTTGTTGATACGACTCCACTAAGTAGTTATATCTAGGTTGGAAAGGAAGATTCTCCAATATTTCCCAAGCTATGCTTATTAATGGATATCGACTTGTTCCATGATTTTACCCCTCGATCATTGAGGTGGTAACACAATATTTGACTGGCAGCAATTAAATTGCTCCAAGAAAATATCTGTCCCTTGACAGTTTTTGAATTGAGAGTTTAAAAAGAGTAGTAGTTACTTAAATCAGGTTTCCCATATTTTTGATAGTTGAGCGAGCATTTGAATCTTCTTAAAAGACAGATTCAAATGGAAAAACAATGTTTTGGGAACCTCTTTTTGATTTGAAAATAATTAATAATGTTTATTAAATAAGTAAATCTTAAATGAATATTTGAAAATAATATTCATTAAGTAAGTAATCCTCAAATGAATATTTGAAAATAATATTCATTAAGTAAGTAATCCTCAAATGAATATTTGAAAATAATATTCATTAAATAAATAATCCGCAAATGAATATTTGAAAATAATATTCATTAAATAAATAATCCGCAAATGAATATTTGAAAATAATATTCATTAAATAAATAATCCGCAAATGAATATTTGAAAATAATATTCATTAAATAAATAATTAATCTTCAAATGAATATTCAAAAATAATATTCATTAAATAATCCTCAGATAATATTCACAATAATATTCTTCGATTAAGTAAACCTCAAATGAATATCTGAAATAATATTCCTTAATTAATAATTCTCATTTGAATATTCGAAATAATATTCATTAAATAATTAAATCTCAAATAAATATTCAAAAGTAATATTCATTAAATAAATAATCCTTAAATGGATATTCACACTAATAATCTTTAAGTCAATAATCCTCAAATGAACATTCATAAATAACATTCTTTAAATAAATAATTAATCCTCGAATAACAGTATCCGATATCTTTATCGGAAAATAACCTTTATCATATACAAAATATAATCGCCTCTGATTTTTCAAGAAAATCACACGCCCTTATCCTAGGGCAAATATAAAATCCTGGCTTATAGCTGATATCCCATGTCTAGCTTAGAAGCCCATAATCAAATCATCTCCAAGTAATAACCTTCGAATGAGGTAATATTCAAATAACATTCCTCAAATCATTTCCAGGTAATTAATACTTTCTAGAAATATAATTAATGTTTAATAATAGCAGTCCTCAAAATAATTAGTACACTGCCGCTGGAATCCCTCCGGGTTTCCACGGCTATCTCTATATCTCAAAATACTGACTCCCGGTCTAGAGTCGAAAACAAGAAGTATGCTCTTATCTCTAGAGCTACAAGGTATACCGGTTTATAACTACTTTATCTCAAAGCTCATATATAAACCCAAATCAAACTCTATTTTATACAATATATGACATGTATCGCACAACTGTATAACTCCACACATGGCAACAGCAGTAATATATAATCAATACTTCAAAGTATAGATTTATAAAACTTGCCACAATACTTGCAACAAAGATTTGGTATATAAATTGGGAATACACAAGTATTGAACATTTGAAAATATACCTACTCTGAATAATAGAGTAAGGTTTAGTAAACTTGCCTGATGCTCGAGAAGTGATAGGGGTTCGCGACGATGCCGGACAATCTAGACAAAGTCAAACGAAAACACACGGTTAATTCCCTCGATAAACCACTTATAACTCAATGCTTAAACACGTAAGCGAAACACAACCAAGGCATTACTAGCTCGTTATAGGCTCATAATAAGTCCATGTTTAGTCGACAATTACTTCAGTCGTAGGTTTAGTCCGAAATCGATCCTCGAATACAAGTTATACTTAACCATTTTCAACATTGGTTCCTAAGTCATGCTCTTAAAGGTTTTCACTTGCGCAACCTCGGCTAACACATTTTTATAAAATCGGAAAATAATCTTTTGGACTCGAAACCTTCGTACAAACCTTCGTAACTGCCCTTGACACTTCAATACAAAATTTCATATTTTAAAACAACTCTTAAGGGTCTCAAACATAGCCACAAAGTTGGTACATTTCTGCAATCTCATTCCTTGAACCACTTTCACTACAATGGTCATATCTCATAAACCGTAAATCGTAATGACATGATTCTTGCGCTCACATAAACTAGAAACAAAGATCTACACACTCATGTTCATAACTGAACCAAAAGAGGCAGTTAGGTTTTCTGATTCTAGGCAGTTTATAGAGTTACCGAAAATCGGGCATTACGACGGCTTAAAATCGAATAATCCTATTTTGTCACAACATAACCAAGCCACACCGGGCATACCATACATCTAAAACCTCAACAAACAACCATCATACACCTCTAAGATCAGTGGGGAGGCTCAAATTCAACACCCATCATTTTACACATTCAAACAAATCCAAATAATCACTAAATCACTTAATCATGATCTTAACTTTACATGAACATCAAAACCACTTTAAAACTCATATAAAACTCAAAGAGGCAGAGGTTTATACCTTCCTCCAAGCTTGCTTGCTGCTATATTCCTTATGTAAGCTTAGATCCTTGCTTAATACAACCTTTGGAAGCCACAAACTCAATATCAAAAGCAACAAAGCAAAATACAAGTTACTATTCATCATCTTCTCCAACTGTTACTCACTTAAATCGAAGGGTAAATCACAGAGGTGAGGCGAGCGCTTACCATGGTTGCGTAGAGCTTCTCGAGAGCTTCGATTTGAGTGGTGGAACGCCAAAAACGGACCACGGAATCTCAAGTTATGATCATTTCTTTCTCTCCCATTTTTCTTTCTTCTTCTCTCCCGAAATTTCTCTTCCTTTTTCTTTTTCTTCTTATCTTGTTTAATTACTTGATATTTATCCAATGTGGTGAGTCATCACCCTTGGTCTCTTCTTGTCTTGACACTTGGCAAGCATGCATTGACTTGGAATAAAGTAGCTTTTCTGGTTCGTTTAATTTCGTAGAACGCTCGCAAGGTTTCTCGAGGGTTCTATCGAGGTATTTTACCGAAATCGTTCTCGATACTTCTAATTCATTTATCAAATCCATATCCATAAAATTAATAATTTAAATCCTTAAATATCCTCAAATAATAATTATTTAGTCCGTTTTTGGTGAAATTTCGGAGAAAACGAAAAATGCTATTTTTCCGATTCTGACAGCTTCTGCATTCTTTTATTTCCATCGTAGATCACTAATGCGACTTTGAAAGTTTATTATATCGTCCCGCATATAGGGTGGTCTGAAAAACTTTTAAATGAAGAGTTACTATTCATCAGTGGTTTTTCTATAATCCTTTGGATCAAAATCCGTTCCAATATTCCTGATCTATTTTCTCTTTACTCTTTGCACTTAGAAAACGTTCTTGTGATTTCTCGGGCGTACGCTATCTTGTTTACGGAGTTGTCGGATGTATTCCAGATATTGATTTGGATGACATAAAAATACTTTCCTTCCCTGGAGTATTGTATTCTTATCTTCCAGATTGATTGTTCTTATTTATATGTTCAGTCCATTCTTACTATTCTCAAAATGTTTGAAAACCGAAATTCATATTCATTTCATAACTTGATTCTCAAAGTCATTGCCACTATCCATATTTACATCAACATATAATAAAAGTTTTAATTCTACCCAAAATCTGGGGTCTTACAAGTGGTAACTGGCAAGTTATACTGGTAATAGCGGAGTAGTAGGGCAGTTTTTTTACACTTCCATACTGCCCACCCAGCGTGGAATTAAGTATTTCCCATAAACAGGATGTTGCAGTAGTAAATATATAATATTGTAGATAGATTTCTAACATGTGCTATTTACTTATCCTTCATTCCAAAACTTAAGTACGAGGTACCTAACTTTGTAATATGATATCTGATCATCAATGTTTATGACAAAAAAAACTATTCTGAACTCATTTCTTAATGCTATAAAAGTTGAGCGAAGTTGAATTCCAATTTCCATTGTGGACTTGTGGTACAACAGCCGAGGTTGAAGTCTTTAGATCAAAGTTACCAAAAAGTGTTTTAATAACTTTTACTGTCGCAGTTTATACATTGGCGAGGCAGACTAAAAATGAATGTATAACTTGCATATGTAAAATAAATTTTAAAAAATATCATGGAAATGAGAATTTAGACTAAACCTGGTCACCTGTACATGAAATTAAGCAGTAAAGACTATATTTGCCAGGAAATAGGTGTAGAAATGAGCATGAAAGAATGGAACTGCAAATGATTATGAAAATTTAGAGATACTTAAAGCAATCATGGTCATAGTTTATGAAGACAATAATTGAAGAGTATAAGCGATATCAAGAATACCAAAGAAACAAGTAAGATGAAAAAACTTCGAGATAACAAAGATTCAATTCAATAATTATGACTTAGATAATGCAAGCATAAACAGGCTACAACAAGATAAAATTAACCAGAACATTTGGAACTCTTACGTTCCCAATATGACCCTCCCCGGTGAAACCAAAAATAACTTCAATCTGCAAGGTATTCAAAATAAAATGTAAAACTTGAAACGGAAACAAAAAAATTGACAACTATACCAGAGTTTGTAAAGGTCTATAAACAAACCTTGCCATATATTACACACAACCAGTAAAAGAGTTGGAGTAGAAATCCTTGAATAAATAAAAATGAAAAATAAAATGTTGACTAAATAGTTCAGTAACTTAAATTAATTAATTAAGTGATATTCAATTTTACTATCTTGTATTTATTTTAATATGTTTTAATTTATGTAATTACTAATTAGTAAAATAAGTTACTAAAATTGACCCTAAAAATTAGTCTATAGAATTAATTAGAATATGAATGTGGATTATTTTAGAGAATACGAAAGTTAGTTGCAATTGTATAATTTTTTTTATTCGATATAAAGGTCCAGAATCTTAACTCCCTCTTATGTCTACTTTGGCCCTTGAGTGGCTCTGCCGGTGACTATAACCAAACCATTTCATTATTCATCCAATCACAAGTGGAAGTATGAACTTAAAGAAAGACTGTGCAAATAAGTAGTAGCATATAATCACCTTTGTGGCATCAGTTCTGTCAAATCCCTTGACCAATCCAATAACTCGAGCCAGTGGCAGTGGTCGTGCACAATGGTCGGTTGAGTATGTTTAGTGCATACACTTCCCTAACAAGAAAGCTTTCTCTCGCAAGAAAGCTTTCTCTCGCAGAGACCCCAATCCGCATGTAACTAAGCATGGTGTTTCTTAGGCTTTACATGTTGAAGGCCGGTCAAAATTTCCTGAATTGCAAAATGAATCAGCTGCAAAGAAAGTACACGAACAACTGTTGTGTGTGCAAGAAAAAAAAAATCAAAACAAGAAGATTCAAATCACATCATTTATGGTTGAGGCAGGAAGAGACAAGCTTAAGAATTTAAAAAAGTTTTTCTGCATTTTCCACATGTTTTAGTTTACTCCCAAACACAGTAACAAGAACATAATGTAACAAAACTGAAACCCAATTTATCATTTTACTAACAGTAAAGCTGTGACATTCTGTTTTAAATAAAATTTGACGGCTAAACATCAACTGAAGAAAGGAACGGTGCCACCAGGGGTTGATTCAATTAAATTACCACAATTAGTGTGTCGTTCGGAAACAGTTGGAACACTGCATCTTTACAGAGAGATTATCAGTACAATCCTGATAATATGGGTGGATTCTGCAATACCATGAATTTGCCATAAGATCGAAACTAAGAAGCTTTAAACTTTTTTGCAAAGTACATCTAATGCATCTCCGGAATTATAATCTGAAAGGCAAAAGTTATCTGAACAGCAGTTGAGTATAAGAAAATAAATAGGACACATGGTCATATACTGATCATAGGTTTCTATTAACAAAAGAAACTGAATTTCAGATACGAAAAACTAAAAAAATTAAAGCATTCACAATTAACTTAGAATAGCTAGAGTAAGTTCCTAAGAGTGCAAAACATATCTTCCAACACTTTTTCACTTCATGGAAATAAAAAAATATATAAATATATACTTCATTCCCAAAAGTTATATCGGAAATCATATTCAAACAACATACAATCCCTAACTTAAAACACAAAATTAGGCTCAGTTAGCAAATATAAAGGGAATGTCGAAAAAGTCTCAAGGTGCCACTCACTATTTAAAATTATATTTTGAATGAAATTTAATAAACTCAAACTATGCAGATGCATACCTGTGAATATTCAAATGAAATAGACCCCATATCGAGGCCATTTTTTAGTGTTGATGCAGTGAAGAGCCTCTGATATAAAAATGAAGGTCCCGCAATGGTACTATAAGATATATTCTCATATAACATATTAATTAAGGAGTTGCGTCAGCACCATATATGCTTGTTCCAGAACTGACACAACACAAGAAAACCACATGGATGGGCGTTTTACCAATTTTTCATCAAACGCACGCATAAATAATTACAAATCCAGGAAGGTTGAAGAATTGAAGCGGCAGAGAGAGGATCAGTCGAGAAGAAGAGCAGTTGCCGACAAGAGGGGGAAGCCACAATTTAATGTAATTAGGGTTTAACAGAGGAAAGTTGTAATTTAACGTGACCCTAAACACCAGCAGTCTGGCACAGGCAGCAAAACAACATGAAAAAGTGTTTGAAGCTGCAACGAATGAAAGGGGTAACAGTGGAAAAGGTGCAGATGTTTGATAGTAGTGCTAGTCTGTTAAGGATCAGTGTGTGTAGAGTTTAAAAGGGCTGAACAGGGAAAATAACGGAGGTATACCAAAGGTTAGAGGGTAAGAATGTAATTTCACACGAATAAAATCACTCCCCAAAAATATCATGTTCCAGTATTAGATATAGAATAGATTATCAAATTTTGATCAAATAAATTTAAATCATTAAAAAATATAAATTATATCATAAAATTTATATCATCAAAAAATATATTTAATCTACTTTAATATGTAATTTTCAATTTTATAAATTATAAAAAGATTGCACGTAAATATTATTCAAAGTTGAGGTAATTTAACCATAAAAAGTTAAACTATACAAAACAATTGGGACGGAACAAATATTTAAATAAATATTTATTTTTATATTTTTTATTTTAACAATTTGAATATTTTAATATTGTCCTAATTAATTATAATTTTGAATAATTATTAAAGTTTAATATATATTATTATAAAAGTTTATATAGAGTTTTTCTAATGATACTTCTAATTTTCTTTTTTGTTTAAATCATTAAATTTGACGTATATTATTTATTTGTTTATTTGTTTATTTTTTTAAATTTTAATTCGATAAATATTAGTATGACACTTTATTATAGTCCAAAATATGTCAAGAATAGTTTGTGAAATTACTCTTTCACCCTTACTACTACTGCTATGTTTGGTAGTGGCAGTTGGGGCCCGAATATCCTAAATCACGACCCGAAAACTCACAAAAGTCGAACTCATAATCATACAAAAGAACGCTAGAAGTTGAGGCGATTTCTTGAAGAATTATGACAACATGTACTCCAATTCTCGTTGCTCCTACTCTAAACACAATTTCACACACACACACACACACATATATATACACCTACAACGATTACACACACCATTTCACACACACACACAAACACAATGTATATACACACACACAAATAAACACTTAAATGTGATGAAAATTATGCGATGAATATGGTATGTTTGTTTGAATTATGATTGATTGCGAATTGAATTTGGCAAAATTAGGCTTGATTGTGTTGGTATTATTAAAGAGAATGATGAGACTTTTTGTAAGTTATCATTGTCTATGAGGTGTTTGTCAAATTGCCCCAATTAACTTCTTTATCTTTTTAAAATACTAATTCACTGCTAACAATTCAGCTGTAGGATTCTTATTTGTTTTCACTTTTTTCCCACCCTTATCGGATATCTGCCTATCTCCCATATTGCTCTATTTTAGTTATAGAACTAGGCTAAGCTAGAATTATACGTTAGCTCCTACAAGTAAACAACAGAAAAAGATGCTTAGATACCATGCTGTTACGAAATGAACAGATCATTTTATGATAACTTTTGATGAAACTTAAAGAAGCTTCTTGGCAATATACTATTTGTGATAACTATGTACCAAAGTGCATAATAGATTTCTTCCTTGAGGAAAGAGTTATTTGTTCAAACTCCATGGGATTGATAGTACTATATAAGCTTAGTGTTTTAAAAAATCTCATGCGATTTTGTTACAATACATAAATAGAGCAGAGAACATAAGAAGAACGGTAGTCTTTTTTTAAACATCACATGACATGAAAAATATCCTGTTACAGTTTATTTGTAAGCTTTAAATTCAAATTTATTCATTGTTCCCTCGTTTTAGGACTTAGCAATAATTTTCTTCCACCAGATATCTATCCACATTTTATCCTGTGGATGTAAATAACATTTTTGGCAAGTATCACCATATCCTGGTCATAAATGTATACTCTGAAAAATAAGTAGCAACATAGTAGATATGTTGATACACTAATGTAGCAAGGCGACAACAAATAATTTTGGACCTAATTTCATCCTATTAAAAATTAGTATTTATTAAAAGAATTCTTTAATGAATAAAAATGGATATACATATTATAAAGTTGGTATAAATTCCCTATTAATGCATCCGTGTTTTTATATATATTTTTTCTTTCTAATTTGTTGATGTGTGTAGTTTAGCTCACCTTGAATTTGTGCTACCTCCGTGTTTTTATATATATTTTTTCTTTCTAATTTGTTGATGTGTGTAGCCGTGACCTGTTTACGGACTTCAAGAATACATACCGTATTTTGATTTTTTGAGTTTACCTTTTCTTCTTTGATTCTGGATTCCTGTGCTTCTGTTAATATTATTGTCCGTCTTGTCCTTTGTTGAGTTGCAGTTATCTCTTTTACATCTTATGTTACATTATGCTTTACAAATAAATAAAGACATAATAAAATAATAAAACATAATTTATAATAATAAAATGTTTTCTTTAAAACATAAAAGTATTGTCTCTAGAGCACTAATACTAACAATCTCTCACTTGCACTAGAGCCAATATCCCATGTATCAAATACATTTGGAACTAGTGTGACTTACATGCTTCTGTTGCGACAAAGCCTTAGTCAGTGGTTCTGCAATATTATCAATAGTATGCACTTTACATACAAGTATATCTCCTTCATCATTATTAATAAGGTGATATCACCTTAGTAAATTCCCAAAACATCCTCTTTGGCTACTTCGCTAGTATCAATATACTAAGCCTCGATTGTAGAATCATTTACGGTTCTTGCTGTAAACTATTCTAGCTTATAACACATCTATTTAGACAAAACACAAATCCAGACTAATACACAAAATCGTTATGTCTGTCTAGAAACTAGCATCCGTGTAACATTTTACATCCAGCTTCCCATCTCCTCCATATACCAAGAATGAGTCTTTAGTCCTCTTCAGACACTTAAGAATATTCTTGATTACAATCCAGTGACCATCACTTGGATTAGACTGGTACCTGCTCGTCATGCTTAAAGCATATGAGACATCAGGACGAATACTTATTATCACATACATTATGGAACCAATTTCCGAAGCATATAGAACCATACTAATGTGGTCCATATCATCCAATGATTTCAAATCATTTATTTTGAGATCACTATCTCATTAGACATGGGAACATTTCCCTTTTAGCCTCTTTGCATCCCTAATTGGTGTAATACATTGTCAATGTATGTACTCTGACTTAAGCCAAAAAATCTTCATGATCTATCTCTATAAATCCTGATCCCTAAGATATATGACACATCTCCTAAGTCTTTCATCAAGAAACTATTTCTCTACCAAGTCTTAACAATCTGTTGAGAAATAATGTCATTCCTTATATTTAATATATCATCTACATATGATACTAGGAATTCCACATGGCTCCCACTAACCTTCTTATAAACACACGGTTCCTCTTCATTTTGAATAGAGCCAAACTATTTGACCGTTTCATCAAAATGTATATTCCATCTCCTCGAGGCTTACTTTAATCCATAAATGGATCGACTTAACTTATAAACCATTCTAGCAAAACTTGGATCTACAAAACCTTTAGGTTGTGTCATGTACACATCCTCTTTAACGCTCCCATTTAAGAAAGAAGTCTTGACATCCATTTCCCAAATTTCATAGTCATAGTAAGCAAGCAAAATCCTGATGGACTTGACCATTGCCACTGGTGAAAAAGTTTCATCATAGTCAATACCATGAATTTACTTGAAACCTTTTGCCACCAGTCGTGCCTTATAGGTCTGTACATTATTATCCATGTCAGTTTTTGTAAAGCATAATGTAACATAATATGTAACAGAGATAACTACAACTCAACAAAGGAACAAGACAGACTTTAATATTAACTGAAGCACAGGAATCCAGAAGAAAAGAAGAAACGGTAAACTCAAAAAATCAAAATATGGTATGTATTCTTGAAGTCCGTAAACAGGTCACGGAAAGAAGTTCATTAATATGTTCAAGCCTCAGTGATAAATAAAGAAACAAGACTTTCAAGACTACATAAGTATTTGAATGATAAAGAGTTAGTACCAGAGGATTTCAGTGATTTTAATGAAGCAACCAGAACGACAAGAGACTTATCAACTGTATTGAATTGAAGACGTAGAGGTATTGATCAAGTGTTAGTCATCTGTGAACCAGACCAGTTGCACTAGTTGTCAGCACTAAAAAGATCAAGATGTTTATCGTCTCGGAAGAAATTGATTTAAGTCAGACCTGAAACATCCTGGAAGTTAAAAGAAATTTATAAGGTATGTTTAGGTTAAAATGAAGTGCAATATGCTTGCTACAAGAAGATACAATCTTCAAGGATCAAAATGCTATTAAAAACATTCGATAGTTTTCATTTATGAAAAACTATCGAAAGAGATAAAGAAGGTTTGATAAAAAGCTATCGAAATAGTGGAAAAGAAATTCGACAGTTTCTTTTATAGAAACCATTGAAGTGGAGAAAACTCTATTGGTTGATAGTTTTATTTATAAAACTATCGAACTTCTTTCAAAGAAACAAAGATTTCTTTTTGATAGATTTTATTAAAATCTATCGAAGGAAAAAGAAACTTTGTTTTCGATAGTTTTTTTAATCAAGGAGCAGGTGAAAAGTATTCATACTTGTCAGGTTGATCAAGGAAATGGACGGCTAAGATTGACTCTTGGCTTTCGATAGTTTTCCTAAAGTCTACAATTCGAGAATTGAAGACACTATCTTCTTCAGTTGGTTTTGTAGTTGATTAGTTACGTTGAAGAATTTAAGAGCTTAAGAAATTTGACAGAAGAAACTAATAGTGCCTTAAATTCTATCTTTTGTATTGATTACTATAACTTGAACTCATTGAAGCTAATCTTACGGATTAGAATTGTAGCACCCTTCGTGGTTTATATTTATAAAACGATATATTCCCTGACTCGTGTTTTGATTTGGTAAATTTGATTTCGGACAAGAACACAATTAATTATCCGCGAACGAAATCGAATAATTTGTGAGTATCGTATTCAACCCCCCTTTTACGATACTTTGGACCTAACAGTTTTCTTCTTGAAAACGCATTTGCACCTTATAGGTTTTACCCCTTTAGGTGGATCAACCAAAGTCTATACTTGGTTTTTCATACATGGAATCCATCTTAGATTTCATGGCCTCCTGTCAACTTTTAGATCTTGGAATGTTCATAGCGTCTTGGTAGGTAAGAGGCTCATTCTCATTATTCACAAGAATTACATCACCATCCTGAGTCAAGAGAAATTCAAAATATCTCTTGGACTCATGGTGAATCCTACTAGACCTACGAACAACCTGTGTTTCTTGAGCAGTGTTGTCATTAACATTTTATTGTACATTCTGCTCTTGTTCCAACTTCGGTTCAATGTTATCTCGTGGTTCTCGATCCTCATCGAGATCTATTGTCCTCCAACTATTTCTTTTGGAAAGCAATTCTCTCTCAAGAAATACAGCAGTCCGAGCAACAAACACTTTGTTCTCTGGAGGATTAAAGAAATAATACCCCTTTTGTTTTAATTTGGTATCCCACAAAATTACATTTATCTGATTTTGGTCCTAGCTTGTCAGAGGTTAAACGTTTCACAAACGTTTTGCATCCCCTAATTTTCATAAATCACATGCTATGACTTTTCTCAGTTCATATCTCATTTGGGGTCTTTTGAACCGATTCATTAGGAACACTGTTAAGTGCATATGCAGCCGTCTATAAGGTATAACCCCAGAAACTTATTGGAAGATCCACTTGACTCATCATGCATCGCACTATGTCCAACATAATGTGATTTCAGTTCTTAGAAACTCTTTTCTTTGAACCTTTTTACTTCAGCTTAATATGCTTTGAACTTTTCAAACAATTCGGATTTGTTCATCAAAAGATATCCATTTTCGTATCTACTAAAATCATCAGTAACCACTATGAAGTAGTAAAACCTACCTTCTACCATCGTACATATATGACCACATACATCACCATGTATAAGTCCTAATCGTTCGATGACCCTTTCACCATTTCTGGTAAAAGGGACTTTTGCCATTTTACCAAATAAACCAAGATTCGCATTATTTGTATGATTCATAATCAAACTTATCCAATCATCCATTATTATATTAATTAGAAATGCTTTTCATATTGATATGGCCTAAATGACAGTGCCGAAGATAATGGTTGATTTGAGTCATTTTAGAACATATAAAATGTTAACTAATTGTGCAACATTATTAACCTTTCATTGAAATGTAATAAACAACAATTGTTATTTATCAAATTAAAATGAAAAACCTTTCTTGTCCATACAAGAAACCAATATAATGTCTCTGCTCTTAGAGGCACATAGTTACAATTATCAAGTTCTAAACTTAGCCTTATAGGCAAAATTAAGTAACGAGTTACTTCAACTAGATCAACAACTTTTGCTCCAATTCTAACCCGAAACTTGAAGCTTGACCCTCACCGGTCTTTTTCTTAGATCTTCCAAATAAGCATGACAGTTTAACTTCCAGTCTTTCGGTTTTCCACAGAAGCGACAATTGTCTTCTTTAGCAACACCTCCTTTAGGAAACAATACCTCTTTGAGACTGGACTTTGATTTGGCTATAGAATTAGATCAAATCTTTTTCTTTCCTTTCCATTTTCCTTTCCCATTCATATTCCTAAATTCACCATCATTATGGGAGTAGTCCATGCATTTATCATGTTGCTTATCGCAGTTCTCAACGTGCTTCACAACTTAGTAGGAGTCACCACAATCATCTCAGGTGCCTATCTTAACTAGAATTGACATGTCTAATTCTGAGTACAAGAAAACTGTGCAAGATCTAAGTGTTGAACTGTTCAATGTACATACAAGCATGCTAGAATCTAAAATTGAGAATGCTAAACTAGTTCTTAAGATTAAAAAATTAGAATCTAAAAATGAAGAACTAGAGCTTGTAGCTGTCACCTTAGAAGATCTTAAACAGAGGAACGAGTAATTAGAAAACAAGGTCAAATGTAATGAAGAGATAGAGACAATCCTCAGGAAGCAGATTTCAGACTTAGAGTTGAAACTGAATGCATATAAGAACTCCGCCCTAATTACTAAAGAAATTATTGATAATCAGACCTTAGGGAATGAATCTGCTATAGGATTTGACTACAGTAGGAAAGCTGGAAAGAAGCAAGTGGAGTTTCCTGTGACACCTCCAGTTGTCAAGGAGAATATTCCACACATTCTTAAGAATGTAAGCTCTCCAGTTTTTGTTAAGCCTGTTTCAAAACCTTTAAATGAAGGAGACTTAATCATTAGACAAGAATTGCTTGAGGAGGATTTAATGAAGGAGGTAGATATACAAACTGAGTTGCCTAGGAAATCAGTAAAAATTGAATTACCTAAAACTGATATAGGCAATAAAATTGGAAAGGCTAAAAAGAACAGGAATGTGAAAGCATGTGTTGTTAATCAGAATAATGTTTCATCCTCTCCCATTGCATCTTGGAAGTTGTGCACTAATTATAATTCTGCTAATCACCTTACACATGCATGTAAAAAGTTTAAAGTAGAAAATGATGTTACTTCTGGAATGCATAACATGTCTGACATGCCTGATCTTCATGAATCTTGTGGTAAGAAAGAGTGCTTATTGTGTACATACAATATCATGCATGCTTATTTTAAGTTAATAAATGCATCTAGTAGCACTAGCACTGTAACTAAGAAAGCCATAGTCAAGATGAAAGTCAAACAGGTTAAGACTGAATCAAATGTTACTCCTGTTAAAGTTTCTAAACCTTTAGGACCCAAACAAGTTTGGGTACCAAAGTCCGCTTAATCAATATGTGATTGCAGGGTACAGTTAATAATGCAAAGGTCGTGTGGTTTCTGGATAGTGGTTGTTCTAAACACATGACAGGAGAAGAGTTCCTGCTTACAGATGTGGTTAAGAAGACCGGCCGAATAGTAACCTTTGGAGATGACAACAAGGGATTCACTATGGGATATGGTAATATGAGAATTGGGAATGTAATCATTGAAAATATCTCTCTTGTTGAAGGATTAACGCACAATCTACTAAGTATCAGTCAGTTTTGTGACAAAGGATACATTGTAGACTTCAGAAAAGACAAATGCTTGATCTGAAACAGGAAAGATGAAAAGCTTGCTCTACAAGGAGTAAGAAAAGGAAATTTGTTTATAGCTGACTTAAGTTCTGCCAGTAATGGAGAAGTCAAATGTTTCTACATCAAGGCTTTAACAGATCAAAGTTGGTTATGGCATAAGAAGCTCTCACACTTGAACTTCAAAACTATGAACTCTTTGGTAAAGAGAGAGTTAGTGAGAAGGTTGCCCCTGATGGAATTTCACCAGGAGGGACTATGTGAAACATGTGAAAAGGGGAAGTCTAAGAAAGCATCACTCAGAAGCAAAGAACTGACAAGCATTTTTGAACCTCTTCAGCTGATTCATATGGATTTATTTGGTCCAGTAAATGTTATGTCAATATCAAGGAAAATATATGCATTAGTGATGGTGGACGACTACTCCAAGTACACGTGGGCGTTATTCTTACAATCAAAGGATGAAGCAACATAATTAATCAATGATCACATAAAGAAGATAGAAGTAGAAGCTAACCTACCTGTGCGGACAATCAGATCAGACAATGGAACTGAATTCAAAAATGCAGTTCTAAATGACTTCTTCACAGAGAAAGGAATATCCAGACAGTATTCAACACCAAGAACTCCTCAACAAAATGGAGTAGTGGAAAGGAAGAACAGAACCTTGGTTGAAGCAGCAAGGACTATGCTAAGTAAATCAAGACTTCCCACTTACTTTTGGGATGAAGCAGTGAATACAGCTTGCTACACTCAGAATCGTACCCTGATTAATAAAGATCATGAAAAGACTCTGTATGAGTTAATGGCCAACAAGAAACCATCACTGAAGTACTTTCATGTGTTTAGTGCAAAGTGTTTTGTATTGAAAGATGGAGAACATCTAGGCAAGTTTGATGCCAAAGTAGATGAAGGCATTTTTATAGGCTATTCTCTGGAATCTAAAGCTTACAGGGTTTATGTGATTGAAGATAAGAAGGTGTTGGAAAGCCTTAATGTAACGTTTGATGACACCAAAAGACCAAGCCTGCAAACAGGAGAGAACTCTGAATCCTTGATATTTGAAAATCTATCAGGAGATCTCTCTGATAATGAAGAAGAACCTGTAGTTGTTACTGGTGATAATGATAATAACAATGATAATGATTCTGGACCAAGTGGTGACAGTGGTGGAGGTCCTCAAACTATCACTGGATCCACTAGTCAAACAACAGGGTCAACAGATCATACCGGCAACAACTCAGGGGGAGCAGGAGAAGGATCAACTAGTCACACTCAACAAAATTATGAACAAGGAGAATCATCAAGATCGTATCTGCCAAGACAAAAGGTATGGAGTCGAGCACATCCTTTTCACTTGATCATTGGTGATCTTGACACATGAGTGAGAACTAGAAGGACATCACAAAAGGAATGTCACTATTCTGGGTTTCTTTCAGAAACAGAACCTAAGAAAGTTGAAGATGCCCTGGAAGATCCAGATTGGGTGATTGCAATGCAAGATGAACTCAATCAGTTTGAAAGGCAGAAAGTTTGGAAGCTGGTACCCAGGCCTAAAGGAAAATCTGTTATAGGAACAAGATGGGTATTCAGAAATAAATGGGATGAAGATGGAATTGTAACGAGAAACAAAGTCAGACTGGTTGCTAAAGGTTACTCTCAAGAAGAGGGTATAGATTATGATGAAACCTATGCACCAGTAGCAAGACTTGAGGCTATCAGGATGTTTCTGGCATTCGCAGCACAATCCAATTACAAGGTATATCAAATGGATGTGAAGAGTGCATTTCTGAATGGGGAGCTAGAGGAAGAAGTTTATGTGGAACAACCTCCAGGCTTTGAGGATTCAAATCTGGTGGACTTTGTATATTTTCTGTTCAAAGCTCTCTATGGACTCAATCAAGCTCCAAGGACATGGTATGACACTCTATCAGAATTTTTACTTGAAAATAACTTTACTAGAGGTGTCATAGATAAAACTCACTTTTATAAGATGCACAAAAATGATTTGATATTAGTGCAAGTATATGTTGATGACATAATATTTGGTTCTACTAATGATGATCTATGCAAGAGATTTGCTAAGTTAATGCAGAGTCGATATGAAATGAGCATGATGGGTGAATTGTCATTCTTTCTTGGACTACAAGTGTATCAAAGGCAAGATGGAATATTCATTTGCCAGTCCAAGTACATCAAGGATCTTCTGAAGAAGTATCAAATGGAAGACTCATCTATAGCAAAGACTCCAATGCCAACTGCCACTAAGCTTGACAATGATGAAACTAGTAAGAAGGTTGACATCACAAGCTACAGAGGTATGATAGGCTCCTTACTATATCTCACTGCAAGTAGACCAGATATAATGTTTGCAACATGCTTGTGTGCTAGGTTTCAGTCTGATCCAAAAGAATCTCATCTTATAGTTATGAAATGTATATTTAGATATCTTAAGGGAACCCCAAATCTTGGAATTTGGTACCCTAAAGATACAAGATTTGATCTTATTGGCTATACAGATTCAGATTTTGCAGGTTGTAAGATTGATCGGAAGAGTACTTCAGGAAGCTGTCAGTTTCTTGGAAGAAGGTTAGTTTCCTGGTATAGCAAGAAGCAGCACTCAGTATCCACGTCGACAGCTGAAGCTGAATACATAACTGTTGGTAGCTGTTGTGCTCAAATCTTGTGGATGAGAAACCAACTCCGTGACTATGGACTTTTGTTGAACAAGATTCCAATATTCTGCGACAACACAAGTGTCGTTGCAATCTCCAACAACCCAGTTCAGCACTCGAGGACTAAGCACATCGATATCAGGTATCATTTTATCTGAGAGCATGTCATGAATGGAACTGTGGAATTACATTTTGTACCCACAGAGGAACAAATTGCAGACATTTTTACTAAACTGCTTGATGAATCCACTTTTTTAAGCTGGTTGGTGAACTTGGGATGTTAAATATTTCTAATTTATTTTAATCAGAAGTCAGTAACTGCAAGTTAATCCTAAAAAAACCATGAGTAAGAATTTCTATATCCTTAGGACTTGTGAATTTATTATCAGGAGCAATTCTCGTAAGTTAGAATTATCTTATTAATTTTATGTCATATTTATGAATGATATATCTTCTAGCATTTAATTAGTTAATAATTCTAAAATTATTTAAGTGCTAATATTTGTTCTAAATATTATGCATTTATTTAATTCGAATTATTTTATTTTGTTTTAACATTATAAAATAATGCAACATAATTTATTGGATTTATAATTTAATCAATTCTATTCTAAGAAAATTGTGAAGTTTTGTTAACTGTGAATTTTATTAAAAGTCTGATCCAAAAAATTCATAGAAAATAGAAAACAAAAAAATTGACTTTAAAACTAGTAAACAGCTTTAAAATCAATAGGGAGCAAAATCTATCGAATAATAAGTTTCAATGTTTTTTCAAGTACTTGACAAAAACTATCGAAAGTGACTAAAATCATTTTAAATTGTTTTTGTAAAAGGAAAATGAAAACTATCGATGGCATTTTTCGATATATTTTGAAAGAAAAATGAAATCTATCGAATAAATTAAAATCTTTAATATTCGAATATCTGGATAGTTTTTTAGACATAAAACATTTTCGATGGTTTTTCAGTTTTTAAAGTTATAAACCTTAGATAGTTTTCGATAAAAGTCGGTTTAAATTCTGATTTAATCCACTTCGATAGTTTTTCAAAAACTATCGAAGTGTGATTTGACTTTTATGCCCCTCAATAAAAACTATCAATAATTCATTTTGAAAACTATCGAAACTGAAATTACTTAAATGCCTCTGACTGTTCAGTACGTATATAACAAAAACTTAGATATTTTTCTTGGTTTTATTTTCAGATCTAAGTCATTTGTTACATACTTACATATACATACAAAACCAGAACTAAAATCTTGATTTAAAAATATTAGGTTGGAATATTGCCAACCCTAGATGAGTGGGAACTTGTGAACCCTATGAGAGTAAAATGTTAATTTAAAATTCTGAAGTTGTGGTACTTGTTCTACAAGTGTTCTATTTTCCATCTTGCACCTATGCAAGCATTGTTATCCTTTCTTGTTAAAAGTGATTATCTGATCCAGTCCCTGATTCGAACTCATATATGTTATGCATGATTGAGTTTATTTCCTTCGAATACAAGGCTTATCTATTATAAGTATATATTTGGAAGGACTTAAACTATTTCTGTCAGAAGTCAGTAAACCCTTGTTTTCCCTATTTATAAACTTCACCTTGAATTTTTCTTAAACTCGAACTTGACTTTCTTGTCACTTACCAAATTGGTGAATCTTAACTAATTCTTCCATAATGTGATAATTTATACTGTTGAGGCCATCTAGAGCTAGTTCTTTGAACCCTACTCTATATTGAGCTATTGCAATTTCTGTTGATATCATAATGCCTGTTTTATATCAGACTTAACCTTGTTAAGCATGTTATTGTTGATTCTTCATTATCATCCCAATTGTTGCATCGATCTCGTCGATGTTTATTATATTGTCACTTTTCATGTGCACCTCCCATTATTGTGTCGATCTCGTCGATACTAGATTATATTGTTATTCCTTGATGGATTCTTCATAGTTGAATTGTTTCCTGGAACGTGAGTTTTCCAGAAATTGTTGTATTAAGGTTGTCGATTCTTCTGACACCTGATTGTCGAAGTAAGGTTGTCAATTGTACTAACACCTGAGGTATATAATATAGAATTGGAATGTTTTTAAAATGGGACCAATAATGGTCGGACCATATTTATGGTCGGAATAACTTAAGGCCCAGATTGGCCAAGGATCCAGTAGAGGACTTTGCTATAAGCAAGTCTGGGGTTAATGCGTGACTGATCAGCAGCTCAACCTTTGATTTGATAAATGTGAAAAATCCAATTCTAATATCACTTCTTATATCTGAGATGGATTACATCCATATGTTCTCTACTTGTGAGTTATGACCTGAATACTCAGGTTTATTTGTTCGCTTGAAGTTGTTAGTTCTTTGATTAATAAGAAGTTGTTTCAATCTTGCTGAAATCACTTACTCTTAATATATTGGATTCCAAATAGTCGAAATCCTCTTCCTTGATTCCATTGGCAATCGTGAGATATCTATCTTGATGAGTTTTATTCATACCGCATATCTAGTCGGTACCATATTGAAGTCTTGGAGTGCGTTCTTTATTCCATGGCCGAGCACGTTGGCTCATTCTTACTCCTTGATTATTCTACCCTTCCAGAGTTATTGGTTTCAGAAGATGTTGTGAATAGATCTGTTATCTTCAAAACTAATATTTTTGTACAAGCTATGGTCTTGAAGACGTATGAGTTATATTTATTTCATATTTTCTACATACTATTGTAGTTATTGTTGTTCGGGTAACTGTGACGACCAATATAAATCTTTTTGGGTTTTAAACTATTCAGTTGCGAGAAGCTGAATGAGAAATTATGGTAAATTACCAAACTTGATTTTAGAATTTTAGAGATTACAAATGTTTAAAAGAAAAGCTTGTTTATTTGAAAATCCAAAGCTTATTTTGGAAACTTTTCATATTATACTTGATAATGCACTGCTGAGAAATTCTTTCGCTCATACTTGTTTTCTTTATATATTTTAGCCTTTCAGTAAGAAGGTGCATTGGCGAGAATTGTACGCGTAGCTAGTCAGAGAAGGGAAAGGATATTAGCGTAAAGACGTTTTGATCCAGAGTATTTGGAGCTAGTGATAGTTTTTGTATATAGTTGATTTCTATTGAATATTATATTGTATAAGATTAGTTGCATGGTATACTTCTTATCGAAGTTATACTAGTGTTTTAGATTATATGTAAAGGGAATGGTTGTAAAGAAGAAAATTTTATGTAATGGAATTTTGGATTCTTGTTTCTAGCACTATAACCTTTAAAGATTCTTGGTAGAGTTGGGGTCGCATATGTTATTATTGTGTTGATTTAATAATTAAACAGGTTGTTTGAATTGAGGATGCAGTGTGACGACCAAATCCTTTGACCCCGGATTTGGGGGCGTTACAAAGTTGATAGTTCTTTAACTTCAATTCAAACGAAGATTGACTTGGATGCAGCTGATTCCAGAAGAACCTACAGAGCTTTGAGCAGTGCATCTAGCACAATAACGGGTACAAAGGAGGCTGTGGACTCACTGAAGAAGGAAGCTATGGAAGAACTCATCGAATTGAGAACAGACGTCAAGGACCTACGTGATGGATTCGTAAATGAAATACATGTTCTACAACAAGATCAAGAAGCTCTCTCTGAAGACATTCTGGTGATCCGAGATGGTCAAGCAAAGGTCAAAGATGTAATGAATAGTTTGTCAAGAGTGGAGTCTCGCCTCAACAAGAGATTGGACAGAATCGAGCAGACTTCCAACTCAAGACTAAATGACATAGAGAAAAAGCTTGCTTCTATGGAATAGATGACCAAGGACATTGCTTTATTTATTGAGAATCAAGGTGACGGTCTAGAGTCGATCTGGAATATGATTAAAAATCAACAAGCTATCCCGTCTACTCACTATGCTGAGGATAACTTCACGGAGGATTACTCAACTAAGGGGGAGAAGGGAACAGTAATGGAAACAACTATTCCAGTGAGACAATACTGGATTGAGGAGCTTGTAGAAGAGGAAGAAATTGGAGAGGTATTTGAATTCATGCATGAGCAATTACAAGAACAGCATGAACCATATTATCCGGAGCCGATTGAACATCCAATTCTTGATGATAGTATGGAAGAAGCAAATCCTCTAACAATGGAACAAGAAGCTGCCTTGGAAAGATTGAAAGCTAAGAAAGCAGAAAGAGAAAAAGGCAAGCTGAAAAGGAAAAACACCAAGCAATTCAAAAAGTGAAATTCTGTTTGGGTTGATCGATTAGGAATGATGATAACAAAATCCTCAAGACAAGAATTTGATCTTGACACCGAAGCTGATTGTCAGAAAGCTAGTTCACAGAAGCTGACAAATCAGGAAGCTAACTGGAAGGCACTTTATCTATCCAAGGTCTAAAAGCCACATCAAATGATTGGAGGATATTCTGTCATCAAGTTAGGAAGCATTTCAGAAGCAAGCCAATGGACGTCTAATCAAACACCAAGTGTTTCAGTGGTAAGTCTGCATAATCAACTCAGTAATGGTGAATCAATAAAGATGACAAGGTGTTTTTATCTAAAGATGAAGCTAAGAGTATCCTCTCTGCGGATCAAGCTATGAAATCTTATTTCATCTACGGATACATGCTGAAAACATCATATGCCATCAACGGATAGAAGCTGAAAACATCTTATCTCGTCAACGGATAGAAGCTAGGAACAACTTATCTCATCTACGGATAAAAGCTGGAGACATCATATCTACGGATAAAAGCTGAAGGAAGTTGATCATCAGAAACAGCTAAGGATGTCATGTTTTATCTATGGATGCAGTTAAGGAAGTCATGGTCTATCTATGGATGCAGTCAAGAATGTCATGTCTCATCTGTGGATACAGTTATGGAATATTACTTCTATGGATATTCTGAGATTACCTTTCTACTGATAATTGACGTAAAATGGTAATCTACGGATATGGAATTAATACGCCTACTAATGTTCATCTCATTCAACATGGTAAACAAATCTATGTAACAGAATCTTTTGGAGGTTTCTTTATTTTAGCAGGTTGAATGAAGGACAGTCTCAGAGATCATCATTACACACCCGTGACTAAAAGATGCTGGATGACGATGCAAAAGATGTATGGAATAGGGATTCAAAATTGTAAATATGCGAAGGCTCAAATTCCTACAAATGAAATGTGAAGTCATCTATTGTCTCTTATGTCTCGATGGATAAATAAGAGTTAAGGCAGCTACCTAGAAGTTTAACTTCTAACTGAACACTAAGGAAAAGCTTGACAAGCATGAAGACTTATTTAAATACTACAAGTTCACTTATCTCAGCTGATAGTGACTTGACAGTCGGGTTATCGAGGAGAGGTCTTTTTCATGCAGATGTCACATGGGCTTGGAAGCTAGGTCAATTGCATGGACTTAGTAATTTTTGAAGAGAGCAGCACACTCAATCAGAAAGCACCATTTGGGAGTATACAAGTTTATCTTTGATGCCAGCCAAGGCATTTCCCGAATAGGATAGTTTCTGATACGAGCATGTGAACAAGCAGAACCAAAAATATAATATTTAATTATGTTGTAGGTTTTGTTTGTAACACACAGTCGATGTATATAAGACTGTGTGGAGTAGCATAGAAATGTATGAGTAGAGAACACAAAGCTGAAAGTAAAAAACACTTAGGCTCTCTTCCATCATCTGTGTAAGCAACCGGAGTTTGTTGAAAAACAAAACCAGAGAATTCTTCAATATACACCTCAGGTGGGCTTTTTCCGAAAAACCTACTTGAAAAGTTTAAAAAGTTTGCTTGTCTCCTGCATGTCTTTTTAACTTGAGGAATTCATAAATGTTCATGGCTTGTTTCAATTCTTAGTTAATTTACCAACTCATATATTCATACTGTAAACGGTTTGAAAAAGTTTTGTAAAATTAACTAGATTATATTCAACCCCCCCCCCTTTTTACATTCTAGGTTGCGTTGTTCTGGGAATAACAATTGGTATCAGAGCAGGCTTCTAACACACAAGAAGTTTAAAGATAAAAACCAACTGCAACCATGGAAAGAGGTGACATTAAAGGAGCTGGGAATGAGTTGTTGAACAAAGACTCAAAGTTGGAGTTTGCAAACTCTTTACCCAGAAAATGGAAGCATATCTCTGGATCTACTCCTGAACCCAAAGATCTAAATCTTAGCAGTCTGTTAAGTACTCTTGAGTGCTCAAATCTTAAGGCTATGCAGGATGCAAAGATTGTCAGTGAAGAAGGAGAAACAGAAACAAGAGATGTGGTCATCTCCAACAGAGATTTGGAAGAAGAGGAGATAACAGAAGCAGCAAGCTCAACATTCAAATTGAAGATCTGTGAATGTATAAAGACCACAAAAGCCAAGGGCAAGGAAGGAACGACACTGGAAGATGAAGACCTTTTTGAGCGAAGGGTTTCAACTGAAAATAGTTGTTCTACATCAAAAGACGGATCTATCAACCTTGCACCCACAGCCTATGACAATCAAGAAGCAAGTTCAACCAGAAATCAGGTATTTTCTGTGAAGCCAACTAAGCATGTTAAAGAAGTATGTTGCAACACTGCAAACAGTTTAATTGATGAATTACATGTTGTGCGTATTTCCTTTAACAATCTCATTGAAGAAAATGTTAGACTTAAAGCAACTAATGTTATGCTTAGTGAGATAAATGCTATGTTGGAAACTCAAGTATCTGAGTTTAAGGAAACACCTGTTGAATGCATGAATGCTAAACATGAACTTGAGGCTGTCTTAAAAAGGGAAGTGGTTTTGAAAGGGCAGCTGAAAAAGGAGCAAGAGGTTATTGCAAGATGGAATAATGTAATATACGGATATTTTAGATAATTAATAATAATAATAATAATAATAATAATAATAATAATAATAACAACAACATAAGATTTGAATTAGTTAGATCAATTTTAATAATAATATTAGTGCTAATATAATTTAATTAAATAAAAAAATTAGTAATTTGGCTATAAATTGGTAATAATATAATACATATTTACATCGGATGAACTCTTAACACAAACATACTTAAAGTTAGATTCTTAAAACCCTAATATAATACATGCGGAGAGAGAGCTGCATACAAAGGAACATAACATAACAGAGTCCACATGCACCATCAAACGAGCCAAAACAAGTGATTTCTTCTCGCATGCAATCTGGTATGTACAAATAGTTAATCAATATTCACAATCATGTCTTTTGTAATATACTTTTGTTCCCATAATTTACATACAGGTCATGTTGTTGTCAATTTAATATTATATATTATTAGATGTATTAGTGTTGTAATTAACGTATGCATAATATTTATTAAGAAATTGATTCCTTTATAAGGTTATTAGTACAATTAATTGTAGTCCATTCTTGTAGATTCATATTATAGATTAATAAATACAAGTTTTAGTGGCTTAAGTTACTTGCATGTGTATACCCATTGATTTTCACTTGATGTTATGATCTCACATTCCTAGCTACATGGTTTATTACATAATAATTAATTATTTAATAACTATTTTTAATTATTTGTTAATTTGATGACCAAATAATCATCCATGGACATGTTTCTACCATAGGATGAAAATCTGATATACATTACTTAAAACTAGTTTTCGAAGGACATAGCCTGAAGCTTATGAAATGAGTTGTACAACAAGAATTGTAATATAATAATGAGACTGTCACTAACAATTAAATTTATTATTAAATATTACAAATATTGTTTACAAATAATAAGTAATATTTTTGGAATTAGATCGGAGCCGAGAATTGAGCGGGTCGTTTACGATTTCGTTAGAGTTACTGGTTGCTATTTTTGAGGTACGGATTCTCTCCTATTTTATTCAGCGCTACTCCTCTTGGAAATATTAATGTTAAATTTGCTTTGATCCCAAATCTGTTCGTTTGGTTTTTTATCATTTTGATTCTGAAAATTTGTTCTGACTCTGAAAAATATTTTTTTAATGATATGTTTTGAAATATTTAAATATTTGTTTCTGCGATTTTCTGATATTGTGTACATTTTATATTTGTTGGAAATATTGAAAATATCTGTTTTTGTGATTTTAAAAGTTTTGCGAAATATTTTATTTGAACCCTTAGTGATATAGGGTATACCGAGTTAACCAGCTGTAGGGGTACTACAGCCATGTCATTGCGGCACCAGTGACATGACACTTCCGTGACAGTGTGATTGGTCACGGCGTGTATAACCCCAAATTTTGGACTTAGTTAAAATTTTTTTTTGATGAATAGTAAAATCCTGATGAATAGTAAATTTCTGAACCGAAAAAGATTTTCAGACCACCCTATGTACGAGTCGGGATAATGAACTTTCGAAGTCGTATTAGTGATCTACGGAGTAAATGAGTGTATGCAAAGACGATCGGAATTCATAAATTCCAAATTTTATTTTGGTGTAGTATTTGTCTGGGCAGTGAATTATATATTATTACATTCAAGAAATGAGATATTAAATTTGAGGATTTGAGGATTTAATATTTTGGAATTTTATTATATTTGATTTGAGAATATTCGAAGAAACGCTAGAACATTTTCTAAGAATAAGGAATAAAGAGGGAATAGATAAGGGATGTTGGAGTTAATATTGATTTAAGGGATTGTGCCACAGTGGAGTAATAAAATGCAACATATAAGCTGTAACGTATTGATTTTATTAAAAGGACACAAAGACGATCCAATTGGTGGAAGAAGAAAAACCAAGGTGTCATGCATGAAAGTCAACCAGAAAGCTTATGGTGTATTTGCAACATTGGCAAAAATGGATTTGTTTGATGAGAGGCCAACACTTGGACTAATGAGAGAGCAACAAGTGGACCAATGGGTGGTTAACAACACAAAAGAAAAGATGCATCCAAGTTGAAAAACAAAACAAAAGTAAGATGAGCAAAAGCTCTCCAATCTGCCAAACAAGAGCACAACTCAAAGCAATATTCATATCTCCACTTCTATCCATCCATAAATCACCCAATTTTTACCATAGCTTCTCCACTCCATGTGTAAGGTTCGTTCAAGATTTCATGGCAAACAAAGGGGTGTAGCCTAGTCAAATCGCTTCCCCAATTTGAAGATTCCAATCTGCCCTGTTCCTGGCAGTTTCTGCCATCGGTCTTAAAACGCCCATAAGTAGAGCTTCAAGCATTACCTGGCGATGATCTAGGACTCAAATGAAAGCCCTTGAAGATCAGAAGGTGTGGTAAAAGATTTGAGAACGAAACTCTTATTTTTCGATTTTATATGATTTTTACAAGATGGTGTGTTCTAGGATGATTAGTTACTAACTTAGTTTTCATATTTTGTTTTTTGATGGTTTGGCTTCCAAAGGATGTTCTAAGCAAGGTTTAGAAGTTGTAAAGTCTTTATAGGACTTCTAAGCTTCAAGCCAAGGTATAAATCTTTGGAAACCCCTTTGATGAATATTGTGTTTTAATGGAGTTTTGATGTGGTATGCATGTTTAGAGGCATGAATCTTGTGTGGTTGTTATGAAAATGGAAAAATAAGTATGGTAGCTCCAAGACCTGTTGAGGCAGTGAGGAAGATGATGAATGGTGTATATGACTCTTGGGTGTTGGTTGAATGCTTATTTGGGTTGGTTAAAAATTGGATTATTCGATTTTAATTTGTCGTAATTCCCGATTTTCGATAACTCAAAAAAACTGCCTAGAATCCGAAAACCTAACTGCCTTTTTTGGTTCAATGATGAACATGAGTGTGTAGAGCTTTGTTTCTAGTTTACGTGAGCGCAAGAATCATGTCATTACGATTTACGGTTTAGGAGAAACATGTGTTTTAGTGTAAGGCGTTCGTAAAACCAAACCGTGCCACTTAGTCAACTTTGAGGCTATGAGCGAACCACTTAGAGGACTTTGCTATAAGCAAGTCCGGGGTTGATGCGTAACTGATCAGCAGCTCAACCTTTGATTTGATAAATGTGAAAAATCCAATTATAATATCACTTCTTATATCTGAGATGGATTACATCCATATGTTCTGTACTTGTGAGTTATGACCTGAATACTCAGATTTATTTGTTCGCTTGAAGTTGTTAGTTCGTTGATTAATAAGAAGTGGTTTCAATCTTGCTGAAATCACTTACTCTTAATATACTGGATTCCAAATAGTCGAAATCCTCTTCCTTGATTCCATTGGCAATCGTGAGATATCTATCTTGATGAGTTTTATTCATACCGCATATCTAGTCGGTACCATATTGAAGTCTTGGAGTGCGTTCTTTATTCCATGGCCGAGCGCGTTGGCTCATTCTTACTCCTTGATTATTCTACCCTTCCAAAGTTGTTGGTTTCAGAAGATGTTGTGAATAGATCTGTTATCTTCAAAACTAATATTTTTGTACAAGCTATGGTCTTGAAGACGTATGAGTTATATTTATTTCATATTTTCTACATACTATTGTAGTTATTGTTGATCGGGTTACCGTGACGACCAATATAAATCTTTTTGGGTTTTAAACTATTCAGTTGCGAGAAGCTGAATGAGAAATTGTGGTAAATTACCAAACTTGATTTGAGAATTTTAGAGATTACAAATGTTTAAAAGAAAAGCTTGTTTATTTGAAAATCCAAAGCTTATTTTGGAAACTTTTCATATTATACTTGATAATGCACTGCTGAGCAATTCTTTCGCTCATACTTGTTTTCTTTATATATTTTAGCCTTTCAGTAAGAAGGTGCATTGGCGAGAATTGTCCGCGTAGCTGGTCAGAGAAGGGAAAGGATATTAGCGTAAAGACGTTTTGATCCAGAGTATTTGGAGCTAGTGATAGGTTTTGTATATAGTTGATTTCTATTGAATATTATATTGTATAAGATTAGTTGCATGGTATACTTCTTATCGAAGTTATACTAGTGTTTTAGATTATATGTAAAGGGAATGGTTGTAAAGAAGAAAATTTTATGTAATGGAATTTTGGATTCTTGTTTCTAGCACTATAACCTTTAAAGATTCTTGGTAGAGTTGGGGTCGCATATGTTATTATTGTGTTGATTTAATAATTAAACAGGTTGTTTGAATTGAGGATGCAGTGTGACGACCAAATCCTTTGACCCCGGATTTGGGGGCGTTACAAAGTTGATAGTTCTTTAACTTCAATTCAAACGAAGATTGACTTGGATGCAGCTGATTCCAGAAGAACCTACAGAGCTTTGAGCAGTGCATCTAGCACAATAACGGGTACAAAGGAGGCTGTGGACTCACTGAAGAAGGAAGCTATGGAAGAACTCATCGAATTGAGAACAGACGTCAAGGACCTACGTGATGGATTCGTAAATGAAATACATGTTCTACAACAAGATCAAGAAGCTCTCTCTGAAGACATTCTGGTGATCCGAGATGGTCAAGCAAAGGTCAAAGATGTAATGAATAGTTTGTCAAGAGTGGAGTCTCGCCTCAACAAGAGATTGGACAGAATCGAGCAGACTTCCAACTCAAGACTAAATGACATAGAGAAAAAGCTCGCTTCTATGGAATAGATGACCACGGACATTGCTTTATTTATGGAGAATCAAGGTGACGGTCTAGAGTCGATCTGGAATATGATTAAAAATCAACAAGCTAGCCCGTCTACCCACTATGCTGAGGATAACTTCACGGAGGATTACTCAACTAAGGGGGAGAAGGGAACAGTAATGGAAACAACTATTCCAGTGAGACAATACTGGATTGAGGAGCTTGTAGAAGAGGAAGAAATTGGAGAGGTATTTGAATTCATGCATGAGCCATTACAAGAACAGCATGAACCATATTATCCGAAGCCGATTGAACATCCAATTCTTGATGATAGTATGGAAGAAGCAAATCCTCTAACAATGGAACAAGAAGCTGCCTTGGAAAGATTGAAAGCTGAGAAAGCAGAAAGAGAAACAAGGCAAGCTGAAAAGGAAAAACACCAAGCAATTCAAAAAAGTGAAATTCTGTTAGGGTTGACCGATTAGGAATGATGATAACAAAATCCTCAAGACAAGAATTTGATCTTGACACCGAAGCTGATTGTCAGAAAGCTAGTTCACAGAAGTTGACAAATCAGGAAGCTAACTGGAAGGCACTTTATCTATCCAAGGTCTAAAAGCCACATCAAATGATTGGAGGATATTCTGTCATCAAGTTAGGAAGCATTTCAGAAGAAAGCCAATGGACGTCTAATCAAGCACCAAGTGTTTCAGTGGTAAGTCTGCATAATCAACTCATTAATGGTGAATCAATAAAGATGACAAGGTGTTTTATCTAAAGATGAAGCTAAGAGTATCCTCTCTGCGGATCAAGCTATGAAATCTTATTTCATCTACGGATACATGCTGAAAACATCATATGCCATCAACGGATAGAAGCTGAGAACATCTTATCTCGTCAACGGATAGAAGCTAGGAACAACTTATCTCATCTACGGATAAAAGCTGGGGACATCAAATCTACAGATAAAAGCTGAAGGAAGTTGATCATCAGAAACAACTAAGGATGTCATGTTTTATCTATGGATGCAGTTAAGGAAGTCATGGTCTATCTATGGATGCAGTCAAGAATTTCATGTCTCATCTGTGGATACAGTTATGGAATATTACTTCTATGGATATTCTGAGATTACCTTTCTACTGATAATTGACGTAAAATGGTAGTCTACGGATATGGAATTAATACGCCTACTAATGTTCATCTCATTCAACATGGTAAACAAATCTATGTAACAAAATCTTTTGGAGGTTTCTTTATTTTAGCAGGTTGAATGAAGGACAGTCTCAGAGATCATCATTACACACCCGTGACTAAAAGATGCTGGATGACGATGCAAATGATGTATGGAATAGGGATTCAAAATTGTAAATATGCGAAGGCTCAAATTCCTACAAATGAAATATGAAGTCATCTATTGTCTCTTATGTCTCGATGGATAAATAAGAGTTAAGGCAGCTACCTAGAAGTTTAACTTCTAACTGAACACTAAGGAAAAGCTTGACAAGCATGAAGACTTATTTGAATACTACAAGTTCACTTATCTCAGCTGATAGTGACTTGACAGTCGGGTTATCGAGGAGAGGTCTTTTTCATGCAGATGTCACATGGGCTTGGAAGCTAGGTCAATTGCATGGACTTAGTAATTTTTGAAGAGAGCAGCACACTCAATCAGAAAGCACCATTTGGGAGCATACAAGTTTATCTTTGATGCCAGCCAAGGCATTTCCCGAATAGGATAGTTTCTGATACGAGCATGTGAACAAGCATAACCAAAAATGTAATATTTAATTATGTTGTAGGTTTTGTTTGTAACACACAGTCGATGTATATCAGACTGTGTGGAGTAGCATAGAAATGTATGAGAAGAGAGCACAAAGCTGAAAGTAAAAAAACACTTAGGCTCTCTTCCATCATCTGTGTAAGCAACCAGAGTTTGTTGAAAAACAAAACCAGAGAATTCTTCAATATACACCTCAGGTGGGCTTTTTCCGAGAAACCTACCTGAAAAGTTTAAAAAGTTTGCTTGTCTCCTGCATGTCTTTTTAACTTGAGGAATTCATAAATGTTCATGGCTTGTTTCAATTCTTAGTTAATTTACCAACTCATAAATTCATACTGTGAACGGTTTGAAAAAGTTTTGTAAAATTAACTAGATTATATTCAACCCCCCCTTCTACATTCTAGGTTGCGTTATTCTGGGAATAACAATTGGTATCAGAGCAGGCTTCTAACACACAAGAAGTTTAAAGATCAAAAACAACTGCAACCATGGAAAGAGGTGACATTAAAGGAGCTGGGAATGAGTTGTTGAACAAAGACTCAAAGTTGGAGTATGCAAACACTTTACCCAGAAAATGGAAGAATATCTCTGGATCTACTCCTGAACCCAAAGATCTAAATCTTAGCAGTCTGTTAAGTACTCTTGAGTGCTCAAATCTTGAGGCTATACAGGATGCAAAGATTGTCAGTGAAGAAGGAGAAACAGAAACAAGAGATGTGGTCATCTCCAACCAAGATTTGGAAGAAGAGGAGATAACAGAAGCAGCAAGCTCAACATTCAAATTGAAGATCTGTGAATGTATAAAGACCACAAAAGCCAAGGGCAAGGAAGGAACGACACTGGAAGATGAAGACCTTTTTGAGCGAAGGGTTTCAACTGAAAAGAGTTGTTCTACATCAAAAGAGGGATCTATCAACCTTGCACCCACATCATATGACAATCAAGAAGCAAGTTCAACCAGAAATCAGGTATTTTCTGTGAAGCCAACTAAGCATGTTAAAGAAGTATGTTGCAGCACTGCAAAGAGTTTAATTGATGAATTACATGTTGTGCGTATTTCCTTTAACAATCTCATTGAAGAAAATGTTAGACTCAAAGCAACTAATGTTATGCTTAGTGAGATAAATGCTATGTTGGAAACTCAAGTCTCTGAGTTTAAGGAAACACATGTTGAATGCATGAATGCTAAACATGAACTTGAGGCTGTCTTAAAAAGGGAAGTGGTTATGAAAGAGCAGCTGAAAAAGGAGCAAGAGGTTATTGCAAGATGGAATAATGTAATATACAGATATTTTAGATAATTAATAATAATAATAATAATAATAATAATAACAATAACAACATAAGATTTGAATTAGTTAGATCAATTTTAATAATAATATTAGTGCTAATATAATTTAATTAAATAAAAAAAATTAGTAATTTGGCTATAAATTGGTAATAATATAATACATATTTACATCGGATGAACTCTTAACACAAACACACTTAAAGTTAGATTCTTAAAACCCTAATATAATACATGCGGAGAGAGAGAGCTGCACACAAAAGAACATAACATAACAGAGTCCACATGCACCATCAAACGAGCCAAAACAAGTGATTTCTTCTCGCATGCAATCTGGTATGTACAAATAGTTAATCAATATTCACAATCATGTCTTTTGTAATATACTTTTGTTCCCATAATTTACATACAGGTCATGTTGTTGTCAATTTAATATTATATATTATTAGATGTATTAGTGTTGTAATTACGTATGCATAGTATTTATTAAGAAATTGATTCCTTTATAAGGTTATTAGTACAATTAATTGTAGTCCATTCTTGTAGATTCATATTATAGATTAATAAATACAAGTTTTAGTGGCTTAAGTTACTTGCATGTGTATACCCATTGATTTTCACTTGATGTTATGATCTCACATTCCTAGCTACATGGTTTATTACATAATAATTAATTATTTAATAACTATTTTTAATTATTTGTTAATTTGATGACCAAATAATCATCCATGGACATGTTTCTACCTTAGGATGAAAATCTGATATACATTACTTAAAACTAGTTTTCGAAGGACATAGCCTGAAGCTTACAAAATGAGTTGTACAACAAGAATTGTAATAGAATAATGAGACTGCCACTAACAATTAAATTTATTATTAAATATTACAAATATTGTTTACAAATAATAAGTAATATTTCTGGAATTAGATCGGAGCCGAGAATTCAGCGGGTCGTTTACGATTTCGTTAGAGTTACTGGTTGCTATTTTTGAGGTACAGATTCTCTCCTATTTTATTCAGCGCTACTCCTCTTGGAAATATTAATGTTAAATTTGCTTTGATCCCTAATCTGTTCGTTTGGTTTTTTATCATTTTGATTCTGAAAATTTGTTCTGACTCTGAAAAATATTTTTTTAAATATGTTTTGAAATATTTAAATATTTGTTTCTGCGATTTTCTGATATTGTGTACATTTTATATTTGTTGGAAATATTGAAAATATCTGTTTTTGTGATTTTAAAAGTTTTGCGAAATATTTTATTTGAACCCTTAGTGATATAGGGTATACCGAGTTAACCAGCTGTAGGAGTACTACAGCCATGTCATTGCGGCACCAGTGACATGACACTTCCGTGACGGTGTGATTGGTCACGGCGTGTAATAACCCCAAATTTTGGACTTAGTTAAATTTTTTTTTTTTGATGAATAGTAAAATCCTGATGAATAGTAAATTTTTGAACCGAAAAAGATTTTCAGACCACCCTATGTACGAGTCGGGATAATGAACTTTCGAAGTCGTATTAGTGATCTACGGAGTAAATAAGTGTATGCAAAGACGATCGGAATTCATAAATTCTAAATTTTATTTTGGTGTAGTATTTAACCGGGCAGTGAATTATATATTATTATATTCAAGAAATGAGATATTAAATTTGAGGATTTAATATTTTGGAATTTTATTATATTTGATTTGAGAATATTCGAAGAAACGCGAGAACATTTTCTAAGAACAAGGAATAAAGAGGGAATAGATAAGGGATGTTGGAGTTAATATTGATTTAAGGGATTGTGCCACAGTGGAGTAATAAAATGCAACATAAAAGCTGTAACATATTGATTTTATTAAAAGGACACAAAGACGATCCAATTGGTGGAAGAAGAAAAACCAAGGTGTCATGCATGAAAGTCAACCAGAAAGCTAATGGTGTATTTGCAACATTGGCAAAAATGGAGTTGTTTGATGAGAGGCCAACACTTGGACTAATGAGAGAGAAACAAGTGGACCAATGGGTGGTTAACAACACAAAAGAAAAGATGCATCCAAGTTGAAAAACAAAACAAAAGTAAGATGAGCAAAAGCTCTCCAATCTGCCAAACAAGAGTACAACTCAAAGAAATATTCATATCTCCACTTCTATCCATCCATAAATCACCAAATTTTTACCGTAGCTTCTCCACTCCATGGGTAAGGTTCGTTCAAATTTCATGGCAAACAAAGGGGTGTAGCCTAGTCAAATCCCTTCCCTAAGTTGAAGATTCCAATCTGCCCTGTTCCTGGCAGTTTCTGCCATCTATCTTAAAACGCCCATAACTAGAGTTTCAAGCATTAAATGGTGGTGATCTAGGACTCAAAAGAAATCCCTTGAAGATCAGAAGGTGTGGTAAAAGATTTTAGAACGAAACTCTTATGTTTCGATTTTATATGATTTTTACAAGATGGTGTGTTCTAGGATGATTAGTTACTAACTTAGTTTTCATATTTTGTTTCTTGATGGTTTGGCTTCCAAAGGATGTTCTAAGCAAGGTTTAAGAGTTGTAAAGTCTTTAGAGCACTTCTAAGCTTCAACCCAAGGTATAAATCTTCTGAAACCCCTTTGATGAATATTGTGTTTTAATGGAGTTTTGATGTGGTATGCATGTTTAGAGGCATGAATCTTGTGTGGTTGTTATGAAAATGGAAAAATAAGTATTGTAGCTCCAAGACCTGTTGAGGCAGTGAGGAATATGATGAATGGTGTATATGAGTCTTGGGTGTTGGTTGAATGCTTATTTGGTTTGGTTAAAAATTGGATTATTCGATTTTAAGCTGTCGTAATGCTCAATTTTCGATAACTCAAACAAACTGCCTAGAATCCGAAAACTTAACTGCCTCTTTTGCTTCAATGATGAACATGAGTGTGTAGATCTTTGTTTCTAGTTTACGTGAGCGCAAGAATCATGTCATTACGATTTACGGTTTAGGAGAAACATGTGTTTTAGTGTAAGGCGTTCGTAAAACAAAACCGTGCCACTTAGTCAACTTTGAGGCTATGAGCGAACCACTTAGAGGTCATAATAAAATGTGAAACTTTGTGATAACATGCTAGGTATGTTTAGGAAGACCCTCGAAAAGATTTCGTGCTAAAAGGATTAGATCTCAATTTTATAAAAATGCGTGAGCGAGCATGCTCCAGTAGAAGTTCTTAAGGAGTTAACTTGAAAATGGACTTTGTACTTGAGATAGTATATACTTAGTATGGTGAAAGCGTTTAAGTTATTAATCTTGAACCTTGTGTTGATTCTAGATTACTGGACCAACCTGAGACTTATTGCTACTTCGGGATTTCCAGGCAAGTTTACTAATACTATATTCCACTTATCAAAATGTTTGATTTCCTGATGATGCAAGTTTTCGAAACCTATGCTTACTGTTGTTGTGATAATAAAATGCTTTCATATATGATATGCAAATGAGAAGTATACATGTTTTATTCCCAAGTACATTGCGATATATAAATTGCATGCTTATCTTCGAACTGCTATATATAGTGATACTCGAGGTTATGATTTAATTATGGGCTTCTAAGCTAAATATGGGATATTAGTTAGAAGCCAGGCTTTTATAAATGCCCTAGGTAAAGGGCGTATGATTTTATTCTTTAGACCGGAAGTAGTTATATTTTTCGTATATGTTAAAGATTATTTTTCCGATAAAGATATCGGGTAACTGTTATTCGATGATTATTTACTTAATGAATATTATTTTGAATATTCATTTAATCATTATTTATTTAATGAATATTATTTTGAATATTCATTTAATCCTTATTTATTTAATGAATATTATTTTTGAATATTCGTTTAAGGTTTATTTATTTAATAAATATTATTCGATTATGTATTAAATACTTTTAACACATTTTTAAATGAGTTATAATATTTAAAGTTTATCCTTGACCTTCAATAATTACGAAGGATATTCTAAATTGTATTATTAATTATTTTAAATCAAGGGGAGGTTCTCAAACACTGTTTTTCCATTTAAATCTATCTTTTAAGAGGATTTAAATACTCGCTCAACTACCAAAAATATGGGGAACCTGATTTAAGTGACTGCTACTCATTTTAAACTCTCAACTCAAACTGTCAGGGGACAGATATTTTCTCGGAGCAATTTAATTGCTGCAAGTCAAATGTTGTGTTACTACCTCAACGATCGAGGAGTAAATTGATGGAACAAGTCGATATCCATTAACAAGCAATAGCTTGGGAAATATTGGAGAATCTTCCTTTCCAACCTAGATATAACTACTTAGTGGAGTCGTATCAACAAGTATTACACTTGGGGAAAGGGGGACGATCTTTACGTTTCAGAGTCATGGATTTCATCCGAACTAGGAGCAGTGTAAGAGGCTGAGTCGCGCCGACCCATCATTTTTATTGCCCCAAATGGGCCGGGGAGATCCAGAAAGGCGGTAGACGATGTCAGGGTGTCGTGTTCTTCCATCTACATGTAGAAAACATTTTTAGTTGTACGACCTGCTACTGATCATAGTGAGGTTGGGACAACTGGCGCGGTGATTACTCCAGTATTGGTTCATCATCCAATTTGGATAATTCTGCAACATGTATTGAAAGGGACTAAGGATGACATCCTTGGTACAGGTTTACCGATCATGTTGGCAGGGGGTTTTCTGCAACATGTATTGAAAGGGACTAAGGATGACATTCTTGGTACAGGTTTACCGATCATGTTGGCAGGGGGTTGAAAAGTGTTCAAAAATGAAGTTACAATAAATCCTTGCAACTTCATCTTTTATTTTATGAGTTATGACTCTGATGAAACCTTACTCAGACTATATATGCATAAGTGGATTTTGGGTTACGGAAACCTTATATTAATTTTCCTCGTAACTTCATCTTTTATATTATGCTAGTATTTTATCCATTTAATGCGTAGCATGTGGTTATAAAGATATTGAACTATATGGTATTTTGAATCAATAAATAGGCTTTAAGCCTTGATTCTAATGTTAACCTCTATTTTAAAAAGATATGTCTTGAGTCTTGGTTTACCATACTGATACCAAGGGTTTCCTAAAGGATTTACGAAGAGTATATGAGTATGATTATAAGTCATACGGTATTTTAAACGGTATACTATTTTGGGGGTTAGACCCTAGTAGTGATAAAAGCTTTGATCCCATATGGATTATCTCCCTAAAAGGGTTAAAGATTTAAACTGGGATAGATTTCTTGCTGAGCACTATTAGCTCATTTTTGCTTTATTAAATCTTTCAGCCTGAGGAAAACATTGCCGAATCCACCTCGTGTTACTAGAGCAAGGGAATGGAGAGACCACCCTGGAGTTAGTTGATGCAGGATGGATATTGTCGGTGTGAGTAGAATAGTTGCAGCTTGAATTAGTGAGAATTATTTTGAGTGGGTTTGTATTACTAAAACTTGTATAGAATTGTGAGGTCTATTATTGTAACTTCAGGTAGAGGTTGTAAATAATAGATGAGATCATGGATAGTACATTTGGATTGTAATAACAAATTTTACTTATTGTTGCTCATTTCCAAGGCTATAACTTGTGTGTGTGTGCGTAAGTGATTGGGGTCTTTGGAGTTGTATTAGTAGAATGTTGTAAGTAATACATGTATGGTATATTGATGGAGCGTGACAACCCGGATTCCTGACCCCGGATCTGGGGGTGTTACACGGCGTATCCTTCTGATAGCTCAGGAGGTGAGCTTTTGCGCATTTGATATTTGTTTCAGGATACGTGGGTGCACCCAGAGTTTATGATTTGTGATTTGATTTGACGGTAACGTTGTATATGTCGTACACGTTATCCGGTTTGTTGCACACATTAGGTACCCTATGATGTGTGTATTTGTATCTGTTCTGTTATGATCTCGGTATAAAATATCCTAACCCCTCGTTGCTTCAGCCATACTTATTTTTAAATAAATGTTTTATTATAAACTGTCAAATATGAATATCTGTTTTTCTGTTTTATAAACTGTATTCCAAATCCGTACTGGGCAATTGACTCATGCCGTATTCTTTTTCTGGCAGGTACTTAGGGGGATCTGGGACTGAGTGATGGAGAGCTACCCTACAATCTGTTGCTTAGGAATTATGCAATTAGTATTTATTAGGTTGTTTAATTATTATTTGTTGTATTTTAGTGCTCTGCATACATGTTTATGGTTTAATAAGTAGCCCTCATTTAATTATAGATATATAAGAATCTGTTTAAATAATAAAAGTCTCAACTCGAAATAGACTTGAAAATTTGTTAGCTTCACAAGAGATAACAACTTTTATATAAGGATTTTGTTGACTTAAGATTTTACCCAAGGATAAGATTGTATGAGTTTAGATTGAGGTTCCGTAGACTGTCTATAGGCTTGACATGTGAGTTATGGCTTGACTTCGTCTGCATAGTTTTAAGCATTATGATTTTGAATTTATGATACTATGCTCATGTATTTTGAGATATATATGATAATAAATTATCTCTTGAGTACTAACCTAATCTTGTTAATTATTTTTGGACTTTATTTTAAATTTTTGAATAACAGTTTTACTTGTTTCATGTATATGGACCATTCTTCTATTTTGAATTATGTAAAGAAATAGATTTGTTGCGCACATTTGTTTGCTTATATGAATTAAGCAAACTTCAAGTCTTCTGGAATATTTTGAGTCTTTTACATATTTATTTATTTTTAGTTTTCCAAACTCGTATATGTTTCAGTAGTTTAATTGTAAGATTATAGGATATCACATTATTTCGATACTGGTTGCCTTAATTTCTTTTAAAATGTTAATAATAGAAATTATTATTTTCTCTCTCAATATTACGCAAATTATGTCTCAAGCACTCATGTTCCAAAATTTTGTGATTTAATTATTTTACTTTGGGAACGCTCAAAATAAATAATTAAATGAAATGATATTATTAATTTTAGGGACGCCTGAAATTAATGATTCAGTGATGGAATATCAGTGTTGTGTATTCTTAATAATTTATTATTATTTTGACAAGTTTCAAGGAATTTAGAATTATCTGTATATTATTTAATGTATTATACATTACGACCATCATTTGGTATCCCTAATAGGCTTTTAAAACTCATTTTTATTTCAATTAAATTTTAGTTGTTAGTATAAAGAATTATTATCAAAAAACCTGTAACTTAGCTTGGCGTTCCCTAATAGTGGAATTCTTTTCTTGTGGTGCGATTGAACACTTGTTTTATTTAATATTCTAATTGTAATTATTTAATAAAAAGTTGAAGTGTTATAATTTAACAGGTTCAGTTGGGGTTCGATAGGTTGTTAATTGTTATATAGATTATATGCACGTTACTTAATATTTAATTATTATTTTTTTTGTTTGAGGTTATAATTTTATTTGAAACTACTACTGTTGGTCCTCGTGTATTGCAGAAGGGGGGGGGGATGAATGCAATATTGATAAAATTCACTCTCAGTTTCAACAACCAAAACTAAGATTTAATGTTATCAATAATATGTATGCATTCACAAACAGTATAATCGAGAAGACAGGATTCACAAAATAAATGTTTTATTTATTTTGCAAAGTGTTTCTACAACCTCAAGAGAGAATTCTTGAGCTTCAGTTTTTTCTTCAAGACACTTGCTTGTCTTTTTTTTTTCTATCCCTAGAATGAATTGATAGTCTAAGTATAAGACTAATCCTATCACTATCAACACGGGTCTGTGAAGCTGCTGTCATTATCAAGTGGCAGCTTCTTACAAAGTGTCTACCCATGTGACTTTCCTAAATTGCTAACAATGTCAGATATACATTACAAAGAAAGAAACCTAGATTCATTCTATTTCTAGCTAAAACAATTCAGCAAATAGAGACTTGACCTTGCTCTTGAATTGATTCGCTTTTGTTTGCAGTGCTTGAAGCTTCTGTCGTAGTCTTGCAGACTTGGTGCAGCTTAGGGATACTGCAACACGCCTGTTTCTTGAACATTGAAACTGTCACGGGATTTGACTGAGAAAGATACCTAGAAAAAGGATCTTTCTCGAGACAGTTACTTTTGCCGCAAAGCTTGCTGTCACAGGAATGTGCTTTTGGTGATAGTAGGAGTTCCCCGCATAGTGTGCTGTCGAGGTTTCCAAACTTGTTGTCGAGGGCTAAAGTTGTTGTCGCGTAGTCTTCCGCCAATGTTGCTGTCAGAGTGAATATGCTGTCTTGACTTGCAACATTCTATCTTCTTGTAATCTTACTGTCAATGCTTATGACAGTAACCTTTATTCATGCTGTCATCTAATATGCATTCTTTGAGGCTTGAACACAGAAAGTGAACTTCTTCCAAATTACACAATTAAAATAACATTGCATACTGATTACAAGAACATACTTTGGTTGTGACAGTATGTTCTACTTAATTAAAAAATTAAGTATATACAAAGTTAAGTTGTTCCTATGCTATCACCCATAAATCCCAACAATCTCCCCCAATTTGTTTTTATGGACAATAACAACAAATTTACAATATATGCTGACAACTTAACTAACAAGATCAGAATGGATTTAGAATGTTTACTTAGCTTGAGATTTCCTCTTCTGTCTTGTTACTTCCTCTCTTCTGAGAGCTTCTACCAAGCAGCCTCTTAGACCTTCTACAAGAGAGATTTCAGCAGGTGTGACTGCAGCATCTTCTATTTCTTCAATGATCTTCTTGATAGTAGGAGAAATAAGAGAACTAGCATCCCTGAGATTCAACCATTGCTCTTGATCAAATGGATAGCTTCTGAAGTGGAGTTCTTCATGAATGACCTTGAATCTACTTCCAGGATAAGCATTGAGAGTCATCCTCCTTTGCTTGTCCAGCTTTGAGTTTTCTCCTTTTCTCCTTTCCAATATTTCCTTTATCTCATCAGAACAGATCTGCTCCAAGGGATGAATTGATCCAGCTACCATATACTGTAAATCCTTCAGAATAGTTGTTTTTAGCTTGTGCAAGCTGCAAACATAGATTTCTTCTTTTAGATGCTTGATTCTTAAGGGATTTTCTAGGATACATGTTTGATAATTTGGAGCTTCACTTTCTGCCTTGTTGGCAGTCTTGCATCTTTCTAGGAGTTCAGCTTCCTTCTTATCTAGTTCTGACTGATATTGAGAGTATTGAGAAGAGTCAGGTCTTTTGCTTGGCTTGGGTTCCCTTTCCTGAGTTGGTTGGGTTTGCCCTTCTTCTGTGGGTAAATCCTCAAACTTATAGTACCAGTGGTATGGTATAGGAGAAGGTGGTAGATCAGTGAGAATATCAGCATCATCAAAATCTGCAAAATTGTAGCCAAATTTCTGATAGAATTCAGCATCCCTATCAGCCTGATATCTCAGAATATGTTCCATGATAGGCTCTGGAACATTATCATAGCTTCCCATCAACTCTACCATCCTTTCCAGGTAGAAGAAGTCAATTCTTCTTTTATCTATTGCCATCATGTTACCACTGGTTGATGTGGCTACAAGATCAAAGTCCTTGTTAATCATGACAAATCTTGATTCTGGCCACCACAGAATGTACTCAGTAACCTCTTGGTTAGCATCCAGCTTAATCTCAACACTCTTGATTTCTTTTGATTGCATCTGTTGTACCTTAAGACTGTTGGGAGGTATTGATTGGATTGGCATCTTCAGATTTCTGCCAAATCCAGTGGCCTTTTCCTTTCCTGAGTACTTGTGCTTTCCATGAGGTTTCTGTCTAGAAAACCATGCTCTTGATTTAGCTTTCAGTCTTTTGGGCTTGACAGTAGCTTTGGCTTCATTCTTGACAGAATCTTCCTTGACAGCACCTTTGTCGACAGTATCTTCTATGACAGTTTCCTTGTCGACAATACCTTTGGTGACAGCATCTTTTTCTGCATTTATGCAATCAATAGCACATCTAAGAATGCTTGCCTCCAAAGCTTCCAGTATTCTTGGCTCCTCTTCATCTGTTGCATTAGCATTTTTCTTTTCCTGACTAGGAGTTTCTTCATTGCCTTCATTCTGAGATTGAATACCAGTATTCCTAGAATTACTTCCACCAGCATTTCCAGCATTTCCAGAAGCTTCACCACCTCCAACCTCATCATCATCATCATCATCATCATCCTGAGGAGGAATGTCATAGAGACAGCTTCCACCTTGATCATTTCTTTTGGCATTGGCTCTAAAGATTAGTTCCTTCACTCTAGCTCCCAGTGCCTTGTCTCTCAACACCAGCATTTTGTAGATCTCTTGAACAGCATGAACTCTTCCTGGATTGGCATTTGAACTGAGTATCCCATCTAACACTTTCAGAATTGACTTGGTTTCCATTCTGGATGGGCTAACCAAATTCATGAAGCTGTTCCTTCTTGTTCCATCCTTAGTTTTAGATCTGTAGGAAACACTTGGTGGATTTGTGTAGACTTCAGGTAGCTTTTGTGTGATCAGGTTCTGGATTTGCATATCCAATATTTCATTGAATGGTGTTTGAGTTGCCCTGATCTTTCCCTTCAAAGAACACAACACCTTTGCTGGCAGACTCTGCAATAACTGCATTGTGATGAAATAAGATATGCAAGAAGTGAAATAGATACTTACAGCCCATCTTTTCTCATCATTCACCATTACACTAACACTGGTGATTTGATCCTTTAACAGTTTTGTGGTGTTGGTTGGATGGTTGCTTGGAGCATTCATTGCTTCTTTCACCAAACTGCTAAATTCACTGTCATGGTTGTGTAATGTGCTCTCCCTGTAATCCACCATTAAAGTATTGACTTCTTCTTGATCATACTCAGTACCATTGGACCAAGTATTTCCTTTATGGATGGATTCTGGCAGTTTCCCTTTACCTTTCCCAACCTTATTCTGTTCCTCCATTTCTTTCCATCTTCTTTGTAGAGCAGATTCTTGAGTTGCTGAGGTTGGTTCTCTAATTGTCACAGGAGGTAGAATTGGGTGTCTAGATGCATGTCTTCTTTGCAGTGCATCTTGAGTTGCCTTAGACATCAACACCCTTTCTCCATCCAAGTCAACTTCAACAAGTTCTTCAGCTTTATCCTTTGGTTGTCCACTGCTTGGTTTGACTTGCTCCCCCTTTGACATTGCTTTACTCTTGACTCCTGAAACTAGTTGTGCTCCCCCTTTGGTCTTCACAGCTGCTGGCTCCCCCTGAGTCCACCTGATCCCTGAATAGATATTGATTCTGATCTTGCTACCTTCTCCCCCTTAGTTGAGTTGGCAGCTACTAGGTCAGTAAGGAACTGGATAGAGAGTTGAGTAGCAGCAAATCCATCAACCACCAGTTGAGAGAGAGAGTCCATCTTGGAGTGCAAAGTAGCACACTGTCCTTCCAGAGCTGCAATCCTGTTACCAAAAGTAGAAGAGGGGCCACCAGACCTTAACCTTCTTGGAGGGGAAGGAAAAGAAAGGGGCTTGGAGGCTATGGGGGTTCTCACACTCTCAGGGTGTTTTTGAGTGATCTCATCACCCCTCACAGATTGACTCTCAAGGCCTAATGCCTGAATAGTGTGGGCTCCCTCAAAGTCTCCCTGGACATGCTCAAGTCTCTCTCCTTTTGCCAGCTCATTTGGCTGCCTCTCATTTTTATGCTCACCTCTATTTTCTTTTGCACACCCTCACTCAACCTAGATGCATGGGTATGAGCAGTACTAACATGCATGGAAAGAGAGGATTTAGAATGTACCTTTAAGAGTTTGGCAAGAGGTAGATCATCATCAGAGGCATCCTCAATGATTACAGCATCAAAAGCAGGCTGAGAGGACTGGACAGTATCTTTGGCAGGAATGTTACTGTCAGTTGGAGTCTGGACAGCAGGTTCTGGCATGACAGCATCTTTGGGATGTGGAGTGACAGTAGGTTCTGTAGTGACAGTATCTTTCTCTCCACCCATGACAGCAGCTGTGTCCAGGACATCAACATTGCCAGTGTCTTTGACAGCAACAGAGGCTGTGACAGCATCTTCCTGAAGGTAAGATGCTCCTTGGAGTTCAGACAAAGTGTTGGCTGTTTCAGTTTCTGACAGAATACCACTTTGCCCTTGCTCAGTGTTTGGAGGAGTGGTGTCCATTTCACTTTGAGAAATGGGTTCTTGTGGACCACTAGATGGGGGCTCATCCATGATTGGAGATGGATGATCAAAACCTGAAGGGTTGGGACTATCCCCTTCTCTAGGTTGTGGAGAAGAAACAAAAGAATGGGTAGGGAAGGAAGAAGGTGAAAGTGTAGTAGAAAGTTGGGGCTGATTCACAGAAGAAAAATGTGAGTCATCAAAAGGAATAAAGATATCCTCACTGTGCCCTAACTCACTATGTGTTTCTTCAAGTGGGGGTTCCTCAGGTTGTGAACCATGAGATTGTGCAGACTCTGTACAGGGTGCCTTGGGAGACAGGCCAATTTCAATAGATGCACCTTGTTGAGAAGGCACATCTAGGGAGGTGTTTGAATCCCTTTCAGTAACTACAGTTTGTTGAGAAACTGCAGATTGGCTAACAGTGGTTTTAGTCCTCCTAGCTCTCTTCTTCTTAGGCTCAAGGGGAACCACTGGGGGTTCTGTTTGACTAGCCTCCTTATTTGCTGCACTAGGTGCAGTGTCTCCCTCTTGACTAACAGAGCTACCACCAACATCAGCTTCTAAGGACCTTTTTCTGGATTCTTGCAAGGCTTCTCTTTGGGCTTTGGGAAGTCTAGAGGGCCTAGGCTGAGTGTATGGTGTTGAATGTGGGTTAACTGAATTTGGGTCTAATTCAGTTTCATTCTCAAGAGTGAAAGAGTCATAACCAGAGGGTAATGGTAAATCAGGGTTGGACACTTGATCAACCATGTGCTGAGTGAAACAAAGTGGAATATGTGCATTGAGATTCTGTGAGGATAACAGTGTGTGTGTGTGTGTGTGTTCTTTTTCAAAACTGAGCAAGCCTCTAAATGAGGGGCATCATTATTAAAATCACAGAATGAATTAATGCACATCATAAGAAAGCGAGGGTAGATTGATACCTTCTTACCTATGGCAGCCCTGAGGTGTGCCATGAGGAGAGCTCCAACATTCACCTTGTATCCATGGACAAGATAATGTGTCAGCTTCTTGATGTAGGAAGGTATTCCATTCCAGCCAGTAGATTTGGTAGAGAACACCTTGACCATCACATCAAAGATCATGCTCCACTCCTTTCTCAGATGCTTCCTATCCATTTCACCAGACAGATACCATTTGGTAGTCCCCTCTTCGAGAATAGGGTCTGCATACTCAATCTTCAAGAAGAGCTTCTTAAGAGTGTCATCATTGGCAAGTTCAGTAAATTGTTGTCCTGCTTCAAGTGTAATTTCAAGAGAAGTGTTGATGACCTCAGCTATAAGAGTGTAGTGTTGCCCAGAGATTGTGAATTGAATAGCCGGGTTCTCACCCTCAGTTTGAGCAACAGCAGTTCGCCAAAAAGCCTCAATTCTGTCTAAGTCGAGAATGGGTGTTGAGGTAATGGCAGAACCAAGATAGGACTTGTTCAAGAAAAACACTAGTCCTTTGAAACCTTCACCAGCATCATTTGGGGAAAAGATGCCAGCAAAGTTTGTTTGAGAGAGAGTCTGTTTGGGTGCCATGGAGATTTCAGGAAAAGAAGAAAGTAAGAAAGTGGCTTTTTTCTTGAAGAAAAGTATTTTGCCTTGAGTTCGATGAGAGTGATATGTCTGAGTAACTAGGGAATAAATAGCGGTATCTCAAACGTTGTGCACAAAAAGTGGAATTAAAGAACGTGTCTTAACCCACTCTTATAACACGTGAGTTACTGCCCGTTATTCACTGACCAACGTGGGATAAATATCCAATTTCAACGGTCCACTATTATTGACAGTAACCTGTGCGCTAGAAACAATCTGTCAGTAATAAGAGGTGGTGATAGTAGGTTTTGCGCGACAGCAACTATTGCGCAAAAACTTGCTGTCACCGTTAAGCATATGAATGACAGTATCCTTTACAAGTCTTGACAGAAAGTCTTTCCCTGCTGTCAAGAAGGTTGCTGTCAAGAAACACACGACAGTATCCTTCTTAATGACAGTAACTTCGATTGGGAATTGTTTCTGTCATGAACTTATTAGAATGCTTTATTCATAACCTTAACCTAAAATTGACAAATTATGGATTTAGCAATGTAATCTTTTGAACACAGATATTATGCAATTAACACAGACAAATCATAAACTCAAAAACCACAAAAACAAGAGACTTTATTATTATTAATAAAATCACTTAAATAAAGCATTGAGTACATCATTTTATGATTTTGTCAACTAGTTCTAAAAGCTCTTCCTACTTTGTTTTCCATTATTTACTTTAAAACTGAGAGCAGACTGGTGAAACCTAAGGTTAATTTATAGGCAAAACCGTCTAAGGATTAAAGTCTAATGTTCAACAGTTAGAGTACCCATACAACTACCACAAAAGTAATTAATGGTCGTGTCCTCCTTTAATCCTACAGATTAATGCAAAAAGGTGTGAAAGTCCAATGGAACAGATTTTTATCTCTCAAACTAAACAAGTAACCACATTAATGTCATACACGGTCTAAAAGTATGAGACTGGCACAAAATACTGACATGAAAAGTCAAATCAACACATGCTGTCACATAACAAACATAGACCAAGTAGACAGTAACTTCTCTTGACAGCAGGTTTGAAGTTGCTGTCATGAGCTTCAAAAGAGAATTTGGAAATATAGAAAACTGAGTAAATCAACATACCAGATTCAGCATTCCCAATTCACTTACCAACCTGTTGAAGGTTGCTTCATCCAATGGCTTAGTGAAGATGTCAGCAAGTTGCTTGTCAGTTGGAACATAAATCAGCTTCACAGTTCCTTGTTCAACATGCTCTCTGATAAAGTGATGTCTTATATCAATGTGCTTTGTCCTAGAGTGTTGAACTGGATTGTCTGAAATGGCTATGACACTAGTGTTGTCACAGTAAATAGGAATGTCTCTTAGCACTAGACCATAATCCAGAAGTTGATTCTTCATCCATAGAATTTGAGCACAGCAACTGCCTGCATCAATATACTCAGCTTCTGCAGTTGAGGTAGAAACTGAATGCTGCTTCTTGCTAAACCATGAGACCAATCTTCCACCAAGAAATTGACAGCTACCAGTAGTACTCTTTCTGTCAATCTTGCATCCAGCATAGTCTGAGTCTTAGTAACCAATTAGATCAAATCCAGTATTCTTAGGATACCAAAGGCCTAGATTAGGAGTGCCTTTTAAGTATCTAAAGATTCTCTTGATGGCTACTAAGTGTGACTCCTTTGGATCACTTTGAAACCTTGCACAGAGACATGTAGCAAACATGATGTCAGGTCTTCTAGCAGTTAAGTATAGGAGAGATCCTACCATGCCTCTATAGGTGCTTGAGTCAACTTTCTTTCCTTTAGGATCAAGGTCCAGACTAGTTGATGTGGACATTGGTGTCTTTGCAGGTGATGAATCTTCCAAGTTGAACTTTCTGAGAAGTTCCTTGATGTATTTAGCTTGACATGGTGTTTGTAGAAAAGTGTCCTTGCCATGGTGTTTGTAGAAAAGTGTCTTGTCCACAACTCCTCTAGTAAACTGATTTTCCAAAAGAAAGGTGGAAAGTGTGTCATACCATGCCCTGGGTGCTTGCTTTAGTCCATACAAAGCTTTGAAGAGTTTGTATACAAAATCATAAATTTCAGCATCCTCAAACCCTGGTGGCTGTTCAACATACACTTCTTCTTCCAACTCTCCATTTAGGAAGGCACTTTTGACATCCATCTGAAATACTTTGAAGTTGCAGTGTGCAGCATAGTCTAGAAAGATTCTTATAGCTTCAAGTCTTGCAACAGGTGCAAATGTCTCATCATAATCTATTCCTTCCTGTTGACAGTAACCTTTAGCCACTAGCCTTGCTTTGTTTCTTGTCACTAATCCATTTTCATCAAGCTTGTTTCTGAAAACCCATTTGGTCTCAATGACTGACTTTCCCTTAGGTCTTGGAACCATCTTCCATACATTGTTTCTTTCAAACTGATTTAGCTCTTCTTGCATGGCTATCACCCAGTCAGAATCCAACAATGCTTCATCAGTTGTCTTGGGTTCCATTTGAGACAGGAAGCATGAAAACATGCTGTCAGCAGAGACTTTGTTCCTTGTCCTCACTCCAGAAGTAGGGTCACCAATGATAAGGTCATTTGTGTGATCCTTGTTCCACTTGGTGATTCTGGGCAAGCTACTTGATTGTACAGGAACAGTTGCTTCAGTTTGTTGAGTTGAATGCTCACCAATTCCATTGTCTTCACCATGTTCTTCATTGTCTCCAGAGTCATCATTGTAATGAATGTTAGAAGTTATGGTCTGTGACTGAGCTGGAGTTTGGTTGATAGTAGTGGCATTGACAGTATCTTTGTCAACTTCAACAATTTGAGTGAAGCTAGGTTCTTCATCAACAATTTCCTCAGCTTCCAAGTATCCTTGATTCTCAAATCTGAATGTCTACATCTTTCCTTCTTCATGCAGTCCTGGAAACTTGGTTTCATCAAATGTGACATTTACACTCTCTTCAATAATCCTGTGTTCCATAACATAAACTCTGTAGGCAGTCCTTTCTGTGCTGTAACCCATGAATAGTCCTTCAAATGCCTTAGTGTCAAATTTTCCTTTCTTCTCATGGTTATCCTTCATCATAAAGCATTTGCTCCCAAACACATGAAAATATTTGACAGTAGGTTTCTTTCCAGTTAACAGACAGTAAGGAGTACTTGCATGAGTTTTGTTGATCATGGTTCTGTTTTGAGTATAACAAGCTGTGTTGATAGCTTCAGCCCAGAAATATGTTGGTAGTTTGGCATCATGCAACATAGTTCTAGCTGCTTCAATAAGAGTCCTGTTCTTTCTTTCTACAACTCCATTCTGCTGTGGAGTCCTTGCAGCAGAGAATTGTTGTACAATTCCTTCATCTTTACAGAAATTTCCAAGTGTGGCATTTCTGAATTATGTACCATTGTCACTCCTCAAGATTTGGACTTTTGAGTTTGGAGTTCTATCAAGAACTCTGACTTGATCAATAATCACTTGAGCAGCTTCATCTTTGGATTCAAGAAACTTCACCCAAGTGTACCTTGAGTAATCATCCACCATTACTAAGGCATATCTCTTTTTGGCCATAGATGGTACATTGACTGGTCCAAAAAGATCCATATGAATCAACTTGAGTGCTTCTATGTTGGTGTTCATTTGCTTGGACTTGTGCACAGCTCTCCTTAGTTTGCCCATTTGACAATCTCCACACAGTCCTTCTTGACAGAATTCCTGTTGGGGCAAACCTCTCACTAACTCCTTCTTCATCAAAATATTCATTGTTTTGAAGTTGAGATGTGAGAGCTTCCTATGCCAAAGCATAATGTCACCAACAGTTGCTTTACTGTAGAAACAGTAAACTTTATCCTTCTTTGTTGAGTTTAAGTCAGAAACAAACAAGCTTCCTTTTCTAACCCCTTTTAGAGAGAGGCTTCCATCCTTCTTGTGATAGATGTTACACAGCATCATATCAAAATCAACCTTGAATCCCCTGTCACTGAATTGGCTGACACTGAGTAGATTGTGCTTCAATCCATCCACAAGAGCAATATCTTCAATGACAACATTTCCAATTTCCAGACAGCCATATCCCACTGTGTAACCCTTGCTGTTGTCTCCAAAGGTTATGATTGGGCCATCTTTCTCTACATAGTGTGATAGCAGGGCTTTATCACCTATCATGTGTCTTGAGCAACCACTGTCAATGATCCACATGACTTGATCTTTCTTCTTGCCCTGCAAAACAGAATGTATTTAAGATGCATATGGTACCCAATCCTTGTTGGGTCCTGCAGCTTTAGTGTCTCCTGAGTTTCTTCCAGTTACAAGTTCACAAGCATCATCAATAACCTCCTGTTTGACTTCTCTTTTCACCCACTTAGGCTTAGAATTGGACTTGATCCTTTTCTTAGTGGATGAAGCTTTTTTGCTGTCACCAGCAGGCTCAGAAGTCTCAACAGTGTGCATGTATGAGCATTTTTCAGTAGTGAGAATAGGTAAGTTAAAGAATGTGCTCATGGCAGTGATCTTGCATGGCATACATTCAATGTTATTACAGACACTCATAGTTCTATGCATAAGGGGGGTTCTGTGTAAGTTACCATTGAGTTCAGTAGCATTGATCTTATCCTCAATTGGGTTCTTACAAACGTGTGTTAAATGATGTGAAGATCCACAGTTATTGCATAGTTTCCTAGAAGCACCTCCAACATTAGTGTATCCATTTCCTTTATTGACACCTACCTTACCATTCCTATTCTTAGACTTGGGAGTTACTGGATTGACAATATGTTCAGAAGTTGCTGTCGAACTTTCCTTGACAGTACCTTTTATTCCTACTGTCTTGACAGAAGGTTTGGAAGTTACTGTCTTGGAACCATTGTTGACAGCATCTTTGGAAGACACTGTCTTGCCAACTGTGACAGCATCTTTTGAACTTATTGTCTGATTGCTTGGTAAGTTTACTGTCTTAGGGATTGTGACAGTATCCTTTCCATCCTTTAATGTGCTATCAACACCTTCATCCTCATCAAGAATTTCTTGTTTGATGAGCATGGCTTCTTCATCAAACTCAATTTCTGCAGCTTTGAAAATAGGAGTTTTAACCTTCTTGAGAATGGTGGGTTTGACAGCAGCACTTCCAGAACAATCTTGAATCACAGTTTCCTTTCCAGGTCTCCTACCATATGAAAAACCTATGCCAACAGTTTGATTTTCTGTATGCTTATCATTGTAATCCTGAAATATCTTAGATGAGTTTTTATAAGCCTTAATCTTGAATTCATTTTCAGCAATCTCATTCCTCAGGAATTCCTCAACCTCTTTAGTACATTTTAATTCATTTTTAAGTCTAGCATTCTCCTGAGCTAAAGAGTCTAGTGAACTGGTTTTGAGAACAAGAGATTCATTTTCAGACTTTAGTGTTTCATTTAGCTTACTCGGCCTAGTGATTTCCTCATTAGCAGCAGTGGACATATCAAGTAAGACAAGTGAAGGTACCTGACTTGAAGATGTTGATGTTACTTCATCAGTGCTAGCCATGAGAGCTAGGTTGACATATTCTTCTTCATCTTCATCATCAGACTCATCCCAACACTTTCCTTCAGCCACATAGGCTCTACCTTGATTCTTCTTAGAGTATCCACCAGTTCCTTTCTAAAATCTCTGAACCTGTTTGGGTCTTTTGCATTCAGTAGAAAAATGACCAGGTTCACCACAGTTGTAACACTTGAATTTAGATCTATCCACAAATCCAGTCTTGTATCCTCGTTTGGATGAGCTTCCCACAGCAGCCTTTGATGAGCTTCCCTTGGTGAACTTGGATGCTTGGCCTTGGGGCCTGAATGACCTATCCTTCTTGAACCTAAAGTTCTTGAACTTTTTAGCCATGTATGCCATAGTAGGATTGTCCATGCTTTCCAGTTCCTCCATTGTGTAGAAGTCTTCATCTTCCACATCCTTGAGCTGCAGTACTACTTTCTCATCATCTTCAACAACCTCTTCTATCTTCAAGGATTGTACAGGGGTTGGTTGTGTGATTTGTAGTACTTCACTTGGTTGTGTGATCCTTGGCACTTGTGCTACTAGGGCACTTGACATATTGGCCATCTTGTTCCTTGTTCCACTCTGTATGGCTCTCTTTTGAAAGAGTTCAAGTTCATAGGATTTCAGAATGCCATAAAGTGTTTCAAAGGTTATATTGTTGAGATCTCTTCCTTCTCGTATGGCTGTTGTCTTGTGTTCAAGGTGATCAGGTAGTGTAAGCAGGAACTTGACATTTAATTCTTTCCTGTCATAGTACTTGTCATGTATCTGTAGTTCAGTTAAGAGCTTACTGAACCTTTCAAACATGGAAGTTAAGTCTTCACCAGGCTTGGCCATGAATGCCTCATATTGTGATATCAGTATTTGCCTTTGATTGCCCTTAACTTCTTCACTTCCTTCACATAGTAAAGCTAACATGATCCACATCTCCTTGGCAGATGTGCAGCTTATCACACTTCCACACATGGCTTTATCCAACGTGAGAGAATCGAGCAAGATCAGTTGCAATTGATCATCTAGCACCATTTTCTCCTTCTCAGGTTCCGAAAATTCAGAGGGATCTTTGGGAACCCAATGTGCAGGAATGACTTCACCATTTACTATTGTGGCTTCAATTTCCTTCCTTGGAATGAAAGGACCATTCTCGAGAATACCTGGGTATAGTGGATTCGCAGCTTTGATAAACAACACGATCTTTCTTTTCCAAATGCTATAGTTCTCTTTATCAAAAGCTGGGATCTTGATACTGTTTGATTTATGCATTGTCGTCGTGATCTCAGATATGTATGTTAATCTGTTAGCTCTGATACCAGTTGTTGGTCCTCGTGTATTGCAGAAGGGGGGGGGGATGAATGCAATACTGATAAAATTCAATCTCAGTTTCAACAACCAAAACTAAGATTTAATGTTATCAATAATATGTATGCATTCCCAAACAGTATAATCGAGAAGACAGGATTCACAAAATAAATGTTTTATTTATTTTGCAAAGTGTTGCTACAACCTCAAGAGAGAATTCTTGAGCTTCAGTTTTTTCTTCAAGACACTTGCTTGTCTTTTTTTTTTTCTATCCCTAGAATGAATTGATAGTCTAAGTATAAGACTAATCCTATCACTATCAACACAGGTCTGTGAAGCTGCTGTCATTATCAAGTGGCAGCTTCTTACAAAGTGTCTACCCATGTGACTTTCCTAAATTGCTAACAATGTCAGATATACATTACAAAGAAAACAACTTAGATTCATTCTATTTCTAGCTAAAACAATTCAGCAAATAGAGACTTGACCTTGCTCTTGAATTGATTCGCTTTTGTTTGCAGTGCTTGAAGCTTCTGTCGTAGTCTTGCAGACTTGGTGCAACTTAGGGATACTGCAACACGCATGTTTCTTGAACATTGAAATTGTCACGGGATTTGACTGAGAAAGATACCTAGAAAAAGGATCTTTCTCGAGACAGTTACTTTTGCCGCAAAGCTTGCTGTCACAGGAATGTGCTTTTGGTGACAGTAGGAGTTCCCCGCATAGTGTGCTGTCGAGGTTTCCAAACTTGCTGTCGAGGGCTAAAGTTGCTGTCGCGTAGTCTTCCGCCAATGTTGCTGTCAGAGTGAATATGCTGTCTTGACTTGCAACATTCTGTCTTCTTATAATCTTACTGTCAATGCTTATGACAGTAACCTTTATTCATGCTATCATCTAATATGCATTCTTTGAGGCTTGAACACAGAAAGTGAACTTCTTCCAAATTACACAATTAAAATAACATTGCATACTGATTACAAGAACATACTTTGGCTGTGACAGTATGTTCTACTTAATTAAAAAATTAAGTATATACAAAGTTAAGTTGTTCCTATGCTATCACCCATAAATCCCAACAACTACTTTGGTGCATCTGACATTTATAGTTTACAAGTGATATTTTAGTGCACAAAAAAAAAAATATTTTAATTCTTTATTTTATTTAATTTCTTTAAAATAAGTTATGTTTGGTAAAACAATCTTAGTTGACAAATTGCAACTAAAGAATTTTAGTTTCTGAAAGGAATTTGAATAGGCAATTAGTCTGTTTTTTTTAGTTATTGAAATATTATTAAATTTTTAATTTGGAGTACGAAATTTAATAGTGAGAGAGAATGTAATATCCCATAATCTTCCTTTACTTTACTTTAAGTGTTTTGAATTATATACACATAGTGCTGGTTTGAAGTTGTGTTAAATCTTATTTTATATTTGATGTACAATGTATGATAATCAAATTTGTATTTAGTTTGGATATATATTCTACATATGTTTTGTTTTGGTTGGTCAATTAATTTTACACATGTTCGGTGAACATCTAAAGGCCCATATTTTTTTTTATTTTTTTTTATTTTTTTTAATCTTAAATAATTAGTTTTAGAAAAAAAAATTCTTAATAAACATATAAGTAGATAAATAAATATTATCATTAGTGAACCCTATAACGGGGGAGATATATTGTGTGACGCCCTCCAAACCCGGGGTAAAGATTTGAAGAGTCACCCGACCAACGGAACACTATTTAACACATGCATAATATATAAAGACACAAATACCCCTTAACCAAGACCGCATCCAGATTATGGCAATGAACACAAGCTACTACAATCTTTTATTAATACAATACCAGTTTTATCAGAGTTATTACATCAGAACTTAGGTTCAAATCTAGACATCTAATCTAGAAAAGCAAAACAACAACTACCCTGCCAATGACAACCACACGGGGGCTCTCCTAGCTGCCGGTGAACTATCAGTCATGCTGTGCCGACTCATACTCTCGCTTCACTAGAATAGGGTTAGAAAACAACAAGCAAGAGTGAGCCAAAAGTGCTCAGCAAACATCAATGTATCATTTCTATCACAGTTGTAAGGATATGAATTTATGATATCAGAATCAACAATATTTAGCTAACACATGTTATGCATCAATAACAATTGAAGAAAAGAATTAGAATTTGGCTTATACATTTTATTCAAATCAAAGGTTGTGCTGCTGGCCAGCCACACATCAACCCCAGACTAGCTCACGGCATAGTCCTCTACTGGATCCTAGGCCAATCTGGGCCTTAAGTTAATCCGACCATAAATATGGCCCGACCAATTACCGGTCCATTTTTAAAAAAATGCCAAATCTATCATAGGGTATAAACAATAACATGCTCAATAAGATAAACTCAATGTATAATAATTTCAAAAGAGCTTCAACTGCTCAGTATCAAATGAAGATCGAGAAATAATCATGGAATAATTTCAACGGTATAGTGTACTCATTCAATAAAGAAATCAATATTGGTAATCGATAATCGATGACTGTAATCAATAGTCAATGATGGAAGTCAAATGATCAATGGTTGTCAATAATAATCAAAGGATGATAATCAATAATAAATGGTGGTAAACAATAATCAAGTGAATTGGAAATAAGGGTTTCCGATGCAGATCAAATCAAAGAATCAAGAATCTCTAAGGAAATGGAATCAGTTGTCCAAATGCGGTTAAGAGATTGATAATTTGAATTGTTTTGGGGATAACGGTATTCGAGTAATCAAGACAATAATAATTTTTATCACAAGTAAAGGCACAAATACTTGCCTGGTCTAAGCTGTTGTCGGATCGACTCTGCTCACTCTACCTTTCCCTTTCCCTTGCTCCGGGAACTCGATTCAATAATTAAACAACTCATCACAATAAGTCTAACTATTCTCGTTCTACTCTCGACACTTATTTAATCAATAATCACATTTAAACAAGTAACCGGTTACGTATCGGACGTCCGGTATGATTTACGATATTTAAAACTCAGATATTTGCCCTAGTACGGGCATATACAGACTATAAAACACAACACACAATTAATATGAACCATATAGCAATTATAAACATTTTTAAAACATCATACGAAACTTATTTGAATTTTAAATAAGTCACGATTAATTTTTAAATCAAAACTCGGATTTTTAAATCCAATATAAATATTTTAAATGCAAATAAATCAATTAATAAAATTAATTGACACTCTTTAAATACTCAAACTATTTTTAAATAAATAAATAGGCTTGAAAATAATTAAACTGAATTTTTAATTAATTAAATCTAATTAATAATTAATTTTTAAGAATTAACTGATTAAAAGAAATAACCAATTAATTAATAAATTAACTATTAATTAAAAATAATTAAAATAATTAAGTTTAATCAATTTTCGGATTTAAAATATTAAATAGAATTTTCCAGAATATTTCTGATATAAAAATATATTTTTAAAATAAAAATATGAATTTTTAAAGTTTTTAAACTATTTTCGAATTGAATTTAAAAATAAAATCCAAAAACAGTTTTCAGAAAATGAATTAGGGTTTTGAATATTGAAACCGGGTCAGACTTCGGGTAAACGGGTCGAGAAGAACGAATCCGGGTTGCCAAGAACAACCCACCGGATTCTGGGTTTTCCAGAATCCGGCCGGTGTCCGGCGACCGGAATTCTTTGTTCCCGATCAAACACAACCAAAACAATAGGGCTTTTGTTCGCCTTTGCAAGACAAACACAACCCACACAAAAACATCACTGTCCCATGCCGGAATCGAGCCCAGAATCCGGTCAAAGAAACCGTCGGGCAAAACTCTGGCCGGAAACCCGATCTCCTTTATTTCTACATGAAACTCTAAGATTAATATGTCAAAATAACACTTATAACTCACACAATCAAAGCCCCATATCATAATCAATGTCAGATCAATATCAAGAACGGACTATTCAAAATAAGAATTCGGGTCAAAACTCGAAAATCAAACCCGAATAAATTGAACTTAAACACGAAATTAAATCATGGATTCTTGCTAATTAGAACCCTAGGAACATGTTAGAAGCAACCAATTGAATGGAGAATCAACAGAATGAAAATCCCCAAATTAATCAAGAACCCTAATTTTAATTCGAATATTGAAAAATTCATAATAAATCGAAAAATTACCAGATGATGAAGAGGTTGGAAGATTCTGAAACTAGAGATCAAGAGCTTTGATTTGAGTACAAGAACTTCATATTTGGATTTCAATAACACCTTGAACGAATGGATTAATCTTCAAGAACACGAAGAATACGGTTCAGGGATTTTTAATTTTTGGATAATTAACTGCAGATTTCTATGAGTTTCAAGGTACGATTCGTCTTTTTATATTTTTGGAAATATAATACCCCAAACAACATTTTTGGATCGATATAGATCCATTGGATCGTTTAAAAACCCTAATTAGGTTAAAACACGTTTTACGAGGAATAATCAGTTAAAAAGGTAAGATCACCCCATCGTGACATACCAAGTTTTATGGAATTCAAGATAAAAGTTGGACATTCCTTGATTGATATTGACAATGGTTATATTTGGCTAGGGGTTGTGTTCTTAAGCGAGTCCGTCTGTGACTTCACCAAAAACACCTGGGATTTATCCATTAATACATCAAACGGATGGGTCTGACTAAAGTCAACTTAAGATCAAAATAATGGTATACACTTAGCTATGAAAGATAGTAAGAGACCACCCTAACGCGGCATACTATTTAGTAATAGGACCGAAGTAACATTTAAACAAATATAGGTGGTATACATGTCACCCATCGTGGCGTACCAGATACTTATGGTGTTTAAGTGTTAGTACATTAATCTTAATTAATAGTTCGAGGAGTCTATAGGTATTAAGTTTTTATGTGTGACATCCTAATTATGTGTTATATGTATGATTCTCATGATAGAATGGGTTTTAATCCACTTTTAACCATACTTAAGGATAACAAACTTACCGGACCTAACGATATTGAATGGAAATGCAATTTGGACATAGTGTTGACTACTGAGGAGTACAAATTTTGTACTTATGAACCCTAGCCGGATCAGCCTGTTGTCGATGCTTCGGATGAGGATAAGGAGTATTTTAAGAAGTGGAAAAAGGCAGATGAGATGTCGCGATGTTACATTCTGGCATCTATGTAAGGTGTTTTGCAACATCAGCATCAGGCCATAGACATTGCTCCGGGTATGCTCCTTAACCTCAAGGAGCTTTTCGGAGATCAGAATAGGGCTGCTAGACAAGTAGCAATGAAATATATAATGAACACTCAAATGGTTGAAGGAACACCTGTATGGGACTATGTTCTTTTGATGATGGCTCACATAAATGAACTCGAGATCCTTGGTGCTGAGATCGATGGGGAAACTCAGATCGTTCTCATCCTTATGAGTTTGCCCAAAAGTTTTGAGCAGTTTCGCTTGAATTACAACATGAACAAGAGGTTGTATAGTCTTGCAGAACTTCTGACAGAGTTTCAGGCGGCTGAAGGATTGTTTCAGCATAATGTTTAAGTGAATGTGGTTGAGAAAGATTCTACTTCCAAACCGAAAGGCATAAAGAAGAAGAAAAAGGCTCAGACACATAAAGTTGTGAAACCATTGGGAGTTCAGAATGCTGTGAAGAAGGTAATATCCGGGAAATTAGGTACGAATTTCCTATTTATTTAAGTAATAAAAATAGTAATATTTATTCATTTAGATTAATTTGAAAATTTGCTGCATTATGTGATTAAATGTTTAAATAATATTATGTGGATATGTGATGTGGTATTATGTGTTAAAAATTATTTTTCGATAATTATTAGTAAATTTGGGCCCGACATATTTGTTTTAAGAAAATTAGTTTAAAATTCATTTAATTATGAATTTTGTGCATTTAAGTATTTTTAGAATAATTCTAGCATAAAAATAATTTTATTAGTTGGATTTAATTATTTTAGAGATATTTCATTTAAAAATTTTATTTTTACAGTATCGTATTAGTATCGTATTTTTACAATTGTAGAAGGGGGTTGAATACAATTGTATAAGATTCTCGACTTTATATAACACAAATATGAAAGATCAATAATAATAACAATAACAGCTTTATTAACTCTGATATAAAACTGTTACAAACTCTCTCAAGAAATTCTGATGTTCTTAAGAGCTGCTAGCTTACAAAAACTCTCTCAAGAAATTCTATGTTCTCAAGAGCTTCTATTCGATTATGTTCTCTCCTTCGAATACATAAATCGAAACCAAGACTGTGTTTATATACTACACACAGCTTCTCTATCAATTACAAGATAAGTCCTAATCAATAACAAAGATAGAAACATATCTTTAATCGATAGCTACATTCTACAAACCAGGAACCGACAGAAATAAACTTCCATGTTTAACTAGACTCCATATATAACTCGAAGTAGGAATCCTGATCAGCTTCAAGTCCTGATGATCAAACCTGATCATAGTCTGAGTAGGAATCCTGATGATAAACAAGATACTGACGCTTAGTCAAATACTGATGACCATGCAATACTGATGACGTCAGTAATCCTGATCAGTTGAGTCTAGCTCCTGACAATCATTGAATTCTGATCTAACAATCTCCCCCAATCTCATACTTTGTGAAATAAAGTATAGATTCTAAAGATTCAATGATGTCAAAAACATGTATCAAAATGTACAAGTATCTTCAGAAACAACTTATCTGTTTAAACTCTTTGATAGAACAGATTCATCTTCAAGAAATTAGAAAATAAACTTTCTTCTTTTTCTTCAAGAATTTGAATCAGTCTTTCCTTTAGATTTCTGAGTTCTTCATCTTCCTCATTAATCTGATAAATAGCTGCTCTGAGATTCAATATGGAGTTTCTTCGTAGACTGTGCTCTTCTAGCATAAGATAAGCAATTTCCTTCCCATCAGGATTGAGAGTAAGATGAGTCATGCCAAAATTTACTTCTTTAACAGCAGTACCCCTTTGCATTTCCACATCCTGACCTCTTTGATTTAAGTACATGGGAATATAATTACCATTGAAATTACTGTTTCCATCCAGTCTTCTTCTTATAGTTGACAAAATCATGTCACTCCATACTTTGCACACTTTGTTCTTCCATCTTAACAGATAGTGAACATATTTCAGTTCCTTTGTAGTTTTCATCAACAGATCTTGAATAGATAGGATCTTCACACTACCATCTTTCATGAAGTACAGAAGCTTTTCTTTCTTGTCAAAACCATCATGACAATCTATAACTATATCAACAGTTAATAAATTGTTCAGGTGTTCAGAAGTTAAAGTACCTTCAATTTCAGTTAAGGAGTAAGGATCAACATAAGTCATGTTCAGAAATTCAGCATCCCTGTGTCCAATACCTCCTCTTGTGTAACTTGACATTTGCTTCAGATTCGAAAACATCTTTAACCAGAGTGCTTTTGATCTAGCCATATCAGACAAATCAACAACACTTGAAGCGCTTGTAATAATTCCACCAGACTGAAAATTGATAGGTGTTTCACAACTTAATGTGCTAATATGTTTCCACTTCTTATCCTTTTCCTTTTCAAAGGCATAGCTTCTTTCCAGTAAAGATTCTTGTCTGCTTGAATTTCTCCATTGTCTTTCATTTGAAATTTTAAGCCTTTGTAGATAGAGATTGAAATCTTCATTTGTTCTTTTTGTAATATCTCTTCTTCTGGCTTCTTCTTCTTCATCTACTTCTTTGTTGTGACAATCAACAACAGTAGATAAGATTATCAAATCAACTTCTTGTAGAATTTCAGATTCATCAGGATCTTGAATGATGTCAGGATTAGAATCTTCAATTTGATTTGTATTGCTGAGAGTTGATTTACTTGATTTTCTTCTCAATTCAGGTTCTTCTTCAACAATTCCATCATCACCAAAAGTAGATCTGTCAGGAACTACTAGAGTTTGAATAGGTTCAGGAATTTCTTCAATTCTTAACCCTCTAGACCTTGTCTGTATAGGTACTGTTTGAGTTGAAGAACCTCTTCTACTTCTTCTAGCACCTCTCCTACCTCTGCCTCCTCTACCTCTAGTAGGAGCAGTATAGCTTTCCATTGTCTCTCTTTGTAATCTCAAAAATTCTTCATGTGAGAGATCTGGATATTCTTCACTTGCTGTAGAGAGTGCTTTTCTTCAGGAATTGTAGCAAGAGTATGTCCATGACCAGGTGTCAGGATTTGTTCTTCTGTCAGGATCTGAGACTGCATCAATGTTCTTACTGTCTTAACTCCAGAATCAGAAACATGAGTTGACTGCGTAGTTTGACTTTGAGAAGTTTGAATTGTAGACTTCAAAACTGCAGTATCAGAGGTTTCTCCTTGTTTCACATTGTCACCACCATCATCTCCAGTATCATCATCATTATTCCTTAATACTAGATCAGGTGTACATTTTGTCTGAATAACCTTCTCCCCCTTTTTGACATCAGGATTTGACAATAATTGCAAAATTAAGGAAATAGAGGTTTGAATTTCAGTTACCTTAGAATCCAGAGAATCAATTCTTTGATTGATGGAGGTTTGTTCTGAAACAACAGATTTCACTTGGGATTCTACTACCTTTAGATGTAAAGCAGTAGGCATCTTTGTAAAATTATTAAAAATATCAGTCCTCACTTTACCAGTTGAATCCTTAATAGAATCAATCTCACTTTTCAGGCTCTTGGATAACAGAGTTGTAGCCTTCAGATGATTCTTCAAGTCTTGATTCTCTATAGACTTCACTGCATTATAAGCATGTTCCAAAGCAGAAGAATAACTTACAGAATCTACTGATCTGTACCATGAGTTATCCCATTCATTCTGTCTAAATGCCTTAGCAGGATCAAAAGAAGGAATAGAAAAATCTTGTCTCTGATCTTTTCCAGTATAAGCATTGCCAGCCATAAATGTACTCGATGAACCAAAATTAGTTCCAAGACTAATCTTAAGTGCTGTAGCAATCTGGTCCTTCTCTTGTTGATTCTCATCATCATCATCACTATCATCATCAGAATTATCATCATCAGAACCATGAGATATATCAGGATCAGGAATTGCAATACCTTTCAGTTTATCATGTAATTCTGAGATAGGATGATCCATTGGTCTTGTACGAAGTGGCTGTATTAAAATAGGTTCATTATCAGGAGCACCACTAGCGTCAGGATGAACATCGTCAGGATTTGAAATGCTAGCATCAGTATTTTCTACCAATGGTTCTTGTGTAGCTTGAGGTTCAGAAGCTGCTTCAACACTTTGAGCTAAAGGTTCTTGTGTGCTTCCCTCATTGACAATGTTCTCGACCAATCTTTCAATAGAAGCTGTAGCTTTGCCTGCATCTTCACTTTGAGAAGATGGTTCTTGTGTAGCTGGAATGTTGATGTCTTCATTCTCCCTTTGAGAAAATGGTTCTTGTGTGACCATTCCACTAGCTAAGCCTTCACCCAAACTTTGATTGAGTGGTTCTTGTGTGGCAGGATCAACAGTAGCTGCTGAATCATTCTGAAATTCAGGTTCTTGTGGGCTTGATCCTTTCAGCTTCTTTTGTCTCTGATAGACTAACTCTTCTGCATTCCTCTTTTTCTTTGACTGAGATGTAAGTCCAACCAAGGAAGCAGTTTTAGAAACCTTCTCCCAAGAAATTTCTCTAAACTGAGATGGAGAGGCTGGAGAGTCTGATATAGAGACTACATTTGTTGTTGCATCAGGACTAACATCAGGATTTGCTAGAGCATCAGGAGTAGATGACTCATCAGGAATTGATGTCTAAATATCAGTATCCTTCATTTGCACTGTCAAAGGAATATGATACCTGCTTTTTGATAATTTCCTTTTCTTTTGTGGTTTTGACGAAGGTACCACAACTTTAGTAGCAGTATCAGCAACTTCCTTGTTCATATTCATCACAGAGGATATAGGTAAATCATCCTCTGAGTCAGTCTCATCCCTGAGAACTAACTTTCTTTTTACAGAAACAACCTCACCTCCCTTTGAAGCTTTCTTGACCAGGACCCCTTGTACACCCCCTTGTAACTTCTTTTTAGTGAGTGGTGTAGAGGAAAAATCCTTTGAACCTGATTGCCTTCCAGACACATCAGTTCGAGCTGACTTCTTTGCTTTTACAACTAAAGTCTTTTGAGAGACAATAGAGGTGGCAGTTGACTGTTTAGACTGTTTAGGATGAATGCTTGTGTTAGGAACAAGGTGGGTTGAGCCTTGCCCCATAGCATTAGAAAGAAGTCCATAACAAGTAGGCATTTTCTGATGTAAGAAAAACCTAACCTCATCAGGAATAAAAGCATTTCCTATGAAACCATGAAACTAGTCTTCCACCCAAAAACTGACAACTTCCTGAAGTACTTTTCCTGTCTATTTTGCATCCTGCAAAATCAGCATCTGAATAACCACACAATCCAAAATCTGATTCCCTTGCATACCAAAGGCCAAGTGTAGGACTGCCTTTGAGATATCTGAAAATTCTTTTGACTGCAATCAGATGAGGTTCTCTTGGTTTTGATTGAAATCTTGCACACAGACAGGTTGCAAACATGATATCTGGTCTACTTGCAGTGAGATACAATAAAGAGCCAATCATACCTCTGTAGTGAGTTACATCTACCTCAGCACCTTGATCAGGATCAAGTTTGGTAGCTGTAGCTATGGGAGTTGTAGCAGGAGAACTATCTTGCATGTTAAACCTAGTCAATAAATTCCTTGTGTATTTAGACTGATTGATAAAAATCCCTTCATCAGTCTGTTTAACTTGAAGACCAAGAAAGTAACTCATTTCTCCCATCATGCTCATTTGATATCTTGACTGCATAAGCTTAGAAAACTTCTCACATAGCTTATTGTTTGTTGACCCAAAAATGATATCATCAACATAGATCTGAACTAACAGCAAATCCTTACCATGATTCAAATAAAATAAGGTTTTATCAATAGCACCTCTTTTGAATCCACTTTCCAGTAAGAATTGAGCTAAGGTTTCATACCATGCTCTTGGAGCTTGCTTTAGTCCATAAAGTGCCTTATCCAGTCTATAGACATGATCTGGATATTTAGGATCAATGAAACCAGGAGGTTGTTCAACATAAACTTCTTCCTCCAGTTCACCATTTAAGAAAGCACTTTTAACATCCATCTGGAAAACCTTGAATTTCTTATGTGCTGCATAAGCAAGAAATATCCTGATGGCTTCTAGTCTTGCAACAGGAGCAAAAGTTTCATCATAATCAATTCCCTCTTGTTGGGAATACCCCTTTGCAACTAGTCTTGATTTGTTTCTAATAATGACTCCATCAGAATCAGTCTTGTTCTTGAAAATCCACTTTGTACCAACTATTGATCTATTCTTTGGTCTTGGTACCAGTTTCCAGACTTCATTCCTTTCAAATTCATTCAGTTCTTCTTGCATTGCAGTAACCCAATCAGCATCTTTAAGTGCATCTTCAACTTTCCTAGGCTCCTCCTTGGACAGAAAGTTATTGTATAAACATTCATTCTGAGTTGCACTTCTTGTTTGAACACCTGCATCAGGATCTCCAATTATCAAATCAGGAGTATGATCTTTAGTCCGTTTCCTTGCTGGTGTCAAATTGTTTCTTGAAGTAGATGCTCCCCCTGGATTGGTGTTATCTTGATTGAAAGAATTTGCTTGAGATGAAGCTCGTCCTGAATTATTGCTATGTCCTCCTGATGTGTTGTCAGGATCATCACTTGAATCAGTATCTGAAGAATTCTGTCCTGATGATTGAGTTAACTCCGAACTTGTAGTCGAATGCTGTTGCTCCCCCCCAACATCAGCACTACTAGTTGTATTACTATTGTTTGCATCATCAGTATTACTTCCATCAGTATCTGGTGTGTCATCAGGATTTGGTGACCCATCAGTACTGGATGAATGGACAGCTTCTGATTCACTTTCTTCAGGTTCCTTGGAAGCTTCATTTTCAAATAGTAATCTATCATGTGAGTCTTCAATGATTCCAGTTATCTTCTTGTCATCAAAAGATACATGTATTGACTCCATGACAGTTCTTGTCCTCAAATTAAAAACTCTGAAGGCTCTTGATGCAGGATAACCTATGAATATTCCTTCATCAGCCTTTGTTTCAAATTTCCCTAGCTGTTCAGGATGAGTTCTGAGAACAAAACATTTTGTAGCCAAACACATGCAGATGCTTCAAACTTGGCTTCTTCTCCTTAAGGGATTGATAAGGAGTAACACCATGTCTGTTTATCAATGTGAGATTTTGTGTATAGCATGTTGTGTTGACTGCTTCTGCCCAGAAATATGTAGGTAATTTAGCTTCTTCCAACATAGTTCTGCCAGCTTCAATAAGAGTTCTATTCTTCCTTTCTACTACTCCATTTTGCTGAGGTGTGCCAGGAGCAGAGAATTGTTGAATGATTCCTTTGTATTTGCAGAACTCTTCCATCTTTGAATTCTTAAATTCAGTACCATTATCACTTCTCAGAATCTTGACTTTGTACTTTGTGGTTGTCTCAATCATTCTCACATGATCCAACAGAACTTCAGGAGTTTCATCTTTTCTGTGCAGAAAATACACCCAGGTGAATCTAGAATATTCATCAACAATTACAAGAGTGTACCTTTTCTTACTGATGGACATGATGTTGACTGGACCAAACAGATCAAGATGTAGCATGTGATATGGTTCTTCAATAGAGGATTCTGATTTACTCTGGAATGATGTCCTTCTTTGTTTTCCTTTTTGACATGCATCACAGAGTCCATCAGGTGTGTATAATACATTAGGTAATCCTCTTACTAATTCTTTCTTAACCAACTCATTGATGTTGCTGAAGTTGAGATGAGAAAGCTTCTTGTGCCAATTCCAACTTTCATCTGCTGAAGCTTTACTGATGAGACATGAAGGGGAGCCATCAGTATTTGAGAGAATGTTGGCTTCATATATGTTACCATGCCTGTAGCCAGTTAGTGCTATCTTTCCTATTGCTTTACTGACTACTTCACAATGTGTGGAATAGAAATTGACATGATAACCTCTGTTAGTGATTTGACTAATACTCAACAAGTTGTGTTTTAGTCCTTTCACTAGAGCTACTTTTTCAATGATGACATTTCCAATGATTATATTGCCATATCCCAAGGTTTGTCCAATGTTGCCATCTCCATAAGACATAGTTGGGACAACTTTTTCCTCATATTCTGATAACAGGGCTTTGTTTCCAGTCATGTGCACAGAACATCCACTATCCATGACTAACACATTTTTCTTTTTACCCTGCATCAGAATAGAAACACACTAGTTAGAACACTTAGGAACCCATACATGTTGGGTTCCTTTCTCATGCAATTTATTAATTTTAGCAGCAGAAGACTTTCTGACTTTAGCAGTCGTGACAGGATTTACTCCATCAGGATTTGCTTTGTCAGCATCAGTATTAACAAAAGCATGCTTTATTATGACATTTTCAGTTCTATCAGACTTTGTACTACTTTTAAATTTAGGCAATGGATCATAAAAGTTATAGTACAAATCATGATACTCTTTACAGGTATAGATAGAATGCCATAGACTACCACAATGAAAACAGGAATCCCGTGGTTTATAAAATACTGATCTATTCCTAATATCAGACATAGGAATTTCAGCGATTTTCTTCTTACTCTTCTTACAATCAATGGCAAGATGATTAGAGTTTCCACAGTTAAAACAACTCTTCCTAGGTGCATTTGGGATATACTTATAATCATTTTCTTTATTGATCCCAATTTTACCATTCCTGTTTCTCTTAATAGTAGCTTCCTTTTTCTTATCTGTAACCTCACAGATTTTATCCTTAAGCTATTTCTGAGACAATAGACCTAGATTCTTCATGACAAGTTTAGACTTTATGATTTTAATTCCTTGTGTAGAAGTAGATCCCTTTTCAAAAGTAGAATTGGAATCCTTACCAAAAACAAAATTAACAGGGGTAATCTTAGATTTGGTTGAGTCTATAACATGTCTATAGGTCTTTGGACTGACTGTCTCATCAATGACAATTTTCTCTTTCAATTTCTTATCATCATCTGACTTATAACCTAGACACTCTTTCCAATTTTTAGAGGTATTAATCTCATGAAATTTCCTACCAGAGTCTGTCCAGGTTCTGATTTTCTCATTAGCATATTCAAGTTCTTTTTCAAGGGAAGTACATTTAGATGTTATCTCTAAGTGCATGTGCTTAACATTATCACATTCTTTTTGTACTTCTTGCATACGAGAAAATTCAGCTTCTAATATCTCATTCCTTCTTCTAAGGTCAGACATCTCAGATAAGATTCTAGTATTCTCAGCAGTTTGACTTCTAAAGCTAATATGTAATGACTTTAGAAAACGTCTTAACTCAGAAGCATTATCAGTATCAAAATCAAAGATAGTATTTATTACCTTATCATCAGGAGCAGCAGTTACGTCAGCATTGGCCATTAGTGCATAGTTGACTACCTCAGTTTCAGATTCTGAGGAAGAGTCCATCCAATCCTTGCTTGATGTGATGAGTGCCTTTGTCTTGTTGCATTCAGAAGCAAAGTGACCCATACCATTACACTTGTAGCATCTAACCTTTGACTTGTCAAATTTGCTACCCTTGATGTCCTTTTTGATATACTTGTCTTTGTCTGCATTGAAGGTCTTTTTCTGAAAGTTGCCTTGTCTTCTATTCTTCCTGAACTTCATCCTTCTGAAGTTTCTGACAATCATAGCAACCATCTCCTCCATGTCTGAATCAGAAGATTCATCATCATTATTGGCATCAGGATTGCCATCAGTATCTGATGAAGAGTCTTCAGGATCTGATTCAGCTACTCTAGTTTTCCTTCTAGAAACCTCCATAGATTTTCCTTTTGATTTGGCTTCTACCTTCAAAGCAATTGACTTTGCCTTGCTGCTTTTCTTGTTCTTTCTCTGTTGAACTTCAAGGTCATGAGTTCTTAGCATCCCATAGATCTCATCAAGAGACACAATGTTCAGATCATACTGATGTCTAATGATTGAGGTCTGAGTATCCCATTCTTCAGGTAAAGCTCTTAGAAACTTGGTGTTTGAATCTTCAGGTTCATATACTTTGTCAACTAAAGATAAGCTATTCAATAGTGTCAGAAATCTATCATATAGATCAGTCAGGCTCTCTTCAGGTCTTGCATCGAATTGTTCATATTCTTGAATCAAAAGAGCCCTTCTGTTTTTCTTGACAGATGCAGATCCCTGGCACTGAGTTTCCAAAGTATCCCAGATTTCCTTCGAAGACTTGCATGCAATCACCCTGTTTGACATGACAGCATCAAGACTGTTGTGTAAGATATTCTTTATCTTTGGTTCTCTGAGTACATGAGCTTTTTCTTCTGGAGTCCATTCAGATTTAGCTTTGACCACATAATGTTCAGGTACAGCATCTGTTCGTTCAACGAACTTTGTTGGTATATATGGTCCATCACGAATCCTGTCCAAGTTGTCAGGATCCATAGCCTCCAGGTACATCAGCATCTTTACCCTCCATGTAGGATATTCTGATATCTTCAAGATGAGAATCTTCATGCTTTCATATTTGGCTGTCGACATCTTAGATCGTCTCTGATGTAAAAATAAACCAGTTTGCTCTGATACCAATTGTTGCCCAGTAAATAACAATTGTAGAAGGGGGTTGAATACAATTGTATAAGATTCTCGACTTTATATAACACAAATATGAAAGATCAATAATAATAACAATAACAGCTTTATTAACTCTGATATAAAACTGTTACAAACTCTCTCAAGAAATTCTGATGTTCTTTAGAGCTGCTAGCTTACAAAAACTCTCTCAAGAAATTCTATGTTCTCAAGAGCTTCTATTCGATTATGTTCTCTCCTTCGAATACATAAATCGAAACCAAGACTGTGTTTATATACTACATACAGCTTCTCTATCAATTACAAGATAAGTCCTAATCAATAACAAAGATAGAAACATATCTTTAATCGATAGCTGCATTCTACAAACCAGGAACCGACAGAAATAAACTTCCATGTTTAACTAGACTCCATAAATAACTCGAAGTAGGAATCCTGATCAGCTTCAAGTCCTGATGATCAAACCTGATCATAGTCTGAGTAGGAATCCTGATGATAAACAAGATACTGACGCTTAGTCAAATACTGATGACCATGCAATACTGATGACGTCAGTAATCCTGATCAGTTGAGTCTAGCTCCTGACAATCATTGAATTCTGATCTAACAAGTCCCGCTAAATTTCAGTCAGTGGACTAATAAAAGTGTTAAGTCGTCCTTATCTATTCTACCTACCAAATCTACTTCTAAATTAAACACAACACCCCCCAATTATACACACAAATACTCGGCAGAAGAGTCCAGAACCCCCCCCCCCCCCCCCCTTTTCTTTTTCCCGATTCAATCCACGCGTCTTCTTTTTCCTCTTTTAATTCCGTTTCCGGTTGACAGCTTCTTCCTCCACCGTGCGCATCACCCCCCTTCCTTCCCGTTCGCGCACAGCCGCGGGTTCAATAGCCGCCGCCTTGTTTTCCGATCAAGTCCGGCCAGTAATCCGCTTCTCTTCACCACCAAGCCTGAGCCGCCACTTTCTGTGCAGTTTTCGGCCGCCAACACCTTCTGCCACTTATCAAACTCCGATAATCAGTGGGTATCAACTAAATTCCTTGAGTATTTGATACGTTTTTAATAAATGATTTTATTCATCCATTTGTTTTGTTATATATGATTTAAATTTCGTTTTTTTTATGTGGGTATTTATAAATTCGTTTTTCTTGATTGTTGTGGTGTTAGTTCATTTTCGTGAATTACGTATTATTTAATAAATTCGTTTTTTTTGTTTGTTAAATTATGATATTATAGATTTGTTTTGTAGTAATTAGTTGTTTATGAAATTATTTATGCAAAATTTGAGAACTATTCTCGATAATAGGTCGAATGTATATAATTGGCGTATTTTAATTCGGTGTTTAAATTCATGCTATCGGTATACTTTATTGTTCGTTTATTTAGGTAATAATTATTGATTCATTTTCTGTATAAGTTGTGATTGTATAATTTATGCATAATTTGAATGTATTTTTGAGAATAGTTTGAACAACTATGTCTGTGTATAGACTTAAGTGTTTAAATTGTTTTCATGATTTATGTATTAATTAATAACTCGGTTGCTTTTATTTAATTGCTATTAAATAGTTGTACATGAATTTGAGTTTGTTTTATAATAGTTCAAATAATTTAGTTAGTATATAAACTTCAAAGTTGATTGTTTTGCTACTATTTAATATTTTATTGGTTTTGCAGGTTTGTTTTAATAAAGTAGAGTGTGATGCAGATTTTCTTTATAAATTACTGATGATTTTCAGTTATGTTCAATTGTATTTAAATTTTAGTAGCCTAATTATTTTAATAATTCATTTTAGTATGTTGAGTTGGATTACGGATAGTATATCGTAAATTGATGTATTTAAAGTTAGAATTAATCTTGAGTTGTAAATTAGTGGTGATAGTGATTAGTATTGCGGATTACAGTGATTGTTTATACAAGTTATTGTGGTGTTGTACTATGTGATACGTCTTGTGACTGGGGGCGCAGCATAGTACATGCAAAATTTCTGGCTAGTCATGTTCACGAACGGGTCATGCCAAAATTTCATAAAATCTATTATTTACTTTGTTATTTATTTTAAAATTATTAGAATTAAAGAGTAATTAAATTTGATTATTCTTAATCAATTTTAAATAATAATGAAATTGATTTAATTGACCAATTAAATTAATAGTTAATTGGTGAATTTTATTAATTTATTATTATTTAATCTTGATTGTTTGTAAATCAAATTAATTAGTATTTTCAGGTTGTTTTATGATTTTAGTGTTCTATTATTTATTATCAGGTTGATTTGATTAATTTAGTTGATTAAATAAGTTATTGGATTTCAGTTGGTTATATGTAATCCTGTGTTTGTATATAAATGTGATTGACTGCTACGTGCTAAATTATATGTTAATAACTTAAGTGTTTAATAGTAATGCTAGAGTCGAGTCAGTGCGTGTTTATCTGTTATCTGCTACGTGTACTTGTTAGTTTATATTAGTTATATTTAGTTAGATTGCGTTGGGTAGGTAGTAATAGAAATGAGCTGTGAGTATTGGTTAGTATCTAACCTAGAAATTTGATATTATAGAGACCAGTAAAGACAAAGGAAAGGATGAGGTCCAGTAGCACCAGTTAACTCACTATCCAGGCAAGTTTACTAACTCGTACTCTTTTGTTCGGAGTATCGTAGCAAGATTCCTGTTTTCAATCTTAATTTAATTACTTGTTGCATAACCAGTTCCTATTCATATCTTGTGATTGAAACGACCTATCTATTTCCATCTTGACAGTTCTATTTCGGTCCATAATTCATACAGTGCAGTATCTTGTGATTGCCAGATTTAAGCCTGGTTCTTCTTTATTGAAACCCGGTTCTTCTTTATTGAACCCCGATTCTTCTTTATTGAAACCTGATTCTTCTTTATTGAGATCTGATTCTTCTTTATTGGTTCAACCTAACCTAGTCTGAGAATCTGAATCAGACATTGAAAGTATTCATTTGAGTTAACCAGGTAGTCGATTGTTCCGACACCTAAGTCCCCTAGAACTTAATTGCTCGAGTATTAAAGAGCTCAACCAGATCAATTCTGCATAAACACAACTCTTTTTTTTCTTTTTTTTATTTTTTTTTATTTCGGAATGAGTGTGCTTTGCTTTTCCTCATCCCTCCCTAGACTACTCATTTTTTACAATGAGCGGCTACTAGCCATTTGACTCCTAGCCTTATTAACAACTAGCATGAAATCCATGTTTTCCCCCAAACTTAGACTTAAGTGCTTCTTTGTTTTCAAGAGAATAATAAAACATTCTAAATGTAAGCAAGTGATTAAATTCTAACATCCAAACAACCATGGTCTGATCAAATCCAAAAGCAACCAATGAGACTTATGAAATTAATTTGTTTCTGGCATGCAAGTCAATTCCTAGGAACTTAATCAACCCTTTATTCATCATAAGCACACTCCAATCAACATCGACTCATCAACGGAAATAGCCAAGTCCTACGGGATCATGAAATATGCTATGCAAATGCAACTAAATGGACTCACATGATAGATATAAACACTAATGCAAACAGAATGCTCTAAATGACATAAACATGCAAAGATATGAATGAATTAACTATATATGCAATATGAATCCTATATGAACACACACTAACACTACTATTCCTTAATTATCACCCCCAAACTTAAAATATTCAATGTCCTCATTGAAGGTAATAACAAGGAAAGTGCAGAGAATACCTAATCATCAGCAGGACCACCCTCCTCAGGTGGTGTATCCGGTGGTGGATAAACAGAACCCTCTCCAAAGTGAGGCCAAGCAATATCAACTCCAGTGGCTCTGAATGCAGTACCCAAAGCCTGAGTCAAATCCTGATCAAAGCGGCTATGAATGTCATGCATGGCGTCTATACGCCGAGTCAGCCGCCTATACTGAACATCCCCGAAACCAGACCTATCCACCTCACGCTGAATCCCAGATGGACCTCCCCTCCGTGTTGCAGGCTCTCGAGGTGGAGCCTCTCCTTCCTCATCATCAAAATCAGTATAACCCAACCCAGAGTAGTCGGGAGCACCACCTGTCCAATCCTCCATCCTAGAAATCGTCGAATGATCAATAGGAGCACTAGGTAACTGAAGCTGCTCCTCCTCTGACCAACGAACACCAACAACAGAACACAATTTGGTAACAATAGAGGCATGAGGAATCGCCCCCGTTGTACCACCTCTCAAGAACTTCACAATATTTCTATGAATGAGTTCCCCAAGATCAATGTACTCCTCATTCAAAATCCCCCAGAGAATAATAGCCCTGTCCACTGTAACCTCATGCGAATGCGAATATGGCAAAATATTAGCACACAAAAACATATTCCATGCCCTCGCATACCTGTTCATCGCAGAAGCCGAGAAAGTGACCGGCTCAGTGGTGCCAGCCCTATACTTCCAAGTTGTACTCGAGATCAACATCATCCCGGGTCTTCAAAGACCAATCCTCTTCACCCCTCCTTTTCCTAGGCAAATTCAAAACCCGATGAATCGCCTTTGTAGTGTAATCCACAGTCAAGCCCCAGACCACGCTATATCCATTCTTATCGGCCTTAGCATTAGCGTAGAACTCATGCACAATACTCAACGGGACCGGTCCCGGTGCTTCACAAAAACTCTCTCAACCCTTTGCTGTAATCATTCGGAACAAGTACCCATCAGTAGGTTGAGGCAAAAACCCCCTTTCCTTAGCCACGCCTTTATAAAGCAACCGTGTGAATTCTGCTTGAGCCTCCGGAGAAGAAAATTTCTCACCCCCAAATCCCATACTCGAATCATCCTCAGAAGAAGAACGATTAGCGCTACTGCTACCAGCGAATCGAGGTCTCTTTGGAGCCATAGAATTGAGAAGTACAGATGTAAGTATGTGTATGTATAGGTTAGAGAGAGAATGATAGATATGGGTAAGGAGGCTAGGGTTTGTAGATAGGGGCTGGGGAGGGGTAGAATTAGGTTTAAATAGGGGAATTCCACACAAAAAATCTATTTTTTTGAGAATTTTTTCACTTTTTTCGATTTTTTTACTTTTCTGGCAGAGACCCATGCGCGGGAGCGCTTCACATTCTGCCCAGAATTTTTTTTTTTTTGATTTTTTGATTTTTTTTTTAAACAAAAATGCTACAACAAAAGCGTGGGTTGCTGTTGGGTTTCGGGGCATCATACGCAGCGAAAACAGTCGTAAAAACAATAATAATCTGAAACCCTAACCCTAGGATCCGTGTACAAGACATGGCTGATTATGGAGAAACGAAATCATACCTTAATTGAGCTTATAATATTCAGAAACTTGTAGGTCCTTGTTGTAACCACCACCACGCAGCCCTTGTTCAAGATCTGCGTCGCCAAAGTAGTCCACACAAATGCTTGATCGTCCAACGATCACGGAGTTGGTACTAGCCAAATAAAAACGCCCTCAAAACCTTCTCTCTCTGTTTCTAGCCTCTCTAATATGCAGAGCTGCTAGGGTTTTTTCTGAAAACGAATTTTGTAACAAAACCTAATACAATACATCATAATGTATTTATTGAAAGAGAATTTTGGGCCTTGCTTAATCTGATTGGGCTTCCAAAACCCAATCTGATTATTAGTATTATTAATTATAATATTCGAATTATTATATAATTAATCAAGTCCTACTTAATTAATCCAATAATTCAATAATAATAATAATTCAATTAAATTCTAAATTTAATTAATGCTCCGTTTAAAACGTTCTTTATGTGTAACCCTTTAGGTTATTATTACGTTGGCAATAATTTTAATATCTCATAATAAAATTATAAACAATGAGCGGCATCTAGTAATACATCATTGCTACCCAAGAAATAATAATAATTGGTGATCCAATTAAACCTTTCGTGACTAATGTTTCCGTGTAATATAATCCCTTTAACCAAATATTATAGATTAAACTCGAGGCATGTTATTAGTCATCCTCTTCAACATTTAATCCAGGTTTCCTTGATCAATGAGTAGACTATTAAAACAAATCAATATTTGAGCATGGCCATGCATTTTCATAGTCTCACTCAATCAAGAGGCCAATAATATCTCTCCTAATAATAGGAGGGTTAAATCCTATATCTATCATTCATATTTCTCATACGACTCATAATATACCCGATGTCTACTTTTATCATCACCCGGTCAAAGGTAACTTTTAATGGAATCAAAGTATATTAATCCTCGTATAGAAATATAATGATCTCAAGTCTAAGGATCATTACACCATTATCACTGTGAGCTATTCTAATGACTTTATTACCATGTAGAATCTCACTGTGGGTCTATCCGGTGCCATGTAGAATATTACATGCACCTATGTTCTTGACTTTAGTATCACTATACCTATGACCAATGAGATGTGGTCATTTAGTCAACGAACATACTAATCTTTATGCATCATAATTGTCCCAATTCATAATGCTTAATTAGGGATATCTTTAGGAATATAAACACTATTCATATAATCTCATTTTTAAGTCACATACTTAAAGATATAGAATACGTGTTCAATATTCCACGGACATTTATTACTCTAACATTAATATCGCAGTAAATAAAGACATAATAATTATTGTCGAATAATCAATAGAACATAATCATTATTAAATAACAAATAGTGTTTCCCAGAAGTACAATTGTATTATCTCTAGGGCACTAACACTAACAGTTGCCTCCCACGAAGCGCTTGTTTTACGTCAATAGCTTGATGTGATTCCATTCTCTCATTCAGTCGTAACCAGAACCGCGGTCTCCGCCTCGCGATTCACACGTTCACCAAAATACGGTTTCAAAAACTTCCACTGCACCATGTGGAAACACCGTTTTGACCGTGAATGGTCCCGACCACCTTGACTTAAGTTTTCCAGGAAAAAGTTTGAGACGAGAGTTGAAAAGCAAAACTAGCTGGCCAGGTACAAATGAAATTTGCACCAACTTTTTATCATGCCATCTCTTGACCTTCTCCTTGTATAACTTGTGATTTTCATAAGCCTGTAGACGAAACTCATCCAACTCGTTAATCTGAAGCATTCTTTTCTCTCCTGCTGCTGACAAATCAAAATTCAACTTCTTCAATGCCCAATATGCCTTGTGCTCTAGCTCGGCAGGCAAATGACAAGCCTTGCCATACACCAGTTGAAACGGTGACGTACCTAACAGTGTCTTGTAAGCCGTTCTGTAAGCCCAAACAGCTTCATCAAGCTTCAACGACCAATCCTTCCTCGAAGGATTTACCACTTTCTCTAGAATACGCTTGATTTCCCTGTTAGAAACCTCTGCTTGACCATTCGTTTGAGGGTGATAAGCAGTAGCAACACGATGATTGATGTTATACCTAGCCATTAAGGCTGTGAACTTGCGGTTGCAGAAGTGCGTACCCTCATCACTGATGATTACCCTTGGAGTTCCAAAACGCGTGAAAATTTGCTTATGCAGAAAACTCAGCACCACTTTAGCATCATTGGTCGGTAAAGCCTTTACCTCGACCCATTTAGAAACGTAATCCACCGCTAACAGTATGTACTGATTATTGCATGAAGAAACAAATGGTCCCATGAAATCGATTCCCCAGACATCGAAAATCTCCACTTCAAGCAGCATATTAAGAGGCATTTCGTTCCTCCTAGAGATATTACCAACCCTTTGGCATCGATCACATCTCAACACAAAGTGATGCGCATCTTTAAACAGAGTTGGCCAATAAAATCCTGCCTGAAGTACTCGAGTAGCTGTCTTCTCTCCACCATAATGACCTCCATAAGTGGTGGAATGGTAATCTCTCAAGACACCCTTAGTTTCACTATATGGAATGCATCGTCTTATCATCTGATCAGCTCCCTGCCTGAATAAGAATGGCTCGTCCCAACGGTACCACTTCACATCATGTAGAAACTTCTTCCTTTGAGCATAAGAGAATTCAGCAGGGATGACATTACTCACAAGATGGTTCGCAATATCTGCAAACCATGGTTCTTCATCTTGCACCCCAAAAAGTTGCTCATCAGGAAAAAATTCATTGATTAGAGTTTTATCCCCTGAATTCTTACTATGGTCTTCCAACCTTGACAAATGATCCGCTACCTGGTTTTCTGTACCTTTTCTGTCCTTAATTTCCAAATCGAATTCTTGAAGCAAAAGAACCCAACGAATCAACCGAGGCTTTGAATCTTTCTTCGAAATCAGATATCGAATGGCTGCATGATCAGTATAGACTATCACCTTAGTCCCAAGCAAATACGATCTGAATTTCTCAAAACTGTAAACAATTGCCAAGAGCTCCATCTCTATAGTGGTGTAGTTCAGTTGTGCATCGTTGAGAGTTTTGCTAGCATAGTAGATCACATGAAACACTTTGTTCTTTCTTTGACCTAGAACAGCTACCACGGTGTAACACCCCCAGATCCGGGGTCAGGAATCTGGGTTGTCACGCTCCATCAATATACCATACCTGCATTACTTACAACATTCTACTAATACAACTCCAAAGACCCCAATCACTTACGCACACACACACAAGTTATAGCCTTGGAAATGAGCAACAATAAGTAACATTTGTTATTACAATCCAAATGTACTATCCAGGATCTCATCTATTATTTACAACCTTTACCTGAAGTTACAATAATAGACCTCACAATTCTATACAAGGTTTATTAATACAAACCCACTCAAAATAATTCTCACTAATTCAAGCTGCAACTATTCTGCTCACACCGACATTATCCATCCTGCATCAACTAACTCCAGGGTGGTCTTTCCATTCCCTTGCTCTCGTAACACGAGGTGGATTCGGCAATGTTTTCCTCAAACTGAAAGATTTAATAAAGCAAGAATGAGCTAATAGTGCTCAGCAAGAAATCTATCCCAATTTAAATCTTTAAACCTTTTAGGGAGATAATCCATATGGGATCAAAGCTTTTATTACTATTAGGGTCTAACCCCAAAATAGTATACCGTTTAAAATACCGTATGACTCATAATCATACTCATATACTCTTCGTAAATCCTTTAGGAAAATCCTTGGTATCAGTATGGTAACCCAAGACTCAAGACATATCGTTTTAAAATAGAGGTTATCATTAGAATCAAGGCTTAAAGCCTATTTATTGATTCAAAATACCATACAGTTCAATATCTTTATAACCACATGTTACGCATTAAACAGATAAAATACTAGCATGACATAAAAGATGAAGTTACGAGGAAAAGTAATATAATGATTCCGTAACCCAAAATCCACTTATGCATATATAATCTGAGTAAAGTTTTATCAGAGTAAGGTTTTTCGACCCCCTGCAAACATGATCGGTAAACCTGTACTAAGGGGGCTACCCTTAGTCCCTTTCAATACATGTTGAAGAATTATCCATATTGGATGATGAACCAATACCGGAGTTGCTACCGCGTCCGTCGTACCAACCATACTATGATCAGTAGCAGGTCGTACAACAAAAATATGTTCTCTACATGTAGATGGAAGAATCACGACAGCCTGACATTGTCTACCGCCTTCCCGGATCTCCCGGCCCATTTGGGGCAATAAAATGGATGGGTCGGCGCAACTGGACCTCTTACACCACTCCTAGTTCGGATGAAATCCATGACTCTGAAACGTAAAGATCGTCCTCCTTTCCCCAAGTGTAATACTTGTTGATACGACTCCACTAAGTAGTTATATCTAGGTTGGAAAGGAAGATTCTCCAATATTTCCCAAGCCATTGCTTGTTAATGGATATCGACTTGTTCCATCAATTTATTCCTCGATCGTTGAGGTAGTTACACAACATTTGACTTGCAGCAATTAAATTGCTCCGAGAAAATATCTGTCCCCTGACAGTTTTGAGTTGAGAGTTTAAAATGAGTAGCAGTTACTTAAATCAGGTTCCCCATATTTTTGGTAGTTGAGCGAGTATTTAAATCCTCTTAAAAGATAGATTTAAATGGAAAGACAGTGTTTGGGAACCTCCCCTTGATTTAAAATAATTAATAATACAACTTGGAATATCCTTCATAGGTATTGAAGGTCGAGGGTAAACTTTAAATAATATAACTCATTTTAAAATGTGTTAAAAGTATTTAATACATAATCGAATAATTTTTATTAAAAAAATAAACCTTAAACAAATATTCAAAAATAATATTCATTAAATAAATAATGATTGAATGAATATTCAAAATAATATTCATTAACTAAATAAGGATTAAATGAATATTCAAAATAATATTCATTAAATAAATAAGGATTAAATTAATATTCAAAATAATAATATTCATTAAATAATCATTAAATGAATATTCAAAATAATATTCATTAAATAAATAATCATCGAATAACAGTTACCCGATATCTTTATCGGAAAATAATCTTTAACATATACAGAAAATATAACTACTTCCGGTTTAAAGAATAAAATTCATACGCCCTTTACCTAGGGCATTTATAAAAACCTGGCTTCTAACTAATATCCCATATTTAGCTTAGAAGCCCATAATTAAATCGTAACCTCATGTATCACTATATATAGCAGTTCGAAGACAAGCATGCAATTTATATATCGCAATGTACTTGGGAATAAAACATGTATACTTCTCATTTGCATATCATATACGAAAGCATTTTATTATCACAACAACAGTAAGCATAGGTTTCGAAAACTTGCATCTATCATATGCATATATTACCTCTCATTATTTTTAATACCATCACATCTATATACGATGTGAGGTTTGAAAGCATGCATAATACATATGCATATGCATCATCAGAATATTTTACTTTAAAACATAGCAGGGAATGAGAAAACTTGCCTGGAAATCCCGAAGTAGCAATAAGTCTCAGGTTGGTCCAGTAATCTAGAATCAACACAAGGTTCAAGATTAATAACTTAAACGCTTTCACCATACTAAGTATATACTATCTCAAGTACAAAGTCCATTTTCAAGTTAACTCCTTAAGATCCTCTACTCGAGCATGCTCGCTCACGCATTTTTATAAAATTGAAATATAATCCTTTTTAACAAGAAATCTTTTCGAGGGTCTTCCTAAACGTACCTAGCATGTTAACACAAAGTTTCACATTCCAATAAGTCGCTTAAGAGGTTTGATCACTATCTCAAAGTTCATGCAATGAACTACTTAGTTACGCGAAACCGCTTTCACTAAAACGGACGTTTCTCCTAAACCGTAAATCGAAACGATACGATTCTTTCGCTAAAACAAACTAGGAAACAGGGCCTACATGATCATGGTCAGAAACCTTATGTTTATGCCCTTTAAAGTATTCGCGATTTCTGTCCAACTTCCTAAGTAAAATTTTACATGGTAACAACGCTTAAACGCGATTCCCGTGTTTAAAACACTCTAATCAATTCATCAATCCACAACCAACAATCACAACCCAAGGATCTCCTCCAAATCACTTTATTTCTGTCTAAACATACTCATAACACTAATCACTAGTTCAACCATCAATCAATCCATTAAACCTCATACATATCATGTAAATCATCTCTAAATCATACTATCACTAACAATCATCCATTTATACACTAATATCAAATCATAATTAAAAGTGTGAGAGGGTTTATACCTTTCTTGGTACTTAATATAGACTATATATGGCTAGTATACCCTTCCTTGCTCCTTGATTATCCTTTACAAGCCTTAAACTTCAAGATCAAAACAAGAAACTACTTGAAGTTACTATTCATCCTCATCTTGTAAAATCCATAACAAATCGAACAATAAGAGTTTGGTGCTAAACATTTTACCAGACCTTGTGCTCTTGATAAGATTTCTTTTGAGTTATAGATCATCAAATTTGAAGGTACCTAGCTAGGGTTTTGAGCCCCATCTTTCCGCTGGACAGAAACTGGACAGATTGGGTTCTCCAACTTGGGGAAGAGATTTGGCTAGGCTACCCTCCTTTTATGACCATGAAATTTTGAAAGAATGTTACCCATGGAGTGGAGAAGCTATGGTTAAAATTTGGTGATTTAAGGATGAGTAGAACTCAAGTTATGAAATTGTTCTCCTCCCTTGGTCATGCTCTGGGCAGATTGTTGAAGAAATGGGGTGGGGAGAGTTTTCTTTGCTTTTCCTTGATATTTTCTTGATAAAGTGAAGTGGGTGGATGCTGATTAATGTGTAAGAGATGATGATGTAGTGTGCTTATGTCATCTTTGGTTTAGTGAGTCATATAGCTTGTTTGCCTCATCATCAGGACACATGTCAAGCAATGGGAGATCATGGTGGCAAGATAGCTTTACTAGTTTGTTCCTTTTCACATGGATGATACAATTGTTGCATTTCTTCGATTAATCTTGTTACATGTTACTTCCATGCTTTTATTTAATCCACTAAGTGTCACGTTGTTCAGTTACGGCTTAATCTCGTTGAACGTTCGCAGGGATTTCTTAAGTGTTCTATCGAAGTAGTTTACCGTAAACGTTCTTGATATCCTAATAACTTTAATAAATCCATATCCATGGAATTGAAAATTTAAAATCCTCCAATATATTTAAATAATGATTAATCCATCCGTAATAGGTGAAATTTCGGAGAAAACAGAAAATGCTCTTTTTCTGATTCTGACAGCTTTTGCATTCCTTCATTTTCATAGTAGATCACTAATACGACTTCGAAAGTTCATTATCCCAACTCGTACATAGGGTGGTCTGAACATCTTTTTCGGTTCAGAAATTTACTATTCATCAAAAAAATAATTTTTTTTTTTAACTAAGTCCAAAATTTGGGGTTATTACAGTCTCCCCTCCTTAAAAGGATTCCGTCCTGGAATCTAAGAAAATAGGCGAGGTTACTCTTCAACTCTCTGGTTTCATTACAACACTTTCTCATTCCGGTCTGTGATATCTACCGGACACTTTATATAAGCCAATTCTGGCTTTGCTCATATACACCCATTTTCTATCAACATTCGATTATTTTTGCAATCGGCGGTACAACACTTACCGTAACTTCGGTTCTCTGAAATGTTTCTTTCAGTTGGTCTGTCGGTCTGCGGATCCTACGTAGTACTCGCACTCAATCTCGTTGCCAAACATGTTTGGAAAACTCCTCCCGAATCGGGAGTTCAATCATTGGTTCTTATCTGACACGATGGTGACTGGAACTCCACGTCACCCAACTATCTCTTTCGTAACTCTTCGGTTAACGATCTCTTGCTGATAACAAAATATGAGTAGACTCATTCGATCCATCAATTATAGCTCAATTGACGTCATAGTCCGACTTGATTCTTGTTGATCCTATCAGAGAGTCCATTATAGTAAAATTACAATCCTAATCAGGAATCTCTATTAACTGTGATAGTCAACTAGGTCTTTGTTCTGCCTTCATTTTCTGACATATCCAATATTTGTTTACCAATCGATAAATCCTTTTATTTATCCGACCACTTATAACATTTCCTTAACTTTCTTTACCTTTTTGCACTCTCGGTGTAGCTGTCTCTTTATGACAGATCTTTATTCCTTAATTCGTTCTGGCTCATTCAGGACCTTTAAATAATCCTTTATGTTCTCGTGACTTCAAACTTCATCCTTTCAGTTCTTCTTATTAGTCATTCCGAAGATTTAGCATCTTTCATTTCTTGAACATTTGGAATCCAAACTTGGTAAAATATACCTTATGATTTCTGGAAATGTTCTCACATTTCTTGATCCATTCAACTTTTTCAGTCTTTCGAGTAAGTCTGGTCATTGGGGCTGTTATCTTAGCAAAATCTTGTACACATATTCGGTAATATCCGACTAAATCCACAAAATTACTCACCTCGGTTGGTGTGGTTGGTCTTTCCTAGTTTGAGACGTCTCCTATCTTTGCAGGGTCAACCAGTACTCCTTTACTGTTGACCACATGTCCTAAAATTGTACTCCCTTTAGCCAAAACTCGCACTTTGAGAACTTGGCATATAACTTTTCTCTCCTCAGTGCTTCTAACACGATCCTCAAATGTTCTGCATGTTCTTCCTCTGTCTTTGAGGTAAACCTAAATATTGTTGATGTCACTATGACATACTTATCCAAATACTTCTTGAAAAGTCGATTCAGCACGTCCATGAAAGCTGCAAGGGCATTCGTCAGCCCAAACGACATTACTAAAAACTCGTAGTGTCCATACTTGGTGCGAAACGCAGTCTTGGGTACGTTCTCAGGCTTAATATTCAATTGGTGGTATCCAGTTCTTAATAAATATTCGAGAATTTAACTACATCATGCAGCCGATCGATTAAATCACCGATCCTTGGCAGGGGTATTCATTCTTAACAATTAGCCTATTTAGCTCTCGATACTCTATGCACAGCCTCATGCTGCCGTCCTTTTTCTTCACCAATAACGCGGGTGCATCCCACGGTGACGCACTTGGTCTTATCATTCCTTCCCCTAACAATTTCTACAATTGAGCGACTAATTTCTTCATCTCGACTGGAGCTAGTCGGTACGGGGCCTTTGAAATTGGCGCCGTTCTTGGAGCTAATTCTATACCAGACTTTATTTCTCTATCGGGTGGTAACCCCGGAAGATCTTCTGGAAATACATCCTCGAATTCTTTAACCACGGGGATATTCTGTACACTAGGTACTTTCCGTTTCGTATCCATCACAGTTGCTAAACAAGTTTCATCTTCTTGGAGGTCAAACGTTTCCTCGTCCGACAATCTGAATTTTTACTTCCTTTCTTTCTCAATCTATTCGCGTTTCATACTCTATTTTCTTTATGCCCATTTCTTTCTCGTCCACTTTGTTTCCATTTCCATCACAGTCGTTTCATTAACCACGGTAACATAATCAGTCGTTTCAAACGCTTCGTTATTCTGAATTCACATCATGTGAAACAAACCTTGGCAATTTCCGTAAACTTCGATTCATAATTTATTGGACTCATTTGTTTTAGCTCTCAGCTTCAACACTCTCTTTTTCCAAATTCTCAGGAAAATACTTGCATGGTACCAAGAATACTTCAAGCAACTGAATGCTTTATATATATATAAAAAAAACTTTGTAAAATTTCTCGCTGAGGGGGCGACCTGGTTAGGTCTCAATCAAATTATCATTTGAAAATCTTCCCACCATACTTCACTGCATACAAATGCATCATGAATTCACTTATAAAAATTTGACCGAAAGTTGAACTTAGTGATACAATAACTAGTTCACTTCAAGAAACATTAACAACTAGTTGAACAAAATTTGCTAGTTTGATTGGTTTGGAACGCAGCATCTAGCTAGGATGATTAGCTAGATTTTCATCATATCATTAAAATTTCAACTAGTTAGAACAATTAACTAGTCACTCATTATGGCACATGCAATTAGCCATTTTCAATTTATTAGTACAAAAATCTCGGCATCGTAGTCAAAGAAAGAAAGAAAGCAAAATTTTTGACTACTCGGATAATGAATTATAAAGAAGAATAATAAGTTTGGGACGAACAAGGTAATTATAACCCTTGAATAAAATATATGATATGAATAGGAAATTCTTGGTATCGGAACAATCGATAACCTCCCACCAAACATTTCTCATCAGTGAAACGGTCCACCCAAAGGTGTCTCCGTACATAAACTTTATCAAATTTTCCAATAGAATTGAATTCGGAATATCAATATCAAATTGATATCCTTTCTACGATTTCAACGTCTGATGTGCAAATCTCTCCTTAATAGGAGAAAAGAATTTCCGAGTAATCTCTGAAATATATATCATCCATGTTTTAAACACATAGCTAGATATTTATGAACTCAACTGAGGAGTCCAAGTATGAAAAAAAAAGAAACCGAATATCAAAATAATCGTTAAAGAATATTCGTCAAATAATTAAGGAAGCATTAATTGAACATTCCTTAGATAATTGAAAGAATACGAAATAAATTATAGACCTGGAAGGATAGATGAATAATGGTTCCCTCTTCAGGTCGTCCTGGAACATGAACAAAACGCTCCGGTGAGTAATGGTAAGTTAACTCTGCGTATTTAAACCTCAAAGGTAATGAGAGGAGAAAAGAAAAGAAATAAAATGAAGATAGCAATTGTTGGTTGCATCCCAAGTTGAAGTAGGAAACTAGAAAGGTTACCTGACATGAATTATTCAAGGTAACACGGGCATGAACAATTTTAGATTGAGGAGTGTACCAGCAAGTAGATACCAAGAGGTCAATGGTCATCATAATTTCTAACATCACCCGTACGAGGATGATCTTATCTTTCTGCCTTTATGGCTTATGGTACTAACCAACGGTACCTCAAAATCGTACAAGTCCTTAAATAGGTCGGGAGTTCGAAACATATTCGCCATTCCCCGATAATCGTTCAGAGATTGGGCCTCCTACGGCTGCATCAACACATCCTCAAAAGATGAAGGTCGATTAACGTATATGTAATTTCTTAACACTAGTGGTATCGAACGAATCCAACCCCAGGCCACCATAGGTCTCGTCCCTCGTAGGTCCTGAGATTGTCGCATTGCTCGTCGCAACCATACGTGTCTTTATCAGAATCACGCTATTCATTCTTCATATCTTTGATTTCTGAGTTGAGCCATCATGGCCTATCTTACGAAATGTACTCGCGATGCGATTTAGCACGTTCGTCTCACGATAACGTTCTGGTACTATACGTATGCAACAGTCTCCTTTTTGGGTAACAAAATACCCATCGACGGAAAAGACACCAACTCTTGTGGAATCGTTGTTCTCAAGGCTTGGACCTCATACACAAGATAATGCCCTAACTAGTCCACGCAATTTAGTAATTCGGATCGCGTAAAGGACTGTAAACGTCTCAATCTTCACATGTGCTGCCTTCTCGTGGCAAACTACGATGAACTTCAAACACTTAGGTTCTTACTAAGTCAAGTTATCCATTGGTATTGGCCATTCCGACCTTACCCCAACTGCAACGGAGACTCTACTTCGCGTCTTATCTTAATGTTTTCGATAATCCGTGTACAATTCTAAACATCCTTCTCATCATTATGATGATCTTCAACGGTTCTATCAGTCCTCCGATAAGTCCTCAACTAAACTCTTTAATCTTAACATCCTCAGTGGCACTACTTCCGGTAGTCCACTTAACGAACTCTATATGAGTCCTCTCGTCATTCTCTTACTTCGATATAACTCTTAACACTCTCATATCCAAGTTTATAACTTAACTCTCTGATACCATTTCTGTAACACCCCCAGATCCGGGGTCAGGAATCTGGGTTGTCACGCTCCATCAATATACCATACCTGCATTACTTACAACATTCTACTAATACAACTCCAAAGACCCCAATCACTTACGCACACACACAAGTTATAGCCTTGGAAATGAGCAACAATAAGTAACATTTGTTATTACAATCCAAATGTAATATCCAGGATCTCATATATTATTTACAACCTTTACCTGAAGTTACAATAATAGACCTCACAATTCTATACAAGGTTTATTAATACAAACCCACTCAAAATAATTCTCACTAATTTAAGCTGCAACTATTCTGCTCACACCGACATTATCCATCCTGCATCAACTAACTCCAGGGTGGTCTTTCCATTCCCTTGCTCTCGTAACACGAGGTGGATTCGGCAATGTTTTCCTCAGACTGAAAGATTTAATAAAGCAAGAATGAGCTAATAGTGCTCAGCAAGAAATCTATCCCAGTTTAAATCTTTAAACCTTTTAGGGAGATAATCCATATGGGATCAAAGCTTTTATTACTATTAGGGTCTAACCCCAAAATAGTATACCGTTTAAAATACCGTATGACTCATAATCATACTCATATACTCTTCGTAAATCCTTTAGGAAAATCCTTGGTATCAGTATGGTAACCCAAGACTCAAGACATATCGTTTTAAAATAGAGGTTATCATTAGAATCAAGGCTTAAAGCCTATTTATTGATTCAAAATACCATACAGTTCAATATCTTTATAACCACATGCTACGCATTAAACGGATAAAATACTAGCATGACATAAAAGATGAAGTTACGAGGAAAAGTAATAAAATGATTCCGTAACCCAAAATCCACTTATGCATATATAATCTGAGTAAGGTTTTATCAGAGTCATAACTCATAAAATAAAAGATGAAGTTGCAAGGATTTATTGCAACTTCATTTTTCTTTAAACACTTTTCGACCCCCTGGCAACATGATCGGTAAACCTGTACTAAGGGGGCTACCCTTAGTCCCTTTCAATACATGTTGAAGAATTATCCATATTGGATGATGAACCAATACCGGAGTTGCTACCACGCCCGTCGTACCAACATTACTATGATCAGTAGCAGGTCGTACAACAAAAATATGTTCTCTACATGTAGATGGAAGAATCACGACAGCCTGACATTGTCTACCGCCTTCCCGGATCTCCCGGCCCATTTGGGGCAATAAAATGGATGGGTCGGCGCAACTGGACCTCTTACACCACTCCTAGTTCGGATGAAATCCATGACTCTGAAACGTAAAGATCGTCCTCCTTTCCCCAAGTGTAATACTTGTTGATACGACTCCACTAAGTAGTTATATCTAGGTTGGAAAGGAAGATTCTCCAATATTTCCCAAGTTATTGCTTGTTATTGGATATCGACTTGTTCCATCAATTTACTCCTCGATCGTTGAGGTAGTTACACAACATTTGACTTGCAGCAATTAAATTGCTCCGAGAAAATATCTGTCCCCTGACAGTTTTGAGTTGAGAGTTTAAAATGAGTAGCAGTTACTTAAATCAGGTTACCCATATTTTTGGTAGTTGAGCGAGTATTTAAATCCTCTTAAAAGATAGATTTAAATGGAACGATAGTGTTTGGGAACCTCCCCTTGATTAAAAATAATTAATAATACAGCTTGGAATATCCTTCATAGGTATTGAAGGTCGAGGGTAAACTTTAAATAATATAACTCATTTTAAAACGTGTTAAAAGTATTTAATACATAATCGAATAATTTTTATTAAATAAATAAACCTTAAACGAATATTCAAAAATAATATTCATTAAATAAATAATGATTGAATGAATATTCAAAATAATATTAATTAACTAAATAAGAATTAAATGAATATTCAAAATAATATTCATTAAATAAATAAGGATTAAATGAATATTCAAAATAATTATATTCATTAAATAATCATTAAATGAATATTCAAAATAATATTCATTAAATAAATAATCATCGAATAACAGTTACCCGATATCTTTATCGGAAAATAATCTTTAACATATATAGAAAATATAACTACTTCCGGTTTAAAGAATGAAAATCATACGCCCTTTACCTAGGGCATTTATAAAAACCTGGCTTCTAACTAATATCCCATATTTAGCTTAGAAGCCCATAATTAAATCGTAACCTCAAGTATCACTATATATAGAAGTTCGAAGACAAGAATGCAATTTATATATCGCAATGTACTTGGGAATAAAACATGTATACTTCTCATTTGCATATCATATACGAAAGCATTTTATTATCACAACAACAGTAAGCATAGGTTTCGAAAACTTGCATCTATCATATGAATATATTACCTCTCATTATTTTTAATACCATCACATCTATTTACGATGTGAGGTTTGAAAGCATGCATAATACATATGCATATGCATCATCAGAATATTTTACTTTAAAACATAGTAGGGAATGAGAAAACTTGCCTGGAAATCCCGAAGTACCAATAAGTCTCAGGTTGGTCCAGTAATCTAGAATCAACACAAGGTTCAAGATTAATAACTTAAACGCTTTCATCATACTAAGTATATACTATCTCAAGTACAAAGTCCATTTTCAAGTTAACTCCTTAAGATCCTCTACTCGAGCATGCTCGCTCACGCATTTTTATAAAATTGAAATATAATCCTTTTTAACACGAAATCTATTCGAGGGTCTTCCTACACGTACCTAGCATGTTAACACAAAGTTTCACATTCCAATAAGTTGCTTAAGGGGTTTGATCACTATCTCAAAGTTCATGCAATGAACTACTTAGTTACGCGAAACCGCTTTCACTAAAACGGACGTTTCTCCTAAACCGTAAATCGAAACGATACGATTCTTTCGCTAAAACAAACTAGGAAACCTTATGTTTATGCCCTTTAAAGTATTCGGGATTTCTGTCCAAACTTCCTAAGTAAAATTTTACATGGTAACGACGCTTAAACGCGATTCCCGTGTTTAAAACAATCTAATCAATTCATCAATCCACAACCAACAATCACAACCCAAGGATCTCCTCCAAATCACTTTATTTCTGTCTAAACATACTCATAACACTAATCACTAGTTCAACCATCAATCAATCCATTAAACCTCATACATATCATGTAAATCATCTCTAAATCATACTATCACTAACAATCATCCATTTATACACTAATATCAAATCATAAGTAAAAGTGTGAGAGGGTTTATACCTTCCTTGGTACTTAATATAGACTATAGATGGCTAGTATACCCTTCCTTGCTCCTTGATTATCCTTTACAAGCCTTAAACTTCAAGATCAAAACAAGAAACTACTTGAAGTTACTATTCATCCTCATCTTGTAAAATCCATAACAAATCGAAAAATAAGAGTTTGGTGCTAAACGTTTTACCAGACCTTGTGCTCTTGATAAGATTTCTTCTGAGTTATAGATCATCAAATTTAAAGTTACCTAACTAGGGTTTTGAGCCCCATCTTTCCGCTGGACAGAAACTGGACAGATTGGGTTCTCCAACTTGGGGAAGCGATTTGGCTAGGCTACCCTCCTTTGTTGACCATGAAATTTTGAACTGATGTTACCCATGGAGTGGAGAAGCTATGGTTACAATTTGGTGATTTAAGGATGAGTAGAACTCAAGTTATGAAATTGTTCTCCTCCCTTGGTCATGCTCTGGGCAGATTGTTGAAGAAATGGGGTGGGGAGAGTTTTCTTTGCTTTTCCTTGATATTTTCTTGATAAAGTGAAGTGGGTGGATGCTGATTAATGTGTAAGAGATGATGATGTAGTGTGCTTGTGTCATCTTTGGTTTAGTGAGTCATATAGCTTGTTTGCCTCATCATCAGGACACATGTCAAGCAATGGGAGATCATGGTGGCAAGATAGCTTTACTAGTTTGTTCCTTTTCACATGGATGATACAATTGTTGCATTCCTTGGATTAATCTTGTTACATGTTACTTCCATGCTTTTATTTAATCCACTAAGTGTCACGTTGTTCAGTTACGGCTTAATCTCGTTGAACGTTCGCAGGGATTTCTTAAGTGTTCTATCGAAGTAGTTTACCGTAAACGTTCTTGATATCCTAATAACTTTAATAAATCCATATCCATGGAATTGATAATTTAAAATCCTCCAATATATTTAAATAATGATTAATCGATCCGTAATAGGTGAAATTTCGGAGAAAACAGAAAATGCTCTTTTTCTGATTCTGACACTAATACGACTTCGAAAGTTCATTATCCCGACTCGTACATAGGGTGGTCTGAAAATCTTTTTCGGTTCAGAAATTTACTATTCATCAAAAAAATAAAAAAAATAAAAAAATAAATTTTTTTTAACTAAGTCCAAAATTTGGGGTTATTACACACGGCATAGTCACTAGCATCACACATCAACTCGAACGGTTCACTCCAATCAGGTGCAGTAATAATAGGTGTTGTAGTCAACTTCTTCTTCAAAAGCTCGAAAGCAACTAAACAATCTTCATCAAACTTGAAAGAAACATCCTTCTCCAACAAATTACATAAGGGCTTAGAGATTTTTGCGAAGTCTTGAATGAATCACCGATAGAAACCTGCATGACCAAGAAAACTACGAATTCCCTTAACTGAAATTGGTGGAGGAAGATTTTCAATCGTCTCCACTTTGGCCTTATCCACTTCAAGCCCCTTGCTAGATACCTTATGCCCAAGAATGATTCCTTCTTGCACCATGAAGTGACATTTTTCCTAGTTGAGCACCAAATTGGTCTCAACACACCTCTTCAGCACCATGCCCAGATTCTGTAAGCATTCATCATACGAAGTTCCAAAAACTGAGAAGTCATCCATGAACACCTCCACATTCTACTGAGAGCAAGCAGAAACGAAGGCTTTGAAGGATTATTCTCAGTCGAAAATCAATGACATTCAATCTAGCATTGTCAGGCCAGCCATTGTAGCTAATACCTTTGAGATCAAGTCTGGCACGATTCAGATGGTGCAGAATTCAGTTCAGTTTGGGGGTGCTCCGACGGAAGATCCTAATATGCATATTAGGGATTTCATCGAGATTTGCGACACCTTCAAGTTCAACAGAGTGTCGGAAGATGCTGTGAAATTGAGACTTTTCCCATTTTCTCTGAGGGATAAAGCTAAGGGCTGGTTGCAGTCTCTACCAGCAGGTTCTAGTACTACATGGGAGGATCTTGCTCAGAAGTTTCTCACTAAATTCTTCCCTATGGCTAAAACGGCTGCAATCAGGAATGCGCTTACTCAGTTTGCACAGCAATCTGGAGAAACTTTATGTGAAGCTTGGGAGCGTTACAAGGAGATGCTTAGGAAGTGTCCTCATAATGGAATGCCTGATTGGATGGTGATCAATTGTTTCTATAATGGTCTGGGAGGTCAATCACGCCCAATGCTTGATGCGGCATCAGGTGGAGCTCTTTGGGCTAAAAGCTATGAGGAAGCGTATGATCTAATTGAGATGATGGCTGCTAATTAATACCAGAATCCAACTCAGAGGTTATCACAAGGCAAGGTAGCAGGAATTCTGGAAGTGGATGCAGCTACGGCAATAGCAGCTCAGTTAAAGGCTTTGTCTATGAAGGTGGATTCTCTGTCTAACTATGGGGTTCAGCAGTTGGCTAGTTTTTGTGAGTTATGTGCAGGTGCTCATGAAACGACTCAATGTGCCATATCGAATGAATCGGCACAGTTTGTGAGCAATTTCCAGAGACCACAGCAGCCAGCGCCTAACACCTATCATCCTAATAACAGGAACCATCCTAACTTCAGCTGGAGTAACAATCAGGGTGGCCTAGGGCTGAGCAATCGGTCGGTTCGGTCCAGAACCGGACCGAACCGAATAGACCGAGAACCGAATTATCATTTTTTTCCGGACCGAACCGAACCGAAATTGTATTTTGGACCGGAATCGAACCGAACCGAAATAATGCTATTCGGTTCGGTTCTTTCATAAAAGAACCGAAATTTTTTCAAATAAAAATTTTTTTATTTCAAAAAAGCCAAAAAATATGATTTTTCTAAAAATAAAAATATTAGCTAATGAAATACAAGTATGCAATGTAAATATAATAGTTCAAACTTCAAATCTCGAACCAAAAATAAGCCATGCAAAATTTTGAATATATACATACATATAAAATTAATATATTATATATATAAAAATTATATAAATATAAAATAAAAAAATTTCGGTCTATTCGGTTCGGACCGAATTTTTTTTGAAAGAACCAAACCGAACCGATATTTATTTCGGTCTATTCGGTCCGGACCGAAAAGACCGAATTTTCAGAAAATTAGAACCGAACCGAACCGAAATTATACTATTCGGTTCGGTTTTTCGGTTCTGGTTCGGTTCTGCTCAGCCCTAGGGTGGCCAGCAACAACCACAACAGCCGTATCAGCAGTATCAAGGTCAGCAATATGGAGCTAAGCCATTTAACCCTTCTGGTTTTCAGCAGCAGTATGTTCCAAGGCAACCGTACCAACCACCAGGTTTTCAACAACCATCTCAAGGCAATATTGGTCAGTCATCTAATGAAAAATCAGAATTGGAAGAATTGAGGTTAATGTGCAAGAGCCAAGCTGTTTCCATCAAGACACTGGAGAATCAGATAGGTCAGATTGCCAATGCTTTGTTGAACAGACCACAGGGAACTCTCCCTAGTGATACGGAAGCTAATCCAGGCAAAAGGGAGACCAAGGAACATGTAAAAGCAGTTACCTTGCGATCTGGAAGGGTTACGAATGATCAGAACTCAGAAACAGAGCAAAACAAAGAAAATTTGAAAAGTTAACAGTACCTAGGGTGCGCCCGCACTGTTCATAGCGCGCCCGCGCCTCCAATTCTTCTAGAAAGTGAAAAAAATGGAGAAAAAGTTGATCAGTTGGGGGACAAACCGGAGAAGAGTGACCATTCTACTGAGAAACCTATTCCGAAGCAAGCTACAAAGAGCAAGGAAGTCTATCCTCCTCCGCCATTCCCTAAACGTCTTCAGAAGCAGAAGTTGGATAATCAGTTCATTAAGTTTCTTGGTGTTTTCAAGAAGTTGCATATCAATATACCTTTTGCGGAAGCTCTAGAACAAATGCTGAGCTACGTAAAGTTCATGAAGGGTATTCTATCTCGGAAGTTGAAACTCGAGGAGTTGGAGACCGTCGCTCTAACAGAAGAATGCAGTGCTATCCTTCAGCAGAAGTTACCTCCTAAACTCAAAGATCCAGGGAGTTTCACCATACCATGCAGTATCGGCAATCTATCTTTCAACAAGTGCTTGTGTGACTTAGGAGCTAGTATTAATTTGATGTCGTTGTTTGTCTTCATGCAACTTGGGCTGCCTGAGCCTAAACCAACTACTATGTCCTTACAGCTGGCTGACAGGTCTGTCACATATCCTAGAGGTATAGTAGAGGATGTCTTGGTTAAGGTGGATAAGTTTATCTTCCCTGTTGATTTTGTTATTCTGGACTTCGAGGAGGATAAGAGGATTCTTATTATCTTGGGAAGACCGTTCTTGGCTACAGGACGAACTTTGATCGACGTGCAGAAAAGAGAGCTCACAATGAGGGTACATGACCAGAATGTCACCTTCAATGTCTTCAATGCAATGAAATTTCTTACAGAGGAAGAAGAATGCTTTTCAGTGGATCTGGTTGAGTCTGCAGTATACACGGAACTTGAGCAATTGCTTAAGTCAAATACTTTGGATAAGATACTGATAGGTGATTCTGAGACGGAAGATGAAGGAAGAGAAGAGCAAATGCAATACTTGAATGCATCTCCTTGGAAACGGAAGATTGACATGCCATTCGATTCTCTTGGCATAGCAGAGCTGAAGAAATCTCATGAGCGTCTCAAACCATCTATTGAAGAAGCTCCTACACTTGAACTCAAACCACTACCGGAGCACTTGAGGTATGCTTTTTTAGGTGATGCCTCTACGTTACCTGTGATTATTGCATCTAACTTGTCAGGTGGTGAAGAGGAAAAACTTTTGCGGATTCTGAGAGAGTTCAAATCAGCAATTGGATGGACCATAGCGGATATCAAGGGGATCAGTCCGTCGTATTGTATGCATAAAATTCCGCTAGAGCCATGAAGTAAACCAACGGTGGATCCGCAGAGGCGGCTTAATCCTATCATGAAAGAGGTTGTGAAGAAAGAAATTCTTAAGTGGCTGGATGCAGGAATTATCTATCCTATTTCAGACAGCTCATGGGTTAGTCCAGTCCAATGTGTGCCTAAGAAAGGAGGCATGACAGTAGTTGCTAACGAGAAGAATGAGCTTATTCCTACTCGGACAGTTACAGGGTGGAGAATTTGCATGGACTACCGAAAGCTGAATAAAGCCACCAGAAAATATCACTTCCCTCTTCCATTCATTGATCAGATGCTAGACAGGTTGGCTGGCCATGAGTTCTATTGCCTTCTAGATGGTTATTCAGGGTACAATCAGATCTGCATTGCTCCAGAAGATCAGGAGAAGACCACATTCACATGTCCTTTTGGCACGTTTGCGTTCCGTCGCGTTTCTTTCGGACTCTGTGGTGCACCTGCCACCTTTCAGAGGTGTATGATGGCCATTTTCTCAGATATGATGGGCATAAATGTGGAGGTGTTCATGGATGACTTCTCAGTTTTTGGAACTTCGTATGATGAATGCTTACAGAATCTGGGCATGGTGCTGAAAAGGTGTGTTGAGACCAATTTGGTGCTCAACTAGGAAAAATGTCACTTCATGGTGCAAGAAGGAATCATTCTTGGGCATAAGGTATCTAGCAAGGGGCTTGAAGTGGATAAGGCCAAAGTGGAGACGATTGAAAATCTTCCTCCACCAATTTCAGTTAAGGGAATTCGTAGTTTTCTTGGTCATGCGGGTTTCTATCGGCGATTCATTCAAGACTTCGCAAAAATTTCTAAGCCCTTATGTAATTTGTTGGAGAAGGATGTTTCTTTCAAGATTGATGAAGATTGTTTAGTTGCTTTCGAGATTTTGAAGAAGAAGTTGACTACAACACCTATTATTACTGCACCTGATTGGAGTGAACCGTTCGAGTTGATGTGTGATGCTAGTGACTATGCCGTGGGAGCTGTTCTAGGTCAAAGAAAGAACAAAGTGTTTCATGTGATCTACTATGCTAGCAAAACTCTCAACGATGCACAACTGAACTACACCACTACAGAGAAGGAGCTCTTGGCAATTGTTTACAGTTTTGAGAAATTCAGATCGTATTTGCTTGGGACTAAGGTGATAATCTATATTGATCATGCAGCCATTCGATATCTGATTTCGAAGAAAGATTCAAAGCCTCGGTTGATTCGTTGGGTTCTTTTACTTCAAGAATTCGATTTGGAAATTAAGGACAGAAAAGGTACAGAAAACCAGGTAGCGGATCATTTGTCAAGGTTGGAAGACCACGGTAAGAATTCAGGGGATAAAACTCTAATCAATGAATTTTTTCCTGATGAGCAACTTTTTGGGGTGCAAGATGAAGAACCATGGTTTGCAGATATTGTGAACTATCTTGTGAGTAATGTCATCCTTGCTGAATTCTCTTATGCTCAAAGGAAGAAGTTTCTACATGATGTGAAGTGGTACCGTTGGGACGAGCCATTCTTATTCAGGCAGGGAGCTGATCAGATGATAAGACGATGCATTCCATATAGTAAAACTGAGGTTGTCTTGAGAGATTACCATTCCACCACTTATGGAGGTCATTATGGTGGAGAGAAGACAGCTACTCGAGTACTTCAAACAGGATTTTATTGGCCAACTCTGTTTAAAGATGCGCATCAGTTTGTGTTGAGATGTGATCGATGCCAAAGGGTTGGTAATATCTCTAGGAGGAACGAAATGCCTCTTAATATGCTGCTTGAAGTGGAGATTTTTGATGTCTGGGGAATCGATTTCTTGTTACCATTTGTTTCTTCATGCAATAATCAGTACATACTGTTAGGGGTGGATTACGTTTCTAAATGGGTCGAGGTAAAGGCTTTACCGACCAATGATGCTAAAGTGGTGCTGAGTTTTCTGCATAAGCAGATTTTCACGCGTTTTGGAACTCCAAGGGTAATCATCATTGATGAGGGTACGCACTTCTGCAACCGCAAGTTCACAGCCTTAATGGCTAGGTATAACATCAATCATCGTGTTTCTACTGCTTATCACCCTCAAACGAATGGTCAAGCAGAGGTTTCTAACAGGGAAATCAAGCGTATTCTAGAGAAAGTGGTAAATCCTTCGAGGAAGGATCGGTCGTTGAAGCTTGATGAAGCTGTTTGGGCTTACAGAACGGCTTACAAGACACCGTTAGGTACGTCACCGTTTCAACTGGTGTATGGCAAGGCTTGTCATTTGCCTGCCGAGCTAGAGCACAAGGCATATTGGGCATTGAAGAAGTTGAATTTTGATTTGTCAGCAGCAGGAGAGAAAAGAATGCTTCAGATTAACGAGTTGGATGAGCTTCGTCTACAGGCTTATGAAAATCACAAGTTATACAAGGAGAAGGTCAAGAGATGGCATGATAAAAAGTTGGTGCAAAAGTCATTTGTACCTGGCCAGCTAGTTTTGCTTTTCAACTCTCGTCTCAAACTTTTTCCTGGAAAACTTAAGTCAAGGTGGTCGAAACCATTCACGGTCAAAACGGTGTTTCCACATGGTGCAATGGAAGTTTTTGATAAGTCACCGGACGAAGCATTCAAGGTAAATGGACAAAGGTTGAAACCGTATTTTGGTGAACGTGAGAATCGCGAGGCGGAGACCGCGGTTCTGGTTATGACTGAATGAGAGAATGGAATCACGTCAAGCTATTGACGTAAAACAAGCGCTTCGTGGGAGGCAACCCACGCTTTTTTTGTAGCATTTTTGTTTTGAAAAAAAAAATGAAAAAAAAATGAAAAAAAAAAAAAAAAAATCTGGGCAGAATTTGAAGCACGCCCGCGCGTGGGGGTCTCTGCCAGAAAAGTAAAAAAATCGAAAAAAGTGAAAAAATTCTCAAAAAATAGATTTTTTGTGTGGAATTCCCTTATTTAAACCTAATTCTACCCCTCCCCAGCCCCTATCTACAAACCCTAGCCTCCTTACACATATCTATCATTCTATCTCTAACCTATACATACACATACTTACATCTTTACTTCTCAATTCTATGGCTCCACCAAAGAGACCTCGATTCGCTGGTAGAAGTAGCGCTAATCGTTCTTCTTCTGAGGATGATTCGAGTATGGGATTTGGGGGTGAGAAATTTTCTTCTCCGGAGGGTCAAGCAGAATTCACACGGTTTCTTTCTAAAGCCGTGGCTAAGGAAAGGGGGTTTTTGCCTCAACCTACTGATGGGTACTTGTTCCGAATGATTACAGCAAAGGGTTGGGAGAGTTTTTGTGAAGCACCGGGACCGGTCCCGTTGAGTATTTTGCGGGAGTTCTACGCTAATGCTAAGGCCGATAAGAATGGATATAGCGTGGTCCGGGGCTTGACTGTGGATTACACTGCAAAGGCGATTCATCGGGTTTTGAATTCGCCTAGGAAAAAGAGGGGTGAAGAGGATTGGTCTTTGAAGACCCGGGATGATGTTGATCTCGAGTACATCATAGGGGAGATTTGTGTTCCAGGTACAACTTGGAAGTATAGGGATGGCGCCACTGAGCCGGTCACTTTCTCGGCTTCTGCGATGAACAGGTATGCGAGGGCATGGAATATGTTTAAGTGTGCTAATACTTTGCCATCTTCGCATTCGCATGAGGTTACAGTGGAAAAGGCTATTATTCTTTGGGGGATTGTGAATGAGGAGTACATTGATCTTGGGGAACTCATTCATAGAAATATTGTGAAGTTCTTGAGAGGTGGTACAACGGGGGCGATTCCTCATGCCTCTATTGTTACCAAATTGTGTTCTGATGTTGGTGTTCGTTGGTCAAAGGAGGAGCAGCTTTAGTTACCTAGTGCTCCTATTGATCATTCGACGATTTCTAGGATGGAGGATTGGACATGTGGTGCTCCCGACTACTCTGGGTTGGGTTATACTGATTTTGATGATGAGGAAGGAGAGACTCCACCTCGAGAGCCTGCAGCACGGAGGGGAGGTCCATATGGGATTCAACGTGAGGTGGATAGGTCTGGTTTCGGGGATGTTCAGTATAGGCGGCTGACTCGGCGTATAGACGCCATGCATGCCATTCATAGCCGCTTTGCTCAGGATTTGACTCAGGCTTTGGGTACTGCATTCAGAGCCACTGGAGTTGATATTGCTTGGCCTCACTTTGGAGCGGATTCTGTTTATCCACCACCGGATACACCACCTGAGGAGGGTGGTCCTGCTGATGATTAGGTATTCTCTGCACTTTCCTTGTTATTACCTTCAATGAGGACATTGAATATTTTAAGTTTGGGGGTGATAATTAAGGAATAGTAGTGTTAGTGTGTGTTCATATAGGATTCATATTGCATATATAGTTAATTCATTCATATCTTTGCATGTTTATGTCATTTAGAGCATTCTGTTTGCATTAGTGTTTATATCTATCATGTGAGTCCATTTAGTTGCATTTGCATAGCATATTTCATGATCCCGTAGGACTTGGCTATTTCCGTTGGTGAGTCGATGTTGATTGGAGTGTGGTTATGATGAATAAAGGGTTGATTAAGTTCCTAGGAATTGACTTGCATGCCAGAAACAAATTAATTTCATAAGTCTCATTGGTTGCTTTTGGATTTGATCAGACCATGCTTGTTTGGATGTTAGAATTTAATCACTTGCTTACATTTAGAATGTTTTTCTATTCTCTTAAAAACAAAGAAGCACTTAAGTCTAAGTTTGGGGGAAAATAGGGATTTCATGCTAGTTGTTAATAAGGCTAGGCGTCAAATGGCTAGTAGCCTCTCATTGTAAAAAATGAGTAGTCTAGGGAGGGATGAGGAAAAGCAAAGCACACTCATTACGAAAAAAAAAAGAGAAAAAAAAAAGTTTTGTTTATGCAGAATTGATCAGGTTGAGCTCTTTAATACTCGAGCAATTAAGTTCTAGGGGACTTTGTGCCTAGTGACCTAAGACTTTTCCGGTCTGGGATCCACTAACCTAACGCTCGCTACATGGGTATTATTGTATAAGCCTTTTGGGGTCTCAGCCATTGCACGGTCAAAGAAGCATGAGTGTTGTGTTGTGTCTTAATAAAGCATGAATTCCTGTCTAACTCAAGTGGATTATGAGGTGTCTTTTAGTGGTTTCTTGTGTCTAGAGTTCATTCTGTTTTTAAGCTTGTGGTTGTTTTGGTGAAGAATAGGATATGGTCTTGATTTAGTTTGGGAGTATATTGATGAGCATTGCACACACGCACGTTTCTATGTTTGTATTGTTAGTATAAGGGGATTTGATCAAACTCTGTTTGAAAGATTGCATTCCTTGAGATGTTGGCTTGTTGATTGGTTGTGGTTAGTGTGAGGGTATCGTCTGCATTAGCATTCTAGTTGCATTCATGCATTGCATTATATATAGAGTCTGTTTATGCTTGAGGACAAACATCGGTTTAAGTTTGGGGGTGTGATAAGTGGATTCTATATCTACTTGGAATGCTTCTAATTAGCTTAAATCGATTGTTTTAACTCAAGTATTTGGTGTTTTTAACGTGTTTGTTAAGTATTGTGTGCAGAGGAGTGATTAGAAGCATTTAGGTGAATAAAGTCTCCAAGTATGGTGGTTATGTGAACTTAAGAAGTGGAGGCCATGCAAGTATAAGAAGTTGCAAGTGTTAAGGAAGAAATGAAGAAATCTGGACAGAGGCTAGAGCGCGCCCGCGCCCTAGGAAGCGCGCCCGCGCCTGGTTGAATTATGTGGAGCGCGCTCGCGCCTGTATGAAGCGCGCCCGCGCTTGAAGAATGTTGAAGATTGTTGAATTCAATTCTGATATGGAAACCAGCGAAGACCAGTCAACAGAAAGGCCTATTTAAACACTTGGTGGACGATTTCAGAGACATGCATCCATATACCTACCTATATATCAATCCACCGGTAAGGAGATAAAGGAGACGGCTGATTACGAAGATCTAGTTTTCAACTTATCTTTGTATTCTTCTAATTAGGCGATACTTTGGATTCTCGTTTGTTTTTCACAAACCCTAGTACTTTTAATTAGTATTCCAGACATATTTATTATCATGTTTTCATCAGAACCCACGATGATGAACGGTTCGATTATGAACTAATCTATGTCGTGGGATTCTAACAGATTTATTTATGGATTTTAGTAGTTAATTGTTTTAAAGATGTGTGTGTGATGATTTGTTGATATCCTAGTTTGGTTGTCCTTATTCTTCTTGGATGCGTAGCTAACATCTAAGTTGTTTGTTAATCTCTATTGATTGCGAAAGTGGATATAGAGATTTAGAACTTGCCATGCTAGCATAGGTTTATGTATGTTTGTCATGCATGATTCGTAGGTAATTTTAACCATCTTACCTACCCTATGTAATCTGAATGGATAACTTGCTCGTTAAACCGTTATGTTTTCAAATCTTATAGACATATAGGGTCTAAGCATAATTGGTGTCTGCTCAACTTCTATCTCTTTTGTGGATGTTTGAGTGGTTTGGTATACGTATACTGAAAGGTAGCGTGTACTGATTTCATGTTATCTGATTAGTTGTCACAACCGTCACATGCATTGATTAAAGACAAAAGACTCTATATGAAGTATTTAATGAAGTTAGGATCCCATGTTTTATTCTCATAAGTAATTCAACAGCAACTCCTTAGTTAATTTTAGTCTTGATAATTTGTTTAGTTAATTTAGATAATCAAAACACAACCTTGATAATTATCTTAGCATTGAACAATAGCCATACATTGTTGCATAAGTGCATAACTGTGGTAAACCAGTCTATGTGGTAACGAACTTTACTTATTCATATATTACTTGTGACCGCGTACGCTTGCGTGATTTTGTGCGAACACCAGGTTTTGAGGGCGTTACAGGTTGGTATTAGAACGACAGGTTATCAGTCACTGAAACAGATATAGGATAGAGTCCTAGGAGATAGGGTATTATTTGAGCGTGATGTCGAGTTTGAGTTCCAGATCATCAGATATGATCTTGACCGTGAGATAGGATGACCTACAGATTATTTTTATGTATATTATTTAACATTGTTGTTGTGACAGTCTTCTAGTGCCCCGAGGACCAAGGTAGATTCTGTAGAGGTTCGGGTTGTTCGAGATTCCGAGGGTACACCCGAGTCAATGCCAGCACCACCGGTCGTCCAGTTACCCGCCGATGTATTCTCCCGGCCTATGCATCTCAGGCCAGCCCTTGTTCCCGTTACCACACCACCTAGTACATCAATGGAGGACTTACGAGGTAGGGCGATGGTCTCCCGTATGGTAGCTTCTGCCAGGCTGCCCGGGATGACGACAGATGGTAGAGAGCCGAGGACAGCACAGTTGCATAGTTTGGTGGATTACTTGTTGGAGGAGCTCGATGGTATCGAGCATTGTGACTAGAGTTGATAGGGGCAGTTGGGGGTGAGGTCTTGTACATAGTGGCAGCCGATCTCATCCGTAATTATGCCTTTATATATCTGACTTAGTGTGTAGATCATCAGGAGGGAAGTGGGTGTATAGTAGGACCCAGTTTTGATAGTGGTACTTGACTGCACTGCTGAGTAGCGGATAGCTTGTCTTTCTTTTGTACAGTACTCTTGATGTATCCGAGCGTTCTATACGCTTAACTCGATATCTATATATCACTTTTGTCGGCTCGCTATATTTCTGTTTCATATACCTGTCATTACTTTATGCACTTTAAATTGATTATACCAATGCAACTCAATTTTGCCAACCTTGTTCGACTTTCTATATTTTGCCTATACTCTTGTGATCTATATTTTCTATCCTTACAGGTTGTCACCCTTGAAGCCAAAATTCTTTTTATACCGTACACATACATTCTGATGTTATTGTTGACAGATATTTCATACCCTGTGATAATCTTGTTGTATACCTTGGTGTATTGCATAAGACAGTGAACACTTTTATTTATTGTTGATTAACCCGTTTGTATACACTGTCATCATCAGATCATAAACTTTGTATTAAATGAGTTGCTTGTTTATTTCTCAGAACCATGCCTCCCAGAAGAGCCACTCGTTCTAATAATCAGAACTCAGAAACCAATGAAAACCCTTCCAATACAGGGGGTCAGATGGACCCAGCTCTTGCACAAATTCTTCAGATCTTAACTCAACAGACAGCTAATCTTGCTCAATAGCAGCAGCAGTTAATGCACCAACAACAGCAATTTCAGCAACAGTTACTGCAGCAACAACAGCAACAGCAGCAACATCAGCAACAACAACAGCCGCTAGGACAAGTTGTGTCCCCGGTAACCTTTAAGTCCTTTCAAGCAGTCAAACCACCCGAATTTAAGGGAACAGCAGATCCAGTGGAATCAAATACATGGTTGAAAGAAATTGAGAAAGCTTTTGCGTTAGTCAAAGTAGGGGATGATCAGAAAACGGAATTTTCAAGTTATCTTTTGAAGAATGAAGCCAATTTTTGGTGGGAGACTATGAAGGCGATGCAGCCAGAAGGTGGGATCACCTGGGAAAAGTTTAAACTGTTGTTTATGGAGAAGTATTTTCCGGGATACATGCAGGATCAGATGGAGCTTAAATTTTTAGAGCTTAAACAAGGTAAAATGACTGTTTCCGAGTACGAGGCCAAGTTCACAGAGTTGGCTAGATTTGCACCAGCCTATGTGGATACTGAAAGGAAGAAAGCGAAAAAGTTTCAGCAGTGGTGCAGAAAGCTATAATTGCAGAGACTGAAAGTGATATGTCCCAAAAGGAGAGGGAAGCAAGGAAAAGGAAAGCTGACAGCACCGAGGGAAGTCATCACCCAGGTAACTCTCAGAACCGTTTTAATAAGAAACCAGGATTCCAACCAGGAAGGGGTGGAAACTTTAAGAAGCCAGAAAGTGCAAGTGTGGAGCAAGGTAACCGCCAGCAAATTGTTAATCAGCAGAGGCAACAAAGACCACCTATACCAGAGTGCAAGATTTGTGGGAAAAAGCATTCAGGAGTATGTCAGAAGCCTAACTCAGTTTGTTTCAAGTGCAACCAGAAAGGCCATTTTGCCAACGAGTGTCGGAATCAGACTCCAGTTCCACTTTCTAAGCCACCGATCGTATGCTACAACTGTGGAAAGCCAGGACACATTGCGAAGAATTGTAAGGAACCAATGCCAGTCAACAAGATGCTAAGGATAGCAGGACCACCAGTTCCAGCACAACCTAAGGCAAGGACTTTTAACATGGCCATGAAAGATGCAGTGCAGGATGCGGATATAGTTGCAGGTATGCTTGTTGTGAACTTAGTACGTGCTAAGGTGTTAATTGATTCTGGAGCTTCTAAGTCATTTATATCTAAAGGGTTTGCTAGTAAGTTGAATTGTGCCAGTAAAGTGTTAGACAAAGTGTTAAATGTCGAAATTGCTAATTGTGAGCGAGTTCCTATAAATCAAATTTATCCTCAGTGCGAGATCGAAATAGTAGGGCACCGTTTCTATGTTGATTTGATACCTTTTAACTTGGGAGAGTTTGATGTGATATTGGGAATGGATTGGTTATCAGAGTACGATGCGCACATAGACTGTAAAAACAAGAATGAATTCCTGACGATAATGCAGACAAAGAAGTTACTACGTCGAGGGTGTGAAGCTTATCTTGCCTATGTCGTGGATGTTAGCAAAGAAGCGCCGAGAATAGAAGAGATTCCAGGGTTACCCCCAGACAGAGAAATAGAGTTCCCGATCGACTTAGCACCAGGGGCAGAACCTGTTTCCAAAGCTCCGTACAGAATGGCACCAGTTGAAATGAAGGAATTAGCTACGCAATTGCAGGAACTATTGGAGAAAGGAGTGGTTAGGCCCAGTGTGTCCCCTTGGGGAGCGCCAGTTTTGTTTGTAAAGAAGAAAGACGGTAGTATGAGATTGTGTATCGATTATCGAGAGCTGAACAAGTTGACCATCAAGAACAGATATCCATTGCCAAGAATAGACGATTTGTTTGACCAATTAAAAGGCGCCGTGTTTTTCTCTAAGATCGACTTGAGGTCAGGTTATCATCAGCTAAAGATTAAGCCGGAGGCCATACCGAAGACATCTTTTCAAACCAGGTACGGGCACTATGAATTTTTGGTTATGGCTTTTGGATTGACCAACGCACCGGCAGCATTTATGGACTTGATGAACAGAGTCTGCATTATCGTTACAAAAACAGTAGTCATATGATCCATAAATTAAAGTTATTACAACCCAAAAGTAATGCTTGCAACCTACTACCATTATGATTTCTATGTGAAACCATAAGGCAGCGCAAAAGTTTGTTCTTGTTCACTAATATACATAAGTGATACTTATAAATAAACAGGGGCAACAAGTGTTACACTCCGAACCAACTCAGTACTTCTACCTGATCAACTGCAACAACTAGGCTATGGGCGGCCTGTATATCCCTGACGCGCTTCTGAGCGGTATGACGAATCCTGGCCATCTACCCTAGCTGTTGTGTTGTGATATATGTATAAAAAGAAAGCAAGAGTGAGCACTCAGCCCAGCAATAACAGAACACAACATAAGCATATAAGTAAGCTTATATCATAAAGGAAAACCTTTAAAACTTCATTCGTATACAAAATGATATATTTATTATCTTTTCGTCAAAACATGCCATACAGTGCAACTACTGTATGAGGAACATCATTACTCTTCACTGTCACATTATCAGTAACTCAACGCCTAGGCTTTTGTTACAATGTGCAGCACAACTCCAAGTGGAAGAAAGGGAACATACTGGAACACCCGATACACGGTGATCATAACGTAACTTTTCTATCGTAACGTAACGTAACTTTTCTATTAGTAGAAGGACGACTTCCTATTCGGTTATCACCCTGGCCGCATATGGGCCGCTGTGCTAAGAGATCACAACCTCGGTGCCTATTTCGTCACTGGGTAAGCCTTAACACTCAAGAGATCACTACCTCGGCGCCTATTTCGTCACCGGGTAAGCCTTGATAATTTTGGCACTACCCCGGCACCTGTTTCATTGCCGTGTAGGCCCTTCCAGTTCCCATTATAGAAAACAATATCAATGAAACGGAAATCGGAACTTAATCCTATTTTCCCCAAGTATAATTACTTGTCAAAAACTTTGTAACTGTTCAGAATTCCTTACTCCAGAGTATTTGAAGGGAGTAAGTCACAGAGTGGGTCGACATTAGTGAACGAAACTACCGATGATTACCATGTATTTTGAAATCATGACCAGGGAGTTTATTGAAATTTTCAGAGTTTAGCAAGTTTGAAATTCTTTACTTGAATGGGGGAGTCATCCCCAACTATAGGTATTCTAGAGGAACAGTGGAAGTAAAACTCTGTTCTCGACTTCTTGAACTAGATTCCCAATTTCCGATGAGTAGAAAACACTATTCGCATTTAATTATCTTTAAATATCTTAAGATAATAATTGGGAATCTCTGTTTTAAATATCTTTTCTGAAGATCAGAAAGTTTTGTGTAAATAGTAGAACCTTAAATAATATAATAAGGTTCTATGATTTTTAAATAATATTTGGAATATTTAATAAATATCCAAATAATAAATATTGAATTATTATTCAATAATATTCTACTTAAATGAATATTCAAAATAATATTCATTTAGTTAATAAATATTCAAAATAATATTCTTAATAATATTATTGAATATCACACATTAAATATCCAATAATAAATATATATTGGAATATTTAATCATCATATTTAAAACATAGTTGTCCATGTACCCTCTAGTATCTGACAGTATTTATTAAAATAACGTAGTAATTTAACTCCCGGTCTATTATTTTAAAATCATCGTATAACCGCTCCATCCTTAGAGCCTTTAAAACCTCGGTTTATATCTAGTATTTACCTAGCATATAAACCTTATATCTTACGAAAGTTTTTACTAAAAGCGTAAACAGTTTAAAAGTTCTCACAGCATTAAAGCAGAATAGATATATATATATCAATCACATAAATCACAACAACATATTTTATATGGTGTAGGGTTTGAAAACTTGCCTTGGTGTCTTGGTGGTGTGATAGTGGGGACTTGAGAGGGTGCTCGTCGATCTATAACAAGATACACAATTCACAGTCAGTCCCCTAGAACCAATTTAAGTGCTATAACTTAAGCACTCAAGTTCTATTAAAGAAAAGCAAATTTCTCGTTCTCGGTCATCTATAACCTTATTACATTCCGTAAACTCTTAAGTCAAAAGTTTGGGTGAAAATCTATTCACAAAACCCAAGTACTTTTCCTTTACTAATTCCTTGTTTTTAACCCTCCCCTTAAGGGTATTTCACTTGCGCAACCTTCGTTCGCATATTTTTATAAAATCACCAACTTATCTTTTAAACACGAAACCTTCTAGGTTCCTTTCCTAACTATTCATGATAGTATCCACTTTAATATCTCGGCCAAATTCCATTTTTAAAGGGTTTGATCACTATCTCAAAGTTCATGCAATGAACTACTTAGTTATGCGAAACCGCTTTCACTAAAACGGACGTTTCTCCTAAACCGTAAATCAAAACGACGCAATTCTTTCTCTAAAACAAACTAGGAAACAGGGCCTACATGCTCATGGTCAGAAACTTTATGTTTATGCCCTTTAGAGTATTCGTGATCTCTGTCCAAACTACCTAAGTAAAATTCGACATGGAACGACGCTTAAACGCGCTTCCCGTGTTTTAAACACTCAAATCAACCACCATTAAACAATCAACCAACCACCAATCAAACCTCAAGCTACTACCACAAGTTTTCTGTCCAAACATGGTCATACTCTAGTTCATAGTTTATCCACAAATCAACCATTAAACATACTTAAAATCATGCATACATGCTTCATTACAACATAGCTCTAAACAATCACTTATAACTACTTAATCAAAGCATAATCTCAAAAAGGGGAGAAGTTTTATACCTTCCTTGGAACTTAACAAAAGCTATATATGGATAGTATATCCTTCCTTGCTCCTTAACTATGCTAATCAAACCTAAAAACTTCAAAACAAAACAAGATTCTATGAGATTACTATTCACATCACTATTCATCATCAGCTTTGAATCCAATTTTGAGCAAGCTATCCATCATGGATGAAGCTAAGATTAAAGATCTACCTTAGTTTATGGAAGAGGGTGATTTAGAGCCCAAGATCAAGATTTATGGTTGAGTGGAAGTGGAGGAAAATTTCTTAAGGTTTGGAAGATGAAGAAAAGCCGAATGGTTCTTCATGGAAATGGATGCATCTCTTTCTTTTGTTTCCTTGATTTTCTTTCCTTTTGTTTTGTATAATTAATCCTTAATACTTTGTCATTTAATTGTGTGGCTAATATCAAGCCTTGTCACCAATGACAAGTCTCTTTTTGTATTTGTGGTTGTGGTGAAAGTGGTGACAAGGTGGTGATTCATCACCTTGTCATCACTTTGTCATGCATATGTCACTCCTCTGCATCATGCTTATGTCATCATTTGTATCCTCAATCCTCTTATATATTGTACTTGATGATCTTATATGATACTCCTCCTTTGGTTAGGGTTTAATCCATAATTCGTTACGCTTTTGTTTCGCGATAGTTTCAAGTGATTTTAAAAATGGTTCTCTGTACCAAAGCTAGGGGATACTTCTTTGATCCTTCCATTACCTTGGTTTAATATATGATCTTAGATTTCTCACCTTGGTTTAAGATATGATCAGGATTTCTCATTCCACATACTTTCTTAAAATGATCAAATCAATACATCCTTCGTTTGCATTCACTTATTCTCCTTATACATCAATAATATAACTTCGAAACATTCATTCCAGGTCATCCACATAGTGTGGTCTGAAAAACTTTTCATCAGCAAATTTACTATTCATCAGTGGAAATTTACTATTCATCAAGGTTTTAAATATTACAAAATTTTGGGATATTACAGATCCAGCCAAGATCGAAGCCGTGATGAATTGGGGTAGACCGAAGACACCAACAAAGGTCAGAAGTTTTATGGGTTTAGCGGGATATTATCGAAGGTTTGTTCCAGACTTTGCTAAGATAGCAACACCATTGACGAGACTTACAAGGAAGAATGAGAAATTTGTGTGGACAGAAAAGTGTGAGGAAAGCTTTTAGGAATTGAAGAAAAGGTTAGTAACCGCTCCAGTGTTAACGCTACCAGATGATCGAGGAGACTTTGTGATTTATAGTGATGTTTCTCATAAAGGTTTAGGTTGTGTGCTTATGCAACATGATGCAGTGATTGCGTATGCTTCCAGGAAACTGAAACCTCATGAGCAGAAGTATCCTACCCATGACATGGAATTGGCAGCCATAGTATTTGCATTGAAGATTTGGAGACATTACCTATATAGAGAGAAGTGTGAAATTTACACGGACCACAAGAGCTTGAAGTATATCTTTACACAAAAGGAATTGAATATGAGACAGAGGAGATGGCTAGAGCTGATTAAAGATTATGATTGTTCTATAAATTACCATCCAGGGAAAGCCAGCGTGGTGGCAGATGCCTTGAGCCGGAAAGAGAGACTAAACATGTTGACAACGACAACAAAGCTATGCAAGGAATTTGAGAAGTTGGAAATAGAGGTTTGTACTCCTGAGTCTGATAATGAAATGAGGAACACAATGACCTTTCAATCGGAATTATTGGAAAAGATTAGGAGATGTCAAGAGGAAGTGATGAGTAGTAATGTGATTGAGCTGACAGGAGAGGAGGTATGTAGTCAAAAGGATGATAAAGGAGTTCTACGTTTTTCTTTGAAGATCTGGGTACCAAATGTTGCTGAGGTAAAGTAGGAAATTCTACAGGAAGCACATAGTTCGAGATATTCTATTCACCCGGGAAGCACTAAGATGTATCGAGATTTGAAACAAAAATTTTGGTGGCCAAACATGAAGCGAGAGATTGCAGAATGGGTTAGTAAGTGTTATACTTGTCAGAGAGTCAAAGCTGAACACCAGAGACCTAGTGGACTACTACAGCCATTAGAGATTCCAGAGTGGAAGTGGGAGCACATTACTATGGATTTCGTGGTAGTCTTACTGAGGACGAAAGCTAATCACGACGCTATTTGGGTCATTATTGATAGATTGACGAAGTCAGCGCATTTCTTGCCGATCAACGAAAGATTTTAATTAGACAAGCTGGTTCATTTTTATTTGAAGGAAATAGTGGTACGTCATGGAGTTCCGGTATCAATTGTATCCGAAAGAGACCCTAGGTTCAATTCGAGATTTTGGAGGCAAGTTCAAGAATGTTTAGGCACTAAACTTAACATGAGTACGGCGTATCATCCTCAAACCGACGACCAGAGTGAAAGGACGATTCAGACTATTGAAGACATTCTTCGAGTTTGTGCATTAGATTCAAAGGTACGTGGGACGATCATTTGCCATTAGTGGAATTCTCCTACAACAACAGTTATCATGCGAGCATTGGAATGCCACCTTATGAAGCACTGTATGGACGGAAGTTTCGATCCCCTGTATGTTGGGAAGAGGTTGGTGAACGTAAAATTTTGGGTCCAGAGCTGGTTCAGCAAACTAAAGAAGTGATTGAGCTTATTCAGAAGAGATTAGTAGCTGCTCAGAATCGACAGAAAAAATATGCGGATCAATCCAGGAAAGATATGGACTTTGAGGAAGGAGAACAGGTTCTATTGAAGATATCACCGTGGAAGGGACTCTTGAGATTTGGTAATAAGGGAAAGCTTAGCCCAAGATATATTGGTCCATTCGAGATCCTCAAGCGAGTTGGAAAAGTTGCTTATGAGTTAGCCTTACCACCCCATATGTAGCACATTCATAATGTATTCCATGTGTCTATGCTTAAGAAGTATCATCCCGATTCTAATCATGTCATAGAGTATGAGCCTATAGAGATTCAGCCAGATTTTTCCTATGTGGAGCAGCCGATTCAGATATTAGATCGGCAGGAGAAAGTATTAAGAAACAAGACAGTGAATCTAGTAAAAGTTTTGTGGAGGAACCCCAAGGTTGAGGAATCGACTTTGGAACTTGAGAGTGAAATGTTAGCAAAGTATCCACATCTATTTACTTAGGTTGATTCTGAGGGCAGAATCCTTTTAAGGGGGGAAGGATGTAATATCCGGGAAATTAGGTACGAATTTCCTATTTATTTAAGTAATAAAAATAGTAATATTTATTCATTTAGATTAATTTGAAAATTTGCTGCATTATGTGATTAAATGTTTAAATAATATTATGTGGATATGTGATGTGGTATTATGTGTTAAAAATTATTTTTTGATAATTATTAGTAAATTTGGGCCCGACATATTTGTTTTAAGAAAATTAGTTTAAAATTCATTTAATTATGAATTTTGTGCATTTAAGTATTTTTACAATAATTCTAGCATAAAAATAATTTTATTAGTTGGATTTAATTATTTTAGAGATATTTCATTTAAAAATTTTATTTTTCACCCCCCTTCCTTCCCGTTCGCGCGCAGCCGCGGGTTCAGTAGCCGCCGCCGCCTTGTTTTCCGATCAAGTCCAGCCAGTACTCCGCTTCTCTTCACCACCAAGCCTCAGCCGCCACTTTCTGTGCAGTTGCCGGCCGCCACTACCTTCTGCCACTTATCAAACTCCGATAATCAGTGGGTATCAACTAAATTCCTTGAGTATTTGATTCGTTTTTAATAAATGATTTTATTCATCCATTTTTTTGTTATATATGATTTAAATTTCGTTTTTTTATGTGGGTATTTATAAATTCGTTTTTCTTGATTGTTGTGGTGTTAGTTCGTTTTCGTGAATTATGTATTATTTAATAAATTCGTTTTTTTTTGTTAAATTATGATATTATAGATTTGTTTTGTAGTAATTAGTTGTTTATGAAATTATTTATGCAAAATTTGAGAACTATTCTCGATAATAGGACGAATGTATATAATTGGCGTATGTTAATTCGGTGTTTAAATTCATGTTATCGGTATAGTTTATTGTTCGTTTATTTAGGTAATAATTATTGATTCATTTTCTGTATAAGTTGTGATTGTATAATTTATGCAGAATTTGAATGTATTTTTGTGAATAGTTTGAACAACTATGTCCGTGTATAGACTTAAGTGTTTAAATTGTTTTCATGATTTATGTATTAATTAATAACTCGGTTTCTTTTATTTAATTGCTATTAAATAGTTGTACATGAATTTGAGTTTGTTTTATAATAGTTCAAATAATTTAGTTAGTATATAAACTTCAAAATTGATTGTTTTGCTACTATTTAATATTTTATTGGTTTTGCAGGTTTGTTTTAATAAAGTAGAGTGTGATGCAGATTTTCTTTATAAATTAATGATGATTTTCAGTTATGTTCAATAGTATTTAAATTTTAGTAGCCTAATTATTTTAATAATTCATTTTAGTATGTTGAGTTGGATTACGGATAGTATATCGTAAATTGATGTATTTAAAGTTAGAATTAATCTTGAGTTGTAAATTAGTGGTGATAGTGATTAGTATTGCGGATTACAGTGATTGTTTATACAGGTTATTGTGGTGATGTACTATGTGATCCGTCCTATGACTAGGGGCGCAGCATAGTACATGCAAAATTTCTGGCTAGTCCTGTTCACGAACGGGTCATGCCAAAATTTCATAAAATCTATTATTTACTTTGTTATTTATTTTAAAATTATTAGAATTAAAGAGTAATTAAATTTGATTATTCTTAATCAATTTTAAATAATAATGAAATTGATTTAATTGACCAATTAAATTAATAGTTAATTGGTGAATTTTATTAATTGATTATTATTTAATGTTGATTGTTTGTAAATCAAATTAATTAGTATTTTCAGGTTGTTTTATGATTTTAGTGTTCTAGTATTTATTATCAGGTTGATTTGATTAATTTAGTTGATTAAATAAGTTATTGGATTTCAGTTGGTTATATGTAATCCTGTGTTTGTATATAAATGTGATTGACTGCTACGTGCTAAATTATATGTTAATAACTTAAGTGTTTAATAGTAATGCTAGAGTCAAGTCAATGTGTGTTTATCTGTTATCTGCTATTATCTGCTACGTGTACTTGTTAGTTTATATTAGTTATATTTAGTTAGATTGCGCTGGGTACGTAGTAATAGAAATGAGCTGTGAGTATTGGTTAGTATCTAACCTAGAAATTTGATATTATAGAGACGAGTAAAGACAAAGGAAAGGATAAGGTCCAGTAGCACCAGTTAACTCACTATCCAGGCAAGTTTACTAACTCGTACTCTTTTGTTCGGAGTATCGTAGCAAGATTCCTGTTTTCAATCTTAATTTAATTACTTGTTGCATAACCAGTTCCTATTCATATCTTGTGATTGAAATGACCTATCTATTTCCAGCTTGACAGTTCTATTTCGGTCCATAATTCATACATTGCAGTATCTTGTGATTGCCAGATTTAAGCCTGATTCTTCTTTATTGAAACCCGATTCTTCTTTATTGAACCCCGATTCTTCTTTATTGAAACCTGATTCTTCTTTATTGAGATCTGATTCTTCTTTATTGGTTCAACCTAACCTAGTCTGAGAATCTGAATCAGACATTGAAAGTATTCATTTGAGTTAACCAGATAGTCGATTGTTTCGACACCTAACTCCCAGTATTAAGTTGGAATTCGAAGTTTTTAATTAAAAATGAAATGTTTTTAAGGACTGCCGACGCCAGTCAGAGTATCAGTATTATGTAGGCCAAAAGTGGCCTTGGATCCAGTTCAGTATTTGGACATACCGTGGGTATGGTCCGGAGTTTTAGTGTGACTGATCATCCACTTTAACTCATTGCGTCACAGTAAAAAATCCAATTCTAACTTACAGTTTGAAGTTGATTATCAGTATTATTCATTTTTGCCAATTAAGTTAATTCTTTCATTTATTGCCATTTTCTTGGCCAGCTGAGTTCATTTTTATACATATTGCTATTGTTGCATCATTATTTCATATTGTGTAGTTTTATATATACTTGCTGAGCCTTTGCTCACTCTTGCTGTTAACCTTGACATTTCAGTCAAACGAGAGGATGTCACACCACGAGACAGTTCGCATTAGGTTTTCAGATTCCACCGAGATCTTGGAGTGTACTTTCACGCAGGAGGTTGTAGTATTGTATTAGTATTTAAGTTTTAGTAGTTAACGGGTTGTAATCAAATTTATTTATTAGAAGATGTAAAGTATTAGACTTTTGGTTATTAGTGATAGCTCTCTATCGGGGCGTCCTAATGACATGCAGTGGTTGTTGTAGTATCTTGTGGTAGTATCTGTTTCAGACTGTAACCTGATGTGATCTTGGTGTGTAGTTCAGGGGTTTGTTATTTTATATTGTTATCTAGCAGGTTTATGTTGTTCGTTGGAGTCCGTGATGCCCAAAAATCGTAACCCCAGGTTTTGAGGGCGTTACAAAGAAGCCTAAGGGCAAGTGCTTCAGGTGCAAGCAGTCGGGTCATTGGAAACGGGATTGTCCTCTTTCTAAGATGAACAAAACTAGTATGTCTCTTTCTCTAGTTACGGAAACATATATAGCGGCTATATCTACGAGCACTTGGTGTGTAGATACAGGAGCCACTGACCATGTTTGTAATTCTATGCAGGGGTTTCAGCAATCCAGAATGTTTAGAGATGGCGAAATATATGTGTTCACGGGTGATGCTACGAAAGTAGCAGTAGTTGCAGTCGGAAATGTTACTTTATCTTTTGGTTGTAATAAGATTTTGGTTTTGAACAATTGTCTTTATGTACCTTCTTTTAGAAGGAATTTTATTTCGGTTTGTAAACTTTCTTTGGATGGTTATAATGTTTGTTTGGATCGTAATGTTTCTATTATGATGAATAAACAAGTTATATGTTCTGGTACATTACAAGACAATTTGTACATTATTAATCCTAGATAACCTGCACTGCAACTACAACATAGGGTATTAAATAACACATCTTTTATCACTAATAAAAGAAAGGAACCTTCTAGTTTAAACCAAACACTTCTTTGGCACTTAAGATTAGGTCATATTAACTTGAGGAGGATTCAAAGACTGGCAGTAGACGGGCCTTTAAGCTCATTGGCAGTGGAGCCATTTCCAGTATGTGAATCCTGCTTGGAAGGTAAAATGACTAACAGGCCTTTTAAGGCAAAGGGGAATAGAGCTAAAGAACTGTTAGAGTTGGTTCATACTGATTTATGTGGACCTATGAATATCCAAGAAAAAGGTGGTTATGAGTATTTCGTCACTTTCATTGCAATTATTCTAGATATGGGTACATTTACTTGTTGCATCGTAAGTCTGAGTGCTTTGATAAGTTCAAGGAGTACAAGGCTAAAACGGAGAAATGACTTGGTAAAAGTATCAAGTCACTACGATCAGATCGTGGTGACGAATACCTGTTTGGAGAGTTTAGGTAATATTTATCAGAACATGGGATCACATCCCAGTTGTCTGCACCTGGCACACCCCAGTAGAACGGTGTAGCAGAGAGAAGGAACCGGACACTTTTGGAGAGTGTTAGATCGATGATGAGTTATTCGGATTTACCCGAGTCATTTTGGGGACATGTTTTGGAAATAATGGCTTACCTTCTGAACATAGTACCTTCTAAGTCGGTTCCTAAGACTCCAATAGAATTATGGACTAGTGATAAACCAAGTCTGAGACTTATTCGGATTTGGGGTTGTCAAGCACATATGCTGAACAAGAACGCGACTAAGTTAGATTCCCGTACAAAAGTAAGGTTGTTTGTAGGCTATCCTATGGGAATGAAAGGATATTGTTTTTATAGTCCTAAGGACCGGGATGTCATTGTTAGCACCAATGCTAGATTCTTGGAGGAAGACTATGTGCGTGTTTGGGGTATCACAAAAAAGTTGACTTATAGCTTAAAATGAGTAAGTGCTTTATAAGTGATAAGTTGATGGATTCTTATAAGTTATACAGGTTTTTGGATAAATTTACTTATAAATTAGTTAAGAGTTTGCTAAATTAAATTTGAAAAAATAATTATTAAATACAATGATTTCAACACTTGCATTTTAAATTAAAAAAATATTTAAAAGCACAAAAGTAAAAATATAAAGTATTAAAAAAATAAAGAAATCAAAGAATAAGTTGATAAGTTAAGTAAAATGTTGGTGATTTCTAACATTCAACTTATCAATTTATAAGTTATAAGTTATCAAATAAGCTGAGTACACAAACACCCCTAATAAGCTCTTATCAACTTATAATGCATAAGCATTGCTAGCCAAACATGCCCTATAAAATGAACCATAAATCCATGAGTACTGTTGTTTTAGAGGAATTAGTGGGAGGGACATATAATCCTAATGTGTCGGAAGTACAAGTAGAACAACCACAAGTAAATGCACAACCTATCACTAATACGGCACCAGTGCTTCATCGTAGTGGGAGGGTTGTTCAACAACCTGAGAGATTCATGTTTTTGGGAGAGTCTTCGGACTTGGTCTCTGGTGAACATGTTGAGGATCCCAAGACATACGAAGAAGCATTCCAAGATAAGGATGCAGATCTATGGCGTAAGGCTATGCAATCTGAGATGGAATCTATGTATTCCAATCAAGTCTGGGAGCACGTAGAACCACCCAAAGGTGTAAAACCCATTGGATGTAAGTGGATCTTCAAGAGAAAAAGAGGATCTGACAAAAAGGTGAAAGCCTGGAAATCAAGACTTGTTGTGAAAGGGTATACTCAGAAAGAAGGGATCGATTATGAGGAAACATGTTCGCCGGTAGTTATGCTTAAGTCAATACGGATTCTGTTGTCTATAGCAGCTCATCTCGATTATAATATTTGGCAAATGGATGTCAAGACATCTTTCCTTAATGGAAGTCTTGAAAAAACCATCTATATACGGCAACCAGAGGGATTCATTAAGGAAAGCCAAGAGCATCTGGTATGTAAGCTTAAGAAGTCCATTTATGGACTGAAACAAGCTTCCAGGTATTGGAACATTCGTTTTGATCAGGTAGTTCAGTCATATGGATACGATCAGAGTCCAAGTGAAGCGTGTGTGTATAGAAAGAGTGAGGGAAATGCAGTGGTTTTTCTAGTTCTATATGTAGATGACATTTTACTAATTGGAAACAATATAGAGATGTTGTCATCAATTAAGGCATGGTTGTTCAAACGATTTGAAATGTAGGACTTAGGTGAAGCGGCTTACATCCTTGGGATCAAAGTTAGAAGAGATCGCAAGAAAGGGTTGTTAGCTTTATCTCAAGAGCCTTACATTGATGAGGTATTGGCTCGTTTTAACATGCAGGACTCTAAGAAGGGTAATTTACCTTTCATACATGGAGTTTCTCTATTGAAGGAGCAGTGTCCTACGACACCTAAAGAGATGGAGAACATGAAAGCAATTTCTTATGCTTCAACATGTGGAAGCTTAATGTATGCTATGTTATGTACGAGACCTTATATTTTCTTTGTCGTCGGTATGGTTAGTAAATATCAGTCTAACCCAGGTCAGGAACATTGGAGTGCAGTAAAAACAATACTTAAGTACCTGCGAAGGACTAAGAAGTATATGTTAATTTACAAGGCCTCAGACTTGTTACCTGTGGGACATACCGATTCGGATTTCCAGACAGATAGGGATAAGAGGAAATCAACCTCGGGGTGTGTTTTTACTTTAGGAGGTGGAGCCATAATATGGAGGAGTATGAAGTAGAAATGCATCGCAGACTCAACCATGGAAGCCGAATACGTGGCAGCCTCTGAGGCAGCCAAAGAGGCAGTATGGTTCAGAAACTTCTTGTTGGATTTGGATGTAGTTCCTGATTTGCCACGACATATCACAATTTATTGTGACAACACCGGTACTGTTGCAAATACGAAGGAACCACGAGAACATAAGGCAGAAAAACACATCAAGCGTAAGTATCACCTCATACGACAGTTCGTTAAGCGAGAAGATATCGTTTTGACCGATATAGCATCAAAGGATAACCGGGAAGATCCTTTCACGAAGTGCTTACCAGCTAAGGCTTTTGAGGAACACGTGGAGGCGATAGGAGTCAGATGTTTGGTCACATAGTAGTTATTAAAACTAGTAGTGGATTGCTTGTAATAAACACTGATATACTCAAAGAATAGCTTGAGTATAAGTGGGAGATTGTTGGGTTTTATATTGAACTATTCGTTTGAAGTATATAACATTGTCCATTTTATTGAGAATATTGATTGCATATTATTACATTATCTGTTTATTATATATTATGGATAATCTAGTATCAAATGGGATAACAGAAGATTAGATTATCAGTGTCTGTATATAATATAATAAAGGTTCAAAGTCTAAGTGGTATTAGACAAACCACTGGAATGACTGAAGTATTATTTGGGATTGGTTTATCTTGACTATTGAATAATACTTGTATTCTTTGTGTATATTGAACATGATCAAAATATTAGAATTGTTCTTCTATTCTAACAGTTAAGAAGAACTAAGATTCTATGATATTATTATTGCTTAGGTTCTTAATCCGGATGTAGTGATTGACACTTGTATGCAATGCACATGCTTTGATTCATATAAGATGTAATTAATTATTAATTACAATATATGTGTTGAGCAATGACATTGCATGCAGAGTGGGATATTAATTACAGACGGAATCCATAAGTGCTCATATGCAATGCTTTTTTAATGTGGCTGTAGACCAAAAAAGCGTTGCATTCAGCTTCGTTTTCAAAAATGCAACACGAAACGGGCGTTGCATCCGCGGGTGTGGCCTTTGATATGTAATGCAACACTTTTGGTCATCTACTGCAACGGAGAGAAAGTATTGCATTAAAAGTATACTGCAACACCAAAATCAAGGAAATGCAACACCAATGAGTGTTGCCTTAAACACAAGGCCCATTATCATGCCACGTCAATAGTGGGGCCCACTAAAATGCCATGTCAGTAATGGGGCATGCGTGTCAGGTCAGTAGTGGGGCCTACATGCCATAATGCAACGCTTTTCATTGTCTTCTGAAATAGTAATTTTTTTAATGCAACAGTATATTTACTAATGCAACACCATTAGATTCTATAATTCAATACCATTTTCTTGAAATGCAACATTAAATAAGGAAATGCAACACTTTAATAAAAAATTTGCAATATTAGTTTTGTACATACATAAATACCATTCAACATTCCATCCAAAACATCCTAAAACCAATCCAAAACAACCAAGGCATCTAACAACATACTAAATACTTAACTTAATCACAAAAAAGTTTAAATAGTACAAATAATCTCGTCCCCAAAATTCCAGCATCCAAAATCCCAACATCGTGAAATGTGTAGTATCCCAACATCGTGAAATGACCAATCCAGTCGAGAAGCACTAGGATGCCAACCTGAAAAACATAACGATATGTTGAGAAGTTTAACATCATAGAGATATGTCGAACATTAACGGAAGCAAAGCTAGAATAGTTCCTTTTCGACCAGACAATCCTTGTTTTCACACCAAATGGCATCCTCATTAGCTGAAATTAATAAGAGCAAATTCAATAAGGACCTTGTCAACACGTGAAATTGAATGTGATTCAAAAGATCCTTCTCTATTCTGTTTCGCATGTTTAAGAAAAGCATTACCTCAGCAGAGACCTTGCAAGGTGTTCACGTGCTGTTGCCAGACTGATTGTCTGTAAAGCAGAGCCTCACATAAGCATGTACATATTATCCATGACAAACAATCTGATTTCTAAAGGTGCTGGCCAAATGTATGGCTAACTTTGAACATGCCCATGAATATTCTTTTGTATAAAAAAATTTTAACAAAAAAGGTTTGAACGATTATAGGCATCTAATCAAAAATCTAGGGGACAAAACTGAGTGCATGGGATTTTTGAATGATAGTCTGATCATCAAAAATGAGTGTCAACAAAAAATAAATTGGTTCGGTCAAAATATTAACATTATTTAAAAAAAATAGCAATAAAACAAAGAAGAAACAATTAGAAAGATAAAATCTACAGTTCACATTCTTTTCTACTGACAGGTGCAGAGATTCACAGTTACGTAATCTAGCTTGTAATTGTTTTACCAAAGCTAAAAAATTACCAACAAAAGAAAAGGAACCAGTAAAACTCACTTCTGTGTCAAAAGGCTCCAGCTTGTTCAGTTTGGCAAACATATTTCCGTAGAACTGGGCATCCTTTTTGTTAATTTCTTTCACCTTCTCCTTTAGAATCTTGTACTCAAGCTTCACATCCCTACAAAGCACCCAACACTAATGAATGACCAAAGTTCTACAAGAAATTGGTGAGGAAAAGAAGAAATTAAGATTATTATTTTCAAATTTTGCTGCATGCATGCAGAGATTTCCAAATTGTTCTTGTTATGGTATAGATTCACAAATATAGTAGGCTATATGGTACCTCTATAGAATAGGCTGTATAGTTATAGTTTTTTTCATGCATATAGTTCCTGATTTCACTGCTACATAGTGCGGACCATGCCGTGTAATGTCACCCTATTTCGCAGAGTTGGCTAAAAGCATGTCGTCTGCTATCTTCCTCAAGGTTGATGTGGATGAATTAAAGGTAAAAATAAATGAAACTGAAACAACTTGGTAAAAGAACTGAATTGAGCCCCTTCGTTTCTGACAACCTAATGTACATTGAGAAGAACACAACTCCAATTTGTAATTTGTAGAATATTATGTTCTGGAAATTCATTTTTTCTGGTTTGGTCTCAGTTTGTCGCAGAGGAATACGATATCGAAGCAATGCCCACTTTCATGTTGTTGAAAGAAGGGAAGGTTGTAGAAAAAGTTATTGGAGCAAAGAAAGATGAACTGCAGCGGTCTATTGCAAAGCACTTGAATGCCTCTGCTTCAACTGTTTGATCTGCTGTCATTCTCCAGAGGTGGCTCTATATTTATTACAATCTTGGAAGTCTGGTTTTTCCTGTTATGGATCCATTAATACTATCATAATGTCCTGACTTCTGTATAAGGAAGAGTTTTAAGTACCATTTCTGAGCTAATGCATTTAATTTCTTCACGTTCTTGTCACCAGAATTTATATTATCGAACATGATCTTGTTACCATATATGCATACACAAGAGTTGTACATATACCGGCAAGCAAGGTAAGTACTCAGAAGTCAGAAATACCATAAAAAGGACTCACATAAATCATAATGAACTTGAAGTGTGATTACTTTTATTAGGCAAAACAAGTAGTCTGCAACCTGGACAATACGATAGGTACAGTTAAAACCAGGAACAACACACAAAAAATAAAATGGACATATTAGAATCCTCACCTAATAAACCTGTGTACCAACATACAATTAGTCTCTTAAAACATAGAAAAAGGGAATATAAACCATAGACGTGGTCAAGTCAAAAGAGTAAGAAAGAAGTATTGAAAACCAGCTAGAACCAAATTCAACACTAAGGTACAGTTTGGTACCTTCATCAGTTTGAAATTAAAAAGCCTCTTCATCACCATCATGGCCCTTCTTTAAAAACACAGTACCGTCTTGTAGCTTTCCAATCAATGTCACTGTGAGATAAATATGCAACAAATTCCAGGATACTAGCTCAAGAGTGATCTGCAATGATGCATTTGGTGGAACGGCAGCAGCATCGCAGTTACGTAATCTAGCTTGTAATTAATATAACACAATTCACAAAATATACAGATACAATTCACTAGTTTGTACTATGTGTCTCTGTATGCTAAATTAGTCTCTCTCTCTCTCTCTCTCTCTCTCTCTGAGTACATGCACACATATTATATATCTACAACATATCTTCTCTCTCTGTCTCTCTCTCTCGCTCACAAACATATTTTGCCCAAATTTAATTTTCAAAAATTGAATCCCTAATTAATCAACAAAGAGGATAAATAATTGGAAATTAGAGGATAAGATTACCATGTTTAAGCATCTTGAGGAGAGCGAGACAAGAGATGTAGACTTGCTCCGATGAGTCAAGAGTCGGCGCATCGGCCGATGGGTGACTTAAAGCTCCTCCGGCGCAGGCGAACATTCTCCGGAAACCGCTTAGCCAAACAACCAATATCATCCCCACCCTTCTCCACATTCCCATCCAATCGTAGTGTATTCACCACATTCCCATCCTTCTTCTTAAAAGGAGCCCTAATTGAATCCGAGAATAAAAGCCCCAAAACTAAAACCATAATTAAACCAGAGTAACCCCTAATTACTAAAAATATGAACAGAGAAATGTTTATCTAACCCTAATTTCTCATTGACGAGAGAGAGATGTGTTTGTCGAGAGAGAGTGTTTCGGGGGGAACGTGTTTTGGGGGAAGTTTTAAGGGGAAAAAAATCCGCCCTATATATCTCGGGAGTCGGGACAAGTAGTATATAGTGTGCTGGTTATCATATATATTTTTATTTTTTATTTTTTTAATTTTTTAATTTTTAATTTTATAAAATTTAATTAGGAAAAAAATAAGAATATGATAAATATTTATACAGAACAAATGTAAAAATAATTTTGATTTTAAAATATATTATTTTTCAAACTTTAAAGTAAAAAAAAGATTTAAATTTGAAGACATTGTATATATTTTGATAATATGTATATTTTTCATAATTCTAGAAATAATGTAGTATAATGCAACGCTTTTTAATGGTGTTGCACGTCATAACACTAGCATTCACTCTGCAACGGTGCATTCATATGAAATGCAATGCTTTTTGAGTAGTGTTGCAGAAGACCAAAACTAAGCATAGCTTTTGCAACGCTTTGCTTGCAACCCTCACAAAAAGCATTGCATATGAGCACTTATGGCGTAGTGGGTGTGTTTTTACTTTAGGAGGTGGAGCCATAATATGGAGGAGTATGAAGTAGAAATGCATCACAGACTCAACCATGGAAGCCGAATACGTGGCAGCCTATGAGGCAGCCAAAGAGGCAGTATGGTTCAGAAACTTCTTGTTGGATTTGGATGTAGTTCCTGATTCGCCACGACATATCACAATTTATTGTGACAACACCGGTACTGTTGCAAATACGAAGGAACCACGAGAACATAAGGCAGCAAAAACATCAAGCGTAAGTATCACCTCATATGACACATATGACAGTTCGTTAAGCGAGAAGATATCATTTTGACCGATATAGCATCAAAGGATAACCGGGAAGATCCTTTCACAAAGTGCTTACCAGCTAAGGCTTTTGAGGAACACGTGGAGGCGATAGGAGTCAGATGTTTGGTAACATAGTAGTTATTAAAACTAGTAGTGGATTGCTTGTAATAAACACTGATATACTCAAAGAATAGCTTGAGTATAAGTGGGAGATTGTTGGGTTTTATATTGAACTATTCGTTTGAATTATATAACATTGTCCACTTTATTGAGAATATTGATTGCATATTATTACATTGTCTATTTATTATATATTATGGATAATCTAGTATCAAATGGGATAATAGAAGATTAGATTATTAGTGTCTGTATAAAATATAATAAAGGTTCAAAGTCTAAGTGGTATTAGACAAACCACTGGAATGACTGAAGTAGTATTTGGGATTGGTTTATCTTGACTATTGAATAATACTTGTATTCTTTGTGTATATTGAACAGGATCAAAATATTAGAATTGTTCTTCTATTCTAACAGTTAAGAAGAACTAAGATTCTATGATATTATTATTGCTTAGGTTCTTAATCCGGATGTAGTGATTGACACTTGTATGCAATGCACATGCTTTGATTCATATAAGATGTAATTAATTATTAATTACAATATATGTGTTGAGCAATGACATTGCATGCAGAGTGAGATATTAATTACAGAAGAAATCCATGTCGTGATAATATTTGGGTTGATGATGTCCTCTTAAAAGCTCATAAAGATAATTATGTGAAGCCATGCAGGCATATTAATTTCTGACATAATTATAAGGTTGAGTGGATGATCAAGAATAAATAAGATATTAATTAAATTAATTGTCAGTGATTAATTTAATTAATGGACATGCGATATCTTAAACGTGGGGAATTTAATAAGCAAATAATATAGGAGCCGAATTAAATAATAAAAGAATTGCGGTATTAGGAACGGTAGTGCAAATATTAATTCTTTAGTGGATTGAATTAATATTTAATGACATTGGGCTTGACTCGGAATGTCATTGGAAGACCCGACCTAATTGTCCATGATCCCTACTAAAGCCTATATATATTCTCGTTCTCTTTAAAGCTGGATACACAACAGAAATTGAAATTGAGACCTAGGGGCAGCCGCACGCAGCTAGGGTTTTGGAATTTCGAGGCTTTGAGGAGAGGAAACTTTGGGAGATCGAAGGCCACACTTCGCTCAAATGGAATCAAGGAATTCAGTAGAAGACGTGGAATTGAATCGCTTGCGCCGTAGCGATTAAGATTAATCTTCTTTTCGAACTCTTTAATTTATATCATAAAACGCGGTCATATATATCGTACGTTTCAACACTTTTAACATTACATTCTCAACACATTACATCCTCTCCTTATTTCAACATACAAGGACATCACTACTGCTACTACACTTTTCTACTATATCTTGAATAGTGGATTCACAAAACCTAACTTTACAAGGGGAAATGCAACAATATCTTCACAAAGTCGCTCGTTCTCTCACACTTGCAAAAATACTCGTACATATGTTCTTCTTACATCTCACATGTTGTCTCCCTCTCATCTACAAGCATATTATGAGCACATCATGTTGTCTTCCTCACATCTACAGACATATTACGGGTACCTATATGATCCTTATTATTTACTAATCTTCCATTCCTAGTTTTTTCAGGGACTCAAGAAATTCGGAAGATCAAGCACGCTTAGTTCTCCAGTCCACCGAGCTGCACTAAAGAACTAGGGGGTAGTTATTACGGCATATTTCGGTTGCCTCAATTATCTCCCAAATTTCCCAATATTTATCTATTAATAATTAACTTAATTCCCAAGTTAATTATTTCATCTCTCTAAAACGAGGAATAATCTCCAATTAATTATAGAAAATATCTCCAAACGATATCATTCAACTCAGGAAGATATCAAAACTCGAATCTAAATCTAAAAAAATAAAATCTACTAATTTCCAATATATCTCTAATAATCAAAGGGATTAAAAACACAATCCTATAACAGAACTGCGTTGGCTTGATCTCTATAAATATAAGGTACGCAGGCATCTTGGGATATGATCTGACACATCTAACAAGTCGAGACACCTCTAAAGTCCAGCCCCAAACATCCAAATACCCAAAAACCCCTTATTTTCCTGATTTCATTATTTCAGCAATTCCCGAAATTTGTTATCACCAAATTCCTCCGTTAACATGACCCATGGCTTACTGCCACTCCCTTGATTGAGCACCTGGGTAGTGCAGTCATTTCGGCTACCGAATCTAAGATTTTGGCTCAAATTAGCTCCATAATTCATGAAGGAACTTGGGCTCCTTCTAATTCAAATCATGTTCTCGCAATGGAATTAAGATAACTGTTATCTACCTATTCTATTGGTCATAGAGATGAGGTCCTTTGGGATGGTTCAAAAAAGGTTAACATCACCTCAATTTGGCATTCTATTCGAAGACATGGTTCTAATCCTCTCTGGTTTGATGTGGTCTGGCATAATTTTGCCGTACCGAAATGTGGTTTTTTTACTTGGTTGGCTCTTGGTAACAGACTTTTCACGAAAGACTGAATGCTCTCCTTTGGTCTTCAAATATATCCTCGTTGTATCCTATGCAGTAATGCTAATAAAACTATTGAGCATCTTTGTTGCACTTGCCCCGTAACTTACATTCTCCTTCGTAGTTGTGGTATCTCTTTGATCACCAATTGGACTAATTGGTGTAATGGTAACATTCTGCATGATACTACCAACAGATTAAAAAACTGTTGGGGCTTCTCCGCATCTCAGTGGTAATTTATTTATTATGGCAGGAGAGAAACAATCGCATTCATCAAAACGCAAGACCCCGGAGTACTGTTCAGTTAGTGCAAGATGTGAAGCGCATGGTGCAGGAAAGGTCTTCTCATGCGAACAGTTAGTGCAAGATGTGAAGCGCATGGTGCGGGAAAAGGTCTTCTCATGTACTCTGTTCCAACAACATGCAAATAGATATTGCAATCTTATTTCCTTATTGTATTAGCTGATAGTCGAGATCTATGCTTGTTGTTTGTCTATTTAGCTAGCTGTTAGAGGTGTTTGTTGAGTTATACTCCTTGTTAGTATAATTTATCCTTGGTTTTTTCTAGCCGGGCATGCCCCTAGATATTGTTCTTCTTTTTCTTTCATAATATATTATTCATTTAGCAAAACAAAATTAATAACACGGGTTGCAGTTAAAATTTAAACTGGACGAATACTATTTAGTGATATTACAGGACTAATATTAAAACGGGTAAATGAGCTAATTCATCACCGTACAATACCAATACTGAAATTTTCAGTTAGGTTACCAACCCAAAAAAGTTTTCAATCGCATTATAGAATTATAGTTAGCTTGCAATCACATTACTGAACCCCAAAATACTTTCACAACCATTAAAACACGTTGACTATTAACGAAAATCCGTTAAATAATTCCACATGAGTGACAATGTGGGCGTAATATCAGCAACCACGTAATAACTTAATGTCCTAAACCTAATTCATCATTAAATAATCCGCTGACTTTAAATTGGGTCACCTAATGGAAAAAAAATTAGATTATGGAAATTATGTGACACTACAAGAAAAAATCGATCACACAACGGTTTATATCCGTCGTCTGAAGCCTTCCTTTTCCGTTGTCTATTGGAGTGCCGTCTGTTGCGCGTATCAGACGACAGCAGCATAACCGTTGTCTATGTTGCCGAAAGACAACATAAGTAGTTTTAAAACTGTTGTATGAAAGCAGGTGTAGATAACGGTTTCACGAGAAACTATCGTCCAATTTCATGTCACTCAAGTAATTCTCAAAGTCGAAGTGTTGTCTAAATTCATCGAAGTCCATGGTTTATAAAATATAAAACTATTGTTTGTTTATGGTATAGACATTGGTCTTTCTCTAAAGAAGGGTTGTGCGAAATGTATATAGACAGTAGTTTAGTTTGAATATCATGTTGTCTGAATGTGTAACCTACAACGTTTTATATTTGCAATTTATGTTGTCTGAATGTGTAAACTACAACGGTTTCATTTTGTTATTGTGTTGTATGTGGTTTAATCACACCACACGTTTGTGCTTACTACATGTCGTCTGAATGTTTAAGACACTACGTTCTTAGTTTTGCAAAAGCATTGTGTAAGTGTTTAACCTACAACGTTTTCATTTTGTTATTGTGTTGTATGTGGTTTAAGTACACCACACTTTTGTGCTTACTATATGTCGTCTGAATGTATAAGACACTACGTCTTAGTTTTGCAAAAGCATTGTGTAAGTGTTAAACTTACAACGTTTTCATTTTGTTATTGTGTTGTATGTGGTTCAACTACACCACACTTTTGTGCTTACTATATGTCGTCTGAATGTATAAGACACTACGTCTTAGTTTTGCAAAAGCATTGTGTAAGTGTTAAACTTACAACGTTTTCATTTTGTTATTGTGTTGTATGTGGTTCAACCACACCACACTTTTGTGCTTACTATATGTCGTCTGAATGTATAAGACACTACGTCTTAGTTTTGCAAAAGCATTGTGTAAGTGTTAAACTTACAACGTTTTCAGTTTCTTATTGTGTTGTATGTGGTTTAAGTACACCACACTTTTGTGCTTACTATATGTCGTCTGAATGTATAAGACACTACGTCTTAGTTTTGCAAAAGCATTGTGTAAGTGTTAAACTTACAACGTTTTCATTTTGTTATTGTGTTGTATGTGGTTCAACTACACCACACTTTTGTGCTTACTATATGTCGTCTGAATGTATAAGACACTACGTCTTAGTTTTGCAAAAGCATTGTGTAAGTGTTAAACTTACAACGTTTTCATTTTCTTATTGTGTTGTATGTGGTTTAAGTACACCACACTTTTGTGCTTACTAGTTGTTGTCTAAATATGTAAGACACTACGCTTTCATTTTGCTAAAAACATTGTTATGTTTTCTTATAGACAATTGTTGCATTTGTTTTGCTGTTGTGTGACTTTTCTTTATACAACGGTCTAGTTGTCAAAGCATTGTCTGGTGATAAAGCACACGATGTTTTCTTATAAACCTTGGGTATTATAAACCATTGTCTGTTCTAATTGGGTAAAAGGAAACTAGACAACAGTTTTTGTATATACAATCAAAACCAGTACAGTGTAAAATAAACATGCCAAAATCAAAAACCATTAAATTCATTCCATACAACCAATATTCTCCAAGCGATCAACCATTACAACCAATATTCTCGAAACGATTAACCATTACAACCAATATTCTCCAAACCACCAACCAAATCCAACCACAAGATTAAATATTTTCAGGTGAACATACCAACAAAAGAGATGGACTAAAATATTCACTTAAGCTTAAAAGCTATATTTACCATAAACTAGACAGTGAAGCTCCCAAAAGTTTAAGATTTGTTCAACCCAAAATACCCAGCTATACGATTAAGTTTAAGAGGCGTGGTTCTTCATGAAATACTTCGCGAAATCAGTCCTTACTTCATTCAGCTCAGGCATGCCATAAAAGTTTTGGTTGTTTCTGCGTAGCCACTATAAAATGAAACAATAGACCAAGTCACAAACAGGCTTCACCATGAAGTAGTAGGATTAAGAAAAAATTCAGAAATTTGGAATCATACCTTTATAGAAAATTGGAGTTCCTTGTCTAGACATATTTCTTTCATATAGCACATCACAAATAGACCACAATCTTTACTCCCTATTTGGAGAGGAAGTCCCTGAAGAAACATTAAATAAAATTATATATACGGCCAAATTATGTTTTGTAAAACAGAAACATATAAGATATGCACTAAGAAAAAGATATTACCGCAAGATTCTCCCACATTATTTTCTTCTTCAGAAACTTCTTTGCTTTGTCCTTGTACAGTTTGATGGCACTACGGCAATATAACATAAATCAGAAAAAAGTCAGTTTTCTTAATATAAATATAGATGTCATTCCAAATGAAATATATTTCTTATGTGGTACTAACTTGTCAACAACTTCTATCCATTCTTCACTTGCAATTCTCCGCTTTAAAGGATCCATATGGTAAACTATTTGTGTATCCGGATTTACAGCCGTCAACGCCCAATGGTTGCTATTATTCCATGAACAACACAAATGAGAACATATATCTTTATTAGAGGATAAGGATTTTATTTATAAGGGCCAGATTGATTTTATTTACAAGGCCTAGATTCACAAACTATAAATTTATTCAGGCTCCCTAAACTATATCATGGCATTACATGCAACAGATATGACATTAAGCACATATATATAGGCATAAAAAGAAGTACTAACGCGTGATTATATGGGAGCAGAAATAATTGGTTTGGCTTAGAGTTCTTGAATCTGTTATATAGGGCTTGCGACCTCTGTCCTGCAGTTCCACAACCGAGGGCGCCTATCATCGCAGGATCAACAAATGTTACCATGTCAGACATTTTCTGTTTTTTCAAGTAATCCTGGAGTGAACTGCAAAAAAAGTATACAGTCATTACAACAAACTAAAAGTTTTATTCAAGTATTTGGAAGGCCAAAGAAAATTATAAACTGCGATACTTACTTAGCAAACATACAAATAACAGACCCCGATATTTCACCCCCAGAGCACAAAGCATACACATCTGATAAAAACAGAGCCTTTTTACCGGTTGATCCAAAGGCTTGTTGGCATAGCTGAAAAGAATTTGCACGGCCGTCTTTCAAGGCATTTTTGGCCCAAAGCCACAAACGCTTCACAAGAGGCGGGTAATCAGGACCAAACTCCAACACATACTCTTCTTCTTCTACTTCAGGTGCTTTCCCACAATCTTTCACCTTTTTCAACTTCTTTCCCATAATTTTCTTACTTCCCTGAAGTGGATTATAAAAAGAAAATTGAGAATGTCATGTGTTAAAGAATGTAGATCTGTTAAATTATCAAAAATAAAAAATTTACCTTTGTACTTCCATTCACTGCAGTGCTTGTCTTCAGTTCAATTATAAGGTCTCTTGGCCATGAAATATAAGTTCCAACAGCTTGTTCAACGGTTTCGATTTCATCCTTGATTGGGAAAGGAATCTTTACAGATCCTTGAATTGCACGAGTAATAGACACTCGTGCATTCTGTTCTTCTATAGATTTCCCATGAACGACATCAGCCTTTGTATCCACTGTTGCATAAGCAACAATATTTAAAGGAGAGTCGATTGCCAATTTGTACTCCATAACAGCCAATTCAGGTTTCATGCCCACCTTACCAGCTTCTTGATCATGTTCGACTTGTACAACCTCCATTTCCCCATCTTTGACTTCTTCCAACTCAATAATTTTCTCATTATTTTTTCCCGCCCCATTCTTCTCCTCATTCGTTTTCTCCAACTCAGTCTTCTCCTCATTCTTTTTATCCAACTCAGTCTTCTCCTGAAAATGATTTTCCTCTCCAACCAACATGTCATCTTTAATAAGATCCAATTTTTTTCTTGCACCTTGCAACTCCAACTCCTTCATCATAGCATGTGCGCCCTTGGAACAACTCCCTTGTTGTGATCCAACATTTGGACTAGAATCAGACTCAGTATTCTTTCCCAACCAAGCTGCTTTCATCTTTGCCATCTCATCGACCCAAAAGGAATCTCGCTCCCGAATTATCTTTTCAGTCTCTTCTTTCATAAATTTATGAATACCTTCTTGGATTCTGTCCTCTATTGACTTGCCTTTCTTCCTCTGCCTCGGGAGTTTAAAGTATGTAGACTGCTTGACATAAGCCCCTTGCCCACGTACCCGTCCTCCATGCTCAGGTTTACCGAGCACCTTGGTCAAGACATCATCGGAGCCTTCTACCGTAACTTCCCCTTGTTTAACTCTTTCTTTCATTTTCTCCTAAAATATTGACAGCAAATGGAAGTAGTTAAGAAACAAAAGAGACAAAGAGTATTATTTAGAAAATAAATGGTATGATAAAGTTAAATTACATAAATGAACAACTTACAATATCATCAGCAATTTCTTTAACTTTCTCAGACTTAAAGTTCCCATCTTTATCCTTGCGTGCACGGACCCACGAATCTGATCTGTCTATCTCCATTTCAGGATCACCTTGAGACTGTATTTGTAAACATGTTTGAAAAAACATACAGTGTCATTAAAACATATTTATTATACATGTTTTGTCTAATATGAGTAACGATTACTAACCATTTCATGCTCTAGGTTGGAATAACCCTTTCGAGACATGCAGTGATCATATTCACTCATTTTCCTCCTTTTTTGCTGTATGTTGTGGATGCCCTTGAAGAACAAACAAAAATATTAGAAACAATGTTGTACTACTAATTACTTTTGCTATCTCAGAATTTTGTAAACAAATAAGGTCAAAAACTCACATTAAAATCATCAGATAGACGGTCAGCAACGAAAATGTCCCAATGTGCCTTCTCAATGAACGAGTAATCAGCCGGAGGAAACTGTAACAGCTCACGCTGATTTTTATGCGGAAGGATATAAGCTGTTGTTAATTTACTCTTGAACTCCCTCCATTTCGAGCATGCCGATTTCATAATAATACTCCTCGCTGTTTGTGGTACCACGTATGCCATCTACATATATATTCATTTTGATTAGCACACATATGTTAACTTGATTAAAAAACCAAAAACAGAGTACAATACAGAGACATACATACATACATTACCAATTGACCCTTTTTAAACACCAACACCTCAGTGATACAGCAACATAGCACCATAACATACATTTAAACTCACTCAACCATCATTCTTTACATAATCCACACACAACCGAAAGTTCATAAACTCCGGTAACCCAATCAAGAACACGACCTGAAAATAAATTCGTATAATCGCCAAGGACTCACATCCTTTTTATTAACTTCCAATAACAATTACAATTCATCAAAAAATCAAGAAGCAATTAACGAAATTTGTTCAACAACTAATGAAATTATTCAACCACAAAGATCAAGACCACATGCAGACCCGAAACAAAGATTAAGACCACATGCAGACCCGAAACAACGGAGTCTTGCCACGAAATGACCTTCTAACTCATTACAAACCCCCAAATTAAGTCATAATTTTACAAAAATAAAAAAATAATTAGTTATGGAATGCAATTTGTTTTACCTGTACACAATCCCAGATTTTGTTCTTCCTTTCCTTCGGGACGCGTTTCCAATTATCATACCATATGGGCGCTTTAGTTCGGGCAAGAACCCCAACATAAGATGCCATTTCAGTGGCTGCTGGACCGTATGGTACACCCTTTGCATTAAAAAGCACCGTATGCTTAATCCCCAACATCTTTCGCCTAACAATCCTATGCATGGTAACTGGTCCTCGTTTTAAAAGCCTAAGCCCTTCTTGTCTGCTTGCCACTGGTGCTTCCTCTTTTTTCTTCTTCTTGGCTAATTTACCTTTTAGGTTCTTAGAAATACCCGTCTTCTTCACTGATTCAGGCGATTCAGGGGCCCCTTTTTCTTCAACAAACCCTTTTTCTTCACGAACCCCCTTCTTCTTCACGGGTTGTGACTTAGTCGCCTTGTTCTTTTTCAGTGCCTTCAAAAGGTTTGCAGTTACAAGGGGATCAGATTTTGCCTTCTTCGAAGGGGCCATAAGTGACAGAGAGGGGAGAGAGAGACCGAAAAAGAGAGACGAGGGAAATGAATTGGGAGTTAGGTTGAATTGTGAGACGGAGAGAGAGAGTGTGAATTGGGAGTTGGGTTGAATTGTGAGACGGAGAGAGAGAGTGAATTGGGAGATGTGTAAAGGTAAGAGGGGGAAATTGAAATCGGGTCAAAAAAATGGGGGGAAATTGAAATCGGGCCAAAAAAGAAGGGGGGAAATGAAAGTTGGGCTTCGAAAAACAAGGGAGGAAATGAAAGTTGGGCTTCAAAAAACAAGGGGGAAATGAAAGTCGGAGTTAAAAATAATTATATTCTAATAATTATTTATTTATAAAATTCTTAATTTCATAAGAATTATTAAATTAAATTAATTATTAAATTAATTATTAATAAAAATTGTGAAATATTTATGTGTAATTGAATTAGTTATTTATTATTTTTTCATAAGTTTATATATTATCAACATTATAACACTATTTTTAAGAAAATAACGACTAATGTCACCCGTATTTTATTAATCAATTATAAATATGTACCGATTCAAGTAACAACTTATGTCACCCGTATTTTATCAGTCAATTACAAATATGTACCTATTGTGATTAATTCATTATTACGATACAGGTTAGGAAGGAATAAGACGTTATCAATTGTATTTGTATATCTACAAGTACATTGTATGATGGATGACATTACCGAACTGGTGTGTTACATGAATGATGTTATCGTTCTTTACGGTAGCATATAATATCTATTCGATGCATTATTGTCGATTGCTAAATAAATACGTGAATATGATCATGTCGTTTGAGACATCTCTTTATAGTACATTCGCATTATAATGTCTACTGGATGCATGGTTAACTTGTACTACATATATAAAACCTTAATATTATTACGTCTTTGGTGATATATTGAACCGTATTCATCTAAAACAATATTTTCAACTATAACGTGTAAATAAGAATTCGATATAATATTTAATCGCATAGTTATATTCTAATTAATGATATAGACGAGAAAATCGTTGGATAAGCTTTATATATACAACGGTAAGAATAACAAAACCGTTGTCGGAAACAGTTTTAAACCTCTAAACAGTGTACACATTCTACAACGGTTTTGTATTAAAAAGTATTGTCTGAATGCAGCTAAGATAACTGTTCTATCAGGTTTGGTAATTTAACAAACCGTTGTAGAATGTCTCGTTGTGTGAGGGTTATAAATACAACGGTCTCACATCAAAAAACTGTTGTCTGGGACTGGTTTAAACCTCTAAACAGTATACACATTCTACAACGGTTTTTGGTTACATAGTATTGTCTGAATGCAGGTAATACAACTGTTCTATCAGGTTTGGTAATTTAACAAACCGTTGTAGGTTGTCATTGTATTTTGATATAGTCGGGATTTATGCCTTTATCTTTGTCCGAAGCTCATTCTCCCACTTTTAGAAACTTTAGTTCAAACCCTTTCCCCTCTTTAAGAAACTCTACTCAATTCCTCCATCCTTCACCATCGATTCCTCCATTCTTCACTCAAATCCCATCATTCTTTACCATTACACTGACATCCTGCAGATTCTCCACCATTCCCATCCCCTACACTGAAATCTCCTCATCCAAAAATTGACATTTTCGTGAAGAAACTCTGTGCAGGCATACATTCAAAATCTCCTCATTCCTCATCTCCGTTAAGGTAATTTTTCATGATATTTTGATTTGTATTGATAATGATATGTTAATTTGTTGTCTATATTGATGTGTTTGTAAGAAAATGAAAACCTAATTTGCTCAAGTTTTGGTCTTTATATCAATTAGACAATGACTACAGTTTTTAACCAAAAAACTTTAGTAATTTATACTAAAACTGTAGTATACTGCAAATTTATTGCCCCGGTGTTACTACAGTTTAATTTGCAGTATAATTTTTGGTAGTTTTTTGGTTAACCAAAAAACTTTAGTATACTTTGTAGTATAATTTGCATTATACTACAGTTTTGGTCTTGAGTAATTTTCTGTGTATTGTTTAATTTCTGTGCAGTTAGTAATGTTAGTATTGTTTACTGCTATGACTCTGATTATTGTTATGTTACTGTAAAAGATGGATAGGTCTTGGTTAAAAGCTGATAGAAGAACATGTGAGTTCAAAAGAGGGGTGGAAGAATTATTGTTATTTGCATTTGAGAACGGATGTGATGAAAATAAATTGAGCTGTCCATGTATAAATTGCGCACATAGTAAATCTTGGAAAGCTCGAAAAGTGAGGGACCATCTTTTCAGCTATGGTATCGATCAGACCTACACGCGTTGGATTTGGCACGGAGAGTGTAATACAGAAGAAAGTGAGCCTATCACTGAGGAGACCGGCAGTTCACAATCCGTGGATCAAATCCCGATGAAAACAGAGAATGGTGGCAGTGATGATGATGTTTCCCTAGATTCCTCAGATTTATTTAACCATATTCAATCTGAACATGAACCCCTTTATCCGGGATGTGAAGGATTTACAAAGATGAAGGCTTTAGTAAAGTTATACAACTTGAAAGCAAAATTTCAAATATCTGATTGTGGCTTCTCTGAAATTCTACTTTTGGTTGGGTCTATGCTTCCAAACGGCAACAGTTTTCCTTCTTCATTCGCTGAAGCTAAAAAAAGCTTGTGTGCTTTAGGAATGGAGTATGAAAAAATACACGTATGTCCGAATGATTGTCTACTATATCGTGGAGATAGAGATGAAGATGAGACGAGGTGCCGTATTTGTGATGCCTCTAGATGGAAGTTAAACAAAAAAGGGGATGAATTGGAAGGGATTCCTGCCAAGGTATTATGGTATTTTCCATTACTACCACGTTTGAGGACTTTGTTCAACTCACCTCAAACAGCCAAGGACTTGACTTGGCATGACACGGAGAGAGTGAAGGATGATAAAATGAGACATCCTGCAGATGCACAAACATGGAAAGAAGTCGACACCAAGTGGCCAGATTTTTCTTCGGATCCTAGAAACTTGTGATTAGCTTTATCCTCAGATGGATTCAATCCCTTTCACAGCACAAATATTGATTACTCATGTTGGCCAGTATTGTTGTCAATTTACAATCTTCCACCTTGGCTTTGTATGAAGAGGAAGTATATAATGCTATGTTTGTTGATATCCGGACCAACTCAACCCGGTAATGATATTGATGTGTTCCTTCAACCACTTGTGGAAGATTTAAAAATGTTGTGGCAAGGGAAACGAGTGTATGACGCTTACAAGGAGGAGTATTTTTTATTAAGAGGCATTTTATTATGGACTATTTGTGATTATCCAGCCTATGGAAACTTATCGGGCAATATTATTAAAGGATATAACGGGTGTCCTATTTGTGTTGATGAAACGAAAGCTACGAGGCTGGTTAATTACCGAAAGTGTGTGGTCATGAGGCATCGGAGGTGGTTGCCCCGTCATCACCCATATCGTCGGCAGAAACAAGATTTTGATGGCACCGTAGAAAAAGAATTGGCTCCAGTTCCATTAACCGGAGAGCAGGTGCTTGAAAGAGTACAACATTTAAAGGGTCATGTCTACGGTAAGACACAAAGCCAACCTCGATTGAAGAAAGGTGATGCTCGGCCAGTTTGGAAGAAGGTTTCTATATTCTTTCAGCTTGAGTATTGGAAGTTTTTGCCGGTTAGGCATGTTCTCGATGTGATGCATATAGAGAAAAACATATGCGAAGCTTTACTTGGTACCATGCTTAATATACCAAAGAAGACAAAAGACAAAGAATCAGTCCGTCTTGACATGGCCGAAATGGGAATAAGAACAGAACTAAGGCCAAAAACTCCTGGAAAAAAAGAGAAGTTACCATTGGCACCTTGGAATTTAACTCATTCTGAAAAAAAAGCTGTTTGCTCATCCTTTCTTGGTATGAAGTTGCCTGATGGTTTTTGTTCAAATATTCGAAGTCTAGTTTCAATGGAAAATCTTCGACTTACAGGAATGAAATCTCATGACTGTCATATGATTCTGCATCACCTGCTCCCAATTGCGATTCGATCGTCACTGCAAAAACAGGTCAGGAACACTATTATCAGGTTCTGCCTCTTCTTTAAGGCAATTTGCAGTAAAGTCATTGAGGTTGATAAGCTGGAGAAAATGCAGTCGCAACTGGTAGAAACTTTGTGCCAGCTTGAAAAATACTTCCCCCCTTCCTTGTTTGATTTAATGTTTCATATCTCGGTTCATCTTGTAAGAGAAGTTGAGCTTTGTGGACCAATTTTCCTTAGGTGGATGTATCCTTTTGAGAGATACATGAAGACATTTAAGGGATATATAAGGAATCGGGCTCGTGTAGAAGGTTGCATTGCTGAGTCCTATATTGCGGAAGAGGCGGTTGAATGTTTGGTAGACCATAAAGAAGCAACTATTGGGGTACCTAAAAAAAGTAGACATACCAAGGATGGCATTTGCAGGCCATTATCCGGTGCAACGGTGATAACCCCGAGCAGCACTGATTTGCACGTAGCACATTTATGTGTTCTACAAAATACTACTGCTGTTAGGCCATACTTTGAGTTAGTAAAATTACTTTCATTACATTTACCATTTTCTGCACTCTTTTACCTAGAAAAATCCAGTCCATATTTTATGTCATTATTTCATTATTTATGTAGTCTCTTTTACTTAAATGCAGTGAACACATGGCATTTTTAATGACCAAATATTCGGAACATGAAAATGATGAAATGTGGCTGAAGAACAAACAAAATGAGAAATTCCCAAAATGGTTTAAAGAAAAGGTATTATGTGTGTTTAGTAATAGTTTTCTGCATGTTTTACAAACTACTGCTCATATTAATCATTTTGTAACTTGTTTTTTTTTTAAAGATTGCTTCAGATTTGGTTGATGAAAAAGAGATATCGCAGGAGATAAGATGGATCGCAGATGAGCCTAACAAGGCTGTGCCTACGTTCAGCGGCTATAAAATGGACGGAGTTACCTTTGCTACCAAGGATCGTGATGATACGCGTCAAGTTCAATGTAGTGGTGTGTGCGTTGAAGCTGATACAATGATAGTGCAGGGTAAGGATCAAAATATTGAGCACACATCACATACATATTATGGAGTTATAACAAGTATATGGGAGTTGGACTATAACTACTTTAGGGTCCCTATTTTTCGGTGCAAGTGGGTAGATATAAACAAAGGGGTCAAGGAAGATGACTTGGGTTATATATTGGTTAATTTGAATAGGTTGGGGTTTTTAAACGATCCATTTGTGTTAGCAAAACATGTTAAGCAAGTTTGTTACATCGACGATCCTCTTGATAAATTATGGTCCGTGGTGTTGAAACTACCCGAGAAAAAGTACTATGAAGATAATGATGATGAAAATGAGGGATCCGTGGAAGTAGAACTTGAGAATGACTGTTTTGTGCCCAATTTTCCCGATGTTGATTTACTTGAGGAAGAGGAACATAGCTACGTGCGAGATGTAGATGAAACAATTCAACTTTCTTGATGTAATTTAATTTGTGTACTTTTAATTACATGAACTTTGTAATATGATAACTATGTTTGCTACTTTGAACATAACAGTTCTTGATTGATGTTTTGTTGCCTCATGTTTGTTTGGTATGGCATTGTATTGCCTTTGATGTTTGGTATGTTTTGGCAGGGGTGCCCAGTTCCAATTTTTTTTTTTCCTGCTATAAAATCAGACAACGGTTTTTCACTTCCAAACGCTTGTGTGAGAGCTAAAGAACTTAGAGTACAAAACCATTGTGTGTTTCATGCAATTCAGACAACAGTATTCACAAACCATTATCTGATTACATTTTATACAACGTTTACCAAAACAGTTGTCTAATTTTAACAACGTTTTTTGAAAACATTGATTAAAGCATTGTCTGAAGTTTCTTCAGACAATGCTTTTAAAAACCGTTGTTAAAATCAGACAACATTATTTAGTCACCGTTGTGTGACAGCATTTAAAGCAATATCTGATAAAAACAGTTGTCTAAGTTTAACAACGGTTTTGAGCACCATTGTAAGACAAATGATTAGACAACACTACTTTCAAAAACCGTTGTAAAACGTATGTCTATTTTGATCTTCTAGACGACAGTTTCTAAAACCGTCGTTAAGTTTAAGATCAGACAACACAATGAAAAGCTTGAAAAAAAAACCGTTGTGTGAAATTTTCAGCCAACGCTTTTTCGTCGAAGTGTCGTCTGATGAGTGTCGTCTGATTCAAAAATTCTTTCCTGCTATAAAATCAGACAACGGTTTTTCACTTCCAAACGCTTGTGTGAGAGCTAAAGAACTTAGAGTACAAAACCATTGTGTGTTTCATGCAATTCAGACAACAGTATTCACAAACCATTATCTGATTACATTTTATACAACGTTTACCAAAACAGTTGTCTAATTTTAACAACGTTTTTTGAAAACATTGATTAAAGCATTGTTTGAAGTTTCTTCAGACAATGCTTTTAAAAACCGTTGTTAAAATCAGACAACAGTATTTAGTCACCGTTGTGTGACAGCATTTGAAGCAATATCTGATAAAAACAGTTGTCTAAGTTTAACAACGGTTTTGAGCACCATTGTAAGACAAATGATTAGACAACACTACTTTCAAAAACCGTTGTAAAACGTATGTCTATTTTGATCTTCTAGACGACAGTTTCTAAAACCGTCGTTAAGTTTAAGATCAGATAACACAATGAAAAGCTTGAAAAAAAAACCGTTGTGTGAAATTTTCAGCCAACGCTTTTTCGTCGAAGTGTCGTCTGATGAGTGTCGTCTGATTCAAAAATTCTTGTAGTGTGAATTTTTTTTAAAGAAAACGAATATGATTTAAATTTAATTAAATTGTAATTATACAAAATAAAAAATACTCAAAATAATTACAGTACTTGTTCTCTTTTTTCTTTTATAAAGTATAGTACTTGTTTCCTTTATCGACTTACAAACATAAGAATTAATGGGTGTTTTCTTAAATTATAAAATTTCAAAAAAGCTAAACATTCTAAAATTGTACATTTTTTAGAAATATCATTATTCTAGCAATAAAAAAAAGTTTGTATCGAAAAAATCAAATATTCAAAATCTTTAAATATATTTTCACTTGTATCGGTTTATGAGCATATGAATTAAATGGATATGTATAATTTTGAATTTAGTTAAATTTTAATGGTTCAGAAAAAAATCAAACATCCAAAAAATTTACACTTATGGTACAATTCAACGATATCGAAAACATTAAATTGAAAAACGTGATATCTATTAATATTCCTTTCATTGTATATATAAAAAAATCTAGTGTATAATATGTATGTTTTTATTTTTAATTTAATTAAATTATGAACTTTTAGAAAAAAATTAGCCTATTACCTAATTGAAAATAATACAATGTTGAGTGATGAATTCATGGTTAAACTTGATGCCACGTAGCTTCCACGTCATTTTTCGACTGATGATTTAACTGAAAAGTTCAATATAGTACATCGATTAATTAGCTCATTTACCCTTATTAAAACACAGTCTTGTGAGTGTAACTGATGGGAATTTTAGTTGATCAAAATCAAGAAACAGAGTGAGTGTAACTGATGGGAATTTTAGTTGATCAAAATCAAGAAACAGAGGGTAGAAGAAGACACACCACAACAAATTATATCTTCTTTCGAGTATATATATAAGAATATGCAGGTACAGACCAACCAAAACCATACATCTTGTATATTACATAGTTTTCATCTTTCTTTCTTTATTCACGGTTTACACTCAAGGAAAAAGAGTAAAGTTGTGTTGAACCCACGTTGCTTTGATCCAACTACATTACTTTTCTTGTGATTTAGCATATTTTTAATCAACTTCTTTTTCTTATTTTTTGGGTTGTGCTTTCCCTACCCTTTTTAAGGTACATCTCATCTTTCTGTATATAAATGTATGTATCTGTAATGTATATAAGGCTCAACTTCATTTGTCTAGATGTTGATGGTAAAAAGAATGGCAAGAAATCAGTACAAAGTGAGTTGATTGTAGTAATAATATATTTTTTAACTAAGTTGATTATGGTGTGAATATTGATTGTTTATTTAGTTATGTTTAATGTATGTAATGGTTTATGTTATGTTTTGTACTTGGCATGAGCAAGCTTTAATTAGCTGTCTTAGTTTAAGGATCATAAAGATCTTATAATGTTAGTTTAATATACAAGACGAGAGATTGGTAAAGTTTCCGATTTCAGACACTAAATTTGGTGTTGTACAAATTCTTCCGTTGGAAGGGTAGGATTGAAGCATTGGTTGTTTAGCTTTTTGTTAAGGTGGAGGGTATTTACCGTGGAAGAAAGCACATGTTAGTTGACATTGAGTCTGAATCTTGAACTGTGTCAATGTTTTTTAGTATTTGAATTTAAGTTATTTGTATTGTAAGCTCTATGGCTTACTGCTTGCAACTTACTGGACAATGCAAGCTGGCCTCACAGGTTCTTAATTTGATTGTAATGCAGTATCAGAAGACTATAGCCAAAATGGGACACATTGGTCGCAGGTTTGTGATTTTGTGATAAGATTATCGTCTCTTATAATTTTGATAACATGTATCATCTAATATCATTATTTCTGTTGCATTTCAGTGCCTTTGTGAAAAAAGCAAATGAGACTACTAGGTTTATGGTAACAACTTTTATTGGAATGTTTTTTGGGTTCCTGATGGGAGCATCATTTCCTGTTCTATCATTAAGTAAGGTGTGCAGACTTCCTATTTTCTATTCCTTTTGTTTAAACTCTCTCCCTACCATGCAGAATTCCACACTACTGTTATTTTATATTATTTATCTCGGGTCATAAACTAGCTTTTGCTATTATGGCAGCTGAGTCTTTCCACGGGTTATCTTCCCCTTTCTGAATATATTCAAGTTACGGATCCCAGTATCCCAGCCCAAGCCAAAGTTCAAATAAGTGATGGGTCGAAGGTACACTTTACTTTGCTGATTCAAAGTATTACGTGCCTTACGGATCCCAGTATCCCAGTATTTCTGTGCATTACGTGTTCTTACAGATCATGACTTACCTGTTTTGCCATTTGCTATTGATAATCCTGCCATTTGTGACTATGTGGATATGTATTGGTGGTTAGCTTGCTATCCAATAATTTTATGAAGAATGGACCAACTCGCATATCCTCCATAAACCTGACAGATTATTTATATTGTTTTTAAACCATATTATGTGGCTGTCTGCGTGCTGGCTATAGATGAACATGTCCAAATTGTTGCAGATGATATATTCAAACTTCCAACATGTTCCGTTTAATGTTTTTCCTAATAAAAAACAAATGAATGTCTGTTTTGCATTATCGTTATTGTTCGTATTCTTCGCTTATTCAGTTATCCGTAAAAAAATTAAATTGCTTTGCCTTGTGTTATTGTAGAAGAATGGTAGTTGTAAATGTAAATATGGAATGATGGATATTTAATCATCGAAGTTTTTGTACTTGATCTATGAAATCAGTCTTTTAATATAGTAGCTTATTAATTAGTATACACTACATCCAGGAACACAATAGACTATTTTGTTATTACATACAGACGTATCAATAATAATGCCCGCCTTATTAAACCAGTGAATTTTGCAGCATAGGTGCTGGCAAACTGTATCTCAAACTAGTTGCTTGTATCATGCTTAGGAGTCTGTGGACGTACAAGTAAAAAGTTAACCTCGTCCAGTGAAAATTACATAAGCCTATACTAACTCTAAAAGTAATCGCAGTAGTATGGCGTCAACTGTTAAACAAATGTCAGATCCTGGTATTAAAAGGTAAAAACTGCTAATGTTTGCAGACGAGGTTGTGACCTCTTTTTTCCTGATCTGGCATAAACTTCTCCCATGGTTTTATAAAGAATTTTATTTCTTTGTATCTTTTTATTGCAATCATTTACTATTCACTGACTGTTGCTGCATAAATAAATATATGCAGATATGGGTTCCATCAAATCCACGAGGTGCCGAAAGATTACCCCCAGGCGTTGTTGTACCAGGGTCCGACTTTTATCCTCGTAGATTGTATGGCAAACCCAGTGAGGTTAGTTTCTTTCCGTTGCTTCTACGCAGAGGCATGTTTGTATATTCCATAACAGATATAGCACGAGCTAATATAATTTTCTGATTTGGTTCTGAGTGTAACTATTCCAAGATCAAGAGCAAAGAAGTAGATTAATATGACACAGTTCCTTAGTTGCTTCACCAAGAAATTACAACCGTACTTGGCTTTTATGAGTAAGAGAAATGTACGTTGAAACCAATGATGCCTGTTTTGAAGTAATTGCATTCTTTACTTTGTTAAGGGGTTAAATCTCTAGGTAGATTGAAAATCATATATCATTTTCATTTTCATCACTGATTTCAATGGGGTATCATTTCAATAACTAAAGTCATCATAAATATCAAACAGATAACTCTAAATATGTGTTTGGAAAATAAAAATGACTTTTCTCAAGTTCTACACATATTTCTTCAATGTTACTGCAATCAAATGAAAAGTTATGAATTCTAGAATTTCAGATAATAAATTTAGATTTTAAAAAATTCATTTACTATTTATTTTTAATTAAATCAAAGTAAATAACTATAAAATAAAAAATAAATAGTAAATAAATTTTTTAAATCTAAATATAAAATCATAAATACTAGAGTTCATAACTTTTTATTTGGTTGCAGTAGCATTCAAGAAATATGTGTAGAACTCAATATAAATTATTTTTACTTTTCGAACATATATTTAGAGGTATCCGTTTGATATTTATGATGACTTTAGTGATTGAAGTGATACCCCGTTGAGATCAATGATGAATGTGATATATGATATTCACTTCAGTGACCACTTTGATATTTAACCCCTTTGTTAAGGGTAGGATTATAGCATCTCTGATAGACAGTTAGTCCACTCCTTAAATATAACATAAAAAAATTGCCTTTTAGTAACTTCGGACATAGATATATGAGTTAACCTTCAACAATAATTCTTATATTAGCTCCTATTTTGATTATAATCATTGAAAATACAATGTAGCAACAAATATACAATAGAAAGTGGAAAGAGTAAGAAGATGCTTTATATAAGTTATCATATTAAATATAATTTGGGAGCGGAGGAGGCTCCTTCTAAATAAGGAGTGAAGGAAACTTCAAGTGATTTGATGACTCACTAGGAGTCTCTTGAAACACATTTACACCTGTTTCCGAGTTTTAAAAATGGACTAAAGCAAAAGAGGAAAGCAAATAACATAATTTGCAATCCTATTTGTGGTCTCGAGAGGAAGCAAGTGATTGGGAGTGTAAATTTTATAAGATTTTTTTCTAAAACTTTCATTCTAAAAATGGGATGCAAGTGAAATCAAGTGGTGTGACTAATTAAAAAATACATGATATTACAAATTTACCCTTAATACTTAGATTATAACTTCTTATATTTAAGGATTAAATTGTAACTTTACAATCATTTATATATTTTCCTTCCAATTCGGGAGCATGTTAGTGAAAATTAATTTCACTATATAATTTTTAAACTCGGGAGCAAGTGAGTGAAATATATTACTTCTCCTTTTAATTACTTCCTCTTACATTCATTTACTTCCGCCCCTTAAAAAACTCGGGATCAATGCTTTAGCACTCGCTCATATATTATCTTAGGAGCCTGTATAGTGAGTGGTTTGGAGATGGTCTAAGTGGTTTACATATAGAAACTTCAGCTGACATTTTGTTTTTGCAGCTTCTACTAGTAGAATTTAAGGGTGAAAATTAGAGAAAATCAAGCTGCTTACTAAATTTAGTAGCTTAAGAAATCATTTAGTAAAAAGATTCAAAGATATATTTTGCATTTCTTCGGCTCACAATCTATAATTTGTCCTCCTATGGAACCCTTGGACTTTGAAGTACTCGATCTTGATAATAATTTGCACAAAGAATGTAAGTTTTCACTCATTGCTATATGCAGGACTTTACCGCCATTCCAAAGTACCTTGTGACATTTACCGTTGGTCATAAGCAGATGCAAAATATTGATGCTGCTATTAAGAAGGTCAGCTCCCCCGCCCCCCCTACTTTAGTACCATCTTGGTCTCTCTTTCTCCTAAACCTGTTTCATTTTACAGTTTTCAGCTAACTTTACTGTCCTTCTGTTTCATTATGACAATCGAACAAGTGACTGGGATGCATATGAGTGGTCAAAGAAGGTTATCCATATAAGTGTGCAAAAGCAGACAAAGTGGTAGGGAATTTTGTTGAAAGTGTAACGTGATTTTCTTTCGAGGTTTTTCTTAGTAATACGAACACTGTGGTCTATGCATATGCTAAACACGGTGGAGCTTTTTGAAGGTGGTTTGCAAAGAGATTCCTTCATCCTGATATTGTTTCCGCCTACGAGTACATATTTATCTGGGATGAAGACCTTGGGGTTGAGCATTTTGAATCTGAAGAGTAAGTAATTTCTGCAGAAGATTTAAGCTGGCTGAAATTTCGAAAGCAGTATAGTTATCCGAATAGTTACAACTTTTCAGATATATAAAACTCTTGAAGAAACACGGTTTGGAGATCTCACAGCCTGGTTTGGAGCCGGCCGCCAAAGGATTAACATGGCAAATGACAAAGAGAAGAGGCGATCGTGAAGTTCATAAGTAATAATGACGACGTCCTCTTATACCTTTCCTTCTTCCCTTATTCCTATACCAAACAGCCATGATTAAGTTTTTATTTAAGTTGGTGCCAACATTTTATATAATCAACGTATTGGCGTCCTCTTATACCTTTCCTTCTTCTCTTTATATGTCGTAAGAGAAACGCAGGAGAAACCCGGCTGGTGCCCAGACCCTTATTTACCTCCTTGCGCGGGGTATGAATTGTATTCACTGTTTTGTAAATGTATTTCTACTGATTAGATTTTCTTGTCCATAGGGACCTGCTAGTTATTACTTGGACATCTGCTATGTGCAGGTTCGTCGAAATCATGGCACCTGTATTTTCTGGAAAAGCATGGCGCTGTGTATGGCATATGATTCAGGTATGTATGATCATTGAACTTCTGGTATTAATATCCATATTAGCTTGTGCCGAATATTTATATGTCGTTTTGTGGCCTCATAGAACGACTTGATTCATGGATGGGGTCTGGACTTTGCTGTTGGAAAATGTGTTGAGGTAGGTGTAGCAGTTATTAAATTTATTTAGTTTGATCCGTAAGGTTGAATAATGTTTGTCCTTGAATAAGCCTGCTCACGAGAAAATAGGGGTTGTAGACGCCCAGTGGATTGAACATCAAGGTATTCCATCTCTAGGGGGACAGGTATGTATGGTTTACACCTGCTGCTTGGTACACATTAATATAAAACTCCGCCTAGATACACAGAGTAATTTTGCTTCTTCTGCTGTTTATGGTTTCTGGTAGGGTGAAACAAACGACGGGAAGCAACCATGGCAAGGGGTATTTGTTTGTTATTACCTACTTTAAACCTGAATATATTTAATTACATTGTTGATGATGAAAGTTGATCTGTTGTTTGTGGCAGGTAAGGGCGAGGTGTAGATCGGAATGGAAAACGTTTCAAGATCGCCTTGTCAATGCTGAAAAAGATTATTACAAATCCATGGAAACATACAAGTGGAACATGACAGGATAATAGTGCAGTATCGTATTCGAAATACGAACCAGAATTACTTGATATTAAGTTAATGAACGTTGGTTGCTCATGTAAATTGAAAGAAAGGAGTAGTGTACTGGAACAAAATATCTATTTTAAAGCCATGCTCTTCCAAATACACAGGCTTAATGACCTTTTATCCCTTAAAGTTGGACGGTTTATACCCATCAGTCCTAAAACTTTGAACCCGTACCTTTTAGCCCCTGAGGTATCCAGTAACGGCCAATTAGCCCTTTTAACGGTACAGACGACAAAAAAGTCAATATCGGTATATATCGGAAGGGTAAAACATACATTTGACATTTAGTAAAGGGAACGGTATAAGGGTTAATTGGACCTTTACGGAAACTTCAGGGGCTATAAGGAATACTTTTGCTAAAATTCAGGAGCTAAAAGAAATACTTTTCATAATTAGTGAGTGTTCATTTGTTTTCTTTTCATATACACCATATGAATAATTTTCAACAAGACAGCTACTTCTACCAAATTTTTCCAGCTCTTGTCAGCATGATCCTCTCTACCACAAGATATATTCATAAAGGAATAGGTTCCAAACATAGGACCAGGGATGTAAACCTTTTCATAAATGTCAGTCTTGACATTTTCTGCATCCATAATTCGATTCTGAATCCATAATTCGATTCTGATAAAATTTTGAACTTGGAAATCTACTAATATTTGGATGCATTCGGTATTGCGTGTCAAGGAGGTGTCTGGAAAAATCGAGCATATTTAATCTCTCAAACAAGTACTAGACTCATAATAAACGAATTATCTTATTGCAATTCTTAGAAATAACTCGCTACCTTGCTAGTGACAAATGCTGGCAGCTGGCATTCATCTCCTAGGAGAACAGTGTGCTTTATACTGGGGACTTGTAAGGGTATCAACGATTCACACTCCCTCAATTGGGCAGCTTCATCAATAACTAACAACTTCATGGGGTACATTTTCACAGACTGAAGTTTATATGCACTTGAAGCTATACAAAATATTAAAGTGGCCATTCTATAGCAGAATTCTTCTATCGAATCCTTACTACATGTTGGTAGGTCAAGTTCATCAAGTGCACTCATTAGGGTTCTCAAGAACCGAACACTTTCTCTTTTGAAGTGCAAGAATGTTGCTATATTTACATTAACTCGCGTCAAGAATTCAAACTTTCCTTCAAGTAAATATGCCTCCTTTAATTCTTCACCAACCAGGCTGGTTTGAAACAAGAAAGACTCAAACGAATCAAGCAACGTCATCAGCGCAACTCCGTCTTCATAATTACGTTCTCTGATAAAAGTTTTTGGTAAATGAGTAAAGATTGTAGAGATACAATTTCTTAGGGATGATGCTGTTGCAATGAAACCCTCTCTAACGTAATTCAGAAATGAGTCACCATCATTCACATTTTTGCTATCACAATAGCTTTTGTGCTTGGAAACACAATCTTCAAGTAACTCAATCATGACAGTTTGCAGCATTCCTGTACCTGTTTTTTGGCACTCAGAAGTGTATGAATACTGATTTTAATAATAAAAAAAAGAGGGTCATTACAGAGATTAAAAGTATATACTCATTTACTTGTTAATAGTTAAAGGATTTACAAGGGAAGTGATATTAACATGTAGCTTGGCACTCCAGTAAGGCTCTTTATCGACACTATATGAAAGTCCAATCTTCAACAATAGTTTCATAATGTAGCTTTCTGAACTGCTTGGACTGTTGCAATGAAATCACCTTACTAAAAGGTGTAGCTGAAATTGATTCCATCTTCGAACAAATATCAGACCTAACTTCTTCGAGAAGTGGATAAACAAATGAACTCCGGTAATGTTCAACTGACTCAAACGAGTCTGGAATTTTTCCTACCTATAGACAGAGGGAAAAATAAAGCATCAAAATATCAGATACATATCCAATAAGTATCATACCATAAGCTCACCTCTTGTCACATAACTATTAAATAATTTCCTACATTTATAATATGTTGTTACAATCTCAAGCAAGGTGAAGGATATATATTTATGACTGAACTTGAAGATTTTACATCTTGACGAAAGATAGTACATGGGAATCCATGATGTTTCAATGGCTATGGAGATGGACTCGGAAGCAGAGATGATTCGACAGACAATGTCATTGCCGATTCCGGAGGGGAGATTATACAAAAGATTCTTTGTTATATTGAAATTATGTTCAAGGTAATGATTCAATATAGTGCACAGCAAAAGACATGGTTTTCGCTGGCCACAATTATGAAAAGAAAACAAATGAACACTCACTAATTAGCAAAGTATTCCTTATAGCCCCTGAAGTTTAGAAAAAGTATTCCTTGTAGCCCCTGAAGTTTCCGTAAAGGTCCAATTAACCCTTATACCGTTACCTTTACTAAATGTCAAATGTGTGTTTTACCCTTCCGATATATACCGATATTGACTTTTTTGTCGTCTGTACCGTTAAAGGGGCTAATTGGCCGTTACTGGATACCTCAGGGGCTAAAAGGTACGGGTTCAAAGTTTTAGGACTGATGGGTATAAACCGTCAAACTTTAAGGGCTAAAAGGTCATTAAGCCAAATACATATTTTTGTAAACTGATGTATATATTTTTTCAAATACCAAATATTATACACACGAAATGAAAATACAATTTTATTAGCGTCTTTATTGAACAACATGGCTCTAGATCTTTGCTTCAAAGTTGGGGGTGCTAATATTTATGATGATGAAGAAGATTTTTATGAAGAACCATCAACTATATGATGAACTATGAAGAAGAGTGTTGGTAAGCAAACTATTGATCATCGATAAGGATATTAATGGAGGGCATGTTGGTGTAATGGTGTGTGCATAGAGCAGCTTTAAAGAAGACAAAGTGAGTGAACTGTGTTATTGCCAGCATTTCACCCACAAGGCTTGGCTTGAAAAATGGTTTGATGATCGACACACTTGGTGGATCTGTTTTTTAATGATGACTACTTTTGAGCCTGGTATTCTCAGTTGATGAGATTAATAAGGAACTACTGTGTTGACTTCAGTCAAACCTATAGTTAGCAATAAATTGAAATTACCATTCAACCAAACAAGGCCTTATATTTGTAACTGATTCTGTTAGACTATCAATTTAGTATAAATACCTTTCCAGTTTCTATTTTGTAATCAAGTGAGAATCATTCAACTCTTCTGTAACAAACTATGATAATACTCTTTTGAGTCTTCTTCTTCTTCTTCACTTTACATACATGTTTTGCATATATCAATTCAGTAGAAGTTAATATGGTATCAGAGCATATCGATTACAGTAATGAAATTGCTTCCGCGTCAACAACAATTATCCACTGAATGAACATATTGTGATTTGGGGATTTTTCTCAAATTAGGGTTCTTTTCGGTTCAAAACTACTTACAATTGTAAGTTCTTACCTTTTGATCAATTAATCGATCTGTTTTTCCTCTTGAACTTGATCTATTTGCATCGTTATTTTCGTGTGTTCATTGATTTGATTGCGCTTTGGTCTGCGTGTTGATTCAATGGCTCGAAGTTATGCAAATGTTGTGGTTAATGCTAGTACAAATACTAGTGATGAAAATATTGATATTGATAATGATAACAGTACACAGCCTTTGATTACCAATTCACATCCTCTTTATTTGCAAAATATTGATCATCCTGGTATGATTTTGATCTCAAAAAAGTTGACTAGAACTGAAAATTATGGTCCATGGAAGAGATCTCTTTCGATTGCTTTATCAGCGAAAAATAAGCTAGGTATTGTTAATGGTTCATTTCCTAGACCTGAAGAGTCTTCTACTATTAGATCACAATGGGATAGGGTCAATGATATGATCATTAGTTGGATCCTCAATACAGTTTCTGATGAGATTAGCAATGTAATGGATTTTGTTAACACCACACAAGAAGTGTGGGATGAATTGAATGATCAGTTTTCAAGCATAAATGGTCATAGAGTATATCAAGTGTTGAAGGACCTACATGCTTTAGAACAAGGTGATAAATCAGTCGAGATATACTATCATAAGTTGAAGAATCTATGGGATGAATATACGGCCTTAGAGCCTTTGATTGGTTGCAAAACTGGATGCAAGTGTGAATCACACAAACTTCAGGAGGAACGTGAGCAGAGAAAGAAGCTTCTGCAGTTTTTAATGGGTTTGAATGAAAGTTTTTCGACTGTTAGGGGACAGATTTTGATGATGACTCATTTGCCTACTATTACTCAAGCATTTTCTCTTATTAAGCAAGAAGAAAGACAGAGACAAAGGTCTGCTGTTGTCACTTCATTCATTGCTAATGTTAAGCATGAAGTATCTTCTAGTAAGTCCTATAACTCTTCTCAACCTGACGGTAATACTTCCATAGGGAAGAAAACTTTCTTGAAATGCAACTATTGTCATAAGGAAGGTCACCTTAAGGAGAATTGTTTCAAGTTAATTGGATATCCTCCAAAAGGACGGGGCAGAGGGAAATTTACTACTAGCAATTCATTTGTTCCTGGCTCTAAGTTTCCACAGGCTATGCAAGTTAATGTAGTTCCTGGAAACAACAATGTCACGGATGTTACTCCTCCATCTACTGGTTCACAGATTCAGCTTGATTAATTACAACAACAGGTTGCTCAGATGGCAACTTATATGAACATGATGATGCAAGGCAATCATTCTAACAAGTCTTTCACTACACCAGAAGATCATCTTACTACCAGCATGGCAGGTTTGGCTTGCTCCATGATGTCTTATTCTATTTTACATCAAAAACTCATTTGGGTCATAGATACTGGTGCTTCTCATCATATGTGTTATGATAAGACTCTTTTCTCACACTTAACTGTTGTTGCACAACCAATCCATATTGCTTTACCCAACAGTCACATAGCTAAGGTCACTCATGTAGGTTATGTTCCTCTTACACCAGATATTACTTTGATCAATGTGTTTTTTGTGCATGATTTCACATGTAATCTTTTATCAGTGAGCAAGTTAACTCATGATTCTGGTATTACTGTACAATTCTCACAGAGTAATTGTATTTTTCAGGCCCAGCACCAGGTGACCTTGGCAACTGGTGCTGAACAAGGAGGCCTTTACTTCCTTAGTCAAACTTCAAGTCCAACCAATTTTCTTAATAAAGTTGATTACTCAGCTCCTTCTCAGTCACAATCTGTAAATATGTGTTGTTCAAATTCTGTGTCAGTTTCACCTTCTTGTTCCAAGCTATGGCATCTCAGATTAGGGCATGCTCCTAATTCTGTTCTAGCCCTTATTCCTGGTTTATCTACACTTTCATATTCTAATAAAGACTGTCCTTTATGTCCTATTTCAAAACAAACAATGCTTAGTTTTTCTCATAGTGAATCTCATGCTACAACTTTGTTTTCTCTCATTCACATGGATGTATGGGGACCATATCATGTTAGTACCACTCATGGCTGTAAATACTTCCTTATCATCCTTGATGATTGTAGTAGATCCACTTGGACTTTTCTCATTCATACAAAACAATCTGTTTTCCAGAAATTTCAGTCTTTTGTAGCTTATGTTGCAAATCAGTTTAACACTTCCATTAAGCCAATAAGGACTGATAATGGTAGTGAATTCCTCAATTCTAGTTTCACTTCTTTTCTAGCTACACATGGTATCTCACACCAAAGATCTTGCACTTATACACCCCAGCAAAATGCTAGGGTGGAACGCAAACACAAACACTTACTTGAACTTGTAAGGGTTTTGAGATTTCAATATGCCTTACCACATATAGATATTGGGGGGAATGTTTACTCACTGCTACTCACTTGGTCAATCTTTTGCCCACTCCTGTTCTTCAACACAAAAGTCCACATGAAATTCTGTACAACACATCACCAGATTATTCTTTGTTAAAAGCTTTTGGGTGTCTTTGTTATGCTTCTCTACATTCAGGAGATAAATTTGCTCCTAGAGCAGTTCAAGGTGTTTTCATTGGCTATCCTTATTTACAAAAAGGATATAAAATTCTCAGACTTGACAATTACTCCATTTTCAGTAGTAGACATGTAAAATTTTTGGAACACATTTTTCCTTATCATCATCAGTCTACTTTAGTGTCTTTCACCACTACTACACCTTGTAACTCCTATTCATTTTTAAATTGGTTATCCCAGAGTAACTCTCCTTCTGTCACCCCTGAATCCTATTTTTCTGACCCTGTTTTAGATGATTCTGCTATTGCTGATTCATCATCTTCACATTCTAATCCTTCTATTTCTTCAGTTTCTGGTCAGCATACAGATTCTTCCATTCTTCCTATTGTTAGACAGTCCATTAGGTCAAAGACTAGACCTTCCTGGTGGGAGGATTATCATGTTCATTCAACAACAACTACACAACCTACATCTACAGTATTGCACTCAAAATTGTTCTCTTCTCCTGTTAAATTGATTGTCAATCATCCTCATGTTTTAGATCCATTACCACCTATCTTAGTTGATTCTTTGGATTCTCTATCCGTACATATGTCTCACCACTCTTATGATACCTCTAATCAAGAAATTTTGGCCTATTCTAACAATTCCAAGGTTGTCTTTGAGCCCACATATTATCATCAGGCAATTAAAGATCCTAGGTGGGTGGATGCTATTAACAAAGAGTTAGAAGTTTTGGAATCAAATAATACTTGGGTTTTGATGCCATTGCCAAAGAATAAGAAAAGAATTGGTTGTAAATGGGTTTTTAAGGTCAAATATCTACCTGATGGCAAAATTGAACGCTTCAAGGCTAGGTTAGTTGCAAAGGGTTACACCCAAACTGCTGGAATTGACTATCATGATACTTTTGCCCCCGTTGTTAAGCTTGTTACTGTTCATAGTTTGTTAGATCAGAATTCAATGATCAGCAGGAGCTAGACTCTACTGATCAGGATTACTGACGTCATCAGGATTGCATGGTCGTCAGGATCAAGATGCATATCAGGACTGGGATCAGGTTTGATCATCTGGACTGGAAGCTGATCAGGATTCCTACTTCGAGTTATATTTGGAGTCTAGTTAAACATGGAAGTTTATTTTGTCGGTTCCTGGTTTGTAGAATGTAGCTATCGATTAAGGATATGTTTCAATCTTTGTAATTGATTAGGACTTATCTTGTTATTGATAGAGAAGCTCTGTGAAGTATATAAACACAGTTTAGGTTTCGTTTTATGAGACACAACATTGAACGATCATACACTTGAGTATTTGTGTTACCTAGCAGCTCTCAAGAACATCAGAATTTCTTGAGAGAGTTTGTAACAGTTTTATATCAGATTTAATAAAGCTGTTATTGTTCTTTCATATTTGTAATATATGTCTTACTTAGTCGAGAATCTTATACAATTGTATTCAACCCCCTTCTACAATTGTTATTTACTGGGCAACAATTGGTATCAGAGCAAACTGATTTAATTCTGAATCAGATATGATCTAAAGATATCGACAACCAAGTATGAAAGCATGAAGATTCCCATCTTGAAGAAATCAGAATATCCAACATGGAGGGTAAAGATGCTGATGTACCTGGAGGCTATGGATCCTGACTATTTGGACAGGATTCGTGATGGACCATATATACCTACGAAGTTCGTTGAACGAACAGATACTGTACGTGAACATTATGTGGTCAAGGCTAAAAGTGAATGGACTCCAGAAGAAAAAGCTCATGTACTCAGGGAACCAAAGATAAAGAATATCTTGCACAGTAGTCTTGATGTTGTCATGTCAAACAGAGTGATTGCATGCAAGTCTTCAAAAGAAATCTGGGATACTTTGGAAACTCAGTGCCAGGGATCTGCATCTGTCAAGAAAAACAGAAGGGCTCTTTTGATTCAAGAATATGAACAATTTGATGCAAGACCTGAAGAGAGCCTAACTGATCTATATGATAGATTTCTGACACTATTAAACAGTTTATCTTTAGTTGACAAGGAATATGAAACTGAAGATTCAAACACCAAATTTCTAAGAGCTTTACCTGAAGAATGGGACACTCAGACCTCGATCATTAGACACCAGAGAAAGAACAAGAAAAGTAGCAAGGCAAAATAATGTGTCTCTTGATGAAGTCTATGGGATGCTAAGAACTCATGATCTTGAAGTTCAACAGAGAAAGAACAAGAAAAGTAGCAAGGCAAAATCAATTGCTTTGAAAGCAGAGGCTAAATCAAAAGGAAAAACTGTGGAAGTCACTCGAAGTAAATCAAGAATAGTTGAGTCAGATCCTGATGACTCTTCATCAGATACTGATGGCAATCCTGATGCCAATACTGATGATGATTCTTCTGACTCAGACATGGAAGAGATGGTTCCTATATATGATTGTCAGAAACTTCAGAAGGATGAAGTTCAGGAAGAATAGAAGACAAGGCAACTTTCAGAAAAAGACTTTCAATGCAGACAAAGACAAGTATATCAAAAAGGACAGCAGGGGTAGCAAATTTGACAAGTCAAAGGTTAGATGCTACAAGTGTAATGGTATGGGTCACTTTGCTTCTGAGTGCAAGAAGACAAAGGCACTTATCACATCAAACAAGGATTGGATGGACTCTTCCTCAGAATCTGATACTGAGGTGGTCAACTATGCTCTAATGGCCAATGTTGATGTAACTGCTGCTCCTGATGATAAGGTACTAAATACTATCTTTGATTTTGATACTGATAATGCTTCTGAGTTAAGACGTTTTCTAAAGTCATTACATATTAGCTTTAGAAGTCAAACTGCTGAAAATACGTTTTCTCGTATGCAAGAAGTACAAAAAGAATGTGATAATGCTAAACACATGTACTTAGAGATGAAATCTAAATGTACTTCTCTTGAAAAGGAACTTGAATATGCTAATGAGAAAATCAGAACCTGGACAGACTCTGGTAGGAAATTTCATGAGATTAATAGCTCTAAGAATTGGAAAGAGTGTCTAGGATATAAGTCAGATGAGGATAAGAAATTGAAAGAGAAAATTGTCATTGATGAGACAGACAGTCCAAAGACCTATAGACATGTTATAGACGCAACCAAATCTAAGATTACTCCTGTTAATTTTGTTTTTGGTAAGGATTCCAATTCTACTTTTGAAAAGGGATCTACCTCTACTCAAGGAATTAAAATTATAAAGTCTAAACCTGTCATGAATAAAGTCACTAAGAATGTAGGACTATTGTCTCAGAAACAGCTTAAGGATAAAATTTGTGTGGTGACAGATAAGAAAAAGGAAGCTACTGTCAAGAGAAACAGGAATGGTAAAGTTGGGATCAATAAAGAGAATGGTTACAAATATATCCCAAATGCACCTAGAAAGTGTTGTTTTAACTGTGGTAACTCTAACCATCTTGCTATTGATTGTAAGAAGAGTAACAAGAAAAGTACTGAAATTCCTATTTCTGATGTCAGGAGTAGATCAGTATTTTATAAACCACAGAAGTCTTGTTTTCATTGTGGTAGTATATGGCATTCTATTTATACTTGTAAAGATTATCATGAGTTGTACTATAACTTTTATGATCCATTGCCTAAGGTTGATAAAAATAGTGCAAACTCTGGTAGCATTAAGTATATAAACTGCTAAGGTCAGAAAGTCTTCTGCTGTGAATGTTAATAAAATGCATGACAAAGGGACCCAACAAGTGTGGGTTCCTAAACATTCTAATTAGTGTTTTGGAATTCTGATGCAGGGTAAAAAGAAAAATGTGTTAGTCATGGATAGTGGATGTTCTGTGCACATGACTGGAAACAAAGCCTTGTTATCAGAATATGAGGAAAAAGCTGGCCCAACTGTGTCTTATGGAGATGGCAACATTGGACAAACTTTGGGATATGGCAATATAATCATTGGAAATGTCATCATTGAAAAAGTAGCTCTAGTGAAAGGACTGAAACACAACTTGTTGAGTATTAGTCAAATCACTGACAGAGGTTATCATGTCCACTTCTATTCCACACATTGTGAAGTAGTCAGTAAAGCAACAGGAAAGATAGCTCTGACTGGCTACAGGCATGGTAACATATATGAAGCCAACATTCAATCAAATACTGATGGCTCGCCTACCTGTCTGATCAGTAAAGCATCAGTAGATGAAAGTTGGAATTGGCACAAGAAGCTTTCTCATCTCAACTTCAGCAATATCAATGAGTTGGTTAAGAAAGATTTAGTGAGACGATTACCTAAAGTTTTGTATACTCCTGATGGACTCTGTGATGCATGTCAGAAAGCAAAACAGAGGAGGACATCATTCTAGAGTAAATCAGAATCCTCTATTGAAGAACCATATCACATGCTGCATCTTGATTTATTTGGTCCAGTCAACATCATGTCCATCAGTAAGAAAAGGTACACTCTTGTAATTGTTGATGAATATTCTAGATTTACCTGTGTGTATTTTCTGCACAGAAAAGATGAGACTCCTGAAGTTCTGTTGGATCATGTGAGAATGATTGAGACAACCACAAAGTACAAAGTCAAGATACTGAGAAGTGATAATGGTACTGAATTTAAGAATTCAAAGATGGAAGAGTTCTGGAAATACAAAGGAATTATTCAACAATTCTCTGCTCCTGGAACACCCCAGCAAAATGGAGTAGTTGAAAGGAAAAATAGAACTCTTATTGAAGCTGGCAGAACTATGTTGGAAGAAGCTAAATTACCTACATATTTCTGGGCAGAAGCAGTCAACACAGCATGCTATACTCAAAATCTCACATTAATAAACAGGCATGGTAGTACTCCTTATCAGTCACTCAAGGAGAAGAAACCAAGTCTGAAGCATTTGCATGTGTTTGGTTGTAAATGTTTTGTTCTCAGAACTCATCTTGAACAGCTAAGGAAATTTGAAACAAAGGCTGATGAAGGAATTTTTATAGGCTATCCTGCATCAAGAGCCTTCAGAGTTTTTAATTTGAGAACAAGAACTGTCATGGAGTCAATAAATGTATCTTTTGATGACAAGAAGATAACTGGAATCAATGAACCTGAAGAAAGTGAATCAGATCCTGTCAATTCATCAGATCCTGATGGGTCACCAAATCCTGATGACACACCAGATACTGATGGTGCTAATATACTGATGATACAATCAATAGTGATACTTCTATTAGTGCTAATGTTGAGGGGGAGCAACAGCATTCTGCTACAAGTTCAGAGTCAACTCAATCATCAGGACAGAATTCTTCAGATACTGATTCAAGTGATGATCCTGATAACTTATCAGGAGGAGATAGCAATAATTCAGGGGGGGCTTCAAATCAAGCAAATTCTTCAAATCAAGATAACACCAATCCAGGGGGAGCATCTACTTCAAGGACTGATTTACCACCAGCAAGGAAATGGACTGCAAGTCATACTCTTGATTTGATCATTGGAGATCCTGATGCAGGTGTTCAAACAATAAGTGCAACTCAGAATGAATGTCTATACAATAACTTTCTATCCAAGGAGGAGCCAAAGAAAGTTGAAGATGCACTTAAATATGCTGATTGGGTTACTGCAATGCAAGAGGAACTGAATGAATTTGAAAGAAATGAAGTCTGGAAACTGGTACCATGACCACAGAATAGATCAATTGTTGGTACAAAGTGGATTTTCAAGAACAAGACTGATTCTGATGGAGTAATAATCAGAAACAAAGCGAGACTAGTTGCAAAGGGGTATTCTCAACAAGAGGGAATTGACTATGATGAAACTTTTGCTCCTGTTGCAAGATTAGAAGCCATCAGGATATTTCTTGCTTATGCACCTCATAAGAAATTCAAGGTTTTCTAGATGGATGTTAAAAGTGCTTTCTTAAATGGAGAACTGGAGGAAGAAGTCTATGTTGAGCAACCTCCTGGTTTCATTGATCCTAAATATCCAGATCATGTCTACAGATTGGATAAGGCACTTTATGGACTAAAGCAAGCTCCAAGAGCATGGTATGAAACTTTAGCTCTATTCTTACTGGAAAGTGGATTCAAAAGAGGTGATATTGATAAAACTCTATTTTATTTGAATCATGGTAAGGACTTGTTGTTAGTTCAGATTTATGTTGATGATATCATTTTTGGGTCAACAAATAATAAGCTCTATGAAAAGTTTTCTAAGCTTATGCAGTCAAGATATCAAATGAGCATGATGGGAGAAATGAGTTACTTTCTTGGTCTTCAAGTTAAACAGACTGATGAAGGGATTTTTATCAATCAGTCTAAATATACAAGGAATTTATTGACAAAGTTTAACATGCAAGATAGTTCTCCTGCTACAACTCCCATAGCTACAGCTACCAAACTTGATCCTGATCAAGGTGATGAGGTAGATGTAACTCACTACAGAGAAATGATTGGCTCTTTATTGTATCTCACTGCAAGTAGACCAGATATCATGTTTGCAACCTGTCTGTGTGCAAGATTTCAAGCAAAACCTTGAGAACCCCATCTGATTGCAGTCAAAAGAATTTTTAGATATCTCAAAGGCACTCCTTCACTTGGCCTTTGGTATGCAAGGGAATCAGATTTTGGGTTGTGTGGTTATTCAGATGCTGATTTTGCAGGATGCAAAATAGACAGGAAAAGTACTTCAGCAAGCTGTCAGTTTTTGGGTGGAAGACTAGTTTCATGGTTCAGTAAGAAGCAAAAATCCATTTCCACTTCAACTGCAGAAGCTGAGTACATTGCTGCAGGAAGTTGTTGTGCTCAGATAATGTGGATGAGAAATCAGTTGTTAGATTATGGCCTGTCATACTCAAAAATCCCTATTTATTATGATAACCAAAGTGCTATTGCAATGACAGGAAATCCAGTTCAACATTCTCTTACAAAACACATCAGTATTCGATATCACTTCATAAGAGAACAAGTTCTGGAAGGAACAATTGAACTTTACTTTGTTCCTACTGATCAACAACTAGCTGATATATTCACCAAGCCACTACCTGAAGCTACTTTCAATAAATTGGTGAATGAACTTGGAATGATGAACTTTGAGAATTTCTGAGGAAAGGTACAGAGAGGAAATCCTGATAATTGTCAAATCCTGATGGTTATTCAGAAAGGTATGTATTTTTGATCTATTCCTGATAGGACCCAATCCTGACAGGAAGTCAAATGGTAAATCCTGATGCTCAGATATTGAAGCTGGTATAAAAACCAGATGTTCTATGCTAATTTGTCATCAACACTTCTGGTAAACTCTGGAAAATAAGATTTTTACTTAGTCTTTGATTAAGTTTTCAGTCTTAATTCTCAATTTCAATTATATTTCTATCAGAGTTTACTATTCGTCATTTTATATGTCAATATCAGTGTTACTAACAAATTGTGCAGGCAAGTACAGAAAGAAAACAATTGAGAAAATAGACAAATTTCATTAATTCTTGAAGATTCATTACAAATGAAAATGGAAATTACATATTTTTTCCTAGTCTATTTTTCTACTCAGGAACACGTGCCCTGCAAATAAGCATGAACGCTCCTGAGCAGCTTCACAGTCCATCAGGATTGGAAGATCTCTTGTTCCATCCTTAAAGGACAAGGAGGGGAGCAGATGCACTTGAAGGTGGCTCGTCCCCATGATCACCGGGACTCTTCCAAGCCTCCAACTTGCAAGACCTGCGAGCATCCAAGATCTTCTTTTTCCTCCTCTCAAGCTCTCGTACGAGCTCTTCATCCTCATCCTCTTCATCATCCTCATCGTCTTCATCCTCTTCATCATTGACAAATATGAGATTGTCAAGAGGATTCCAGTCAGGATTGGCCTGCTGGAAATTCTGCCAAAGCACATCGGCCATTGCGTTAACAAAGGCTTCGTGTTCCTGAGGGTCAGGAATTGGTTGAGGCTCTTCATCTTCTGCAATTTCTGCAAGCACCTGATCCAACTCCTGCCAGATTATTTCTAATTCATCGAGTTCTTGATCAGGTAAGTCATTTTGTTATTGGTTAGCAGCCATTGAAAAATGAAGAAGGTGAAAGGTTTTCGTAAGTTTTTCTGTGGAGAGGGTTTGTGTTTTAATAGATAGATGATGTTATGTTTAACAGTTCTATTTTATAGAGAATGTGTGTTAAGGATGCAAGTCATTTTCTCAATATCGAGGCGACTGTTCAGTTTCTCATAATTACTTTGCCTCGTTAATTGGTAAGAATGGTTACATGGGTATTATGCTATTTATTTTGTAATAATTTTTTTTCAAAACAACATTTATCAGGATTGTCAAAATAAATTTTGTTTTCATAAATAAAATTTTATTTTACTTCATATTAAATTTTTTTGCATTTTTCAATCCTGATCAGGCAAACAGTTTTATAGGCAATGCTTTTATTCCTGATGAGGTTAGGTTTTTCTTACATAGGAAAATGCCTACTCGTTATGGTTTAATTTCTAATGTTGTGGGGCAAGGCCAATCACACCTTGTTCCTAACCCAAGCATGCCTCCCAAACAGAATAAACAGTCAACAGCCACCTCTATTGTCTCTCAAAAGACTTTAGTTGAAAAATCAAAGAAGTCAGCTAGAACTGATGTGTCAGGAAGTCAATCAGGTTCAAAGGATTTTTCCTCTACACCACTCACTAAAAAGAAGTTACAAGGGGGTGTAAAAGGGGTCCTGGTGAAGAAAGCTGCAAAAGGTGTTGAGGCTGTTTCTGTTAAAATAAAATTAGTTCTCAGGGATGAGACTGATTCAGAGGATGACTTACCTATATCCTCTGTGATGAATGTGAATAAGGAAGTTGTTGATACTGCTACTGCAGCTGTGGTTTCATTGTTTACACCACAGAAGAAAAGAAGATTAACTAAGGGCAGGTATCAAATTCCTTTAGAAAAGAAGCAGAATACTGATGTACAGGACACTTCTATTCTGAATAAGCAATCAGTTTCTACTGCTCAAGCAAATCCTGATGTTAGTATTCCTGATGCTGCACCAAGTCAAGTGGTTACTATTTCAGACTCTCCAGCACAGGACTCTCCAACAAAAAGACATGTTGATATTTCATGGGAGAAGTATGGTGCTGCTGCTTCCAATCTTGGGATAAAACATCCAATGGAAAAACTAAGGAAGGCAGAAGAGTTAGTCTATCAGAGACAGAAGAAACTGAAAGGATCAAGCCCACAAGAACCTGAACCTCAAAGTGGTTCAACAGCTCTTTCTGATGATCCAGCCACACAAGAACCACTCAATCAAAGTTTGGGTGAAGGCTTAGCTAGTGGAATGGTCACACAAGAACCATTTTCTCAAAGGGAGAATGCAGACATCAACATTCCAGCTACACAAGAACCATCTTCTCAAAGTGAAGATGCAGGCCAAGCTACAGTTTCTGAGAAATTTCCTGACACAACTCAAGCGATTTCTGGTGCAGATGAAGTTCAAAGATTGGTCGAGGACACTGTCAATGAGGGAAGCACAGAAGAACCTTTGACTCAAAGTGTTGAAGCAGCTTCTGAACCTCAAGCTCCACAAGAACCATTGGTAGCTAATACTGATGCAAGCATATCAAATCCTGACAGTGTTCATCCTGACGCTAGTGGTGCTCCTGATGCTGAGCCTATCCTGATACAGCCACTTCGTTCAAGACCAATGGATTATCCTATCACAGATTCACAGGATAAAATGAAAGGTATAGCTATTCCTGATCCTGATGTTACTCATAGTACTGATGATGATGACTCTGATGATAGTGATAATGATGAGAATCGAAAAGAGAAGGAACAGCTTGCTACAGCACTCAAAGTTAGTCTTGGAACTAATTTTGGTTCATCAAGTACATATATGGTTGGCAAAGCTTCCACTGGGAAAGATAAGAGACAAGATTTTTTCTATTCCTTCCTTTAATCCTGCTGAGGCACTTAGACAGAATGAATGGAACAATTCATGGTACAGATCTGCTGAATCTGTAAGTTATTCTTCTGCTTTGGAACATGTCTATGATGCAGTGAAATCTATAGAGAATCAAGACTTGAAGAATCATCTGAAGGCTACAACTCTGTTATCCAAAAGCCTAAAAAGTGAGATTGATTCTATCAAGAACTCAACTGAGTTGGTGAGGAATGATATTTCTCAAAGTTTTACAAAGGTGCCTACTGCTTTTCAGCTAAGGGTAGTAGAATCCCAAGTGAAATCTGTCATTTCTGAACAAACCTCCATCAACAGAAGGATTGATTCTCTGGATACTAAGGTAACTGACATTCAAGCCTCTCTTTCCTTAATTTTGAATTTATTGTCAAATCCTGATGTCAAAAAGGGGGAGAAGGTTAGTCAGACAAAATGCACACCTGATCTAGTATTAAGGAATAATGATGATGATACTGGAGATGATGGTAGTGACAAAGCGATACAAGGAGAAACCTCTGATGCTGTTGTTTTGAAGTCTACAATTCAAACTTCTCAAAGTCAAACAACGCAGTCAACTCATGTTTCTGATTCTGGAGTAAAGACAGTAAGAACGTTGGTGCAATCTCAGATCCTGACGGAAGAACAAATCCTGACACCTGGTCATGGACATACTCTTGCTACAATTCCTGAAGGTGATGATGATATTTTTATTGATAATCCTGAAGATGCATCAAATTTATTTTAGAAGTTTACTACAAAGGATGGTAGAATTGTTACTCTTTATCATACTGATAAAAGAGTTCAACAATTATTTCCCAGAAAAGCACTCTCTACAGCAAGTAAAGAATATCCAGATCTCTCAAATGAAGAATTCTTGAGACAACAAAAAGAGATAATGGAAAGCTATTCTGTTTCTACTAGAGGTAGAGGAAGCAGAGGTAGGAGAGGTGCTAGAAGAAGTAGAAGAGGTTCTTCAACTCAAACAGTACCTAGACAGACAAGGTCTAGAGGGTTAAGAATTGAAGAAATTCCTGAACCTATTCAAACTCTAGTAGTTCCTGACAGATCTACTTTTGGTGATGATGGAAATGTCGAAGAAGAACCTGAATTGAGAAGAAAATCAAGAAAATCAACTCTCTGCAATACAAATCAAATTGAAGAATCTAATCCTGATGTTGTTCCTGATAGTATTCAAGATCCTGATGATTCTGAAATTCTGCAAGAGATTGATTTGATGATCTTATCTACTTTGGTTGATTTTCACAACAAAGAAGTAGATGAAGATGAAGAAGCCAGAAGAAGAGAAATCACAAGAAGAACAAATAGAGATTTCAATCTCTATAAACAAGGGCTTAAATGTTCAAATGAAAGAAACTGGAGGAACCCAAGAAGACAAGAATCTTTACTGGAAAGAAGCTATGCCTTTGAAGAGGAAAAAGATAAGAAGTGGAAACACATAAGTACACTGAGGTGTGATACACCTATCAATTTTCAGACTGGAGGAATTATTACAAGTGCTTCAAGTGTTGTTGATTTATCTGATATGGTTAGATCAAAAGCACTCTGGTTAAAGATGTTTTCAAATCTGAAGCAATTGACAAGTAATTCAAGAGGAGGTATTGGACACAGGGATGCTGAATATCTGAATATGTCATATGTTGATCCATACTCCTTGACTGAAATTGGAGGTACTTTAACTTCTGAAAACCTGAACAATTTATTAGCTGTAGATATAGTTATAGATTTTCATGATGGTTTTGACAAGAAAGAAAAGCTTCTGTACTTCATGAAAGATGGTAGTGTGAAGATTCTATCTATTCAAGATCTGCTGATGAAAACTACACAGGACACTACACCGTAAGTGCTCATAGGCAACGTTTTCTATGAGTGTTGCAAGCAAAGCGTTTCAATAAATAGGCTCAGTTTTAGTCTTTTGCAACACTGCTCGAATACTATTGCATTAGACATACATTTGGTGTTGCACGTGAATATTGGGGTTTCAGCATGCAACACATTGGATGGTGTTGCATTTAATCTAATATTTTTAATAATTTTTTAATAATTATAAAATAAAGTTGAATACATTTTCAAGAAAAATACATTACATTTTGATCAATCTTTTTACTTTTCAAGTTTGAAACATAAAATATTACAAAATTAAATATCTAATATAAATATATACGATGATATTTTAATTTAGATCTATTTCTTTTTAAAAATTTTATAATATATTATAAATTTTAACTTGTTATAATTTGTACATAAATACATTTCATAATTTTAAAATTTTAAATATTGTAACATGTTTTACAAAGTGACGTTAGTATTTTTTACCTTGACAAAAATCTCATAATTTTCATAAGTTTTGAAAGTGAATAAATTATCAAAAAAGACGACTAATTGTTACTATTTATATTCTAAATTCTTAATTAATTAATTAAAAATAAAAATAAAAATTATAATATTAACTATTTTATTTTTCAGTAAAATAGTAAAACACAGCGGACCTTACTGAAATATTTTGGCGGCCAAAATCCCGCTCACAATTTTGCCTCAACTTTTCACTAGTCACTCATTCAGTACTCTTCTTCTCAGCCCTCGCTACCATCCTTCTCTCTCAATATTTTCAATTTTCTTTCTACATCAATTTTCTTTCTCCCCCAATTCTCCTTCCCTCTCAAGATTTTCAGTTTAAATTTAGGTTTATATATCTAATTGATATCCTATTTTAGGTTATCTCTCTTTTCAATTTGGGGATTTATTTGGAAATTCATTCGGTGCTCTCTCCCCCCTCACGATTCACTACTTTAACAAACACTCTGCAACAACAAAATTCAAAGAAGATAAGTTCACTGCAATTAGTGAGATAAAAGGGAGAGAGGTCCATTTGCAAACAGCCATGTATCTAACTTAAATGAAAGACGAGAAGTTTTGAAACAATCGAGCGTTTTCACAAGTATGGCTCCGGGGATATCAATTCGTTCATTTATCGGCTGTTTGAATTACAATCAGTAAGTAAATTACTCTTTTTATTTGGGGAATTTAAGTTAGATTTAGATATTTACAGCATTTTCATGTTTAAAATTATTTGAATCAGACTTCAATTTGATTGAATTGTTTCATTTAGTAGTAAAGATTCAATCTTTACTAACAATTGGTGGTAAAGATTCAATACTTACTGATATAATTGGTTTTTTTTTATTCAATTGCGGGTCAAATTCACAAACTTGGTGGCAAGAATTTGATTGTCTAAATTGCTTGACATAGTTTGAATTAGGTGTAGGTTATAATTATGATTTGAATTTTCTTAATAGCAAGCCTCAAAGCTTCTTAGATAGGCAATGGGCTGCTAATATGTGAGTAAATTAGATATGGATAGATAGATTCAATCTATCCTTTCTTGACACAGTTTTAGGCATTTAGCAGAATACTTTTGGGTTAAAAATGCAATCATCCGTTAAATCAAGAACACACAAGTTGAAGAAAAAACCCAAAAACAGATGCTGATTCAGAAACATAACTGAAGCGTAAAATGTTAAAGACTCTTCTTGTCTTTTTCATAGATGATACAACTTTAGAATACAAATCACTTGGTGTGTGAACGACATTAGCATTCTCTTTTTTTGTGCCGTGAAAAAAGCTCTTTGTTATACTGTCAAATAATGGAAGAATACCTTCCCTTTTAAGTTCACTGCAATTGCAATTTGCAGGGGCAACAAAGTCTACCGAGTTCAATATGAGAATCAAAATTTTCAAATGGGAGCTGACTCAAGTCAGAGATAAGTTTTAATTTTTATGTACCTTATATGTCAACAAGGACAAAACTTTAGTGAACTTTAATATATGTGGTTGTTTCGCTCGCAAGTTACAAATTGCAACAATGGATGTAGTTGCAACGTAAACTGAATTGATCCACAGTACAAAGTTTTTGACAGGTCGCTATTTTGGAGACGAAGGTTTATTTTTTCTAGCTGAAAGTTTAGCTTACAATCAGGTTAGATTTTGATTTTTTTTGCCTATATTGAGCTCTGAATGCCCTTGCAACGTAAATCAGTGTTTATTACTGTTGTAGTGGTGGGTTGTAAGCTTGATTTGAGGGATCAAGAACAAATAGCTGATTTGGAGCAGGCAATGTCACCTATTATGCAACAGTTTGGGGAGATTGAGACTTGCATTGAATGTTCTGCATTGAGAAATATCCAGGTATGTTCTATAATTACCTTTTTTCGTCGGGATATAACATCTGATGGATTTTTGTGCCACTTTCTTGCATCTATTGTTGCACCAATAAATTATGAAATCGTTGATCACTGTGTTTATTAAAGGTTCAGTTTATTCTGAAGATGCCTTTACCTTGGACTATTAATATATTGCATCACTTTTAAAATGAAATCTTCTAGAAATTATATGTTTTCTTGCAGTTTCATGACAACTATAAGGTAACAAATGCAATTTCAATTTTGCAGGTCCACGAGGTTTTCTACTATTCTCAGAAAGCAGTAGTTCATCCCACAGCTCCATTGTTTGATCAGGAATTACAAACACTGAAGCCACGAGGCACCAGGGCTTTAAAAAGAATATTCATTTTATGCGACTATGACAGGGATGGTGCGCTTAATGATGCAGAGTTGAATGATTTTCAGGTATTCTTCTGTAATGTGCTTTTGCTGAAATTCTTATCAGCACTTATTGTCAAACTTTTAACGTACAAGGTTTTTAAGGTGAAAGAGATTTTAGATGATATAATAATGAATTTTACAGGTCAGATGTTTCAATGCTCCTTTGCAACCTTCTGAAATAGACAATGTCAAGAATGTTGTTAAAGAACAAGTGCCGGAAGGTGTCAATTATCACGGTCTTACATTGGCAGGATTCCTCTTTCTCAATGCATTATTTGTAGAGAGAGGCAAAGTAGAGACTGCGTGGACTGTATTATTGCGGTTTCTTGAGCTTAACAACAATTTAATTGATTGTTATGTATGTAATCAAATTGTGAAATTGACTGATTTTATATAATTCTTTAGGTTTAAATAGATGTTGGCTTGAATGCGCAACCAGTTCTGATCTGCTTTCTTTTTGGTAATGGAGGTAGGGTTTCTCAGGGCTTGCGAGTGCACTTCTTGAGAGCAAAACCATAAACTCAATGTACCTCAAGTAAGAAAACGCAGTAGTAAATTTTTAATATCCTAAGTGAACCAAGTAAAAATTTGCAGATTATTGTTCACTACGTAACTTTTACCATGGTTTTTTGTGATTTTTAAGTGGGAATTACGGTGGTGCCTTGGGGGCTGCTGCTCTAGCTAAAGGTCTCGAGGGAAACAGATCATTGAGGGTATGTCTCTTTGTTAGTACTCAGTATCCTTATCACATGTACCACTGTATTGCATCATGTTTTCGGGCTGTGAATATAAATGGGCCTATGTCAATGAAATATATAATATACATCTGCTTACCAGTTAGGTTTTATAATTTTTATTGCTGGTTTTGTATTTTAATATTTTCTTCACATATTGTATGTGGAGTTCTGTTGATTTTAGACCTGTCTTTGTAAGTAAAAAACTTATAGCACAATATAGATTGTAATGCACCTCTACTAGAATCATCCAAGTGATGTTGGTAAAGGTACAGGTGGTAGTCAATAGTATGAATGATATTTTTAAAATGAAGTTCTCCATGCATCTGCTTCTTCTTTACAGGATATATTTCTTGTCAAGCTACAAGTAGATTAAGTTTTGGTTTTACATTCTGATATCTGGCTAACAAATATTTTCAGGAACTTTATGTGAACGGAAACTCTGTAGGAGATGAAGGTGTCCGCGCTTTAGTGTCTGGCTTAGTACTCCATAAAGGTTTTGAATATGAATTTTAAACTTATGAATTAATATCTCCTAGAAGTTTTTGGTACCATGTTCTGAACTTATGAATTAAATAATTTTTATTGCGCACTATCATAATTTCATGTTGGTACCTGATCTATCAACAATGGTACTCCATTGACTCAAGATTGGTGAAATCAGATTGGACGACAATGGTACTCCATTGACTCAAGGCGGCACAACTTCGTAGGGATTTTATTCTGTAACTTTTAGTAGTAGTATAACTTGGTAAGAAGTTGTAAAACATTAGTATTTTTGCTGGCTGCATCCTTGGCCAGTTGTTGGTTTGGACCTTCAATTTTTTGTTGGCTTGGTTGGACAAGATGGATTTATGTATAAACAAAGCAGCAATTTCAAAATTTTTATAAAAAACTGTTTCATTTGACTCTATTTGTGTTGCACTATCATAGACATGATGTTGCTAAAAAAACATTTGATGTTGCAATAAAAAAAATGGTGTTGCATTTAAAAGGATTGATGTTGCTTAAACAAAAAAAGTAGTGTTGCAATAGACTACACTAGTGTTGCATTACATAGTGGTCCCCATTGCTGACGTGGTACAATGTGGGCTCCATTGTTGACGTGGCACCTTGGGGGGCCCATGTTGACGTGGCACATTGGTGGGCCCCATGCTGATGTGGCACCTTGGTGGCACCCACTGCTGACGTGGCACCATGGTTGGCCCCACTGCTGAAGTGGCTTCAAATCTTATGCAACACCATGTGGTGTTGCCTTTATGTGCTTTTGGTGTTGCAATATAGGCCTTACGCAATACTTTCATGGCGTTGCAATAGCTAGTAAAAGCGTTGCGTTAGAGGTCTTAGGCAACGGCCGTATTGGCAACGCTGCCATGGTGTTGCCTTTTACCTTAGGTAACGCTATTCAAGCCTTCTGCAACACTAAAGAGGGGGTTGCGTATGCTCACTTATGGCGTAGTGGGAACTGAAATATGTTCATTATCTTTTGAGATCGAAGAATCAAATATGCAAAGTATGGAGTGACATGATTTTGTCAACAATAAGAAGAAGACTGGATGGAAACAGTAATTTCAATGGTAATTATACTCCCATGTACTTAAATCAAAGAGGTCAGGATGTGGAAATGCAAAGGGGTACTGCTGTTAAAGAAGTAACTTTTGGCATGACTCAACTTACTCTCAATCCTGATGGGAAGGAAATTGCTTATCTTTTGCTTGAAGAGCATAGTCTTCAGAGAAACTCCATATTGAATCTCAGAGCAGCTATCTACCAGATTAATGATGAAGATGAAGAACTCAGAAATCTTAAGGAAAGACTGATTCAAATTCGTGAAGAAAAAGAAGAAAATTTGTTATCCAACTTCTTGAAGATGAATCTGTTCTATCAAAGAATTTAAACAGATAAGTTGTTTTTGAAGATACTTGTACATTTTGTATATATGTTTTTAACATCATTGAATCTTAGGAATCTATACTTTATTTCACAAAGTATGAGATTGGGGGAGATTGTTAGATCAGAATTCTTTATATATATAAAAAAAACTTTTTAAAAATTCTCGCTGAGGGAGCGACCTAGTTAGGTCTCAATTAAATTATCGTTTGAAAATCTTCCCACCATACTTCACTGCATACAAATGCATTGTGAATTCACTTATATAAATTTGACCAAAGGTTGAACTTAGTGATACAATAACTAGTTCATTTCAATAAACATTGACAACTAGCTGAACAAAATTTGCTAGTTCGATTAGTTTGGGACGCAGCATCTAGCTAGGATAATTAGCTAGATTTTCATCATATCATTAAAATTTCAACTAGTTAGAACAATTAACTAGTCACTCATTATGGCACATGCAATTAGCCATTTTCAATCTACTAGTACAAAATCTCGACATCATAGTCGAAGAAAGAAGAAAACAAAATTTTGACTACTCGGATAATGAATTGAAAATGAGAGTAAATAAGTTTAGGATGAACAAGATGAACAAGGTAATTATAACCCTTGAATAAAATATATGATATGAATAGGAAATTCTTGGTATCGGAACAATCAATAACCTCCCACCAAACATTTCTCATCAGTGAAACGGTCCACCCAAAGGTGTCTCCGTACATAAACTTTATCAAATTTTCCAATAGAATTGAATTCGGAATATCAATATCAAATTGATATCCTTTCTACGATTTCAACGTCTGATGTGCAAATCTCTCCTTAATAGAAGAAAAGAGTTCCCGAGTAATCTCTGAAATATATATCATCCATGTTTTAAACACATAGCTAGATATTTATGAACTCGACTGAGGAGTCCAAGTATGAAAAAAAGGAAATCGAATATAAAAATAATCGTTAAAGAATATTCGTCAAATAATTGAGGAAGCATTAATTGAACATTCCTTAGATAATTGAAAGAATACGAAATAAATTATAGACCTGGAGGGATAGATGAATAATGGTTCCTTCTTCAGGTCGTCCTGGAACATGAACAAAACGCTCCGGTGAGTAATGGTAGCTTAATTCTGCGTATTTAACCCTTAAGGTAATGAGTGGAGGAAAGAAAATGAATAAACTGAATATAACAGTTGTTGGTTGCATCCCAAGTTGAAGTAGGAAATTAAAGGGGTTACCTGACATGAACTATTCAAGGTAACATAGGCAGGAACAGTTTTAGATTGAGGAGTGTACCAGCAAGTAGATACCAAAAAGTCAATGGTCATCATAATTTCTAACATAACCCGCACGAGGATGATCTTATCTTTCTGCCTTTATGGCTTATGGTACTAACCAACGGTACCTCAAAATCGTACAAGTCCTTAAATAGGTCAGGAGTTCGAAACATATTCGCCATTCCCCGATAGTCGTTCAGAGATTGGGCCTCCTACGGCCGTATCAACACATCCTCAAAAGATGGAGGTCCATTAACGTATATGTAATTTCTTAACACTAATCGTATCGAATGAATCCAACCCCAGGACACCATAGGTCTCGTTCCTCGTAGGTCCTGAGATTGTCGCATTGCTCGTTGCAACCATACGTGTCTTTATCAGAATCACGCTATTCATTCTTCATATCTTTGATTTCTGAGTTGAGCCACCATGGCCTATCATACGAAATGTACTCGTGATGAGATTTAGCACGTTCGTCTCACTATAACGTTCTGGTACTATACGTACGCAACAGTCTCCTTTTTAGGTAACAAAATACCCATCGACGGAAAAGACACCAACTCTTGTGGAATCGTTGTTCTCAAGGCTTGGACCTCATACACAAGATAATGCCCTAACTAGCCCACACAATTAGTAATTCGGATCGCGTAAAGGACTGTAAACGTCTCAATCTTCACATGTGTTGCCTTCTCGTGGCAAACTACGATGAACTTCAAACACTTAGGTTCTTACTAAGTCAAGTTATCCATTGGTATTGGCCATTCCGACCTTACCCCAACTGCAACCGAGACTCTGCTTCGCGTCTTATCTTAATGTTTTTGATAATCCGTGTACAATTCTAAACGTCCTTCTCATCATTATGATGATCTTCAACGGTCCTGTCGATCCTCCGATAAGTCCTCAACTAAACTCTTTAATCTTAACATCCTTAGTGGCACTACTTCCGGTAGTCCACTTAACGAACTCTATATGAGTCCTCTCGTCATTCTCTTACTTCGATATAACTCTTAACACTCTCATATCCAAGTTTATAACTTAACGCTCTGATACCATTTCTGTAACACCCCCAGATCCGGGGTCAGGAATCTGGGTTGTCACGCTCCATCAATTATACAATACCTGCATTACTGACAACATACTAATAATACAACTCCAAAGACCCCAATCACTTACGCACACACACACACAAGTTATAGCCTTGGAAATGAGCAACAATAATCAACATTTGTCATTTCAACCCAAATGAACTATCCCGGATCTCATCTATTATTTACAACCTCTACCTGAAGTTACAATGATGGACCTCACAATTCTATACAAGGTTTAGTAATACAAGCTCACTCAAAATAATTCTCACTAATTCAAGCTGCAACCATTCTGCTCACACTAACAGTATCCATCCTGCATCAACTAACTCCAGGGTGGTCTCTCTATTCCCTTGCTCTCGTAACACGAGGTAGATTCGACAATGTTTTCCTCATGCTGAAATATTTAATAAAGCAAGAATGAGCTAATAGTGCTCAGCAAGAAATCTATCCCAGTTTAAATCTTTAAACCTTTTTGGAAGATAATCCATAAGGGATCAAAGCTTTTATCACTACTAGGGTCTAACCCCAAAATAGTATACCGTTTAAAATACCGTATGACTTATAATCATACTCATATACTCTTCGTAATCATTTGGAAATCCTTGGTATCAGTATGATAAACCAAGACTCAAAACATATCTTTTTTAAAATAGATATCAAATATTGGAATCAAGGCTTAAAGCCTATTCATTGATTCAAAACACTATATAGTTCGAAAATATCTTTGTAGCCACATGCTATGCATTAAACGGATAAGATACTAGTATAATATAAATGATGACGTTACAAGGAAAATTAATATAATGTTTCTGTAACCCCACATCCACGTATGCATATATAATCTGAGTAAAGTTTTATCAGAGTCATAACTCATAAAATAAAAGATAAAGTTGCATGAATTTATTGTCACTTCATTTCCAAACACTTTCGACCTCCTGCCAACATGATTGGTTCTTCACCCAAATACATGTTGCAGGAATATCCAAATTGGATGATGAACCAATACAGGAGTTTCTACCACGCCCGCTGTACCTAACCTTACTATGATCAGTAGCAGGTCGTACCGCTCAAATAGTTTTCTACATGTAGATGGAAGAATCACGACGGCCTGACATTGTCTACCGCCTTCCGGTGATCTCCCGGCCCATTTGGGGCAATAAAAGTTGGATGGGTTGGCGCAACTGGACCACTTACACCACTCCTAGTTCAGATGAAATCCATGACTCTGAAACGTAAAGATCGTCCTCCTTTCCCCAAGTGTAACACTTGTTGATACGACTCCACTAAGTAGTTATATCTAGGTTGGAAAGGAAGACTCTCCAATATTTCCCAAGCTATTGCTTGTTAATGGATATCGACTTGTTCCATGAATTTACCCCTCGATCGTTGAGGTGGTAACACAATATTTGACTTGCAGCAATTACATTGCTCCGAGAAAATATCTGTCCCTTGACAGTTTTGAGTTGAGAGTTCAAAAAAAGTAGTAGTCTCTTAAATCAGGTTTCCCATATTTTTGATAGTTGAGCGAGCATTTAAATCCTCTTAAAAGACAGATTTAAATGGAAAAACAGTGTTTTGGGAACCTCTTTTTGATTTTAAAAATAATCAATAATATTTATTAAATAAGTAAACCTTAGATGAATATTCGAAAATAATATTCATTAAATAAATAATCCTCGAATGAATATTCAAAATAATATTCATTAAATAAATAAACCTCAAATGAATATTCAAAATAATATTCCTTAAATAAATAAACCTCAAATGAATATTCAAAATAATGTTCCTTAAATAAGTAATCCTCGAATGAATATTCAAAATAATATTCATTAAATAAATAAACCTCGAATGAATATTCAAAAAAATATTCATTAAATAAATAAACCTCGAATGAATATTCAAAATAATATAAACCTCAAATGAATATTCAAAATAATATAAACCTCGAATGAATATTCAAAATAATATTCAATAAATAAATAAAACCTCAAATGAATATTCAAAAGTAATATTCATTAAATAAATAAACCTCAAATGAATATTCAAAAATAATATTCATTAAATAAATAAAGACTGAATGAATATTTAAAATAATATTCATTGAAGGGATAATCATAAAGCAAGTATCACAATATACTTTCGAAAACAGTTATGTCTTCCATTAGCATATATAACGGAAATAGTATTCAAATAGTATTTCTCGACTGAGATAATACTCAAATAACATTCCTCAAAGTACATAGTATTCTGCCGATGGAATCCCTCCGGGTTTCCACGGCTATCTACATATCTCAAAATACCGACTCCCGATTTAGAGTCGAAAACAATGAATATGCTCTTATATTTAGAGCTACCAAGTAAACCGGGTCATAACTACTTAACTCAAAAGATTTTATATAATCCAATGGTCAAATTCTATTTAACACGATATAATCATTTATCTCAAAACTATACAACACTATACATGGCAAAAGCAGTATTATATAATTAATACTTCAAAGTATGGATTTAGAAAACTTGCATCTATTATATGCATACATCAGAATATGATACTTTAAAATACAGCATGGAATGAGAAAACTTGCCTGGAAATCCCGAAGTAGCAATAAGTCTCAAGTTGGTCCAGTAATCTAGAATCAACACAAGGTTCAAGATTAATAACTTAAACACTTTCACCATCCTAAGTATATACTAACTCAAGTACAAGTCCATTTTCAAGTTAATTCCTTAAGATCCTCTACTCGAGCATGCTCGCTCACGCATTTTTATAAAATTGAGATTTAATCCTTTTAGCACGAAATCTTTTCGAGGGTCTTCCTCAACATACCTAGCATGTTATCACAAAGTTTCACATTTTATTATGGCCTCTAAGTGGTTCGATCATAGCCTCAAAGTTGACTAACTGGTATCGTTTGGTCTCGCGAAACATCCTTTACTAAAACACTTGTTTCTCCTAAACCGTAAATCAGATTCACATGATCTTTGCACCAAAACGAACCTCGAAACAAGACCTACACTATACAAGGCAGTGGTGACCTTGGACAGAAGGTATTATGTTCGAATATCACAAGCAAAACAAGGTTAAGGAAAATCGGGCATTATAACGGCTATGTTTTAACGATTCCAAAGTTTAATCATAAACTTTACATAATCAATCCAACCAAATCACCAAGTCAAATCCTCAACATCATTACTAACCCATAATCATCATCAACCAGTCAAAACCAACATCTACTTACTTATCATCAAATCAACATCAAACTTTCATCAAAATCTCTTAATCATCCTCATAATCAAACTAACTAAACTATACTTAAAACTAACCATATAAATCAATTTATAACTAAGGATTTCAAGAGTTTATACCTTCCTTGATGCTTCATATACACTAACAATAGTTTATAATCCTTCCTTGAGCTTTGAACAAACCTTAACAAGCTTAATCCTAAAGAAACAAAATCAAGAATCATGAAAAGTTACTATTCATCCTCATCTTGTAAAATCCATAACAATTCGAAAAATAAGAGTTCGGTGCTAAGATTTTTACCAGACCTTGTTCTATTCATAAGCTTTCTTTTGAGTTAAAGATCGCCAAATTTAAAGCTCCCTATCTAGGGTTTTGAGCCCCATCTTTCCGCTGGACAGAAACTGGACAGTTTGGGTTCTCCAACTTGGGGAAGGGATTTGGCTAGGCTACACTCCTTTGTTGAGTATGAAATTATGAACGAATGTTATCCATGGAATGGAGAATCTGTGGTTAACATTTGGTGATTTTAGGACAAGTAGATTTGGAGTTATGAATTTTTCTCTTCTCCTTGTGCAAGCTGAGCAGATTGTTGAAGAAATGGGGGAGAGTTTTCTTTTTGTTCTTCCTTGGTTACTTTTGAGATATTTTGTATTAAAAGTGGTGAGTCATTGCCTTTGTTGCTTAGTCATAGGACACATGTCAAACATGCAAGGTTTTGGAATAAAGTAGATTTATTGGTTTGCTTTACTGGTTCGTTCTCTTTCACACGGATGATACAAATATTGCATCCCTCGAATTAATCTTGTTACATGTTACTTCCATGTCTATATTTAATCCTGTAAATGTCGCGTTGTTCCGTCACCACTTAATCTCGTTTTTAAATTGATTCGTGTCTCGTTGTTCAGTTACGGCTTAATCTTGATGAACGTTCGCAGGGATTTCTTAAGGGTTCTATCAAAGTAGTTTACCGTAAACGTTCTCGATATCTCTAATTCTTTTATTAAATCCATATCCATGGAATTGATAATTTAATCCTCCAATACTTTCAAATAATGATTAATCCGTCCGTTATTGGTGAAATTTCGGAGAAAACAGAAATGCTATTTTTCTGATTCTGACAGTTTTTGCATTCATTTACATCGCATATCACTAATACGACTTTGAAAGTTTATTATATCGCCCCGTATATAGGGTGGTCTGAAAATCTTTTTCGGCTCAGAAATTTACTATTCATCAGGATTTTACTATTCATCAAAAAAAAATTAACTAAGTCCAAAATTTGGGGTTATTACAGTCTCCCCTACTTAAAAGGATTCCGTCCCGGAATCTAAGAAAATAGCTGAGGTTACTCTTTCAATATAGAAATCTCCAGTTTCCAGGTTGACTCTTCAACTCTCTAGTTTCATTACAACACTTTCTCATTCCGGTCTGTGATATCTACCGGACGCTTTATATAAGCCAATTCTGGCTATGTTCATATACACCCATTTTCTATCAACATTCGATTATTCTTGCAATTGGTGGTACAACACTTACCATAACTCCGGTTCTCTGAAAGGTTCTTTCCGGTCGGTCCGTCGGTCTACGGATCCTATGTAGTGCTCGCACTCAATCTCATTGCCAAACATGTTTGGAAAACTCCTCCCGAATCGGGAGTTCAATCATTGGTTCTTATCTAACACGATGGTGACTGGAACTCCACATCACCCAACTATCTCTTTCGTAACTCTTCGGTTAACGATCTCTTGATGATAAGAAAATATGAGTAGACTCATTTGATCCATCAATTATAGCTCAATTGACGTCATAGTCCGACTCGATTCTTGTTGATCCTATCACAGAATCCATTATAGTAAAATTACATTCCTAATCAGGAATCTCTATTAACTGTGATAGTCAACTAGGTCTTTGTTCTGCCTTCATTTCTGACATATCCAATATTTGTTTACCAGTCGATAAATCCTTTTTATTTATCCGACCACTTATAACATTTCCTTAACTTTCTTTACCTTTTTGTACTCTCGGTGTAGCTGTCTCTTTATGACAGATCTTTATTCCTTAATTCGTTCTGGCTCATTCAAGACCTTTAAATAATCCTTTGCATTCTCGTGACTTCAAACTTCATCCTTTCAGTTCTTCTTATTAGTCATTCCGAAGATTTAGCATCTTTCATTTCTTGAACATTTGGAATCCCAACTTGGTAAAATACACTTTATGATTCCTGGAAATTTTCTCACATTTCCCGATCCATTCAACTTTTTCAGTCTTTCGAGTAAGTCCGGTTAGTGGGGCTGCTATCTTAGCAAAATCTTGTACATATCTTCGGTAATACCCGACTAAATCCACAAAATTACTCACCTCGGTTGGTGTGGTTGGTCTTTCCTAGTTTGAAACGCCTTCTATCTTTGCAGGGTCAACCAGTACTCCTTTACTGTTGACCACATGTCCTAAAATTGTACTTCCTTTAGCCAAAACTCGCACTTTGAGAACTTGGCATATAACTTTTCTCTCCTCAGTGCTTCTAACACGATCCTCAAATGTTCTGCATGTCCTTCCTCGGTCTTTGAGGTAAACCTAAATATTGCTGATGTCACTATGACATACTTATCCAAATACTTCTTGAAAAGTCGATTCAGCACGTCCTTGAAAGCTGCAAGGGAATTCGTCAGCCCAAACGACATTACTGAAAACTCGTAGTGCCCATACTTGGTGCGAAACGCAGTCTTGGGTACGTTCTCAGGCTTAATATTCAATTGGTGGTATCCAATTCTCAATCAATATTCGAGAATTTAACTGCATCATGCAGCCGATCGATCAAATCACCGATCCTTGGCAGGGTATTCATTCTTAACAATTAGCCTATTTAGCTCTCGATACTCTATGCACAACCTCATGCTGTCGTCCTTTTTCTTCACCAATAACACGGGTGCTTCCCACGGTGACGCACTTGGTCCTATCATTCCTTCCCCTAACAATTTCTACAATTGAGCGACTAATTTCTTCATCTCGACTGGAGCTAGTCGGTACGGGGCCTTCGAAACTGGCGCCGTCCTTGGAGTTAATTCTATACCAGACTTTATTTCTATATCGGGTGGTAACCCCGGAAGATCTTCTGGAAATACATCCTCGAATTCGTTAACCACGGGGATATTCTGTACACTAGGTACTTCCCGTTTCGTATCCATCACAGTCGCTAAACAAGTTTCACATCCTTCGAGGTCAATCGTTCCCTCTTCAGACAATCTGAATTCTTACCTTCTTTCTTTCTCCATCTATTCACGTTTCATACTCTATTTTCTTTATTCCCATTTCTTTCTCGTCCCCTTTGCTTCCATTTCTATCATAGTCGTTTCATTAACCAAGGTAACATAATCAGTCGTTTCGAACACTTCGTTATTCTGAATTCGCATCATGGGAAACAAACCTTGGCAATTTCCGTAAACTTCGATTCATAGTTGTCGTACTCATTTATCTTGGCTCTCAGCTTCAACACTCTCCTTTTTCCAAATACTAAGGAAAATACTTGCATGGTACCAAGAATACCTCAAGCAACTGAATGCTTTATATATATAAAAAAAACTTTTTAAAAATTCTCACTGAGGGGGCGACCTGGTTAGGTCTCAATTAAATTATCGTTTGACAATCTTCCCACCATACTTCACTGCATACAAATGCATCGTGAATTCACTTATATAAATTTGACCAAAGGTTGAACTTAGTGATACAATAACTAGTTCATTTCAATAAACATTGACAACTAGCTGAACAAAATTTGCTAGTTCGATTAGTTTGGGACGCAGCATCTAGCTAGGATAATTAGCTAGATTTTCATCATATCATTAAAATTTCAACTAGTTAGAACAATTAACTAGTCACTCATTATGGCACATGCAATTAGCCATTTTCAATCTACTAGTACAAAATCTCGACATCATAGTCGAAGAAAGAAGAAAACAAAATTTTGACTACTCGGATAATGAATTGAAAAAGAGAGTAAATAAGTTTAGGATGAACAAGGTAATTATAACCCTTGAATAAAATATATGATATGAATAGGAAATTCTTGGTATCGGAACAATCGATAACCTCCCACCAAACATTTCTCATCAGTGAAACGGTCCACCCAAAGGTGTCTCCGTACATACACTTTATCAAATTTTCCAATAGAATTGAATTCGGAATATCAATATCAAATTGATATCCTTTCTACGATTTCAACGTCTGATGTGCAAATCTCTCCTTAATAGAAGAAAAGAGTTCCCGAGTAATCTCTGAAATATATATCATCCATGTTTTAAACATATAGCTAGATATTTATGAACTCGACTGAGGAGTCCAAGTATGAAAAAAAGGAAATCGAATATAAAAATAATCGTTAAAGAATATTCGTCAAATAATTGAGGAAGCATTAATTGAACATTCCTTAGATAATTGAAAGAATACGAAATAAATTATAGACCTGGAAGGATAGATGAATAATGGTTCCTTCTTCAGGTCGTCCTGGAACTTGAACAAAACGCTCCGGTGAGTAATGGTAGCTTAATTCTGCGTATTTAACCCTTAAGGTAATGAGTGGAGGAAAGAAAATGAATAAACTGAATATAACAGTTGTTGGTTGCATCCCAAGTTGAAGTAGGAAATTAAAGGGGTTACCTGACATGAACTATTCAAGGTAACATAGGCAGGAACAGTTTTAGATTGAGGAGTGTACCAGCAAGTAGATACCAAAAAGTCAATGGTCATCATAATTTCTAACATAACCCGCACGAGGATGATCTTATCTTTCTGCCTTTATGGCTTATGGTACTAACCAACGGTACCTCAAAATCGTACAAGTCCTTAAATAGGTCAGGAGTTCGAAACATATTCGCCATTCCCCAATAGTCGTTCAGAGATTGGGCCTCCTACGGCCGTATCAACACATCCTCAAAAGATGGAGGTCCATTAACGTATATGTAATTTCTTAACACTAATCGTATCGAACGAATCCAACCCCAGACCACCATAGGTCTCGTTCCTCGTAGGTCCTGAGATTGTCGCATTGCTCGTTGCAACCATACGTGTCTTTATCAGAATCACGCTATTCATTCTTCATATCTTTGATTTCTAAGTTGAGCCACCATGGCCTATCGTACGAAATGTACTCGCGATGCGATTTAGCACGTTCGTCTCATGATAACGTTCTGGTACTATACGTACGCAATAGTCTCCTTTTTAGGTAACAAAATACCCATCGACGGAAAAGACACCAACTCTTGTGGAATCGTTGTTCTCAAGGCTTGGACCTCATACACAAGATAATGCCCTAACTAGCCCACACAATTAGTAATTCGGATCGCGTAAAGGACTGTAAACGTCTCAATCTTCACATGTGCTGCCTTCTCGTGGCAAACTACGATGAACTTCAAACACTTAGGTTCTTACTAAGTCAAGTTATCCATTGGTATTGGCCATTCCGACCTTACCCCAACTGCAACCGAGACTCTGCTTCGCGTCTTATCTTAATGTTTTTGATAATCCGTGTACAATTCTAAACGTCCTTCTCATCAATATGATGATCTTCAACGGTCCTGTCGGTCCTCCGATAAGTCCTCAACTAAACTCTTTAATCTTAACATCCTCAGTGGCACTACTTCCGGTAGTCCACTTAACGAACTCTATATGAGTCCTCTCGTCATTCTCTTACTTCGATATAACTCTTAACACTCTCATATCCAAGTTTATAACTTAACGCTCTGATACCATTTCTGTAACACCCCCAGATCCGGGGTCAGGAATCTGGGTTGTCACGCTCCATCAATTATACAATACCTGCATTACTCACAACATACTAATAATACAAATCCAAAGACCCCAATCACTTACGCACACACACAAGTTATAGCCTTGGAAATGAGCAACAATAATCAACATTTGTCATTTCAACCCAAATGAACTATCCCGGATCTCATCTATTATTTACAACCTCTACCTGAAGTTACAATGATGGACCTCACAATTCTATACAAGGTTTAGTAATACAAGCTCACTCAAAATAATTCTCACTAATTCAAGCTGCAACCATTCTGCTCACACTGACAGTATCCATCCTGCATCAACTAACTCCAGGGTGGTCTCTCCATTCCCTTGCTCTCGTAACACGAGGTAGATTCGGCAATGTTTTCCTCATGCTGAAATATTTAATAAAGCAAGAATGAGCTAATAGTGCTCAGCAAGAAATCTATCCCAGTTTAAATCTTTAAACCTTTTTGGAAGATAATCCATAAGGGATCAAAGCTTTTATCACTACTAGGGTCTAACCCCAAAATAGTATACCGTTTAAAATACCGTATGACTTATAATCATACTCATATACTCTTCGTAATCATTTGGAAATCCTTGGTATCAGTATGATAAACCAAGACTCAAAACATATCTTTTTTAAAATAGATATCAAATATTGGAATCAAGGCTTAAAGCCTATTCATTGATTCAAAACACTATATAGTTCGAAAATATCTTTGTAGCCACATGCTATGCATTAAACGGATAAGATACTAGTATAATATAAATGATGACGTTACAAGGAAAATTAATATAATGTTTCTGTAACCCCACATCCACGTATGCATATATAATCTGAGTAAAGTTTTATCAGAGTCATAACTCATAAAATAAAAGATAAAGTTGCATGAATTTATTGTCACTTCATTTCCAAACACTTTCGACCTCCTGCCAACATGATTGGTTCTTCACCCAAATACATGTTGCAGGAATATCCAAATTGGATGATGAACCAATACAGGAGTTTCTACCACGCCCGCTGTACCTAACCTTACTATGATCAGTAGCAGGTCGTACCGCTCAAATAGTTTTCTACATGTAGATGGAAGAATCACGACGGCCTGACATTGTCTACCGCCTTCCGGTGATCTCCCGGCCCATTTGGGGCAATAAAAGTTGGATGGGTTGGCGCAACTGGACCACTTACACCACTCCTAGTTCAGATGAAATCCATGACTCTGAAACGTAAAGATCGTCCTCCTTTCCCCAAGTGTAACACTTGTTGATACGACTCCACTAAGTAGTTATATCTAGGTTGGAAAGGAAGACTCTCCAATATTTCCCAAGCTATTGCTTGTTAATGGATATCGACTTGTTCCATGAATTTACCCCTCGATCGTTGAGGTGGTAACACAATATTTGACTTGCAGCAATTACATTGCTCCGAGAAAATATCTGTCCCTTGACAGTTTTGAGTTGAGAGTTCAAAAAAAGTAGTAGTCTCTTAAATCAGGTTTCCCATATTTTTGATAGTTGAGCGAGCATTTAAATCCTCTTAAAAGACAGATTTAAATGGAAAAACAGTGTTTTGGGAACCTCTTTTTGATTTTAAAAATAATCAATAATATTTATTAAATAAGTAAACCTTAGATGAATATTCGAAAATAATATTCATTAAATAAATAATCCTCGAATGAATATTCAAAATAATATTCATTAAATAAATAAACCTCAAATGAATATTCAAAATAATATTCCTTAAATAAATAAACCTCAAATGAATATTCAAAATAATGTTCCTTAAATAAGTAATCCTCGAATGAATATTCAAAATAATATTCATTAAATAAATAAACCTCGAATGAATATTCAAAAAAATATTCATTAAATAAATAAACCTCGAATGAATATTCAAAATAATATAAACCTCAAATGAATATTCAAAATAATATAAACCTCGAATGAATATTCAAAATAATATTCAATAAATAAATAAAACCTCAAATGAATATTCAAAAGTAATATTCATTAAATAAATAAACCTCAAATGAATATTCAAAAATAATATTCATTAAATAAATAAAGACTGAATGAATATTTAAAATAATATTCATTGAAGGGATAATCATAAAGCAAGTATCACAATATACTTTCGAAAACAGTTATGTCTTCCATTAGCATATATAACGGAAATAGTATTCAAATAGTATTTCTCGACTGAGATAATACTCAAATAACATTCCTCAAAGTACATAGTATTCTGCCGATGGAATCCCTTCGGGTTTCCACGGCTATCTACATATCTCAAAATACCGACTCCCGATTTAGAGTCGAAAACAATGAATATGCTCTTATATTTAGAGCTACCAAGTAAACCGGGTCATAACTACTTAACTCAAAAGATTTTATATAATCCAATGGTCAAATTCTATTTAACACGATATAATCATTTATCTCAAAACTATACAACACTATACATGGAAAAAGCAGTATTATATAATTAATATTTCAAAGTATGGATTTAGAAAACTTGCATCTATTATATGCATACATCAGAATATGATACTTTAAAATACAGCATGGAATGAGAAAACTTGCCTGGAAATCCCGAAGTAGCAATAAGTCTCAAGTTGGTCCAGTAATCTAGAATCAACACAAGGTTCAAGATTAATAACTTAAACACTTTCACCATCCTAAGTATATACTAACTCAAGTACAAGTCCATTTTCAAGTTAATTCCTTAAGATCCTCTACTCGAGCATGCTCGCTCACGCATTTTTATAAAATTGAGATTTAATCCTTTTAGCACGAAATCTTTTCGAGGGTCTTCCTCAACATACCTAGCATGTTATCACAAAGTTTCACATTTTATTATGGCCTCTAAGTGGTTCGATCATAGCCTCAAAGTTGACTAACTGGTATCGTTTGGTCTCGCGAAACATCCTTTACTAAAACACTTGTTTCTCCTAAACCGTAAATCAGATTCACATGATCTTTGCACCAAAACGAACCTCGAAACAAGACCTACACTATACAAGGCAGTGGTGACCTTGGACAGAAGGTATTATGTTCGAATATCACAAGCAAAACAAGGTTAAGGAAAATCGGGCATTATAACGGCTATGTTTTAACGATTCCAAAGTTTAATCATAAACTTTACATAATCAATCCAACCAAATCACCAAGTCAAATCCTCAACATCATTACTAACCCATAATCATCATCAACCAGTCAAAACCAACATCTACTTGCTTATCATCAAATCAACATCAAACTTTCATCAAAATCACTTAATCATCCTCATAATCAAACTAACTAAACTATACTTAAAACTAACCATATAAATCAATTTATAACTAAGGGTTTCAAGAGTTTATACCTTCCTTGATGCTTCATATACACTAACAATAGTTTATAATCCTTCCTTGAGCTTTGAACAAACCTTAACAAGCTTAATCCTTAAGAAACAAAATCAAGAATCCTGAAAAGTTACTATTCATCCTCATCTTGTAAAATCCATAACAATTCGAAAAATACGATTTCGGTGCTAAACCTTTTACCAGACCTTGTTCTCTTCATAAGCTTTCTTTTGAGTTATAGATCGCCAAATTTAAAGCTCCCTAGCTAGGGTTTTGAGCCCAATCTTTCCGATGGACAGAAACTGGACAGTTTGGGTTCTCCAACTTGGGGAAGGGATTTGGCTAGGCTACACTCCTTTGTTGACTATGAAATTTTTAACGAATGTTATCCATGGAGTGGAGAAGCTATGGTTAAAATTTGGTGATTTTAGGACAAGTAGATTAGGAGTTATGAATTTTTCTCTTCTCCTTGTGCAAGCTGAGCAGATTGTTGAAGAAATGGGGGAGAGTTTTCTTTTTTTTCTTCCTTGGTTACTTTTGAGATATTTTGTATTAAAAGTGGTGAGTCATTGCCTTTGTTGCTTAGTCATAGGACACATGTCAAACATGCAAGGTTTTGGAATAAAGTAGATTTATTGGTTTGCTTTACTGGTTCGTTCTCTTTCACACGGATGATACAAATGTTGCATCCCTCGAATTAATCTTGTTACATGTTACTTCCATGTCTATATTTAATCCTGTAAATGTCGCGTTGTTCCGTCACCACTTAATCTCGTATTTAAATCAATTCGTGTCTCGTTGTTCGGTTACGGCTTAATCTTGATGAACGTTCGCAGGGATTTCTTAAGGGTTCTATCAAAGTAGTTTACCGTAAACGTTCTCGATATCTCTAATTCTTTTATTAAATCCATATCCATGGAATTGATAATTTAATCCTCAAATACTTTCAAATAATGGTTAATCCGTCCGTTATTGGTGAAATTTCGGAGAAAACAGAAATGTTATTTTTCCGATTCTGACAGCTTTTGCATTCCTTCATTTACATCGCATATCACTAATACGTATATCGCCCCATATATAGGGTGGTCTGAAAATCTTTTTCGGCTCAGAAATTTACTATTCATCAGGATTTTACTATTCATCAAAAAAAAATTAACTAAGTCCAAAATTTGGGGTTATTACATGGTAGTTTACGTAGATAACATTCTTATTTCTGGAAATGATTTCTCCTTATTTCAGTCTTTGAAGAATATACTGCATGATAGATTCAGTATCAAGGATTTAGGACTTGTCAAGTTTTATTTGGGACTTGAGGTATTCAGGAACAATCATGGTATGTTCCTTAGTCAACATAAATTCATTGTTGATTTACTTAAGTCTGCAAATATGGAGGACTGCAAACCACTTTCAGTGCCTCTAGATCCTCATGTGAAGCTCTATGACAATGATCTTTCTGGTCCTTTACTTCCTAATACTACGTTTTATCGAGCTATTGTGGGTAAGTTGTTGTACTTGACTTCTTCACGGCCGGATATCTCTTTTTCAGTACAACTTTTAAGTCAATTTTTACATTCTCCAAGACAAGCTCATTTGGTTGCAGTTGAAAGAGTACTTAGATACTTAAAGTTGACTTCACATCATGGGTTGTTCTTTTCTGCAACTTCTTCATTACATTTTCAGGGCTTCAGTGATAGTGACCGGGACGGTGATCCTGGTGATAGAAAATCAGTAGGTGGTTATTGTTTCCTTCTTGGTGACACTACCATTTCTTGGCGTTCAAAGAAACAATCTTTGACTTCTAAAAGCACTTGTGAAGCTGAATATAGGGCTTTGTCAGATGCATCCTGTGAGGTAATTTGGCTTAAAAGTCTTTTATCAGAGTTAGGTGTTTCCTTCTCGAAGCCTATCTCTCTATTTTGTGACAACAAAACAGCACTTGACCTTGCTGCTAATCATGTCTACCATGCTCGTACTAAACATATCGAGCTAGATTGTCATTTTCTTCGTGAGAAGATTATTTCTGGCATGGTGAATGTTTTTCAGATTTCTACTAAAGACAACACTGCAGATATCCTTACTAAGGGTTTGGGAAAAGTACCACACTGGTCTTGCTCTTCCAAATTGGGACTTACTTTCTTCACCTCGTCCTCAATTTGTGGGGGGTTTAATGCAGTTGATGTTTATTCTAGTGCTCAAACTTCGCATGATACTTCACTCAGGATGACTTCGCATGATACTTCACTCAGGATGACTCCAGCAAAAGGAGGGGCTGATGAGATTAATAATGGAATTACTGTGTTGACTTCAGTCAAACCTGTAGTTAGCAATAAATTGAAATTAGCATTCAACCAAACAAGGCCTTATATTTATAACTGATTCTTTTAGACTATCAAGTTGGTATAAATACCTTTCCAGTTTCTATTTTGTAATCAAGTGAGAATCATTCAACTCTTCTGTAACAAACTATGATAATACTCTTTTGAGTCTTCTTATTCTTCTTCACTTTACATACATGTTTTGTATATATCAATTCAGTAGAAGTTAATATCGGTATTCTTATTACTATAGTAGGGTGACTTGAAAGTTTTCATCTGCTCAATGCCTCTGTTTGTGTGTTAGATTGGCACGGAATAATTTGGTTGCAGAAAATACAGAGCTAAGATTTGAACAAATTAATGTCTCCCTGTTTCTCTAATACTACTGACATTGCAACCTTAAATCTTTTCTCAAATTAAAATATTTTATTACTTTGTCCTAACTAGCCTTGGTGAACCGGCAACTATTGAACTCCTAAACGAACACAAAAATTCTAAAAATTATCAGAACCACTACACAACGCAATGCTCAATTTATTCTTAAAGCTAACACGTATATTCTTTAACAACGATTTCAGTAGTCTAGTCTCATAACCAAAATCTCCTACACAATAGAGTGGGAACAACCATCCATCGTGTATATTTTCGGGGCTATACCTTCGAGAAGGGGAGGTTCAGGCTCCACTTGCAACAACATACAACAGCAACATGGCCGTTCCCTCCATCACAACCTCCCCCAGTTTGCATAATGCATATCGATACGCTCAAGTCTAAGTAAAGATTGACTGCTTTACTATTATATACAAATATCACCCCAGAAATATGAATAGTATTCTACACTTCAAAACATTTCTAAAAAGAATGATACTAAAATTGCCGGATATGTAGCATGGTTGTTTAAGTAACACGCCCAATCATCTTGCTCAGATGAAACTCCCTTCACGAACCAGCTGCATCTCCAGTCTCCTATACAAAAAGAGATATCAGCACTCATAAGTGGTTGAAGATCAGCCACTTTCTCTTATGCAGTTCCCGGGCAGCAGATATCTATACATGTCAGCATTCTGTAAAAGATAGGCTGGAAGATGAACAGCAGAATAGGAATGAGGTATAGGACCCATTTTTCCTATGATATCCTTGAAAGTGTACTCCTCCGGAAGCATATCAAATAGGTCAGCCCCTTTGCAAATTACCTTTTGAATTCTTTTAGGATTCAAAAATTTGTTGAACTTCACTCTATCAAAATGACTATATGCTTTCATCTTAAATACAAAATCTTTGATACTCCGGAAACAAAAGCTGCAATGCCATCCAGCATCTGCTAAGATGTCATTTGACTGGCGATAGTGTGCATATTTCGTCTTCCCAGACTGATATCTGTGGACTGAAGCTCTCCAACTATTATTATCCAACAGAAACTCAAAAGAGTAAAGGTAGTTCTTCAACCGTAGATGAAGAATTTGAGGCGTGTCATCACACCACCTCAATAGATTAATAGTATGTTTACTTGGTATCTCATCAACATCTGACATTATCAACAAGTCGTCATCTTGAATACCTGCTTGCTTAAGAAGAAAATCCAATGCCAGCCGTTGATATGCCTCCTCAACAAACGGATTTTCATCTCTCTTGAATCTTCCAGCAACTTTCCCATAAGTTAACCTTGATTCAATAAATTTAAATTTATCTCTGTTGCTGGCAAAAACCAATGGTTTAGGCAATCCAGTGAATGTTGAATTTGACTCGAGGAGAACATATTCTGTTACATAAGGATACAATTCTTTCCACCGAATTGTCAAAAGGTCTACTTCATTACTGAACAAAACTGCATCATAAACACGTCTTGGGAACTCACGAATTCCCCAACCATGAAGCTTGCACAAATTCTCCATAGACACATTCTCATGGTAATAGTGAGGAATTTCTTGAAATGGCTTGGGTGGTGCTTCCCATAGTGGCCGCAAGAAATATGATATCTTCTGTCCATGCAAATACACACCAAATACGCAGGTTGGGATCATGATGAAAAGGAAGATATACGTTTTGAAATCCAGACCCCGCATAATACAACGTATTCTAGACATGCTTATAACACGGCCAGAATCCTGCAATACAGATTTAAGACTTTGAATAACACTCAAAGATAAATATGTAGAATAAATTGAAGGAAAATACAGATTTTTAAAGACTAATCGAGAAAGATACATGTATGGCACCACCTACAAGCACATGGGTAACAGCCAAATTATATAGAGAATAAGTTGTCCAACCTCTACTCCCACTAATTTATAAAGAGTACCTTACCAAGATTCATATACTATAGAATAAAATAGCTGTCTCCATTTAACTTTTCCAATGAACATCACCTAATTGTCATGACTCTAAGAATAATTGTATCAACTAATTAAAAAAAGAGACAGGAAACTGGAACTCAGCTCAGTAATGAGTTAGGTAAGCAAAACAATGTGTTTGGATGAAGATCAAGGGTGAATTTAACATATAACAGGGGAAAAACACAAACAAAATTCATGATTACATTTGAATCAGAAAACCAAAAAAGGAAACAAATCCTAGCTAGCAATGTAAACATATATAAAAAAACATGTTTACCTCATCACAAGCAGATCCACAAATATCATCAGACTTTTTAGAACAATAATGAGATCCCCCTTCTTCCAAGGCAGAAACTTTGTCATAAAACTTATTCATATTCCACATCCCCTCCTATAATATAAATAACCTCAGTCTTCTTCAATATACACACACAGATCAAACCCAGTCAAGATTAAAATCCCTAACCAATTATACATGAACCAAATTATAAGATACCAGAATATCACAAAAGATTCTACTTTTGGGTTTGCAATAAAAGATAAATAATCAACAAAATAATCAATAACAATAAAACTTGGTTAACGGGTGGCAACCAGGTTTTTTTGTAAAAGGGAGGGGGGGATACGGGATATTTCAAGGAAAATAATAAACAAGGAGGAGCCGTTTGTCTTCTCCTTTTCTAGTTTTTTTACGACTACAAAAAAAAAACCTATTGTTCTGGAGTTTCATAATGACAAAATTCACCTTGTAAAAATACAACATACTAGCTTATATCCCGTGCGACGCACGGTCTTCTTTAATATTTTCTTATTTTTATTTAGATTTTAGTTATTATATATAATTTGATAAAATTCTAATATATATATACCGGATTTATAAATCTAACAATTTAATATCTAAATTTAATATATTCTTGACGTAATCTGTAGTAGTATTTTAGATATTAAAATATAAAATATTTTAAAATAACAGATCTAATGATTCGTATTTTTTTACTCTTAAAAATTTAAAAAGGGACTCAAATGTAAATATCAAAATATGTGCTCGTGCAATATACCGAGTTTATTTGAATATACTATTACTTTTATTTTCATTAATTATCTCGTTTAAATTGAATGTTAAAAAAATTATAATAAACATGAATTTCATAAGTTTAATATAATAATATTACCAATATATCTGTCTTTTGCCGTGTTATTTTTAATTTGAACATGAGTTGTTTCAGTTAAAAAATATAAAACAGGTAATATTCTTAAAAAAACAATTAGTTACTTATTCACAATTATATAAATTATATTACTTTTTTTATATATGTCGTCTGCATTATTTTTAGAAAATTAGTTGTTTAAGTTAGAAAATATAAAAGAGGTAATGTGTTTTAGCTGAAAAGAATAAATAGTTATTTATTAATATTTATATAAAACAATATTACCATTGTATATTTTTTTTGCATGTATTATATTTAGAAGATAAGTTGTTTTAGTTAGAAAATATAAAACAAATAATGTGTTTTAGCTTTCGGTTATAAATATATAATAATATTACCATTTTATATATATGTTGCCCGTCTTATTTTTAGAAAATGATTTGTTTTAGTTAAATAGATATATGAAATAGGTAATATGTTTTAGCTGAAAAAGGTAATTGGTTATTAATAAATTGGTTTCCATATATGTGTATTTAGAAGATGAGTTGTTTTATTTAAAAATATAAAAATAATATGTTTTAACTGAAAAAGGTAATCGTTTATAAATATATAATAATATTACCATATTATATATATGTTGCCCGTTTTATTTTTAGAAGATGAGTTGGTTTAGTTTAAAAATAATATAAAATAGGTAATGTACTGAAAAAAGTAATTGATTATTAATAAATTGGTTATAGATAGGCCCGTGAATCGGCCCAAATACCGACCGTTTTATTTTTAGAAGATGAGTTGGTTTAGTTTAAAAATAATATAAAATAGGTAATGTACTGAAAAAAGTAATTGATTATTAATAAATTGGTTATAGATAGGCCCGTGAATCGGCCCAAATACCGACCGACCGACTGACCGACCGACCAAAACTTTTAATGTTTCGTCTTTAATAATATAGTATAGATGACAGACTTGGCTATGTCGATGTTTGGTCACCATGTTAAAATACATAAATTTTTTAAAATATTAAAAAAATATTTTGAAATAAATAAATAAAGGTTTGTGCCTAATATTTTTGAAAAAATGAGGAGAGTTAATAAGAAAAAATAACATGTTTTAGTTGTGTTGTGGATCAAAAAACGTGCTTGTGTATTAATTGCTAGGATTTATGAGTTTTCGAGCTTGTGTTTCGAGACTAAATCGGTTCTCAAAAGATGCCTACGTATCTCAATTAATGCTGAGAATCAAGCCAAAGACGTAGTTCTGATTGTAGGATCAGGGTCCTTATATAGGCGTCTGGAGCCTCGTTTTTATGGTATGTTTAGGAGTCTTAGGGAATAAATCTCCTTTTTGATATTGGATAAACATTGTATTTCTTGCACGATAAGTCTTTTCCTTGTTGATAAAGGTTATGACTCATTATTTCTTTTATTCGGGATTCTGGATCCTTCTTTGATGAATTTACCATATTTTGGACTTCTTTCCTGAGTTGTACATTTCCCTTATTTATTAATTACGAAATTAATAAATAATCAGGGTTTTGGGCCGTAATTATGGGGTCTTTCCAATGAATCATTAATTATATTTCTAAAATTACTTTTCTGACCATATCATTTTCCCCCCAACTTCTGGGAAAATCATCCTGGGGTTTTCGTAGAAGTTATAGCGTATTCTTTCCAATTTTGACCAGGAAAAAGGTCAAATTTGACCAGGAAATAGGTCATTTTCGACCTCATTTTTGACCAGGAAATAGGTCATTTTCGACCTCAATTTCGACCAGGAAATAGGTCATTTTCGACTTCAATTTTGACCAGGATTTCGACCTCGGTCAGTTGTGAGGTCGAAGGTTTTGACCTCGATTTCTAAGTCTTTTTCGACCTCGACTGTTCGACCTCGATCCCGTATATTTTCGACCTCAATTTAGTGTGAGGTCGAAGGCTTCGACCATGATTCTTGATTCTTTTTCGACCAGGATTTTTCGACCAGGAATCTATACATTTTCGACTAGGACTTCGACCTCGATCAGTTGTGAGGTCGAAGGCTTCGACTAGGATTCTCAGGTCTTTTTCGACCAGGAAATTTCGACCAGGAACCCGTATATTTTCGACCAGGATTTCGACCTCGATCAGTGTGAGGTCGAAGGTTTCGACTAGGATTCTCTTCGAACAGGAAGTCGACCAATTTCGACCTCGATTTTTCGACCTCGAAACCAGCTAATTTCGACCTCGATTTCTAGGTCAATTTCGACCTCATTTTGGTGTGAGGTCGAAGGTTTCGACCTCGATATCTAGGTCTTTTTCGACCTCGTGTCTTCGACCTCGAACCTATACATTTTGGACCTCAATTTGGTGTGAGGTCGAAGGGTTCGAGCTCGTTTTCTGGGTCATTTTCGACCTCAACTCTTCGACCTCGAATCCGTATGTTTTCGACCTCGATTTGGTGTGAGGTCGAAGGGTTCGAGCTCGTTTTCTGGGTCATTTTCGACCTCAACTCTTCGACCTCGAATCCGTATGTTTTCGACCTCGATTTGGTGTGAGGTCGAAGGGTTCGAGCTCGTTTTCTGGGTAATTTTCGACCTCAACTCTTCAACCTCGAATCCGTATGTTTTCGACCTCGTTTTCTAGGCCAATTTCGACCTCATTTTGGTGTGAGATCGAAGGATTCGAGCTCAATTCTCAGTGTATTTTCGACCTCAACTCTTCGACCTCGAATTTTCAATTTTTTGACTTAATTTTGGTGCGAAGTCGATGGATTCGACCTCGATTCCTCGTGTATTTTCGACTTCAAGTCTTCGAACTCGATCTAAGGTCTTTTCGACCTCAAATCTATTATTTTTCGATTTCATTTGGGGGCGAGGTCGATAGATTCGACCTTGATTTCCCATATATTTTCGATTTCGATCGTACGACTTCGATTTAAGGTTTTTTCGACCTTAAATCTATTATCTTTGATTTTTGCCTTGTCTTCAAAATTTTATTGAGCCATAATTTGATCTCAAATTATTTTGGGCCTTGAATTTTATTCGTTTTTGGGCCTTAACCAGCCTCGAGCCTTATTGGGCCTTCATTTGTTTAGGCTTTTGAATTTACCCGAGCCTCTAATTATTTGGGCTTTCATTTTTGTAATCCAGTAAAGGGGTTATGGGCCTTAACTGGTTATAGACGGTTGCCCTTCCCTTTACCGGTTGGGTGACCGGCTACCTTGATTATAAAAGAGTGAGATTTCCATTTCACTCTTCACTTCATACTCTCACTTTCTAAAAAATTCCTCTCTAGCATTTCTAGTTTTTCTCTCTTTTTATTCCGTAGTAAGGCGATTTCCGGCGAAGTTTCCGCGGTTGTATTCTTTGATTTTATGGGTTTAATCTTCATCTTTTGAAGATTTTCTGGGTTCAATCTTCATCCCTTGAAGATTTTTTGGGTTCAATCTTCATCCCTTCAAGATTTACTGGATTTCAGTTTGAAGATTTGAAGATTCTGGGATTTCTCCTTGAAGATTTAAAGCTTTTATGGGATTTTCTTTGAAGATTTGAGGATGTCTGATCGTACTGCTCAACGTCTCCAGAAAATGAATCAAGCGTCTAAGAGAGGTATCACCATTCGTTCTTCTCATATGTCTCTTCAAGATATGATTTTAGAACGTAGTGATGAATACCCTTCTGTTTCGCACTTAGATTCCTTTGATTGTAGCAATAAATTCCATGAAATCGACTTGATTAAAGATTATATAAAGATGTATAGAATTAAGTCTCCTTATAGGTTAGTCCCAGCTGGCCCAGGAGATCGTTCATGCCATCGGCGTCCTGATGCTCTCTGCATTTACAAGGATGCCATTGTGGCAGGGCTTAGATTTCCCTTGCATGAATTCATTCCCAAGCTTTTGGCAGATGTTAGGATTAACCCATGCCAACTTCCACCAAATGCCTGGAGAATTATTATGTGTTTTTGTTAGATATAATTGCTGATGTTTGTTTATCGGTGTTTAAAGTATCAGGAAACTATCAGAGTTTAGCTGGAAGACTGGTCAGAGTTTTTTAAACTCTGACAGTCAGAGTTTACTTAGTTGTCGGTGTTATACTCAATGAAGATTCTAGAAGCGATATACTTTGAAGAAGGAAAGAAGCAAAGAGATATCGTGATGGCTAAGGAAACGGAACAGAAGACAGAAGCAATTCTTGATTGATATAAATTGTATAGCTGATTTATAGGAATATCAATTGATGATTGTATGTAGCTGTGTATTATATAAACACAGATAGGTTAACCCTAAAAGGGATACGAATACTTGAAATATTCTTCTTGTAACCTAGCAGCTCTCTGTGATATTTTACATCACCGAGAGAGGAGTTATCAATTCCATACAATTTATTATTCATAAACAGTGTTCTTATCGTTATTCTCATACATATACTTGATTATATATTGTGTATTCGGCCTAACAATTGGTATCAGAGCCTAGGATGTTTAATATATACAGTTTTCATTGATCCAAACACAAGTATAATCATGGCTGAAAATATCCAAGCAGGTTCTAATTCTGAAAAGGTTCAACCAACTTCTGTGAGTCGATATGAGACGATTAGGGTTCCAATTCTGAGACCAGCGGAATATCCAGTATGGAAGGTAAAGATGACCATGTTTCTGGAAGCCACAGATCCAGAATACCTTGATAGAATCTATGATGGTCCTCATAAGCCGACTAAACTGTCTCCTGTTGTTGCTGGTGAAAAACAACAGACTATTCCAAAGGAAAAGAAAGATTTGACTCCTGAAGACATCTCATCAATTGCAAAGGATGCAAAAGTTAGACATCTTCTCCATAGTGCCTTAGATAATGTCATGTCTAACAGAGTTATTGGTTGCAAAACTGCCAAAGAAATTTGGGATGCTTTAGAAGTCAGATGTCAAGGAACATGTTCTATAAAGAAGAAAAGGAAAACTATACTGACACAGGAGTATGAACACTTTGACTCGAGACCTGATGAAACTTTGACTGAGACATATGACAGATTCTGTAAACTGTTGAATGATTTATCTCTGGTTGATAAAGAATATGATCCTGAAGAGTCTAATCTCAAGTTTCTTCTATCTCTACCTGAAAAATGGGATTTAAAGACAACAACAATAAGAGATAATTATGAGCTTACAGATACAGAACTTGATGAAATCTATGGGTTGCTTAAAACTCATGAACTTGAGATAGAACAAAGAAACAGAAGATCTGGTAATAAGACAAAATCTGTTGCTCTTAAAGTTGAAGAAAAGCTTCTTAAGAAAGAGACATCAAAGAAGAAAGCTAAGGGAAAGGCTTTGGTCATAAACTCTGAAAGTGAGTCATCAAACACTGATGATGACTCAAATACTGTTGAATCATCTGAATCCGAGGATGATGAAGAACAAATGATGCAAATGGCTGCTTTGATGGTGAAGACTTTCAAGAAGATGGGTTTCAAGAACTTCAAGAAAGGAAAGAGATTCTCTAGGAGAGATTCAAACTCTGAAAGGAAGAGTTTCAGAAAGTCTGAAGGAAGGGATGCCAAATCTGGGAAGAAAGACAAGTCTGAGATCCAGTGCTACAAGTGTAAAGAGATGGGTCACTATGCTCTAGAGTGCAAGAAAGGAAAATCTGAAAAAGCACTCATCACTAAAGGGAGAGACTGGGCAGACACTTCAGACTCAGATGAAGGAGTCAACTATGCTCTCATGGCAACTGTTGAAGATGAATCTGAAAACAAGGTACCCCTAACAACTTATGCTTATGATATTGATAATATATCTGAATTGAGAATTTATCTTAAAAGCATACATGTTAGTTACAGAGATCAGACTTTAGAAAATGAAAGAATTAAATCTGAGAATTTAAAGCTTAAAGAGAGAAATAAATTTCTTGAAGAAGAACTTGTTAACATGCAACAAGTTCAAAAGGAAAGAGATGATGTTGTTTATGTTGAACAGGAGTTGCTTAAGAGATTTAGGCAACTAGAATCTGAATTGGAAAAAGAGAGGAAGATAATTAAAACCTGGACAAACTCTGGAAAAGACACACATCAAGTGTTTCAAACAGATGCAGTTGGGTTAGGTTACTGTGAGAAAGATGAACTTAGGTTTAAAGATAAAGTTAAAGTTAGAACACATCTTCCACCTATGAAATTTGTTCCTGAGTCCAGTAAGCTAAACTCTGTAGTTGAGACAGAAACTGTTAATGAAAAACCAGTAAAAACTTGCGTTAAACAAGTTAATGTTGGTCTAATGACAGAGAAACAATTCAAGTATAAGCTCAAAGAGGTAAAGTCTGTCGAGAAGCAGAAAGTGTCCAGGAAGAACAGAAATGGAAAAGTAGGCATTAATAAAAGTAATAACCATTTGCCTATTACTGATGCTCCTAGAAAAACATGTCATAATTGTGGTAGTACTAACCATCTTGCAAGTTTCTGCAAGAAGAACAAAGACATTAATTCTTTACCCTCCAAGTCTGGAGTAAAGAATGATTATGTTAGGGTTAGACCACAGACTTTATGCACTCACTGTGGGAGTACTTGGCATTCTATTTATACTTGCAAGAATTATCATGCTATTTATCACAATTATTATGAGTTGAAGCCAAATTTGAAATGGGTTAAAGTTGATTCTGCAAGTGTAAACTCTGACACTGTTAGCTTAAACTCTGTTGATAAGAATTCCGCTGCAAAAGCTAACAATGTTAAGAAAGCCAAAGGATCCAAGCAAGTCTGGATCCTTAAAACTAACTCTCAGTAATTGTTTGTGATTGCAGGGCATAAGGGAGAGCACCCTAGTCTTGGACAGTGGATGTTCAGGGCACATGACTGGAAATAAAGCCCTGCTATCAGATTATGAGGAGAAGGCTGGCCCAAAAGTTTCCCAAGAATTGTAGAAGGGGGGGGGGGGGGGGTTGAATACAATTCTAGATATTTTAAACTTGAAATAACTTTCGAAAATAAAACTAAACTTATAAAATAAAAACACAAGCACTTAAATAATTTCAGTTGGATTGTTTGATGATCCAACTGAAGTGTTTTTATTGCGGAAATAATCTGTGATACAAAATGTACACATCTGCTCAGTTACAAGAATGTAGAGAAGTATGCTCTCAAAGATAGCTAATACAATCTATTTGTTTTTCTTCTCTCACTTGTTTTTACTGCTACACTTGGTTATAAATATTCCCAAGTTTACAATGCTAATTTTTGGCTACTCTAAAGTACACTAAAGGTAACCACCAGTAGCTTGCTTTTCATCCCTTTTGTCCAATGGTCCTTAGAGATCTTTGCTTTTGTCCTTTTGCTTATTATGATCATTCCCAAGAACCTAATTGGAAATTGGAATGTTTCCTTATTTCCAGTGACCATTTTGATGGCTTCCAATGCAAAGTACACTTCCATATCTCCCTTTTGATCTGTCAGATAACTGTCACTATCACTTTGTCAACTATTCAGAAAAGCAATAATGATTCGTTGATAGTAGAGAGATGTGTTTCGTTGATAGCTTTATTCTTTGTTTTGTTGATGGTATAACCCTCGTTTCGTTTATAGAGTAGTCTTCATTCCATGGATAGAGCAATCTTCATTCCGTTGACATGTCTTCACTTAGGCAAAATTACAAGGCATAATATATTTACAATTCACCAACCTATTTTGCCTATCTAGTACTTAGTCAACATGACTTAGAAAACCTATCTAATACCTACAACAAAATGCATATCAAACTATGAAGTATTGTACAATGCAGTTGCTGTATCACTCATTCCGTTGATGAGCTTCCTGTCAACGAAATGCTGCAAAGCATGCCATTCCGTTGACAGTTACAAAATGACTCAATACAAAATCTACTAAGTGTTTTTATAATTATCATCAAGAACAACATATTCCTAACAATCTCCCCCAATTTATGACTGATAGAATAACAACCATAAATCAAGAGCCTTGATGATAACAAAAACACTCAGTCAAATTACACATGATAAAAATAGAAATTGCATTAAGCTTCATTGAATTTAATTGAAATACAAAGTAGGAAATCTTACAAAACAAGTGCACAGAGTTGCTCCTCTAGTCTGAGCAGAATTTTCATTTTTGCCTCTGTGGTCTTATTTTCTTCCCTTTTCTTGCATTGTTCTCCTCAATCCGAGCTTGAAGTCTTCTGTAGAAAATCTTCTCTTCTTCATCTTGATTCCCCAACCTGGATTGCATTAATCTGAGAGTTTCGTTGGATGCCTTTTCCAGTTGGTCTTCTATTCTGAAGAATCTTCTATAGTTGTCCTTGTCTCTGAATTCCATCATCCAAAAAGGCTGGAGATGAATTTTCTTTCCTGTTTGAGGGACCTTCAATACTCTGGGAAGTGCACCAGGCGTGTTCCAGCTAGCTTTGATTTGGCAAATTTTGGAGACAACTTCAGACTTGGCCGTTTTGGTAAAACCAAAATCTTTCTTTAGACATTTAAACACAGATAGCAATGTCTGATAGTCTTCTCCCAGAATCCTGTGTAGAGGCCAAACCTGTTCTCTCCCACCCTTGTAGACAAACACCAATCTCTCTGGTAGTTTGTAAGAAGCTGCTATTCCTCTCACTTCAACCAGGTCATTAAGATTGATATGTAGGTCAGACTCCTCCCTGATATCAGCAATGTAGATGAAGTCTTCTGGGTTGGTAGGGGGGTTCTCAGCTTGTGGTCTCCTTACAAGAATTGGCTTAGCCTTGGCAGCCCTCTTCTTAGATTTCTTCTTTGGATCCATTTCAAAGAGGAATTTTGGAAAGTTGGCCTCATCAAACTCAATTGGCTCTCCCTTTGGCTCAATTGGCTGTTCATGTAAATTGACAGGATGTTTAGGGTCACAGGCTAACTTTACCTCAGAAACTGGATCAGGAATTGTTGGAGGTGCAATAGGTACAGAAGAGTCTGTTGCAATACTCTGAGAGTCATCATTCTCAAAGGCTATGTTTCTCCTAGCTCTTGCCTTTGGTTGCCTTATGCTCTTCTTTGTACTCATTTCCTCTCTGGCTTTTTCTTCTAGCTGTATTTCTTCTTCATCAAGAGACTGAGCAACTGCAAGAGCTTGCATTGCTGCTCTTTCTGACTCTTCAGTCTTAGCTTCAGCAAAGTTTGGGTGACCAGCCCAAACACAGATTTCTTGTCCATTCCTGTAGACAATTGCCATTTGCTTCCTTATCTCAGGATCATTGCTTTCCTTGCATTTTGTGATAAGTAGTCCAAGAAGCTTGAGCTCATCTGGATAAGATGCAGGATAGAAAATCCTTGCTATGTTTTTGCCCTTTGGTTTAGCAGGGGACTTGGGAGATAAGCTTCTTTGAAGTGTAGCTTGTTCCACATCCCTAATGCATGAAGTTTGTCCTTTTTCCTTCCTTGGACCTTGAGTGACTCCATGTAGAAGGGGCTTTACCTCATAGAAAGAATTGGTATGTGGCTCCCATTCCGTTGATACTAAAACCATGGCATTCGTTGATGGTGTTGTAGAAGTATCTTGATCCGTTGATGAATTTGAATTCTTTGTAGTTTCAGCTATCTTCTTGACTCTTGCATCTATGTTAGCCCAATGGTCTTTTATCTGTTCATCAAGTGTTAGCCTCATAGATGCTTGTTTAATCAAGTCAATACCATCCAGTTTATCCTTTCCTGACTCCCCCATAGCTAGTGGCTCCTTTGGCAGGGAAATGGCTGGGACCATAACCTTTGTAACTTGAATGTTAAGCTCTTTAGATTTCTCCCCCTTTTTGTTAACATCAAAAGGAATGACTGGGAGTCCTTGAGTTGCCACTAGCTGGGCTAAAAGTTGGGTTTGCTTCTCCTGTTCCCTTTGCATTTGAGATAAAGTAGCTTCCACCTTGTCCACTCTAGAAGAGAGAGTCTTCAAGGAGGTAGCCACCTCAGGTTCCTTAGAGAAAAACCTGTTCATCTTGGACACAGTGAGAAGATGGAGCTTTTCATCAAGCCTCCTATCAGAAGCATCCTTCAGGTTCCCAATAGAATCCTTGATTTCCCTTGCTCCATTCCTAGTCTGCAGCATCTGTAGCCTTTGAATTTCAAGAGAATCCATGATGGCTTTGTAGAATTTCTTGTCAGTGACACTTGCAGACTCATGAGCCAGATAGCCCTCATTATACTGCCTAGTAATTGCAGTATCCAAGTTGATTCTTCCATGCATATCTTGAGAAAGCCAGTTTGGTGTTGGGGGCATCACAGAAGTCCCAGTCTTTGAAGTGATAGCCACCTGTACATTGTCACCAAAACTGTCATCATCATCAGAAAAATCAAACTCACCACTTGTTGCAGCTCCTGGAGACAGATTGGTGATTGCATCCTTTGCTCTTTGCATAGATGCAGTTGTATGGATTAGGTTGAAAGACCTTTCTGCCTCCACATTGCCCTGCTGAGCCATAACTTGATAGGCTGGCACAGGATGAGTAAAGGTCTCAGGATCTAGGGAAATACTATCCAGAGTTTGTTGATAATGCTCTTGGAAAGTAAGTTCCCTTTCTCCCTCATGAACCTCCATTAACTCACTTACAATGGCTGCTTCCTCCCTTATAACTTCTGTAGTCCCTTCTCTCTCTCGTCTATTTTCTTGCATCATGGGCTCCCCATGGCTCACACCTCTCACACCCTCACCTTCACCTACTAAGGTGGAATCCTCAGCCTCTCCTTTTGCCTGACTGGAAGAAATAGTCAGCCTCTCACTCTCAGCCTCTCCTTTTGCCTGGCTGCAAGCCAGCCTCTCAGTTTCACTCCCTCTCATTCCTAGAAGTGTTTCAACTACCACTAGATCATCTGCACTAGTTGTGGAAACAACTTGATTTTCAATAAGAGGTGCAGAATGAACTATCAACGGAATGGTAGTTTGAACTGTCAATGGTATGGATACCGTTGATGGAGAAACACTTGTCAACGAAAGAGACTGTTTCGTTGATGAAGTCAAGAAAGCACTTTGAGAAAGTGAGATTACAGTGGAATCTGTGGTGATTGATTTTAGAGATTATTCCACAAATCCTCTTGTAATTTCAGAAAAGGATGATTGGTGGCCCAACAAATCACTTAACAAGTGATGGTCACCAATTTCAGAGTGGGGCTTCTCCAAGAAAAGAGTTGGAGAATCAGGGATAGATGAATGGATCATATCCACATCTAATGACTGAGTTGGTGAATTTTGTGGAGTTGGTTCAAGATTGATGTTTAAAGAATGGGACTGTAACCCCAGAGTAATGATAGGGGTTACATCAAACTGAATTTGAGATACTGGAAGTGTTGCTTCCAGTGTGTGTGCACCCTGTGAAACATGGGATTTTTGTTTCACTCTCCTTTGGTATTGGGAAAAAATAGACTGTGGGCTTGAAGTGTCCCTTACCCTCTTGGAGTGTGCTCTTGGAGGAGAGCTTGTTTAAATAATTACATCCTTTTGGGAGGATGCAACTAGACTTGTGCTTAAATCCATATTACTCATTGTGCCTTGTTGGGAAGACACAATGGGGCTAGGCTGGATCTCACTCATCTTTCCTTCCTTATCCTTAGGGTTTCTTTTATGTTCACCCCTTCCCTCACCTCTTACAACACCTGCACCACTCCCCTTAGGTTGTGTAGTGGATTTTACAACAGGTGCCTTATGGGAAGCACCTGAGGTTGGCTTGGAGGATTTCTTTGATTTTGGTTTTGTTGCTGGGGCAGGAGCCTGTTGGGTCACAACTACAGACTCCACAGCAACAGGGTTGGGTAAAACAGTAGCAGTAACAGCTATACTAGCAGGGATAGCAGTAGTTACCTCAATTATTGGCAGATACACCACTGGAACATCACCATTGTGGTTCAGCCTCAGTATGTCTGTCAATACTCTCTTTTCTTGTACAAAGCAATCAAACCTAGAAACAGGGTTAGAGATAACCAATGGTGCTGGACTAACATGGTTAGCCAACATCATCAGAAATCTAGCACAATAGATATTTTTCTTCCTATTTGCCTTATCACCCAACTTAGCACCAATTTCATACATAAGTTGGGTGCTAAAGTTGTAATATCTATCAGTTAGGAGCATGGTAAATAGAATCAACATGGAATTAGTTAATGCATCAAAATTACTAATTTTACCAGAAAAGACCTTGATGAATGCATCAGCTAAATAACTGTATTCCCTAACCAAACCTCTCATAATTATTTTACCCAGATTATCAGTAGGCAAAGAGTAGTTTATGGAATTTAGCATGTTAATCATTTCAGTATATGTAGGCAAAACAGAGCAATTATTTTCAGGAAGGTGTATGTAACACCCCCAGACCCGGGGTCGGAGATCTGGGTTGTCACGATCCCTTGTTCCGTACAATCACTTAATACTTGAACTATAAAACAATAAATCATCACACATGGTGACCCCACCATCAATATACTCACACCAGTTATGTCTCAGAAACGAACTTACAATACAGTAGTCATATGATCCACAAATTAAAGTTATTACAACCCAAAAGTAAAATGTTGCAACCTACTACCAATATGATTTTGTTAGATATAATTGCTGATGTTTGTTTAATCAGTGTTTAAGTAACAGGTACTGTTCAGAGTTTAGCCTGAAGTACTTATCAGAGTTTACTGGAAGCCAGTCAGAGTTTGTTAAAGTCTGACGGGGCGAAAGTTGATTTAGCTGTCGGTGCAAATCATGAAGATTCTAGAAGCAATATATTCTGAAGATGGAAAGAAGCAGAATATATTGATACAGCTAAGGAAACTGGACAGAAGACTGAAGCAATCCTTAATTGATAATAATTGTATAGCTAATTTATAGGAGTATCAATTAGATAAGGATTGTGTAACTGTGTACTATATAAACACAGATAGGTTATCCCTAGAAGGGATGCGATTATTGAAAACATTATTCTTGTAACCTAGCAGCTCTTGTGATTCATTAACATCACTAAGAGGAGAATTATTTATATAATTCAACAGTTGATTCATAAACAGTGTTCTTAATTGTTATTATTATTCATATATTGATTTTATTTTGGGTATATCTGGCCTATCGATTCGTATCAGAGCCAAGGCTGATTAATATATACAGTTTAACGATCTAAACACAAGTATAATCATGGCTGACAACTCTCAGGAAGGTTCTAATGCAGGTTCTAATACTCAGAAGATTCAACCAACTTCTGTAAGTCGATATGAGACAATAAGGGTTCCAATCTTAAGACCAGTTGAATATCCAATATGGAAGGTAAAGATGACCATGTTTCTGGAAGCCACAGATCCAGAATATCTTGACAGAATTAATGATGGTCCTCACATGCCAACAAAACTAGCTCCGGTTGTCTCAGGTCAGGAACAAAAGACTGTTCCAAAGGAGAAGAAGGACTATACTCCTGAAGACATCTCATCAATTGCAAAGGATGCAAAGGTTAGACATCTACTTCACAGTGCCCTAGATAATGTTATGTCTAACAGAGTTATTGGCTGTAAAACTGCCAAGGAGATTTGGGATGCTTTAGAAGTTAGGTGTCAAGGAACGAGCGCCATAAAGAAGAACAGGAAAACCATACTCACACAGGAGTATGAACACTTTGATTCAAGATATAATGAAACTTTGACTGAGACATATGACAGGTTCTGTAAATTGTTGAATGATTTGTCCCTGGTTGATAAAGAATATGAACTTGAAGAGTCGAATCTCAAGTTTCTCTTATCCCTACCTGAAAGATGGGATTTAAAGGCGACAACAATCAGAGACAATTATGATCTTGCAGAAACAGATCTTGATGAAATCTATGGGTTGCTCAAAACTCATGAACTGGAGATAGATCAAAGAAACAAAAGATCTGGAAAGAAGACAAAATCTGTTGCTCTCAAAGTTGAAGAGAAGCCTGTCAAGAAGGAATCATCAAGGAGGAAAGCCAAAGGAAAGGCTTTAGTCATTAAATCTGATACTGAGTCATCAAACTCTGATGATGGCTCAAACACTGATGATGAAGCTTCTGATTCTGAGGATGATGAAGAAGAGATGATGAGAATGGCTGCTTTAATGGTGAAGACTTTCAAGAAGATGGGATTCAAGAACTTCAAGAAAGGAAAGAGATTCTCCAGAAAAGATTCAAACTCTGATAAGAGAAATTTCAGAAAGTCTGATGGAGGAAATACAAAGTCTAGAAAGAAAGACAAGTCTGAGATCCAGTGCTACAAGTGTAAGGAGATGGGTCACTATGCTCCAGAGTGCAAGAAAGGAAAATCTGAGAAAGCACTCATCTCTAAAGGCAAAGACTGGGTAGATACTTCAGACTCTGATGATGCAGTAAATTATGCTCTTATGGCAACTGTCAAAGATGAGGCTGAATCATCTGAAAACAAGGTACCCCTAACAACTTATGCTTATGATACTGATAATATATCTGAATTGAGAATTTATCTTAAAAGCATACATGTTAGTTATAGGGATCAGACTTTAGAAAATGAAAGAATCAAAGCTGAGAATCTAGGTCTTAAAGATAGAAACAAATTTCTTGAAGGAGAACTTGAAAATATGAAGCAGATTCAAAAAGAAAGAGATGATGCTGTTTATGTTGAACAGGAGTTGACTAAGAGATATAAGCAGCTAGAATCTGATCTAGAAAAAGAAAGAAAAATAATCAAGACTTGGACAAACTCTGGAAGAGACACTCATCAAGTGTTTCAGACAGATTCTGTAGGTTTAGGCTATTGTGAAAATGATGAACTTAGGTTTAAAGACAAGGTTAAGGTTAAACCACAACTTAAACCTGTGAAATTTGTTCCAGAGACCAATAAGTTAAAATATGTTGTAGTAAGAGAAGCTGATATGGAATCAGATGAAACCTGTGAAAGACAAGAAAATATTATAACAGAAAATCTTATGGAAATAGAAGCTGTTAGAAAGCCAGTAAAAACCTGTGAAAAACAGGTTAATGTTGGCTTGATGACAGGAAAACAGTTCAATCATAAGCTCAAAGAAGTAAAGTCTGCCATGAAACCAAAAGTGTCCAAGAAGAATAGGAATGGAAAGATAGGCATAAATAAAAGAAATAATCATTTGCCTACTGCTGCTGCTCCAAGGAAAACATGTTATAATTGTGGTAGTACTAACCATCTTGCTAGATTTTGCAATAAGAACAAAGATATTAATTCTTTACCTTCTACATCAGGAGTAAAGAATGATTATGTAAGGGTTAAACCACAGACTTTATGCACACACTGTGGGAGCACTTGGCATTCTATTTATACTTGTAAGAGTTATCATGCTATTTATCACAACTACTATGAGCTAAAACCCAATCTGAAGTGGGTTAGAGCAAACTCTGCAAGTGTAAAGTCTGACAATGTTAGTTTAAACTCTGTTGATAGTGATTCCGCTGCAAAAGCTAACAATGTTAAGAAAGCCAAAGGATCCAAGCAAGTCTGGATCCTTAAAACTAACTCTTTGTAATTGGTTGTGATTGCAGGGCATAAAAGAGAGCACCCTTATCTTGGACAGTGGATGCTCAGGACACATGACTGGAAATAAAGCCCTGCTATCAGATTTTGAGGAGAAGGCTGGCCCAAAGGTTTCCTATGGAGATGGCAACATAGGACGTACTATGGGATATGGCAATATTAATCTTGGAAGTGTCATCATCACCAATGTAGCTCTAGTCTCAGGACTCAAGCATAATCTGCTATCTGTGAGTCAAATCTGTGACAGAGGAAACCATGTAGATTTTCATACTGAACACTGTGAAGTTATCAGTAAATCTACTGGAAAAGTTGTTCTAGTTGGACACAGGCGCAACAACATTTATGAAGCAAGTTTGGTAACAAACTCTGATGGAAAAACAGTGTGTCTGTCTGCAAGAATGTCAAATGAAGAGAGTTGCAAATGGCATAAGAAGCTCTCTCATCTCAATTTGAACAACATCATTGAGCTAATAAGAAAGGATCTTGTAAGGGGACTCCCAAAATCAATACTCAGTCTAGATGGCCTATGTGATTCTTGTCAAAAGGCCAAGCAAAGGAAGTCATCTTTCAAGAGCAAATCTGAATCTTCAGTAGTGGAACCTTATTATCTTCTACATGTTGATCTCTTTGGACCAGTGAATGTGATGTCTATGGGCAGAAAGAAATATGCTCTAGTAATTGTTGATGAATATACTAGATATACATGGGTGTATTTCTTATCAAAGAAGGATGAAACTGCTCAAACTCTGATGGATCATGTAAATCTACTGGACAAAGGATCACAGCACAAAGTCAAAATTATTAGGAGTGATAATGGAACTGAATTCAGAAACTCAATCATGGAAGCTTTCTGCAAGGAAAGAGGAGTGAAACAAGAATTTTCTGCACCTAGAACTCCACAGCAAAATGGTGTAGTTGAAAGAAAGAACAGAACTTTAATTGAAGCAACCAGAACTATGCTTGACGAAGCAAAATTGCCAACTTATTTCTGGGCAGAAGCTGTTCAAACTGCTTGTTTTACTCAAAATGCTACACTGATCAACAAGCATGGGAAAACACCATATGAGATGGTGAAAAATAAGAAGCCAAACTTGAAATATTTTCATATATTTGGATGCAAATGCTTTGTGTTGAAGACTCATCCTGAACAGTTGACCAAGTTCGAGTTAAAAGCTGATGAAGGAATCTTTGTTGGCTATCCATTGTCAACAAAAGCATTCATAGTCTACAATCTGAGAACTAAAGTGATCATGGAATCCATACATGTGTCATTTGATGACAAGAAAATAACTGGACTTGAAGATGAAAATGAATATGATCAACTACATTTTGAAAATGAAGATTTATTCTCTGATGATGTAAACTCTGATGAAGCTGGTCTGACAAACTCTGACGAAGCATACTCTGAACCTCTACTGGTAAATACTGGAGAAACTGGAAATTCTCAAATTGAACAAAATAGAGAACCAGTTGAGGGGGAGCGTGAAGAAGCTCAACAAGACACAACAAGTGAGTCAGTTGAGGAAACTAATTCAAACTCTGACAGTTCAAACTCTGAGCCATCCAATTCAGGGGGAGCCTCAGATGCTGCAGAAAGTCAACATATGAATCAGGAGAGCATGGATCAAGGGGGAGGATCCAATAATGATGCAAGAAACCACTTACCAACAGCAAGAAAGTGGACACAGGCACACACACCTGATCTCATAATTGGAGATCCTGATGCTAGTGTTAGAACTAGAAGTGCAACAAATAATGAGTGTATGTATCATGCTTTCTTGTCTCAAACAGAACCAAAGAAAGTGGAGGAAGCTCTTCAAGATGCTAATTGGATTACAGCAATGCAAGAAGAGTTAAATGAATTTGAAAGAAATGAAGTCTGGACACTTGTACCTAGACCAAAGAATAGATCAATTGTAGGTACAAAGTGGGTTTTCAGAAACAAGACTGACAGTGAAGGTGTGATTACAAGAAACAAGGCTAGACTTGTGGCTAAAGGTTATTCACAACAGGAAGGAATTGACTATGATGAAACTTTTGCTCCAGTTGCAAGATTGGAGGCCATAAGAATTTTTCTGGCCTATGTTGCACACAAGAAGTTTAAAGTCTTTCAGATGGATGTGAAAAGTGTTTTTCTCAATGGGAAGCTTGAAGAAGAAGTGTTTGTTGAACAACCACCAGGATTTGTAGATCCCAAGCATCCAGATTATGTCTACAGGCTTGACAAGGCATTATATGGACTAAAGCAAGCACCAAGAGCATGGTATGAAACTCTTGCTCAATTTCTTTTAGAAAGTGGGTTCACAAGAGGTACAATTGATAAAACCTTGTTTTATTTCAATTCTGGTGATGATGTGCTTTTAGTTCAAATTTATGTAGATGATATTATTTTTGGATTTACTAATGACAAACTTTGTAAGAAGTTTGCAAAGCTTATGCAGTCCAGGTACCAAATGAGCATGATGGGAGAGCTTAGTTATTTTCTAGGCTTACAGGTCAAGCAAACAGATGATGGGATTTTTATCAATCAAGCAAAGTATACCAGAAATCTTCTAAAGAAATTTGGTATGCTTGATAGTTCATCTGCTCCAACTCCCATGGCTACTGCAACAAAGCTAGACAAAGACACAGGTGCTACAGTGGATATGACAACCTATAGAGGCATGATAGGGTCTCTTCTGTATCTCACAACAAGTAGACCTGATATCATGTATGCCACATGTCTTTGTGCAAGATTTCAAGCAGATCCCAGAGAGCCACATCTAACAGCTATAAAAAGGATTTTCAAATATCTCAAAGGAACCATAACCTTGGGTTTGTGGTATCCTAGAGAATCAGAGTTTAAGCTAATTGGTTACTCTGATGCAGATTTTGCAGGCTGTAAGATAGACAGAAAAAGTACAAGTGGAAGCTGTCAATTCTTAGGTGACAGATTGGTTTCTTGGTATAGCAAGAAACAGAAGTCAATTTCCACATCCACTGCAGAAGCAGAGTATATAGCTGCTGGTAGCTGTTGTGCACAGATTCTGTGGATGAAGAATCAGTTGCTGGATTATGGTTTGAGGTACTCTAAAATACCTATTTTCTGTGATAACCAAAGTGCTATTGCTATGACAGGTAATCCAGTACAGCACTCCATGACCAAGCACATCAGCATAAGGTATCATTTTATCAGAGAACATGTGGAAGAAGGAAACATTGAGCTTCATTTTGTGTCTACAGACCAACAACTTGCAGATATCTTCACCAAACCTTTGAGTGAAGCTACTTTTACAAGATTGGTAAATGAACTTGGAATGATCTCTGGTTTCGACTAGAGATACGGGTTAGACTCAAAAACTATACATGTTTGATTTTATGCTCATGATTCCTTGCATATGTAAACTGTTAAGAGTACCGGTGTCATAAACTCTGAAAGTAAACTCTGATGCTAAACTCTGTTAGTCATAAAGTGTTGGTCATACTCTGATAGTAAATCACTGATAGTTACAGTCTAATGCTATACTCTGATTGTGATTTTGTCTGAAACATATGGACCAATGAAGAAATTTGTATGAGGCATAATTCTCAGTAAGTAATTATGAATCCTTAAGAGTTATATAGATTATGATCTCAAATCTGTGCAGTAAGTTAACACAGCATGATACTGTCTCTATATTTATAGCATCTCTTAGTTTATTGATCCTATACACTGAGTCTGTATTAGGTGTTTGCACTTTCTCTCATAAATTAATTGTATTAACTGATGAAAAGTCTAAACTATGACAATTAGTTGCAAATATTTCACCCTCAAAACAAAAGATGCCAAAAAGAGCACAAATTCCTTTGAGATCATGTTGTGCCTAGGAAGATCCAGGAACTTATTGTATGAAGTAAGGGCTAAAATCTTTGATTTTTGGTGACTAGTGCCAACCACTGATTACTGGAAAAATTAAAATAAAAAAAAAAAAAATTATTAAAAAGGGGGTGAAAATAATAAAAATATCCAAATGAAAGGATATAAGAAGACAGAGTTTAGATAAGAATCAGATTTTATTTTATATATGAGAGTTTGGGCAATCAGTTTTTACTGCTTTAGTTTGTGGATTTTATGCACTTTGAGATGATCTAAATATTGATTTCGGTAAACTCTGCTATTGCAGTTTGAGAAAAGAGTTTATTGACAAAGAAGGACAAATGGTAAACACTGATGTATTGTGTGAAATACGCCGAGGTAACTTTGTTTTAATCTCTGATGGTTAAAATGATTTCTTTGTTTCAGACATTTTATAATTTTGAGATTAGACATTTGTTTTGAAATTCGAAAGAGTATGATAACAAACGGTTCATATTTGTATTAAACAGAGGAGAGAGAGGTTGCGTGTTTTGAACAATGTGACAAGCGGTAATTATGGCTATTTTTACTGCGCGTGTGTATTGGAAGTTGTACATACAGCTGTCAGCGTATGCATGTTTGACATCTGTCCCACTCACACACTTTTCAAAGACGCCTGCTGTGTGTAGTAATGATTAAAACGATTGGGTTTTAATTTTCACAGTTATTATTTAAACTTACTACACATAAACGGTTCATTCTTTTACACACTTCATCTTTTCATAAGTTTTTACTCACAAACATTGTCTCAAATACTTTCATTGCATACACTCTAAACTTTTCTCTGTCTTCCTCCTTGCTTACTTCTAAACTTTTCTCATGGCTACAACAATGTTTACTGCTTCTGGGTTAGAATTTGTCCCTAATAACTATTCAGCTCCACTGGCAAATGAGAACGCACCGGAGGCGTTTCATTTGATTCAGAATTTCTTGTCAAACTCTGATATTGGCACTGCTCTAACTGCACCATTGAAGCTGTCTGCATCTCAAATCAGAACTTTTTGGCAGACAGGAACTTATGACGATGGAGGAGAGACTGGGTCTCCGTCCATAATCTTTGAATTTCAAGAAGAAGAATTTACAGTTACTCCAACAACTGTTCGTGATGCTTTGGGCCTTGAGGATTTCAATGCTTTCACAATTTCTGTTGGAGATTCTGAGTTGATTCGTATGATGAGAGAAATTGGCTACTCTGGACCACTGACAAAGATTGGTCAATTGAAGCGACCGCTCTTGAGAAAGGAATGGAGTTTCTTTTTCGACTGCATAACAAGGGCGTTCGGGAAAAAGTGCACAAACTGGGATGCAATACCCACTGATAGTCTGCAACTCGGGTATTCTCTTCTTTATGGAAATAATTTTGATGTTGCCAGGATAGTTCTGACTAATATAGGTGAGAAAATGACTGAAAATAGAAGTGTAGTTTATTTTGCACGATTCTGTCAGTTGATATTCTCTGAATGTGTTTCTGGGGTAGAAATAGCTGAGAATGATGTGATTCCTTGTTTTAAGTTACATAAACGCATATTCTCTGATCTAACTAATAAATATAACAAGAAAGGTGATGTGGGTGTTTTGTTGTTGCCTGTGTCTGTGCAACAATTTCTAGTCCAGTCACAACAACAACAACTCGCAAACTCTGAAGCTGGACCTTCTGTGTCTCAATCACAGAGGTCAAAGAAGTCTAAGTTGAGAGCTGTTAAGTCTGCAAGAGTGAAGCCATCAGAAAATGAAGCTGGGGTATCAACCACTGATGGTATGCCTCAGAAGAAAAAGTTACAGAAAAGAAGGGCCAACAGGCCAAATTCTGATGAGGAGAGTGAAGCTGATGATGAAACTCTTCATCAAAGGAAAAGAAGATTGGTAGCAGCACAATTATTTGGTGCTGAGAATGTTTCTTCAAAAGTTGTTGAAACTCCTGAAGTTGAGTTTCAGGAGGATGAAGCTGTCAATGTGGACAGAGTTTCTATGGAAAATGTAGCTCCTGAAGTTGTTCTTCAAGAGGAGATTTTTGACACTCCTGTGCCTACTGAGGACAGAGTAAATGCTGATGTTGGTATGATGGATTTTAAGAGACAAGCTCCTACATCAAAGGGTGATGATGTAGTTGAGGAAGCTGCTGATCATTCTGACAGCAGGGTTTTTGAAAATGAAGCTGGGGCAATGGATTTCTTTGTTGATGAAGATATTCTAGATGCACATCCTACTATCAGTATTTGTGATACTGAGGATGTAGCAGCTGATCAAGCCACCTTGGTCATTGAAGACTCTGTTGTTTCTCACACAGAGATTCTTTCAGTTCACAATTTACATTCTGACAAAGGTGAGGAGGTTGATCAGAGGATAGAAGTTGCTACAGAGCCAATTCTTGATGAAGCTGTAGCAGAGAATGTACAAGAGGCTGCTGATAAGCTAAACTCTGAGGATATTATTTTTCTTGAAGCTTTGCAACAATCTGTTGTTGAGATTATTCAAAAAGAAGCAGAGTTTGATACTAATGCACACTCTGATAATCCAGAAAGAATGGCCGAGAATGTTCCTGCAGAGAATACAGCAGAGGATGACAATGTTGAAGATAGTCCTGCTCATTCACATCCTGATATACAAGAGGAGTTATCTGATATTCGAGCAAACTCTGATGAGGAAAGAGAGGTCAATCGAGCTACTGCTGAGCATTTTCAGGATATGTACTACAAAAGATGGGCAACTGCAGATTGTATCTTTTCTGCACAGAGGGCTGCTGATTTTCTTGATGATTCTGTTAAGAAAATTTCTTCTCCTGATGTACTTGCAAGTTTAAAGGCAACTGTTGTTCAAGTCAAATCTCTTAATAATAGATTTGATGAGAATCAACAGATGTTTACAAATCTTAGGAATGAATTTTCTATCAGGGATACAACTTTGAAGCTTGACAGATCATATTACTCTACAATGTTCAAGCAGCAAGCTAAGGACTCTGACGACATAAAGCAGAGGCTTGTTAAAGTTGAAGACAATCAGGCTGCAATGTCTGCACAATTGAACTCCATTTCCAATGCTCTGGAATTATTAACTTCAGTATTTCTACCTGATGATGTCAAAAAGGGGGAGACTATTTCAAAGGACAAATGCAAGAGGACTCCAACCTTGAGACGGAGGGATGATTCTACTGATGGTGGAAGTAGAGAAGCAGAGAATAGGTCTAAATTTGCTCAAGAGATAGGGAGACAAAGGTCAAAACAGACAAACTCTGAGAGGATAAACTCTGGTGGTCAATCTTCTTCAAGACTCAAGAGTCTAGTGATATCATCTAATCCAACTACTGATGAAGAGATTGCTGCTAAGATATTTCTAGAAGAGCATGGTGGTGAAGCCACAGTGGAAGATATGGATGCTGAGATGAAGCTTCTTGCTGATCAACATAAGAAAAAGATTGATTCTGGTACTTATAAGAAAAAGGCTAAGGTTCCTAGAAAGAAGGAGGTTGCAATCTCTATCAAAGAGAATACTCAACAGAGTTTGCAAAACTCAAGGAAGCCTGTGATAGCAAACACTGATAAGGGCAAGGGTAAACTGGTAGAAGAAGGACAGTTACCAAGGAAGAATTATTCAACCTCTGACATTGCTCAAGTTGAATCAAAATTTATTAAATCAACCTCTGACGCTGCTCAAGTTGATGTTTCTACTAAAGTTGTAACAACCTCTGACAATGCTCATGTTGTGCAAACTCAACTAGCACCTCAACTCCAAGGTACTTTTAGAAGACCTATACTTCCTGAAACTCTGAAGCCAGAAACTGTTAACTTCTCAGAAACCAGAACTGTATTGGGTAAAGAATCTTATGATAAATCTGGATTAGGTTCACACAGGGAGAAGAGAATAAACAACAGGCCTGGAGATCAATCATCAATGGCAGTATCTGGTATTATTACTCAAGAGAGTCTTGATATGCTAGAATCTGTTCAGATGATATTTCATAAAGTGTTAAAGAAAGAGTTTTTGTTGTATTTTATGGCTGATGGAAGAGTTTACAAGGTTGCAGAGTCTGACATCAATCTCAAATCTTATGAAGAATTGGAGTATGTTCTGTATTTGTTAAAAGTCAAAAATAGAAGTACTCATGATGCTGCTTTAGTTATCAGAGAAAGGATGCTGAAATCAAAGATAATGCTTGGAGGAGGAGTCTCGAGTGCATATATTCCTAAGTACAGAGATGCTTATGGAAAGATTGTAGAAATGAAAAGAAACAGTGCAAGACTAAGGACTGATCTGGGAGTTAAAGTCTTAGAATTCAATCTAGAATCTGATAAATCATATTTTATTAGGCTAGGGAATGAGATGAGGAAAAATTCCATCTATTCTTTGAGAGCTGCAATTTATCAGACTGGAGAATCTGATTCGGAATTGAGAGAATTGAAGAAAGTTATGATTGAAGAGCTGGAAAAGGCTGAAAGAAGACTTCTCATAGATTATCTCAGAACTGTTCCTGATATTCAAGAAATCAAATAAAGTCTGATTGTAAGTTTTTAAAGTTTTCTGTTCTAAGTTAAAATTAAACTCTGTTATGATTAAACACTGCATTTGTTATATGTTTTGACATCATCAATTATCTGTTTAACTTGTACATTTTTATTATGCACAAGTTGGGGGAGATTGTTAGATATAATTGCTGATGTTTGTTTAATCAGTGTTTAAGTAACAGGTACTGTTCAGAGTTTAGCCTGAAGTACTTATCAGAGTTTACTGGAAGCCAGTCAGAGTTTGTTAAAGTCTGACGGGGTGAAAGTTGATTTAGCTGTCGGTGCAAATCATGAAGATTCTAGAAGCAATATATTCTGAAGATGGAAAGAAGCAGAATATATTGATACAGCTAAGGAAACTGGACAGAAGACTGAAGCAATCCTTAATTGATAATAATTGTATAGCTAATTTATAGGAGTATCAATTAGATAAGGACTGTGTAACTGTGTACTATATAAACACAGATAGGTTATCCCTAGAAGGGATGCGATTATTGAAAACATTATTCTTGTAACCTAGCAGCTCTTGTGATTCATTAACATCACTAAGAGGAGAATTATTTATATAATTCAAAAGTTGATTCATAAACAGTGTTCTTAATTGTTATTATTATTCATATATTGATTATATTTTGTGTATATCTGGCCTATCAGATTTCTAAGTGAAATTATAAGGTAGCGCAAAAGTTTGTTCTTGTTCATTAATATACATATGTGATACTTATAAATAAACCGGAGCAACCAGTGTTACACTCCGAACCAACTCAGTACTTCTACCTGAGGTGCTGCAACTGCCATCCTATGGGCGGCCTGCATGGCCCTGACGCGCTTCCGAGCGGTATGACGGATCCTGGCCATCTAATCTAGCTGTTGTGTTGTGATATATATGTATAGAAAGAAAAGCAAGAGTGAGCACTCGGCCCAGCAATAATACAATACAGCATAAGCATATAAGTAAGCTTATATCATAAAGGAAAACCTTTAAAACTTCATTCGTATACAGAATGATATATTTATTTCTCTTTTCGTCAAAAACATACCATACAGTACGACTACTGTATGAGGAACATCATTATTCATTACTGTCACATTATCAGTAACTCAGCGCATAGGCTTTTGTTACAATGTGCAGCTCAACTCCAATTGGAGGGAAGGGAATGTACTGGAACACCCGATACACGGTGATCAGCCGTTGTATCGTAACTTTTCTTTTCTACTAGTAGAAGGACGACTTCCTGTTCGGTTATCACCCTGACCGCATACGGGCCATTGTGCTAAGAGATCACTACCCCGGGCCTATTTCATCACCGGGTAAGCCTTAGCACGCAAGAGATCACTACCTCGGGCCTGTTTCATCACCGGGTAAGCCTTGATAGTTTTGGCACTACCCCGGCACCTATTTCATTGCCGTGTAGACCTTTCCAATTCCCATGGTGAAAAATATTAATGAAACGGAAATCGGAAATTAAATTCCATTTTTCCCGAGTACAAATACTTGTCAAAACTTTTGTAACCGTTCAGGAGACCTTACTCCAGAGTAATTGGAAGGAGTAAGTCCAAGTGTGGGTTGACATTAGTCAACGAGACTACCGATGATTACTACATATTTTGAAATCATGACCAGGGAGTTTATTGAAATATCAGAGTTCAGTGAGTTGAAAAACTCTTATTTGAATGGGGGAGCAATCCCCTAGTTATAGATACTTTAGAGGAACCACGGAAGTAAATCACTGTCCTCGAATTCTTGAACTAGATTCCCAGTTTTCGAGGAGTTGGAAATAATATTGTTTGCATTTAATTACCTTTAACTATCTTAAAATAATAGTTGGGAATCTCTATTTTAATACCTTTTCTGAAAATCAGAAATTTATATTTTTGTGTAAATAATAGAACCTTGGATCATATAATAAGGTTCTATGATTTGAAATCATTTTTGGAGTATTTAATAAATACCCAATTAATAAATATTAAATTATTATTCAATGTAACTACTTAAGTGAATATTCAAAATAATATTCACTTAATTAAATAATAATCAATTAATAAATATTGAATTATTATTCAATATAAACAATTAAGTGAATATTAAAAATAATATTCACTTTAATTAAATAATATTCAAATAATATTTATTTTAATATTATTTAAATATCTCACCTTAAATATCCCACAATATAGATATTGGAATATTTAATAATATTTAAAATATAACTGTCCCTGGAACCTTCCAGCTTTTGACAATAATTTAGAACAAAATAATAATTTGACTCCCGGTCTATGTTTTAAAACCATCGTACACGTGCTCTATACTTAGAGTCTTTAATCTTTAACCTTGGTATATATCTAGTACTTAGCTAGCATATAAACCTTATACCTTATACAGCTTTTTACAAAGCAAAAACAGTTTTACGTTATTTCACAGCAGAAAGCAGCATATATAGCAATACCACAACATATATCACAACAGCATCATTATATGGTATAGGGTTTGAAAACTTGCCTTGGTGTCTTGGTGGTGTGGTAGTGGGGGCTTGAGAGTGTGCGCGTCGATCTATAATAATATATAGAATTCACAGTCAGTCCCCTAGAACCATTTAATGTGCCTTAACTTAAGCACTCAAGTTCTATTAATAAAAGTCAAACGTCTCGCTCTCGGTCTTCTATAACCTCAAGACGTTCCGTAAACCTCTAAGTCAAAAGTTTGGGTTAAAACCATTCACAAATCCCAAGTTCTTTTACTTAACCGTTTCCTTGTTTTAAACCATCCCCTTAAGGGTATTTCACTCGCGCAACCTTTGTTCTCGCATTTTTTCTAAAATCACAAACTTATCGTTTTGACACGAAACCTTCTAGGTTCCTTTCTAAACTATACATACTAGTATCCATTTTAATATCTCAATCAAATTCCAATTTTAAAGGGCTTGATCCCTATCTCAAAGTTCACACAATGAACTATCTAGTTACACGAAACCGCGTTTACTAAAACGGACGTTTCTCCTAAACCGTAAATCGAAACGACACGATTCTTTCGCTAAAATCATCTAGGAAACAGAGCCTACATGCGCATGGTCAGAGACCTCAAGTGTATGCCCTGTTTTGCAGTCATAGTTTCTGTCTAAACTACCTAAGTAAAAATCGACATCGTAACGACGCTTACGCGTAATTCCCGTGTTTTAAAACACTCCAACCAATCTACAATCCACCATCAATCAATCCACCAATCAAACTCAAAATAATACTTCCATTTTCTGTCTAAACAAGGTCACACCCTAAACCACAAGTTCATCCACAACTTAACCATCAAACATGCTTAAAATCATGCATACATGCTATATTCTAACATAGATTCAATCTAACACTTCTAACTTACTAGATCGATCAAAACTCATAAAAAGAAAGAAGTTTATACCTTCCTTGGATGCTAACAAAGGCTATATATGGTTGATATATCCTTCCTTGCACCTTAACTATGTTAAACAAACCTAAGATCATCAAAACAAAACAAGATTCTATGAGTTTACTATTCACATCACTATTCATCATCAACTTTAAATCCAATTTTGATCAAGCTATCATACATGGATGGAGCTAAGATTAGAGATCTACCTTGGATATTGGAAGGGGGTGATTTAGAGCCCAAGATCAAGAATTATGGATGAGTGGAAGTATGAGCAAAAATTTTAAGGGTTTGATGAAATGAAAATAGCCGAAAGTTTGTTCTTCATGGATGCATCCTTTCTTGATTTGTTTTCTTTGCTTTTTCTTTTCTTTTTGTTTTGTCTAATTACCTTTAACACTTTGTAATTAAATTGTGTGGCTAGAAACTTGTTTTGTCATCAATGACAAGGTCATTTTGGATGAGTGGTGGTGGTGAAAGTGGTGACAAGGTGGTGATTCATCACCTTGTCATCACTTTGTCATGCTTATGTCATTTCCTTGCATCATGCTTATGTCATCCTTTGCATCCTCAATTCTTTTATACATTGCACTTGATGATCTCATATAATACTCCTCATTTGGTTAGGGTTTAAATCATAATTTATTACGCTTTTGTTTCGCGATAGTTTCCAGTGGTTCTAAAGACGTTCTCTGTACCAAAGCTAGGGTACTTCCTTTATCCTTTCATTACCTTTGTCTAATATATAATCTTCGGTTTCTCACCTTGGTTTAAGATATGATCATGTATTTCTCATTCCACATACTTTCTCAAAACGATCAAACCAATTCATCCTTAACTGTCCAGTGAATAGTGATTTAAAACTCGGAGGGGAATCTTCTGATTCTGATCGCGTTTACATTCTTTTATTCTTCCTATACATCAATAATATCACTTCGAAACATTCATTCCATGTCGTCTACATAGTGTGGGCTGAAAAACTTTTCGTCAGAAAATTTTCTATTCATCAGTGGAAATTCACTATTCATCAAGGTTTTAATTATTACAAAAATTTGGGATATTACAGTCTCCCCTACTTAAAAGGATTCCGTCCCGGAATCAGGTCAAAATAGATGAGGGTACTTTTCTAGCATTGCGCTCTCTAGTTCCCAAGTGGATTCTTCAACATTATGATTTCTCCACAAAACTCTTACCAGCTTTATAACTTTATTCCTTAGCACTTGATCCTTGCAGTCAATGATTTCTACCGGCTGCTCTATATATGATAGGTCTGGTTGTATATCTACTTGCTCGCATTCTACCACGTGTCTGGCATCCGGATTGTACTTCCTTAACATGGACACATGGAACACGTTGTGAACTTGCTGCAGGTTTGGGGGCAAGGCTAGCTCGTAAGCTACTTCCCCGATGCGTCTCAAGATCTCAAACGGTCCAATATATCTGGGGCTCAATTTCCCTTTCTTTCCGAATCTCATCAATCCCTTCCACGGAGATACTTTCAACAACACAAGATCTCCCACTTCGTATTCCTTGTCCTTTCGGGACAAGTCTGCATATTTCTTCTGTCTGTCTTGGGCTGCTCCCAGCCGTCCTCTGATAAGGTCTATTGCATCCTTAGTTTGTTAGACCATTTCGGGTCCGAGCATTTTTCGCTCTCCAACTTCATCCCAATACAAGGGGGATCAACATCTTCTTCCATACAAGGCTTCATACGGGGGCATCCCGATACTTGCATGAAAACTGTTGTTGTAGGAAAACTCTATCAGGGGTAGGTGATCATCCCAATTTCCTTTGAAATCTATGGCACAACTCTCAACATATCCTCTAAGGTTTGGATAGTCCTCTCACTTTGCCCATCCGTCTGGGGATGGTAAGCGGTACTCATGTTTAGCTTGGTTCCTACACATTCTTGAAAGCTTCTCCAAAATATGGAGTTAAATCTAGGGTCTCTGTCTGACACAATGGAGACTGGAACTCCATGTCTCACCACAATTTCTTTCATGTAAATATCCACTAGCCTATCGACAGTGTATCTTTCATTAATCGGAAGGAAGTGGGCTGACTTCGTCAACCGGTCTACTATTACCCAGATGGCGTCGTGCTTAGCTTTGGTTCGTGGCAATCCTACTACGAAATCCATGGCTATTTGTTCCCATTTCCATTCTGGAATCTCTAGGGGTCTTAAAAGTCCAACGGGTCTTTGGTGTTCTGCCTTTACTCTTTGGCAGGTCAAGCATTTGCTTACCCACTCTGTTACGTCCCTTTTTATGTTAGGCCACCAATAATATTCCTTTAAATCCCTATACATCTTGGTACTTCCCGGGTGAATCGAATACCTTAAGCTATGACTCTCATGTAGAATCTCGTCTTTTAATTCCTGATCATTAGGAATCCAAATCCGGTAAGTATACCTCATGACTCCCTTACCGTCTCTCTCAGTCCTTAATTCCTCTCCCGTCATTAGCTCTTTCCCTTCGCTCATCATGCGTTCTTGACTTAATTTGATCTTTTGTAGCAAATCTGATTGTAGTGCGATTTCAAATAATTTCTCCGTGCCATCTCCGGTTATTTTAACCTCAATCTCCATCTTTTCAAACTCTTGGATTAACTTCTCTGAGGAGGTTATCATTTTGAGTCTCTCCTTCCTACTAAGGGCATCGGCCACCACATTGGCCTTCCCTGGGTGGTAAAGAATCTCGCAATCATAATCTTTGACTAATTCTAACCATCTCCTCTGTCTCATATTGAGCTCTTTCTGAGTGAAAATGTACTTAAGGCTCTTATGGTCTGTGTAGATCTCACACTTTTCTCTATATAAGTAATGCCTCCAAATCTTTAAGGCGAAAACTATTGCTGCTAATTCCAAATCATGGGTAGGATATCTACTCTCATATTCTTTTAACTGCCTAGAAGCCTATGCAATCACCCTTTCGTGTTGCATAAGCACACATCCTAACCCTTTGTGTGATGCGTCACTATAGATCACAAAATTTCCTCTTCCATCTGGCAGTGCCAGTACAGGGGCAGTAACTAGCCTCCTTTTCAATTCCTGAAAACTCTTTTCACATTTCTCAGTCCACTCAAACTTCTCAGTCTTTCGGGTCAGTCGGGTCAGTGGGGCTGCTATCTTGGCGAAATCTTTCACAAATCTTCGATAATACCCGGCTAAGCCTATAAAACTTCTCACCTCAGTCGGGGTGGTCGGTATGTCCCAATTTGAAACGGCTTCTATCTTAGCAGGGTCAACTAGCACTCCATCACTGCTGACTACATGGCCTAGAAACTGTACTTCTCTCAGCCAAAATTCACACTTAGAAAACTTAGCATAAAGTCTTTCCTTTCTCAAAGTCTCTAACACTATTCTCAAGTGTTCTGCGTGTTCCTCCTCTGTCTTGGAGTAGACTAAAATATCATCAATAAAAACTATGACGCACTTGTCTAAGTATTGCTTAAAGACTCTATTCATTAGGTCCATGAAGGCTGCTGGGCATTTGTCAGCCTGAACGACATTACTAAGAACTCATAGTGTCCATACCTCGTGCGAAATGCAGTCTTGGGTATATCTTCAGGTTTTATTTTTAACTGGTGACATCCAGTCCTCAGGTCAATCTTGGAGAAGTAAACCGCATCTTTCAACTGGTCAAACAATCATCAATTCTTGGTAAAGGATATCGGTTCTTAATGGTCAACTTGTTTAGTTCGCGGTAGTCTATACACAATCTCAAACTACCATCCTTCTTTTTCACAAACAGTACTGGTGCACCCCAGGGTGACACACTGGGTCTTATCATTCCCTTATCTAGCAATTCCTGCAATTGACTAGCTAACTCTTTCATTTCTACCGGAGCTAACCTGTACGGGGCCTTTGAAACTGGCACCGTCCCTGGAGCTAATTCGATAGCGAATTCTATCTCCCTATCAGGTGGTAATCCCGGAAGGTCTTCCGGAAATATGTCTTCAAATTCATTAACTATGGGAATATTTTGTAGCTTAGGAACCTCTCGATTTGTATCTATCACATAGGCTAAATAAGCCTCACACCCATGCCGCAACAACCTCTTGGGTTGGGCCATGGTTAAAAACTTACGGGTTTGTCGTTGTCCCTTGAACACGACCTCCCGCCCTTCGGACGTTTTAATCCAAACTTTCTTTCTTTCACAATCTATCTGAGCACCATTGCTCGACAACCAATCCATTCCCAAAATAACATCAAATTCCCCTAATTTAAATTGAACCAAATCTACACGAAACTGTTGACCTTCTATTACTAGGCTACAGTCTATGTGTATTTCATCAACTGGAATTACTTCCTGATTCGCTATTTCTACCTCTAATACTTCGTTTAATGGTTTCGCTCTAAGTCTTAACTGACTCGCGAAATCCCTCGAAATAAAAGACTTGGTAGCTCCCGCATCAAATAAAACATTTGCATTGACGGTGTTGAGTAAAAGGGTACCTGCTATTACATTAGTGTCCCTTACGACGTCTTTCACCGTCATGTTGAAAGTTCTAGCAGTTGGGGGTTTGTTAGAGGCGGCTCCACTGATTCTCGAGCCGACAGGGTTTGCCATAGGGCAGTCTCTTTTCACGTGTCCTAATTTCCCATATTGAAAACACTTCTGATTGTTTTGGGGGCAGGAGTTGGAGTAATGCCCTGTTTTGTTGCACGTGAAGCAGGTTACCGACTTTAGGGTACATTCTCCCAGGTGTTTTCTTCCACAAGTCTTGCAGTCAGGTAGTGGGGGTTGAGGTTGATTAAAACAGGACACTCCAATCTGTCTGCCGCCCTGGCTTAGACTCTTATTCTCAGGTTTCCTGAATCCTAAATTCCTTAATGGCTGAGACCTGGTCCCTCCAAATGTCCTTGCTGGAAAGCTCTTGTTCACCGAGCTTCCTCCTTGACTACCAAACTTCCTCTTTTTCTCTTCTCTTCCTTTCTGACTTTGCTCACTACCTGCTTCCACTATGGTTGCCTTTTGCACTAGCGACGCATAGTCCGTTAATTCCAACACTGCTACTCTATTCTGAATCCATTGTTTCAGCCCTTGCTGAAACCTTCTTGACCTCTTCAAGTCAGTATTTACAAAATCTGGTACAAACCTAGACAATTCAGTAAACTTGGCCTCATATTCTGCCACAGTCATGTTATCCTGTTTCAGTTCCAAAAACTTCCTTTCCATTTGTGCTTCCATGAACACAGGGAAATACTTTTCCAGAAATAAAGTAGTAAACCTTGCCCAGGTAACAACGGTATTGGTTTCTAGGTTCTTCTTTGATTCCCACCAGTAGTTAGCCTCCCCTTTCAGGAGGTAAGTAGCAAAGACGGTCTTTTGGGCTTCCTCAATTCCTAGGATTTCAAAAGATTTTTCCATTTCCTTCAACCAAGCTCTTGCCTCAACAGGGTCAGCAGATCCCTGAAATTCCGGGGGTCCTAAGGACTTAAAAGCCTTAAAAGCACTATGCCCCGCAGTATTGGGGCCTGGTGGTGGTGGCGGTGGGTGTTGGTTCAAATTCTGTCGGAGTAGGTGCATAAATTGGTCCATCGGGTTTCCACCGGGAACCTCTACATTCTGAGTACTCTCATACTCTTCCTCTTCGTAGTCCTGATCATCAAACTCATTGTAATCATCATCCTCTCCGCTTCCTTCATACTCACCTTCCTCACGGTTTTGTTCTTCCATCTCGTGGAAGTCTGGGTTTTCTCCCTCATTACGATAATCTTGCCTTTCATCTCCCTGGTTAACACTACCCTGAGCCGCAGAATTGGCAAGGCGTGCTCGGGTTCCCATACGTCGGGGTGGCATTTTCCTGATGTTTTTAAACAAAACTTTTATTAAACCCATTTGTTTCTTTTTACAAAACATTTGGTTGAATCAATTGAGTCCTTGGTGAAAATCTAGGAATCATCCTTGCTCACACAAATTTTTTTTTTTTTTTTTTGTAAATAAATAAAAAATATATTTATATTTTTTTTTTCCAAATGGGGGTTTGCACAGTTTATATGTCAAAACTAATAACTTGTAAAACAATTGAAATAGCAGGGGATATCAAATTTAAGACTAAAAGCTTTAAAGAAACTGAAAGGTACGAATATATACATAAGTGACATAAAGTCACGAGGTACTGAAACTAAGTTTCAACAAAAGCGAATACATCGCTGAAATACATCGTCCGTACAACAGTCAAAAGCTAAGTACTACCAGTCAACCTGTCAACATCTGCTACGTCAGTCTGATTAGCCTATCTCTAACTCAGAAAGGATACTACTATACATCGGAACCATCCACAAAAACTGGCACTACTAACGGCCATATGAGTTTAGAGAACTAAGCTATCTATCACCTATCAAGTCTCCCCATCCGAGCGGGTCAGATTCCTGACACGCGCCATAGCATCTGCCCAAATCTTCTCTGTGGCTAGTCGGGGTACCAGTCCCTCAGCAATAACAGACATGCCTCTCATGCGGACCATAGCTCGCCACTCGATGCGGGAAATCTCAAGTCTCATCTCCATAGGAGTCATACACCTCATCCCGTCCTGATAAGAACGACGGATCTCTCTCTCCGCTGCCAACTGTCTCCTCAGCTCATCAGCTCTAGCCTCTGCCGCTGCCAAGTCAGTGGTCAGCCGACCAATCATCCAATCATGGATCACAGTAGGTACTCCAGTAGGTGAGGGAGGAGGTGTGTCTGGATCAGTCATAGCCTGGTCCTCCTCATATCCCTCAGGGGCAAGATCATAGTCATCGTCTGATGGTAACGGGCTCAATGGGGGGCACAGGAGGGGTAAGGACTCTCATAGTCGGCAGAGGGTACATCCTGACGCCTCCTCGGCTAGCACTGTCCTCAGAAGTCTCTTCATCATCCGTAGTGACTACATCAGGTACAACCTGATCCCCCTCAGTGGAATCATCATCATCAGTCGAATATCCCTCAAGAGAGAGAATAGGAGAAGTAGGAAAGTCAAACACAGTCGTGGGGTCCTCTTCCGGATCCTCGTCCGGGTCCTCAGTATCCTCCTCGGGATCCTCCATGGGGTCGTCCATGGGGTCGTCATCAGCCGCCAGCAGAGCCTCGTCGTGCTGGGTCTCAAAGTCATCAGCCTCCTCGGCCGCGAATACCTATACAAGCGAAAACTATGTTACTATACCGTGTAATCAAAGTTCCCTTGCGGGTTTTAACAGTCGGTGCTACATCCGGTAGCCCAACCATGAACTCGATGGGAGTTCTTCTTATTATTATAGTTGCATTTATTATTCCTAACGCCCTATCATTTCTGAGATTAATAACTATAGGCTCTAATGCCATTTCTGTAACACCCCCAGACCCGGGGTCGGAGATCTGGGTTGTCACGATCCCTTGTTCCGTACAATCACTTAATACTTGAACTATAAAACAATAAATCATCACAAATGGTGACCCCACCATCAATATACTCACACCAGTTATGTCTCAGAAACGAACTTACAATACAGTAGTCATATGATCCACAAATTAAAGTTATTACAACCCAAAAGTAAAATGTTGCAACCTACTACCAATATGATTTCTAAGTGAAATCATAAGGTAGCGCAAAAGTTTGTTCTTGTTCATTAATATACATACGTGATACTTATAAATAAACCGGAGCAACCAGTGTTACACTCCGAACCAACTCAGTACTTCTACCTGAGGTGCTGCAACTGCCATCCTATGGGCGGCCTGCATGGCCCTGACGCGCTTCCGAGCGGTATGACGGATCCTGGCCATCTACTCTAGCTGTTTTGTTGTGATATATATGTATAGAAAGAAAAGCAAGAGTGAGCACTCGGCCCAGCAATAATACAATACAGCATAAGCATATAAGTAAGCTTATATCATAAAGGAAAACCTTTAAAACTTCATTCGTATACAGAATGATATATTTATTTCTCTTTTCGTCAAAAACATACCATACAGTACGACTACTGTATGAGGAACATCATTATTCATTACTGTCACATTATCAGTAACTCAGCGCATAGGCTTTTGTTACAATGTGCAGCTCAACTCCAATTGGAGGGAAGGGAATGTACTGGAACACCCGATACACGGTGATCAGCCGTTGTATCGTAACTTTTCTTTTCTACTAGTAGAAGGACGACTTCCTGTTCGGTTATCACCCTGACCGCATACGGGCCATTGTGCTAAGAGATCACTACCCCGGGCCTATTTCATCACCGGGTAAGCCTTAGCACGCAAGAGATCACTACCTCGGGCCTGTTTCATCACCGGGTAAGCATTGATAGTTTTGGCACTACCCCGACACCTATTTCATTGCCGTGTAGACCTTTCCAATTCCCATGATGAAAAATATTAATGAACGGAAATCGGAAATTAAATTCCATTTTTCCCGAGTACAAATACTTGTCAAAACTTTTGTAACCGTTCAGGAGACCTTACTCCAGAGTAATTGGAAGGAGTAAGTCCAAGTGTGGGTTGACATTAGTCAACGAGACTACCGATGATTACTACATATTTTGAAATCATGACCAGGGAGTTTATTGAAATATCAGAGTTCAGTGAGTTGAAAAACTCTTATTTGAATGGGGGAGCAATCCCCTAGTTATAGATACTTTAGAGGAACCGCGGAAGTAAATCACTGTCCTCGAATTCTTGAACTAGATTCCCAGTTTTCGAGGAGTTGGAAATAATATTGTTTGCATTTAATTACCTTTAACTATCTTAAAATAATAGTTGGGAATCTCTATTTTAATACCTTTTCTGAAAATCAGAAATTTATATTTTTGTGTAAATAATAGAACCTTGGATCATATAATAAGGTTCTATGATTTGAAATCATTTTTGGAGTATTTAATAAATACCCAATTAATAAATATTAAATTATTATTCAATGTAACTACTTAAGTGAATATTCAAAATAATATTCACTTAATTAAATAATAATCAATTAATAAATATTGAATTATTATTCAATATAAACACTTAAGTGAATATTAAAAATAATATTCACTTTAATTAAATAATATTCAAATAATATTTATTTTAATATTATTTAAATATCTCACCTTAAATATCTCACAATATAGATATTGGAATATTTAATAATATTTAAAATATAACTGTCCCTGGAACCTTCCAGCTTTTGACAGTAATTTAGAACAAAATAATAATTTGACTCTCGGTCTATGTTTTAAAACCATCGTACACGTGCTCTATACTTAGAGTCTTTAATCTTTAACCTTGGTATATATCTAGTACTTAGCTAGCATATAAACCTTATACAGCTTTTTACAAAGCAAAAACAGTTTTACGTCATTTCACAGCATAAAGCAGCATATATAGCAATACCACAACATATATCACAACAGCATCATTATATGGTATAGGGTTTGAAAACTTGCCTTGGTATCTTGGTGGTGTGGTAGTGGGGGCTTGAGAGTGTGCGCGTCGATCTATAATAAGATATAGAATTCACAGTCAGTCCCCTAGAACCATTTAATGTGCCTTAACTTAAGCACTCAAGTTCTATTAATAAAAGTCAAACGTCTCGCTCTCGGTCTTCTATAACCTCAAGACGTTCCGTAAACCTCTAAGTCAAAAGTTTGGGTGAAAACCATTCACAAATCCCAAGTTCTTTTACTTAACCGTTTCCTTGTTTTAAACCATCCCCTTAAGGGTATTTCACTCGCGCAACCTTTGTTCTCGCATTTTTTCTAAAATCACAAACTTATCGTTTTGACACGAAACCTTCTAGGTTCCTTTCTAAACTATACATACTAGTATCCATTTTAATATCTCAATCAAATTCCAATTTTAAAGGGCTTGATCCCTATCTCAAAGTTCACACAATGAACTATCTAGTTACACGAAACCGCTTTTACTAAAACGGACGTTTCTCCTAAACCGTAAATCGAAACGACACGATTATTTCACTAAAATCATCTAGGAAACAGAGCCTACATGCTCATGGTCAGAGACCTCAAGTGTATGCCCTGTTTTGCAGTCATAGTTTCTGTCTAAACTACCTAAGTAAAAATCGACATGGTAACGGCGCTTACGCGTAATTCCTGTGTTTTAAAACACTCCAACCAATCTACAATCCACCATCAATCAATCCACCAATCAAACTCAAACTAATACTTCCATTTTCTGTCTAAACAAGGTCACACCCTAAACCACAAGTTCATCCACAACTTAACCATCAAACATGCTTAAAATCATGCATACATGCTATATTCTAACATAGATTCAATCTAACACTTCTAACTTACTAGATCAATCAAAACTCATAAAAAGAAAGAGGTTTATACCTTCCTTGGATGCTAACAAAGGCTATATATGGTTGATATATCCTTCCTTGCACCTTAACTATGTTAAACAAACCTAAGATCATCAAAACAAAACAAGATTCTATGAGTTTACTATTCACATCACTATTCATCATCAACTTTAAATCCAATTTTGATCAAGCTATCATACATGGATGGGGCTAAGATTAGAGATCTACCTTGGATATTGGAAGCGGGTGATTTAGAGCCCAAGATCAAGAATTATGGATGAGTGGAAGTATGAGCAAAAATTTTAAGGGTTTGATGAAATGAAAATAGCCGAAAGTTTGTTCTTCATGGATGCATCCTTTCTTGATTTGTTTTCTTTGCTTTTTCTTTTCTTTTTGTTTTGTCTAATTACCTTTAACACTTTGTAATTAAATTCTGTGGCTAGAAACTTGTTTTGTCATCAATGACAAGGTCATTTTGGATGAGTGGTGGTGGTGAAAGTGGTGACAAGGTGGTGATTCATCACATTGTCATCACTTTGTCATGCTTATGTCATTTCCTTGCATCATGCTTATGTCATCCTTTGCATCCTCAATTCTTTTATACATTGCACTTTATGATCTCATATAATACTCCTCCTTTGGTTAGGGTTTAAATCATAATTTATTACGCTTTTGTTTCGCGATAGTTTCCAGTGGTTCTAAAGACGTTTCTCTGTACCAAAGCTAGGGTACTTCCTTTATCCTTTCATTACCTTTGTCTAATATATAATCTTAGGTTTCTCACCTTGGTTTAAGATATGATCATGTATTTCTCATTCCACATACTTTCTCAAAACGATCAAACCAATTCATCCTTAACTGTCCAGTGAATAGTGATTTAAAACTCGGAGGGGAATCTTCTGATTCTGATCGCGTTTACATTCTTTTATTCTTCCTATACATCAATAATATCACTTCGAAACATTCATTCCATGTCGTCTACATAGTGTGGGCTGAAAAACTTTTCGTCAGCAAATTGACTATTCATCAATGGGAATTCACTATTCATCAAGGTTTTAATTATTACAAAAATTTGGGATATTACAGTGTAAGCATGCTTGCAACACATCAGAATTGACTATGTACTCATTACCTTGAATGGTGAATTGCAAAGTGCAATTTGTCCCACTGTACTCACATGAGGTCCAAATCTCCTCGATTATCTCATTGTAGAGTGGTGTAGAGTGAAACATTGCGTAGCTCAGTTTGCAATTCATCATAAAATCCATCATCTTGAAGAAGATTCCGTTCGGGCTTTCCTTAACAACAAAAGGAATGGAGTTGTTCTTTTCGTAAATGAACCCTCCAGCAGACATGAGTTTCACGATGGGTGCCATTGTTGAGTAAAGAAAGCTTGAACTGAGATTTGCTTTGAGAGAGAAAGAGTAAAAAGGCCTTCGGAATTTTTGAGAGCAGGTAGAAAAGAATTAAAGAAAATAAAATTTCTTAAATACTCCCCCAAAAATTCTCAAAAATTAAGTCCAATAATAAATATGAATTACTGGATTGGCTAAAAAATGTAACCGTTACAATTAAAATATTACCATGATTTATACTTATAGGGGTGTATGCATAGATCGTGGTAAAGGACGTGCAATTTCAACGGTTCAGATTAAAAGCGCTGTATCAACGAATCAGAATTGGGCGTTTAAGGTCCCGTCTATTTCGTTGATAAAGCTGCGTTTCGTTGATTTAAAAGAGCTATCAACAAAACACCCAGAAAAATGCTAAGACTGTCAACGAAATGGTGCGTTTCGTTGACATAGTAATTTTGACTTAGACAAAATTGCACTTTTTCTTGAGAAAATTAATTCACAGAAAAACATAGCAAATTTCTGGCTACATTGTAACTTGCAAAAATCTCAGAAATAATTAAGAGAAATTTAGCATACCTAGCTCACTTACTAATCTTGAGAATGTTGATTCATCAAGTGGCTTGGTAAAGATGTCTGCAAGTTGTTGTTCACTTGGAACAAAATGTAACTCCACAGTACCATTCATAACATGTTCACTAATGAAATGGTACTTGATGTCAATGTGCTTGGTCCTTGAATGCTGCACTGGATTCTCAGTAATGGCAATGGCACTAGTGTTGTCACAGAAGATAGGAATTTTCTCAACTCTTAATCCATAATCAAGTAGTTGATTTTTCATCCATAAAAACTGTGCACAACAACTTCCAGCTGCAATATACTCAGCCTCAGCTGTGGAGGTAGAAACTGAGTTTTGTTTCTTGATGAACCATGACACATGCTTGTTTCCTAAGAATTGACAGGTGCCAGTTGTGCTTTTCCTATCAATTTTACATCCTGCATAATCTGCATCTGAATAACCAATTAGTTCAAAGCCAGATTCTCTAGGATACCAAATGCCAAGGTTTGGTGTTCCTTTGAGATATCTGAAAATTCTTTTAATAGCAACTAAATGGGATTCCCTAGGATCAGCCTGAAATCTAGCACAAAGACATGTAGCAAACATAATACAGGTCTACTAGCTGTTAAATATAAAAGTGAGCCAACCATGCCTCTGTAACTTGAAATGTCCACAGATTTTTCCTTAGTATCCAATTCAAGTTTGGTGGCAGTAGGCATGGGTGTTTTGGTGGGAGAGCATTCCATTAAGTTAAATTTCTTTAATAAATCATGAATATATTTTGTTTGACTAATGAAAATGCCTTCATTAACTTGCTTCACTTGGAGACCAAGAAAGTAAGTTAGTTCTCCCATCATGCTCATTTCATATTTACTTTGCATAAGCTTGGCAAACTTTTGACAAAGTTTTTCATCTGTAGACCCAAAAATTATGTCATCTACATAAATTTGAACAAGTATAGTAGAGCCATTCACAGCCCTGTGAAAAAGAGTTTTATCTACAGTACCTCTAGTGAAGTGATTCTCAAGGAGGAACTGTGAAAGTGTGTCATACCAGGCTCTAGGTGCTTGTTTCAAACCATAGAGTGCTTTGAGGAGGAAGTACACATATTCTGGAAAATCATCATCTTCAAAACCAGGAGGTTGGCTTACATACACCTCCTCTTCCAGTTCCCCATTCAGAAAAGCACTCTTCACATCCATTTGATAGACCTTGAAATTGGCATGGGCTGCATAGGCTAGGAAAATCCTTATTGCTTCTAGTCTTGCAACAGGAGCAAAGGTTTCATCAAAATCAATTCCCTCTTCCTGTGAATAGCCTTTTGCAACCAATCTAGCTTTGTTCCTTGTGACTATGCCATTTTCATCCATCTTGTTTCTGAACACCCATTTTGTGCCTATGACACTCCTGTCCTTAAGCTTGGGCACCAGCTTCCAAACATTGTTTCTCTCAAATTGGTTTAGCTCCTCTTGCATAGCTAAAACCCAATCTGGATCTAGAAGTGCATCCTCAACTTTCTTTGGCTCATCTTCAGACAGAAAGCTACTATATAAGCATTCTTCTTGAGTTGCTCTTCTAGTTTGGACCTTTGAAGAAACATCACCTATAATTAGTTCAAAGGGATGATCTTTAGTCCATTTCCTTGAGGGAGGTAGATTTGCTCTTGAAGAAGTAGCTTCATGATCATGGTTGCCTTGATTGAATATATGTCCTTGAGAAAATCCCCCTGAGTTTGTTGTCCCTAATTGATCACTTCTAGAGGCATTTCTGTGACTGTCAACGGTTTGACCATTTTGACTGTCAACGAAACGCTCATCCTGACTGTCAACGAATCCTCCATCATGACTGTCAACGAAATGACCATTTGATCTGCCAGCAGCTATTCTTTTCAATCTCAATGCATCAATTTCATCTTCACTGCTGCTTTCATCTGTGCTAGATACAACAACTTTAGGCTGTTTCTCAATAGCCTTGACATGATTCACTTGATCTCCTTCCTTATTCTCAAAAGAAAGACTTTCATGGAAACCTTCATCACAGAGACCTTGAATTTTGAGATCATCAAAAACAACATGTACAGATTCCATAACAATGTTGGTTATGAGATTATAGAATCTGTAAGATTTCCCTGCTGCATATCCCACAAATATTGCTTCATCTGCCTTTGCTTCAAACTTTCCCAAATGCTCAACTTGATTTCTCAGAACAAAGCACTTGCATCCAAAGACATGAAGAAAGTCCAATAGTGGCTTTTTTCTTTTGAGTAGTTGATAAGGGGTCATTCCCTTGGCCTGATTAATCAAAGAAATATTTTGAGTGAAGCATGCTGTGTTAACTGCCTCAGCCCAAAAATAAGTTGGTAACTTTGATTCATCTAACATTGTCCTTGCAGCTTCAATAAGTGTTTTGTTTTTCCTTTCAACTACACCATTTTGTTGTGGTGTCCTTGTTGCTGAAAACTCATGCAAAATACCATTTTCTTCACAGAACACCTTCATTCTTGAATTCTTGAATTCTGTCCCATTGTCACTCCTAATCCTTCTTACTTTGAAATCAGGATGATTGTTTACCATCTTGATGTGATTGATAATGATTTCACTCGCCTCATCCTTGGAGAGCAAAAAGAAAGTCCATGTAAATCTAGAAAAATCATCAACAATCACAAGACAATATTTCTTCTTTGAAATAGACATGACATTTACAGGGCCAAACAAATCCATATGAAGCAACTCAAGCTGATGGACAATTGATGACTCTGTCTTGCTTTTGAATGATGCCTTCTTTTGTTTCCCTTTTTGACAGGCATCACACAAACCATCCTTGGAGAATTCCACCTGTGGAATTCCTCTTGCAAGATCTTTCCTCACCAATTCATTCATAACTTTGAAATTCAGATGAGATGATTTCTTGTGCCATAGCCAACTTTCATCCTTGTTTGCCTTGCTGAAAAGACAAGTGATGGTGTCTGGACTTTTGCTACTAAAGTCAGCAATGTACACATTCCCTCTTCTGAATCCAGTCATGACCACATTGTTGTTCCCTACCTTAGAAACAACACATACTTTTTTTGAAAAAGTAACTAAAAATCCTTTGTCACAAAGTTGGCTGATACTAAGCAAATTGTGCTTAAGACCATCCACCAATGCAACCTCATCTATGATGACATTCTCTTTTGAAATCAAGCCATATCCCTTAGTGTAGCCTTTGTTGTCATCTCCAAAAGCAATACAAGGGCCAGCTCTTTCCTGGAACTCTGTGAGCAGGGTAGAATCACCAGTCATGTGTCTTGAACAACCACTATCCAAGTACCAAAGATTCCTTTTGTCTCCCTGCACACAATAAAACCAAATCAAGTTGATTTTGGTACCCAAGTTTCATTGGGTCCTGTTTTGTTAGCCTTTGACTTTCCTTTTAATTCATTTTTCACCTTGGGCTCAGATTGATTTAAATCAACCTTTATCTTTGGGTTGATTTCTGAGGGTTGCTCACATTTTCATTCACAGCATGCATTGTTGGAGGAACAAACATGTTATTCACATTCCATGGCATTTGTGGCACATTAAACATATTCATGTATGGATTAGGCACAAATGGCATGCTAGCATATGGATTCTGAAATTGTGCATATGGAGCAAACATGTTAGGCATAACAGTCATTGTAGGCATAGAACCATTCATTGCAGGCTTAGGCATTTTCACATTAGCAGTCTTCTTAACAGATTTGCAGTTAGTAGATAAATGACTAACACTTCCACAATTAACACATGTCTTTCTAGGAGCATATTTATCAGGTGTGTAATTGTTATGTTTGTTAATCCCTACTTTGCCATTCCTGTTATTCTTTTTATTGCCCTTAGCCTCAACTTGAATTTTCTCTACCTTGTCTTTCAATTGCTTGTTAGACAAGTGACCTACATTAGCTTTTTCAACAGGCTTCTCAACTTTCTTTGATTTACTAGACTCACCTTGAACAAAGTTCTTGGTGACAGGACCATACTTGTTATTAAGTCTAGTGAGTTCTTCTTTTCTTTTCTCTGTCAACGAAACAGCCTGATCGGTTGATGGTTCATCTGTCAACGAAACTTTGCATTCCGTTGACATATCAACCTTCAACAAATGATCATTGTTGTTTGTTGACTCTGTTTCTGATTCTAAGGTTTCACCAGCATACCCTAGCTTCTCTTTGTTCTTTTTCCATGATTGCTCACAGAAAGATTCCATACCTTGAACATTAATGATGTTGGTAGCAACATTCCTGGAATCCTTCCATTTCGCAATCACACTTTGTTCTATTTCAAGTTGTGTTTTAAGAATTTCTTCCCTTTCTAACACTTTCTCAAGTTCCTTCTTAGCATCCCTACTCACACACCTCATTTTCTCAAATTCAATGAGTTGTGCTTCTAACATGGCATTCATATCACTTAAGAGCAAATTAGTCTCTTTTATTCTTGAATTCTCTTTGGTAAGTGATTTAAGAGTAACACACAAATTATATAGTACAGTAGACATTTCATTTACTGCACTATCGCATTCCTCTTTAGAAAGCTCAGAAAGATTAGTAATTGTTACCTGGTTGCTTGAGGAGCTTGCTTCCTGCTCATGATTGTTAGCCATAAGAGCCAAGTTGACATACTCAACATCATCATCAGAATCTTCACCATTACCAGCCCAATCATACTCCTGAGACATGAAAGCCTTTTCTTTTTGCTTGAGAAGTTCAAAGTATTTCTTTTTATAATCAACAGGCTCAAATTTCCTGTTACCCTTCTCAACCTTGGGCTTTCTGCAGTCTCCAGCAAAGTGACCAATCATTCCACAATTGAAACATTTAGACTTAGACTTTTCAATCCAATTATTTTTGCTAGGTTGAAAGTCTCTCCTTGGTGGCCTTGCTTCTGAGTTTCTCTTGAATTTGAACTTAGAGAATTTCCTTGAAAGAAAAGCAATGTGTTCATCAATCTCATCTAAGTCATCCAAGTTGGCTGGTTCTGGTTCTTCTTCTTCTGTCATCTTGCCTTTTCCCTTGCTAACATCACTCCTACAACTAGCTCGACTAGTTGTGGCTTTTGCAGTTTCTTCATTGTCATCTTCCAGTTGATTCACAGATGCAATCAATGCAATAGATCCACCTTTCTTCTGTACCTTTTCAATTTCTTCATCTTGCTCCATTTCCAACTCATATGTTTTTAAAGTTCCATAAAGCCTTTCAAGAGTGTAGTCTTTGTACTCTTGAGTGTTTCTGAGAGAAACAGTCACAGGCTTCCATTCTTTTGGAAGAGCTCTAAGAAATTTAAGGTTTGAATCCTTGGTTTGATAGATCCTTCCATACAACTTTAATCCATTCAAAAGCTTTTGAAACCTACTAAACGTGTCATTTAGGGTTTCACCAGCTTTGAAATGAAAGTGCTCATATTGTTGTATGAGAAGTTGCATTTTGTTCTCCCTAACTTGCTCAGTTCCTTCACAGAGAGTTCTAACAGTGTCCCATACTTCTTTAGAGGTTGTACAGTTTATGACATTGTCAAACATCTCTTGCTCCAAACCATTAAACAGAATGTTCATGGTTCTTTTATCTTTATGGATTTCTGCAGTATCTTCAATAGTCCATTATGAGACAGGTTTTGGAATTTCTACATCAGGAGCATCATCTGGCAGTCCAACTCTAGATGCAAACTTCATGGGAACGTGTGGACCTTTCTCAATGCAGACTACATACCTCTCATCCATAGACATGAGATGTAAATGCATCTTTACTTTCCAATGAAAGTAATTGTCCTTATCAAGAACTAGTATCTTTACGCCTGCATCCTTCTTCACCATGGTTACTGTTTTGGTCTTGATCTTTAAACTTCTTGTATGTTAGAAGCTTGCTCTGATACCAATTGTTAATCCCAAATGACCAAACAGAATTGTAGAAGGGGGGGGGGGGGTTGAATACAATTCTAGATATTTTAAACTTGAAATAACTTTCGAAAATAAAACTGAACTTATAAAATAAAAACACAAGCACTTAAATAATTTCAGTTGGATTGTTTGATGATCCAACTGAAGTGTTTTTATTGCGGAAATAATCTGTGATACAAAATGTACACAGCTGCTTAGTTACAAGAATGTAGAGAAGTATGCTCTCAAAGATAGCTAATACAATTTATTTGTTTTTCTTCTCTCACTTGTTTTAACTGCTACACTTGGTTATAAATATTCCCAAGTTTACAATGCTAATTTTTGGCTACTCTAAAGTACACTAAAGGTAACCGCCAGTAGCTTGCTTTTCATCCCTTTTGTCCAATGGTCCTTGGAGATCTTTGCTTTTGTCCTTTTGCTTATTATGATCATTCCCAAGAACCTAATTGGAAATTGGAATGTTTCCTTATTTCCAGTGACCATTTTGATGGTTTCCAATGCAAAGTACACTTCCATATCTCCCTTTTGATCTGTCAGATAACTGTCACTATCACTTTGTCAACTATTCAGAAAAAGCAATAATGATTCGTTGATAGTAGAGAGATGTGTTTCGTTGATAGCTTTATTCTTTGTTTCGTTGATGGTATAACCCTCGTTTCGTTGATAGAGTAGTCTTCATTCCGTTGATAGAGCAATCTTCATACCGTTGACATGTCTTCACTTAGGCAAAATTACAAGGCATAATATATTTACAATTCACCAACCTATTTTGCCTATCTAGTACTTAGTCAACATGACTTAGAAAACCTATCTAATACCTACAACAAAATGCATATCAAACTATGAAGTATTGTACAATGCAGTTGCTGCATCACTCATTCCGTTGATGAGCTTCCTGTCAACGAAATGCTGCAAAGCATGCCATTCCGTTGACAGTTACAAAATGACTCAATACAAAATCTACTAAGTGTTTTTATAATTATCATCAAGAACAACATATTCCTAACAAGCATCAAGGAAGGTATAAACTCTTGAAACCCTTAGTTATAAATTGATTTATATGGTTAGTTTTAAGTATAGTTTAGTTAGTTTGATTTGAAGGATGAATGGTTGATTTTGATGAAAGTATGGTGTAGTTTTGATGGTGAATAAGTAGATGTTGGTTTTGACTATGGTTGATGATGTTTATGGATTAGTCATGATGTTGAAGAAATGAGTTTGATGATTGGTTGGTTGATTATGTAAAGATGATGATTTAAACTTTGGAATCGCTAAAACATAGCCGTCGTAATGCCGATTTTCCTTAACCTTGTTTTGCTTGTGATATTCGAACCTAGTAACTTCTGCCCAAGATCACCACGGCCCATGTTTGTGTAGGCCTTAGTTCAAGGTTCGTTTTGGTGTGAAGATCATGCGAATACGATTTACGGTTTAGGAGAAACATGTGTTTTAGTGTAAGACGTTCGTAAAACCAAACCGTGCCACTTAGTTAACTTTGAGGCTATGATCGAACCACTTAGAGGTCATAATAAAATGTGAAACTTTGTGATAACATGCTAGGTATGTTTAGGAAGATCCTCAAAAAGATTTCGTGCAAAAAGGATTAAATCTCAATCTTATAAAAATGTGTGAGCGAGCATGCTCGAGTAGAAGTTCTTAAGGAGTTAACTTGAAAATGGACTTTGTACTTGAGATAGTATATACTTAGTATGGTGAAAGCGTTTAAGTTATTAATCTTGAACCTTGTGTTGATTCTAGATTACTGGACCAACCTGAGACTTATTGCTACTTCGGGATTTCCAGGCAAGTTTTCTCATTCCCTGCTATGTTTTAAAGTAAAATATTCTGATGATGCATGTGATATGTATTATGCATGCTTTCAAACCTCACATCGTAAATAGATGTGATGGTATAAAATTGTTGAGATAAACTATATGCATATGGTATTATGCATGCTTTCAAACCTCACATCGTATATAGATGTGATGGTATTAAAAATAATGAGAGGTAATATATGCATATGATAGATGCAAGTTTTTGAAACCTATGCTTACTGTTGTTGTGATAATAAACTGCTTTCATATATGATATGCAAATGAGAAGTATACATGTTCTATTCCCAAGTACATTGCGATATATAAATTGCATGCTTGTTTTCGAACTGCTATATATAGCGATACTCGAGGTTATGACTTGATGTTGGGGCTTATAAGCTAGATATGGGATATCAGCTATAAGCCAGGTTTTTTTTAGAAATGCCCTAGGTTAAGGGCGTGTGATTTTTCTTTAGATCAGAAGTAGTTATATTTTCTGTATATATTAAAGATTATTTTCCGATAAAGATATCAGGTAACTGTTATTCGATGATTATTTATTTAATGAATATTATTTTGAATATTCATTTAATCCTTATTTATTTAATGAATATTATTTTGAATATTCATTTAATCCTTATTTATTTAATGAATATTATTTTTGAATATCCATTTAATCATTATTTACTTAATGAATATTATTTCGAATATTCATTCAAGGTTTATTTACTTAATGAATATTATTTTGAATATTCATTTAATCCTTATTTATTTATTGAATATTATTCTGAATATTCGTTCAATCACTATTTATTTAATGAATATTATTTTTGAATATTCATTTAAAGTTTATTTATTTAATAAATATTATTTGATTATTTATTAAATACTTTTAACACACTTTTAAATTGAGTTGGATTATTTAAAGTTATTCTTTACCTTCAACATTTATGAAGGATGTTCTAAGCTGTATTATTAATTATTTTAAATCAAAAAGAGGTTCCCAAAATACTGTCTTTCCATTTAAATATATCTTTTAAGAGGATTTAAATACTCGTTCAGCTACCAAAAATATGGGGAACCTGATTTAAGTAACTGCTACTCATTTTAAACTCTCAACTCAAAACTGTCAGGGGACATATATTTTCTCGGAGCAATTTAATTGCTGCAAGTCAAATGTTGTGTAACTACCTTAACGATCGAGGAGTAAATTGATGGAACAAGTCGATATCCATTAACAAGCAATAGCTTGGGAAATATTGGAGAATCTTCCTTTCCAACCTAGATATAACTACTTAGTGGAGTCGTATCAACAAGTATTACACTTGGGGAAAGGAGGACGATCTTTACGTTTCAGAGTCATGGATTTCATCCGAACTAGGAGTGGTGTAAGAGGTCCAGTTGCACCGACCCATCCATTTTATTGCCCCAAATGGGCCAGGAGATCCGGGAAGGCGGTAGACAATGTTAGGCTGTCGTGATTCTTCCATCTACATGTAGAGAACATATTTTTGTTGTACGGCCTACTACTGATCATAGTAAGGTTGGTACGACGGGCGCGGTAGCAACTCCGGTATTGGTTCATCATCCAATTTGGATAATTCTGCAACATGTATTGAAAGGGACTAAGGGTAGCCCCCTTAGTACAGGTTTACCGATCATGTTGGCAGGGGGCGAAAAGTGTTCAAAGAAAAATGAAGTTGCAATAAATCCTTGCAACTTCATCTTTTATTTTATGAGTTATGACTCTGATAAAACCTTACTCAGATTATATATGCATAAGTGGATTTTGGGTTACGGAAACCTTATATTAATTTTCCTCGTAACTTCATCTTTTATATTATGCTAGTATTCTATCCGTTTAATGCGTAGCATGTGGTTATAAAGATATTGAACTGTATGGTATTTTGAATCAGTAATTAGGCTTTAAGCCTTGATTCTAATGTTAACCTCTATTTTTAAAAAGATATGTCTGAGTCTTGGTATACCATACTGATACCAAGGATATTCCTAAAGGATTTACGAAGAGTATATGAGTATGAGTATAAGTCATACGGTATTTTAAACGGTATACTATTTTTGGGTTAGACCCTAGTAGTGATAAAAGTTTTGATCCCATATGGATTATCTCCCTAAAAGGTTTAAAGATTTAAACTGGGATAGATTTCTTGCTGAGCATTATTAGCTCATTCTTGATTTATTAAATCTTTCAGCATGAGGAAAACATTGCCGAATCCACCTCGTGTTACGAGAACAAGGGAATGGAGAAACCACCCTGGAGTTAGTTGATGCAGGATGGATACTGTCAGTGTGAGCAGAATAGTTGCAGCTTGAATTAGTGAGAATTATTTTGAGTGGGTTTGTATTACTAAACCTTGTATAGAATTGTGAGGTCTATTATTGTAACTTCAGGTAGAGTTTGTAAATAATAGATGAGATACTGATAGTACATTTGGGTTGTAATAACAAATGTTGATTATTGTTGCTCATTTCCAAGGCTATAACTTGTGTGTGTGTGCGTAAGTGATTGGGGTCTTTGGAGTTGTATTAGTAGAATGTTGTAAGTAATGCAGGTATGGTATATTGATGGAGCGTGACAACCCAGATTCCTGACCCCGGATCTGGGGGTGTTACAGAAATGGTATCAGAGAGTTAAGTTATAAACTTGGATATGAGAGTGTTAAGAGTTATAAGTGAGAGAATGACGTGAGGTGTAACGCCCCAAATCTGGGGTCAAAGGATTTGGTCGTCACACTGCACCCTTAATCCAAACAACTTGTTCAATATAAAATCAACACAATAATAATTACATCTGTGACCCAACTCTACCAAGAATCTTTAAAGGTTATAGTGCTAGAAACAAGAATCCAAAATTTCATTACAACAATCTTTCTTCTTTACAACCATTCTCTTTACAAAAATTCTAATGCACTAGTATAACTTCGATAAGAAGTATACCAGGCAACTAATCTTATACAATATATTATTCAATAGAAAACATCTATATACAAAACCTCTCACTGGCTCCAAATGCTCTGGATCAGAACGTCTTTACGCTAATATCCTTCCCCATCTCTGATCAGCTACGCGAACAACTCTCGCCAATATACCTTCTTACTGGCAGGCTAAAATATATATAAAGAAAACAAGTATGAGCGAATGAATTGCTATCGTATCGGGTGTAGGTATCTCTGCTATCGTATCCTCGGAAGGGTCTGAGTCTGAACTAGAACTAGGGGGCTGCAATTATAACCACATTTAATTACTACGCGTAATATCCCTAGTTGACCTCCTAATATCCTTACGTAAATTCCTAACTCTCTATGTTATCCTGGACCCTAAGTCCTAACTTGTTTCAAATGCCATAACCTGTTGCTCTGATACCAACTGTGACGCCCTCCAAACCCGGGGTACAGATTTGAGGAGTCATCCGACCAACGGAATACTAATTAACACATGCATAATATATATAAAGACACAATTACCCCTTGACCAAGACCGCATCCAGATTATGGCAACGAACACAAGCTACTACAATCTTTTATTATTACAAACCAGTTTTATCAGAGTTGTTACATCACAACTAAAGTTCAAATCTAGACATTAAATCTAGAAAAGCAAAACAACAACTACCCTGCCAATAACAGTGACTCGAGGGGCTCTCCTGACTGCTGGTGAACTATCGGTCACGCTATGCCAACTCATACTCTCGCTTCACTGGAATAGGGTTAGAAAACAACAAGCAAGAGTGAGCCAAAATTGCTCAGCAAACATCAACGAATCATTTCTATCACAGTTGTAAGGATATGAATTTAAGATATCAGAATCAACAATATTTAGCTAACACATGCTTTGTATCAATAATGATTGAAGTAAAGAATTAGAATTTGGCTTATACATTTTATTCAAATCAAAGGTTGTGCTGCTGGCCAGCCACGCATCAACCCCGGACTAGCTCATGTCATAGTCCTCTACTGGATCCCAGGCCAATCTGGGCCTTAAGTTATTCCGACCAATTACTGGTCCATTTTTAAAAACACATGCCAATTCTATAATAGGGTATAAACAATAACATGCTCAATAAGATAAACTGAATGTATAGTAATTGCAAAAGAGTTTCAACTGTTCAGTATCAAGTGAAGGTCGAGAAATAATCATGGAGTAATTTCAATGGTACAGTGTACTCATTCAATAAGGGAATCAATATTGGTAATCGTTAATCAATAACCGTAATTGGTAGTCAAGATGGAAGTCAAATAATCAAAGGTTGTCAATGATAATCAAAGGATGATAAATAGCAACAATAGGTGGTAAACAATAATCAAGTAAATTGGAAATAAGGGTTTCCGATGCAGATCAAATCAAAGAATCAAGAATTTCTAAGGAAATGGAATCAGTTGTCCAAATGCGGTTAAAAGATGGATAATTTGAATTGTTCTGGGGATAACGGTATTCAAGTAATCAAGACAATAATAATTTTTATCACAAGTAAAGGCACAGATACTTGCCTGGTCTAAGCTGCTGTCGGATCGACTCTGCTCACTCTACTTTCCCCTTTCCCTTGCTCCGGGAACTCGATTCTATAATTAAACAACTCATCACAATAAGTCTAACTATTCTCGTTCTACTCTCGACACTTATTCAATCAATAATCACAATTAAACAAGTAACCGGTTACGTATCGGACGTCCGGTATAATTTACGATATTTAAAACTCAGATGTTTGCCCTAGCACGGGCATATACAGACTATAAAACACAACACACAATTAATATGAACCATATAGCACTTATAAATATTTTTAAAACATCGTCTGAAACTCATTTGAATTTTTAATAAGTCATTACTAATTTTTAAATCAAAAATCGGATTTTTAAATCCAATATAAACATTTAAATGAAAATAAATCAATTAATAAAATTAATTGACACTCTTTAAATGCTCAAACTATTTTTAAATAAATAAATAGGCTTGAAAATAATTAAACTGAATTTTTAATTAATTAAATCTAATTAATAATTAATTTTTAAGAATTAATTGATTAAAAGAATTAACCAATTAATTAATAAATTAATTATTAATTAAAAATAATTAAAATAATTAAGTTTAATCAATTTTCGGATTTAAAATAATAAATATAATTTATCAGAATTTTTCTGATATTAAAAATATATTTTTAAAATAAAAATATGAATTTTTAAAGTTTTTAAACTATTTTCGAATTAAATTTAAAAATAAATTCAAAAACAGTTTTCTGAAAATGAATTAGGGTTTTGAAGATTGAAACCGGGTCGAAAAATCGGGTAAACGGGTCGGGAAGAACGAATCCGGGTCACCAAGAACAACCCGCCGGAATCTGGGTTTTCCAGAATCCGGCCGGCGTCCGGTGGCCGGACTTCGCCGTTTCCGATCAAAACAAAACCAAACCATAGGGCTTTTGTTCGCTTTTGCAAGACAAACACAACCCACATACACACACATCTGTCCCATGCCGGAATCGTGCCCAGAATTCATTCAAAGAACTCGCCGGCGACGACCTCGGCCGGAAACCCGATCTACTTAAATCCTACATGAAACTCAAAGATTAATATACCAAAATAAAGCTTATAACTCATACAATCAAAGCCCTTTATCAAAAACAATGTCAGATCAATATCAAGAACGTACGAATCGAAAGAAGAAATCGGGTCAAAACCCGAAAATCAAACCCGACTAAATTGAACTTAAACATGAAATTAAAGCATGGATTCTTGCTAATTAGAACCCTAGGAACATGTTAGAAGCAACCAATTGAACGGAGAATCAACAGAATGAAAATCCCCAAATTAATTAAGAACCCTAATTTTAATTCGAAACTTGTAAAATCAATATAAAATCGAATACTTACCAGATGATGATGAGGTTGGAAGATTCTGAAACTAGATTTTTGGGGCTTTGATTTGAGTATAAGAACTTCAAATTTGGACTTCAATAACCCTTAGAACGAATTGATTGAAGATCAAGAACACAAAATAATTTTTGGGAATTTCGAATATTTTTGAGTAATTTCTGAAGAATTGCTAGGGTTATGAAGTCTGATTGGTCTTTTTATATTTCTGGAAAAATAATACCCCAAATAACATTTTTGGATCGATATTGATTCGTTAGATCGTTTAAAAACCCTAATTAGGTCAAAAACACGTTTTACTAAAAATAAGGGGTTAAAAAGGTTGATGATTATCCAAATTGATATATATCATTATATAACTAATGCTCAAGAATACTAGGGCTATAACAACTTCAATATTGATATAGAACGATAAATCCGTCCCCTTAAGCAATTAGGGTTCGGAACGATTTTTCCTTTTTCGGATCAAAAATTGAAATTAATTTGCAGAATCAAATAGGTAGGGTTAAATAGAATCCCATAACCCTTTCGATAACGATTCGAATACGAAAGACGAAGAATTAAAAATGAATGTACGAAATTTCAACGGGGCTCTTGAATTATCAAAACGGCTCAAATTTGAAGAAAATTCCAAATGACGAAATTTTTGAAAGGGGCTTCCGACTCACCATTTAGCACATAATCACACACTAAATATCATATAATACTATTCCAATATTCCAAAATACATATTTTAGATTAAATATATCATTTAATCAAATAATAAAATTCACGGATATTACATCCTTCCCCCCTTAATAGGATTCTGTCCTCAGAATCAGATCAAGGAAACAACTGGGGATACTTCTCTAACATCTCACTCTCTAACTCCCAGGTAGACTCTTCTACTTTAGGATTCCTCCACAAAACTCTCACTAACGCTACTGTCTTATTCCTTAGTACTTTCTCCTTACGATCCACTATCTGAATTGGTCGTTCTACATATGATAAATCTGCCTGGACCTCTATGGGTTCATACTCTATTACATGATTCGAATCTGGTCGATACTTCTTAAGCATAGATACATGAAATACATTATGAACGTGCTGCATATGCGGTGGCAATGCCAACTCGTAAGCTACTTCGCCCACCTTCTTCAAAATCTCAAACGGCCCAACATATCTCGGACTCAACTTCCCTTTCTTTCCAAATCTAACTAATCCTTTCCATGGTGAAACCTTTAGTAACACTTGCTCTCCTTCTTCGAATCCCACATCCTTTCTGGCTAGATCCGCATACTTTTTCTGTCGGTCTTGAGCTGTTATCAATCTTCTCTGAATCAATTGAATCACTTCTTTTGTTCGTTGTACTAGTTCTGGTCCTATCATTTTCCGTTCACCAACTTCTTCCCAATATACTGGAGATCGACACTTTCGTCCATACAAAGCTTCGTAAGGTGGCATTCCGATGCTCGCGTGAAAACTATTATTATATGAAAATTCCACCAAGGGTAGATGATCGTCCCAACTGCCTTCAAAATCAAGTGCACATGTCCTAAGCATATCTTCAATAGTCTGAATTGTCCTTTCGCTTTGACCGTCCGTCTGCGGATGATAAGCCGTACTCATTCTCAACTCGGTGCCCAAACACTCTTGAAAACTCCTCCAAAATCTTGAATTGAATCGAGGGTCTCTATCAGACACTATCGATACTGGAACTCCATGTCGTACTACGATTTCTTTTATGTAAATATGAACTAACTTATCCAGCGAGAATCTCTCGTTAATCGGAAGAAAATGCGCAGATTTCGTCAATCGATCCACGACAACCCAGATGGCATCATGGTTAGCTTTTGTTCTAGGCAATCCTACTACAAAGTCCATCGCAATGTGTTCCCACTTCCATTCGGGAATCTCCAATGGTTGAAGTAATCCACTTGGTCTCTGATGTTCCGCCTTAACTCTTTGACACGTAAAGCATTTACTTACCCATTCCGCAATCTCTCTCTTCATATCTGGCCACCAAAAGTTCGTCTTAAGATCTCGATACATCTTCGTACTCCCTGGATGAATTGAATACTTCGAGTTATGTGCTTCGTGCAGAATCTCACTTTTCAGTTCCGTTACGTTAGGTATCCATATCTGAGAAGCAAATCTCAAGATCCCTTTGTCGTCCGGTTGGCTACATATTTCCTCACCTGTCATTTTACTCACATCGTCGTTCATAACTTGCTCTTGGCATTTTCGTATCTTCTCCAACAATTCAGGTTGAAACGTCATGGTATAAATCATTTCCGTCGCGTTCTTCGGATTAATTACTTCAATTTCTAACTTCTCAAATTCCTTGTATAACTCTTTGGTCATCATTAGTGTATTTAATCTCTCTTTTCTGCTCAATGCATCTGCTACCACATTTGCCTTGCCGGGATGATAGTTAATAGAAACGTCGTAGTCCTTGATTAGTTCTAACCATCTTCGTTGCCTCATGTTCAGCTCTTTCTGAGTAAAGATATACTTCAAACTTTTTTGATCGGTGTAAATTTCACATCTTTCTCCATACAAGTAGTGTCTCCATATCTTCAAAGCAAACACAATAGCTGCTAACTCCAAATCGTGTGTAGGGTACTTCTGTTCGTGGGGTCTCAACTGTCTTGACGCATAAGCAATCACCTTGTCATGTTGCATAAGTACGCATCCTAATCCTTTGTACGACGCATCACTATAGATTACGAAATGACCTTGATCGTCTGGTAACATCAATACCGGTGCCGTAGTTAGTCTTTTCTTTAACTCTTGGAAGCCTTCTTCGCACTTTTCGTTCCATATGAATCGCTCGCTTTTCCTTGTCAGCTTGGTCATTGGAGTAGCTATCTTCGCAAAATCTTGCACAAATCTCCGGTAGTATCCGGCTAATCCCAAGAAACTTCTGACTTCAGTCGGTGTCCTTGGTCTCTCCCAATCTTTCACTGCCTCTATCTTTGCTGGGTCCACTTTGATGCCTTCGCTGCTCACCACGTGTCCTAAGAAATGAACTTCTTTCAACCAGAATTCACACTTGGAAAACTTCGCGTATAGTCCTTCTTGTCTCAACGTTTCTAACACAATTCGCAACTGGTCTGCATGCTCTTCTTCTGTCCTCGAGTATATCAAGATGTCGTCGATGAATACCACTACAAACTTGTCCAAATATCTCTTGAAAATCCTGTTCATTAGATCCATAAAAGCTGCGGGTGCATTCGTTAGTCCAAACGCCATTACTAAAAATTCATAGTGCCCATACCTTGTTCGAAAGGCTGTCTTCGGTATGTCGTCTGGTCTAATCTTCAATTGGTGATATCCTGACCGTAGGTCGATCTTTGAAAAATGTACCGCTCCCTTCAGCTGGTCAAACAGATCATCTATTCGAGGTAACGGATACTTGTTCTTAATGGTCAGCTTGTTCAACTCCCGATAGTCTATACACAATCTCATGCTTCCATCCTTTTTCTTGACAAACAGTACTGGTGCTCCCCACGGTGAAACGCTGGGTCTAATAATTCCTTTTTCTAGCAAATCTTGCAGTTGATCAGCCAATTCCTTCATCTCCACTGGTGCCATTCTGTAAGGGGCCTTCGATACTGGCTCCGCGCCTGGTACTAAGTCTATCGCAAATTCAATCTCTCTATCTGGAGGTAAACCTGGTAATTCTTCCGGAAAAACATCTGGAAACTCATTTACGACTGGGATATCTTCTAACTTAGAAACTTCCTTATCTATATCTATCACATAAGCTAGATACGCCTCACAACCTTGCCTTAATAACCTCTTAGCCTGAATCATTGTCAGGAACCTCTTTCTTTGTTTCTCTCCTCTAAATATTATCTCTTTCTTTTCTAGGGTAATCAAAGTAACCCTCTTATTCTTACAATCAATACTTGCATCATGCTCAGTCAACCAATCCATCCCTAATATCACCTCAAATTCACCTAACTTAAAAGGTAACAAGTCAACATAAAAACGATTTCCCAAAATCTCTATCTCACAACGGGGATAATATGAACTGACCGCGATACGATCCTGATTAGCTATCTCTATAGTCAACACTCCACTTAAAGGTTTCGTTACGCAATTCAATCTACGAGCAAACGTCTCAGAAATAAAAGACTTCGTCGCTCCCGAATCTATTAACACTTGTGCAGGAATAGAATTTACTAGAAGTGTACCTGCCACCACGTCGGAATCTCTCACTGCTTCTCCCATTGACATATTGTAGGTCCTGGCTAACGGCTGGACGTTAATAACTGGGGGTGCTTCAATTGCCCGAATCATATTGTTCACGGTTGCTGGTGCTCTGCAGTCCTTAATCATGTGACCTGGTTTCTTACACCGATGACACACGATGCCTATCTTGCAATCCCGGGAATAATGTCCCTTCTGATTGCATTTAAAGCATGTGACAGTCAATCGATGGCATATCCCTAGATGTCGCTTCCCGCATGTCTTGCATTCTGGTAGTGGGGGTCTAGAAAGTCCCTGCTGACTGCCGGTTAGTAGACGGTTATCTTGTCCTACGCTTCCGGTGTCTGGTTTCCTGAAACTTGTATTCCTTCCGTGCTGAAATCCCAGCTTCTTATTTGCTTGCCCTTGAAAACTTCCCTGCTGCTGTCCCTTATCGGGTATCCCTGCTTTCCTTTTCTTGTTCTCCCTCTCTTTCATGTAAGAATCACTCTCTGCCTCTGCAATCATTGCCTTTTGGACCACCGCTGCATAGGTGTCCAACTCCAATACAGCTAACTTACTACGAATCCAAGACCTCAGTCCCTGCTGGAACCTCTTGGCCTTCTTCTTTTCCGTATCCACATAGGTTGGAACAAACCTTGACAACTCCGTAAACCTTGTTTCATATTGGGGCACTATCATGCTTCCCTGCTTTAATTCCAAAAACTTCAATTCCATCTGATCTCTCATATAGTCCGGAAAATACCTTTCCAAAAACAACTCTGTGAATCTTGCCCACGTAATCAATCCCTCGGGCTCCATAGCCCTACTCGTTTCCCACCAATAACTAGCCTCATTCTTCAGAAAATAGCTTGCATACTCTGTCTTCTTATCCTCTGTCACCTCTATCAAGGCAAAAGCCTTTTCCATCTCTTTCAACCATGCCTTAGCCTCTACAGGGTCTGCTGATCCTTTAAATTCTGGAGGTTTTGCTGCCTGGAAAGATTTGAACGTAACTGCCGGTGCTGCTTGCTGGTGCTGTTGTTGATGCTGCTGATGCTGATGTTGCTGATGCTGTTGCTGCTGTTCTAAGAGCTGTTGCTGAAATGCACGTTGCTGCTGTGCTAATGCGGTAGTCTGTTGAGTAAGGGTATTTAACAACTGGATTACCATCGGGTCCACACGGCCCGTGGGAGGTGTATTTTGTTGACCTTCTTGGTCAGAAGTATCAGTTGAACGGGTTTGTCGTCTAGGAGCCATATCGCTGATGAATAAACAATAATTGGCTTAATCAAACAGTTCAGATAAGAGAAGGAAGGATCACAATTGATATCTCGAAGGTTTACAGATCTTCTCAACGGTGTATGGATACACTCGTTGCAATAAGTAGAATAACAGTTATGATGCTGGAAATGAATGACAGGGGAATAAATACAGTTCTATAAAAGAGGTTTATCATATATATATAGATAGAGTTAGTACAAGCATAGAACGCTTCAAAAGAAAATATATCATGGCTGAACCATAACTGCCGACCAGCAATACAACAACAAAAATGCAACAACAACCCGAGGCGTTCCTATAAGCCCGGTGCACTGCTGATTCTACAATATGCATCTATATACTAACTATCTAGAACCATACATCCATGTCACATCTGTCTGCTACCGATACCTGCTCACAGATCACCTGCTCCTGCCGACCATAACGGGGGTCCTGAAACCTCTGCAATCTCACTCATCGCATAATCCAAAATCTGTCTCATCCCTGCTACTGTCTCTCCCTCTCGACTAGAAGCTAATCCATGCAATCGAGTCTCAACCAAAGTCCTCGTAACCCTAAACCTCATCTGAATGTCTCTCATATGATCTCTAAGTCTGTCTCTCTCTCTGACAGCGGCTGCCTCGATCGAACGAATCCTACCCATCTCCATAACCTGTCCATAAAGGAAATCCTTCTCTCTTCTCACCCTCTGATACACATGGTGTGGAACTGGTGGCTCACATAACTGATACAAAGGCCCACAAACTGATGCCTGAGATGCTGGTACTGGGGCTACTTGTCGGAGTGGAATAGGACAAGGTATCTGATCTCTCCTGACTACTGGGTCCTGATGCCTAGGCTGATATCGCACTGGCCGAGACGGTCCTACTCTCTCAACGGGTGTAGGTATCTCTGCTATCGTATCCTCGGAAGGGTCTGAGTCTGAACTAGAACTAGGGGGCTGCAATTATAACCACATTTAATTACTACGCGTAATATCCCTAGTTGACCTCCTAATATCCTTACGTAAATTCCTAACTCTCTATGTTATCCTGGACCCTAAGTCCTAACTTGTTTCAAATGCCATAACCTGTTGCTCTGATACCAACTGTGACGCCCTCCAAACCCGGGGTACAGATTTGAGGAGTCATCCGACCAACGGAATACTAATTAACACATGCATAATATATATAAAGACACAATTACCCCTTGACCAAGACCGCATCCAGATTATGGCAACGAACACAAGCTACTACAATCTTTTATTATTACAAACCAGTTTTATCAGAGTTGTTACATCACAACTAAAGTTCAAATCTAGACATTAAATCTAGAAAAGCAAAACAACAACTACCCTGCCAATAACAGTGACTCGAGGGGCTCTCCTGACTGCTGGTGAACTATCGGTCACGCTATGCCAACTCATACTCTCGCTTCACTGGAATAGGGTTAGAAAACAACAAGCAAGAGTGAGCCAAAATTGCTCAGCAAACATCAACGAATCATTTCTATCACAGTTGTAAGGATATGAATTTAAGATATCAGAATCAACAATATTTAGCTAACACATGCTTTGTATCAATAATGATTGAAGTAAAGAATTAGAATTTGGCTTATACATTTTATTCAAATCAAAGGTTGTGCTGCTGGCCAGCCACGCATCAACCCCGGACTAGCTCATGTCATAGTCCTCTACTGGATCCCAGGCCAATCTGGGCCTTAAGTTATTCCGACCAATTACTGGTCCATTTTTAAAAACACATGCCAATTCTATAATAGGGTATAAACAATAACATGCTCAATAAGATAAACTGAATGTATAGTAATTGCAAAAGAGTTTCAACTGTTCAGTATCAAGTGAAGGTCGAGAAATAATCATGGAGTAATTTCAATGGTACAGTGTACTCATTCAATAAGGGAATCAATATTGGTAATCGTTAATCAATAACCGTAATTGGTAGTCAAGATGGAAGTCAAATAATCAAAGGTTGTCAATGATAATCAAAGGATGATAAATAGCAACAATAGGTGGTAAACAATAATCAAGTAAATTGGAAATAAGGGTTTCCGATGCAGATCAAATCAAAGAATCAAGAATTTCTAAGGAAATGGAATCAGTTGTCCAAATGCGGTTAAAAGATGGATAATTTGAATTGTTCTGGGGATAACGGTATTCAAGTAATCAAGACAATAATAATTTTTATCACAAGTAAAGGCACAGATACTTGCCTGGTCTAAGCTGCTGTCGGATCGACTCTGCTCACTCTACTTTCCCCTTTCCCTTGCTCCGGGAACTCGATTCTATAATTAAACAACTCATCACAATAAGTCTAACTATTCTCGTTCTACTCTCGACACTTATTCAATCAATAATCACAATTAAACAAGTAACCGGTTACGTATCGGACGTCCGGTATAATTTACGATATTTAAAACTCAGATGTTTGCCCTAGCACGGGCATATACAGACTATAAAACACAACACACAATTAATATGAACCATATAGCACTTATAAATATTTTTAAAACATCGTCTGAAACTCATTTGAATTTTTAATAAGTCATTACTAATTTTTAAATCAAAAATCGGATTTTTAAATCCAATATAAACATTTAAATGAAAATAAATCAATTAATAAAATTAATTGACACTCTTTAAATGCTCAAACTATTTTTAAATAAATAAATAGGCTTGAAAATAATTAAACTGAATTTTTAATTAATTAAATCTAATTAATAATTAATTTTTAAGAATTAATTGATTAAAAGAATTAACCAATTAATTAATAAATTAATTATTAATTAAAAATAATTAAAATAATTAAGTTTAATCAATTTTCGGATTTAAAATAATAAATATAATTTATCAGAATTTTTCTGATATTAAAAATATATTTTTAAAATAAAAATATGAATTTTTAAAGTTTTTAAACTATTTTCGAATTAAATTTAAAAATAAATTCAAAAACAGTTTTCTGAAAATGAATTAGGGTTTTGAAGATTGAAACCGGGTCGAAAAATCGGGTAAACGGGTCGGGAAGAACGAATCCGGGTCACCAAGAACAACCCGCCGGAATCTGGGTTTTCCAGAATCCGGCCAGCGTCCGGTGGCCGGACTTCGCCGTTTCCGATCAAAACAAAACCAAACCATAGGGCTTTTGTTCGCTTTTGCAAGACAAACACAACCCACATACACACACATCTGTCCCATGCCGGAATCGTGCCCAGAATTCATTCAAAGAACTCGCCGGCGACGACCTCGGCCGGAAACCCGATCTACTTAAATCCTACATGAAACTCAAAGATTAATATACCAAAATAAAGCTTATAACTCATACAATCAAAGCCCTTTATCAAAAACAATGTCAGATCAATATCAAGAACGTACGAATCGAAAGAAGAAATCGGGTCAAAACCCGAAAATCAAACCCGACTAAATTGAACTTAAACATGAAATTAAAGCATGGATTCTTGCTAATTAGAACCCTAGGAACATGTTAGAAGCAACCAATTGAACGGAGAATCAACAGAATGAAAATCCCCAAATTAATTAAGAACCCTAATTTTAATTCGAAACTTGTAAAATCAATATAAAATCGAATACTTACCAGATGATGATGAGGTTGGAAGATTCTGAAACTAGATTTTTGGGGCTTTGATTTGAGTATAAGAACTTCAAATTTGGACTTCAATAACCCTTAGAACGAATTGATTGAAGATCAAGAACACAAAATAATTTTTGGGAATTTCGAATATTTTTGAGTAATTTCTGAAGAATTGCTAGGGTTATGAAGTCTGATTGGTCTTTTTATATTTCTGGAAAAATAATACCCCAAATAACATTTTTGGATCGATATTGATTCGTTAGATCGTTTAAAAACCCTAATTAGGTCAAAAACACGTTTTACTAAAAATAAGGGGTTAAAAAGGTTGATGATTATCCAAATTGATATATATCATTATATAACTAATGCTCAAGAATACTAGGGCTATAACAACTTCAATATTGATATAGAACGATAAATCCGTCCCCTTAAGCAATTAGGGTTCGGAACGATTTTTCCTTTTTCGGATCAAAAATTGAAATTAATTTGCAGAATCAAATAGGTAGGGTTAAATAGAATCTCATAACCCTTTCGATAACGATTCGAATACGAAAGACGAAGAATTAAAAATGAATGTACGAAATTTCAACGGGGCTCTTGAATTATCAAAACGGCTCAAATTTGAAGAAAATTCCAAATGACGAAATTTTTGAAAGGGGCTTCCGACTCACCATTTAGCACATAATCACACACTAAATATCATATAATAATATTCCAATATTCCAAAATACATATTTTAGATTAAATATATCATTTAATCAAATAATAAAATTCACGGATATTACAGCGGATCTCTGCCAAATACAATTGAACTCGTCATTCCATGCCGTACTATTATCTCTCATTAATTAGCCAATAATAACCCAAATAACATCACGATAAGCTCTAGGCCTTAACAACTCTACTACACAGTTTATCTTAACATGTCTCCACTTCCCATCAGGAATCTCTTTAGTTGTAACTGTCTACTATACCTCTGTTATTCTGTCTTCATTTTCCAACACCTCAAGTACTTAAAGACTCACTAACATCAATATTCTTTTAAATCTCTTATATATCCTTACATTTCTTTCTTATCCCTTATTCTTTCTCGTTCCCTCCTGTCATTGAATTCCATTTCTTTCTCCATAACTCTTTCCTTTATGTAGCCCTTTTTCTTTAATCAATTCTGGTTGAATCCTTATTTCCGTCATTCCTTCTAGTTGATCTCTTGTTATCATAACCTTAAAACTCCATCCTTTCTAATCCTTGAACCGAAGATATTTACGTCTCTAATCTTCCTTTTTCTACTCATACTATCAGCCATCCATATTCTTGGGTCAACTTTATCTACCTCCAATATATCTAACAACTGCTTTCAACGATCACATACCTTCCGTGCCAAACAAATATTCAGTTTAAAACAACCACTCATTACCTTGTCCATTGTCTTTAAATCTTTATTAAAACCTCTTCATCTTCTTTTCCTAGTTTCAATTGTGTGAAATACTCCTAGTCAACTTGGTGACTTAGCTTCATATCTTAAAAATTGTTCTACTTAGTCCTAAGAACTTAGTTAATCTCCATCTGATTCCCAAATAATTCAGAAGATACATTCATAGTAACACTCAGGACACCTTTCCAGGGCACCATCTCATTTTCCAATTAACTTGATTAAATCGACATCATCTTGATCCTCATTCTATACATCCACCTTGACTGGTAAGACCTACCTTAACTATAGTGAGCAGAAGACTTGCAACCATATCATACAATCCTGAAATACTCAAAGATCAACTCATTCTCCATTATTAGCCTATCATCAAATTTTAAAAGTTCTTCTCATTGAGACAAAAATCTATTATGTCCATTTTCCACATTCTGGGATAACATCAGCACAATTACACATTTTCCCAATTTCCAATCAACTCTTGAATTTCCTAACTAACATAAATGGTTACTGAGGCTTCATAACGCGTCGTAGTTCCTTCAAATATTATTACCTCTTCAAAGACTGTCGTTTTTGTCAAATAAAAGTTGACTCACCTTTCCACGTCGTAATGTTAATCGATAGAGAGAGAACAACTGGCTCCGTTATACGTCACTAGTATTCTAATCGCATCGTAATCCGCTTTCGTTCGTGGTATTTCAATCGCAAATTCTTCGTTCATATGGTAAGGTAAATTTCAATTCACCCTGATGGCATACCTCCCAGATTATTTGAAATAACAAACTTCATGATATTTTGAAGAGAAAAGGTTCTGTATCATAGCAAATGTACCCCAATTGGGGTTACCAAGTCTGCATATTCCAAAGCAAACATTATTGGAAATAAAAGAATCACTGAGAGATCAATTTGATCACATGAACTCAATGTTGTGTGTCTCCCTTAAGACAGTTTAAAGGTAATTAGCCTTCTTGTATTTCACAACACACAAGTGACGGGCGTCCCGTCAGACTCCTATCACATAGACAGATAGTCCTTGTGTCCCCTATAAATAGGGTTGTTTACCTCAATTGGAGTAGAGAAATATGAAAGAAATTTAGAGTCGGAATGACAACCAGGGCCTTTCGATAAGAAATCTCAAATACACACCATGGATTGAAATTGAATAGATTCCAAAGGTGTTATTTCAGAAAAGAAGAACAACCAGAAAGGAAGTATCAACAAATAGTGTTACATCACAATTAGAGTTATCCACTCCGGAAGAATGAAGGAGTTGGAATTTAAATAACATATTTTTCAACAAGCCTCAAAATTTGAAATAGGCATAACAACAATCTTTGGCGCAATTTAAAACATGATTGATCAAGAGTATCAAATACAAGATCAACAGGTGGAATATATCCATCAACACATGTTTCTTTTTAAAGGAATGCCAAATATTTCATTAGGATGGGAAGGTATTACCAAGGTCTTCACATATGTCTCCTCCGTCGACTCCTTCGATAGCTCGTTATTCGATTTCAGCCCTTCTTCTCCACGTTATTCGATTTCAGCCCTTCTTTTCCACGTCGCAAGGTTATCAAAATTGTACGTCGTCGTCGACTCGTAATAGTCCTTGAAGATTCCGCCATAGACGTCTAAAAACGCAAGAAGTTCTATCCATTTCAGCACAACTATCTCAATCAAATACCTCTATCTTAACTCACTCAGCGGTACTATATCCAATAGTCCAATACGAACTCTAAATGAGCTCTGACGTTCCTTATATAACTATATACATTCCCACACACTCTCGTTTCTAGTTTTACTATAACCCCTGCTCTGATACCAACTGTAACGCCCCAAATACGGGGTCAAAGGATTTGGTCGTCACACTGCACCCTTAATCCAAACAACATGTTCAATATAAAATCAACACAATAATAATTACATCTGTGACCCCAACTCTACCAAGAATCTTTAAAGGTTATAGTGCTAGAAACAAGAATCCAAAATTTCATTACAACAATCTTTCTTCTTTATAACCATTCTCTTTACAAAAATTCTAATGCACTAGTATAACTTCGATAAGAAGTATACCAGGCAACTAATCTTATACAATATATTATTCAATAGAAAACATCTATATACAAAACCTCTCACTGGCTCCAAATGCTCTGGATCAGAACGTTTTTACGCTAATATCCTTCCCCATCTCAGATCAGCTACGCGAACAACTCTCGCCAATATACTTTCTTACTGGCAGGCTAAAATATATATAAAGAAAACAAGTATGAGCGAATGAATTGCTCAGCAAGTGCATTATCAAATATAATACGAAAGGTTTCCAAAATAAAATTTGGATTTTCAAATAACAAACTTTTGTTTTTGAACATTTGTAATCTTTAAAACTTCTCAAATCAAGTTTAGTAATTTATCACAATTTCTCATTCAGCTTCTCGCAACTGAATAGTTTAAAACACAAAAAGGTTTATATTGGTCGTCACGGTGACCGAATCAACAATAACTACAATAGTATGTAGAAAATACGAATTAAGTATAACTCATATGTCTTTTAAGACCACAGTTTGTATAAAGATACTAATTTGTAGATAACAAATCTATTCACAACATCTCTGAAACCAACATTCTGGAAGGTTAGAATAATCAAGGAGTAAGAATGAGCCAACACACTCGATCATGGAATACAGATCACACTTCAAGACTTCAACACGGTACCGACTTGATATGCGGTATGAATAAAACTCATCAAGATAGATATCTCACGATTGCCAATGGAATCAAGGAAGTGGATTTCGACTATTGGGAATCCAATGTATTAAGAGTAAGTGATTTCAGCAAGATTGAAACCACTATTATTAATCAACGAACCAACAACTTCACGCAACGAATAAATCTGAGAATCAGGTCATAACTCACAAGTACAAAACATATGGATGTAACTCATCCCAGAAATAAGAATTGATATTAGAATTGGATTTTTAACATTTATCAAATCAAAGGTTGTGCTGCTGGCCAGCCACGCATCAACCCCGGACTTGCTTATAGCAAAGTCCTCTACTGGATCCTAGGCCAATCTGGGCCTTAATTTATTCCGACCATAAATATGGCCCGACCAATTACTGGTCCCATTTAAAAACATTCCAATCCTATATTATATACGTCAGGTGCAAGAAGAATTGACAACCTTACTTCGACGATCAGGTGTCGGAAGAATCGACAACCATAATACAACAAACGCTGGAAAACTCATGTTAGGAATATGTTGTTCTTGATGATAATTATAAAAACACTTAGTAGATTTTGTATTAAGTCATTTTGTAACTGTCAACGGAATGGCATGCTTTGCAGTGTTTCGTTGACAGGAAGCTCATCAACGGAATGAGTGTTGTAGCAATTGCACTGTACAATACTTCACAGTTTGATATGCATTTTGTTGTATGTACTAGATAGGTTTTCTAAGTCATGTTGACTAAGTAATAGATAGGCAAAATAGGTTGGTCAATTGTAAGTATATCATGCCTTGTAATTTTGCCTAAGTGAAGACATGTCAACGGTATGAAGATCACTCTGTCAACGGTATGGAGTTTACCCATCAACGAAACGAAGGAAACACCATCAACGGAATGAAGAATAAAGCTATCAACGAAACACATCTCCCTGCTATCAACGAATCACTATTGCTTTTTGAACAGTTGACAAAGTGATAGTGACAGTTTACTGAACAAATCTAAAGGAGATATGGAAGTGTACTTTGCATTGGAAGCCATCAAAATGGTTACTGGAAATGAGGAAACATTCCAATTTCCAATAAGGCTCTTGGGAATGATTAACATAAGCATGAAGACAAAAGCAAAGATCTCCAAGGACCATTGGACAAAAGGAATGAAAAGCAAGCTACTGATGGTTACTACTATTGTTCTTTAGTTTAGCCAAACGTAGAATTGTAAACTTGGGTATTTATAACCAAGTGTAGCAGTTACTTTAAAGATGAGAGAAGAAAAACAAATAGTTTGTATTAGCTATCTTTGAGAGCATTCTTCTCTACAACCTTGTAACTGAGCAGCTGTGTACATTTTGTATCACAGATTATTTCCGAAATAAAAACACTTCAGTTGGATCATCAAACAATCCAACTGAATTATTTATATCTTGTGTTTTTACTTATTCAGTTCAGTTTTATTTATAAGTGTTTTAAGTTAAAGAAAATATCAAGAATTGTATTCAAACCCCCTTCTACAATTCTGTTAGGTCATTTGGGATTAACAATTGGTATCAGAGCGAGCTTCTAACAAACAAGAAGTTTAAAGATCAAGACCAAAAACAGAAACCATGGTGAAGAAGGATGCAGGTGTGAAGATACCAGTTCTTGATAAGGACAATTACTTTCACTGGAAAGTAAAGATGCATTTACATCTCATGTCTATGGATGAGAGATATGTAGACTGTATTGAGAAAGGTCCACACGTTCCCATGAAGGTTGCATCTAGAGTTGGACTGCCAGATGATGCTCCTGATGTGGAAATTCCAAAACTTGTCTCAGAATGGACTATTGAAGATGTTGCAGAAGTCCATAAAGATAAAAGAACCATGAACATTCTGTTTAATGGTTTGGAGCAAGAGATGTTTGACAATGTCATAAACTGTACGACCTCCAAAGAAGTATGGAACACTGTTAGAACACTATGTGAAGGAACTGAGCAAGTAAGGGAGAACAAAATGCAACTCCTTATACAACAATATGAGCACTTTCACTTTAAAGCTGGTGAAACCCTAAATGACACGTTTAGTAGGTTTCAAAAGCTTTTGAATGGATTAAAGTTGTATGGGAGGATCTATCAAACCAAGGATTCAAACCTTAAATTTCTTAGAGCTCTTCCAAAAGAATGGAAGCCTATGACTGTTTCTCTAAGAAACACTCAAGAGTACAAAGACTACACTCTTGAAAGGCTGTATGGAACATTAAAGACATATGAGTTGGAAATGGAGCAAGATGAAGAAATTGAGAAGGTACAGAAGAAGGGTGGATCTATTGCATTGATTGCATCTGTGAACCAACTGGAAGATGACACTGAAGAAGCTGCAAAGGTAACAACTAGTCGAGCTAGTTGTAGAAGTGATGTTAGCAAGGGTAAAGGTAAGATGACAGAAGAAGAAGAACCAGAACCAGCCAATTTGGATGACTTAGATGAGATTGATGAACACATTGCTTTTCTGTCAAGAAAATTTTCTAAGTTCAAGTTCAAGAGAAACTCAGAAGCAAGACCACCAAGGAGAGACTTTCAACCTAACAAAAGTAACTGGATTGAAAAGTCTAAATCTAAATGTTTCAATTGTGGAATGCTTGGTCACTTTGCTGGAGACTGCAGAAAGCCCAAGATTGAGAAGAGCAACAGGAAATTTGAGCCTGTTGATTATAAAAAGAAATACTTTGAACTTCTCAAGCAAAAAGAAAAGGCTTTCATGTCTCAGGAGTATGATTGGGCTGGTAATGGTGAAGATTCTGATGATGATGTTGAATATGTCAACTTGGCTCTTATGGCTAACAATAATGAGCAGGAAGCAAGCTCCTCAAGCAACTAGGTAACAATTACTAATCTTTCTGAGCTTTCTAAAGAGGAATGCGATAGTGCAGTAAATGAAATGTCTACTGTATTGTATAATTTGCGTGTTACTCTTAAATCACTTACCAAAGAGAATTCAAGAATAAAAGAGACTAATTTGCTCTTAAGTGATAGGAATGCAATGTTAGAAGCACAGCTCATTGAATTTGAGAAAATGAGATGTGTTAGTAGGGATGCTAAGAAGGAACTTGAGAACGTGTTACAAAGGGAAGAAATTCTTAAGACACAGCTTGAAATAGAACAAAGTGTGATTGCTAAATGGAAAGATTCCAGGAATGTTGCTACCAACATCATTAATGTTCAAGGTATGGAATCTTTCTGTGAACAATCATGGAAAAAGAACAAAGAGAAACTAGGGTATGTTTGTGAAACCTTAGAATCAGAAACAGAGTCAACAAACAACAATGATCATTTGTTGAAGGTTGATATGTCAACGGAATGCAATGTTCCGTTGACAGATGAACCATCAACCGATCAGGGAGTTTCGTTGACAGACAAAAGAAAAGATAAACTCACTAGACTTAATGACAAGTATGGTCCTGTCACCAAGAACTTTGTTCAAGGTGAGTCTAGTAAATCAAAGAAAGTTGAGAAGCCTGTTGAGAGAGCTAATGTAGGTCACTTATCCAACAAGCAATTGAAAGATAAGTTAGAGAATGTTCAAGTTGAGGCTAAGGGAAATAAAAAGAATAACAGGAATGGCAAAGTAGGAATTAACAAACACAATAATTACACACCTGATAAATATGCTCCTAGAAAGACATGTGTTAATTGTGGAAGTGTTAGTCATTTATCTACTAACTGCAAATCTGTTAAGAAGACTGTTAAAGTGAAAATCCCCAAGCATGCAATGAATAGTTCTATGCCTACAATGCCTTTTATGCCTAACATGTTTGCTCCATATGCACAATTTCAAAATCCATATGCCAGCATGCCATTTGTGTCTAATCCATACATGAATATGTTTAATATGCCACAAATGCCATGGAATATGAATAACATGTTTGTTCCTCCAATTATGCATGCTAAGAATGAAAGTGTGAGCAATCCTCAGAAATCAACACCAAGGATAAAGATTGATTTAAATCAATCTGAGCCCAAGGTGAAAAATGATATAAAAGGAAAAGCAAAGGCTAACAAAACAGGACCCAAGGAAACTTGGGTACCAAAATCGACTTGATTTGGTTCTATTGTGTGCAGGGAGACAAAAGGAATCTTTGGTACTTGGATAGTGGTTGTTCAAGACACATGACTGGTGATTCTACCCTCCTCACAGAGTTTCAGGAAAGAGCTGGCCCTTGTATTGCTTTTGGAGATGACAGCAAAGGCTACACTAAGGGATATGGCTTGATTTCAAAAGAGAATGTCATCATAGATGAAGTTGCATTGGTGGATGGTCTTAAGCACAATTTGCTTAGTATCAGCCAACTTTGTGACAAATGATTTTTAGTTACTTTTTCTAAAGAAGCCTGTGTTGTTTCTAAAGGAGGAAACAACAATGTGGTAATGACTGGATTCAGAAGAGGGAATGTGTACATTGCTGACTTTAGTAGCACAAGTCCAGAAACCATCACTTGCCTCTTCAGCAAGGCAAGCAAGGATGAAAGTTGGCTATGGCACAAGAAATTATCTCATCTGAACTTTAAAGTTATGAATGATTTGGTGAGGAAAGATCTTGCTAGAGGAATTCCACAAGTGGAGTTTTCCAAGGATGGTTTGTGTGATGCCTGTCAAAAAGGGAAACAAAAGAAGGCATCATTCAAAAGCAAGACAGAGTCATCAATTGTCCATCAGCTTGAGTTGCTTCATATGGATTTGTTTGGCCCTGTAAATGTCATGTCTATTTCAAAGAAGAAATATTGTCTTGTGATTGTTGATGATTTTTCTAGATTTACATGGACTTTCTTTTTGCTCTCCAAGGATGAGGTGAGTGAAATCATTATCAATCACATCAAGATGGTAAACAATCATCCTGACTTGAAAGTAAGAAGGATTAGGAGTGACAATGGGACAGAATTCAAGAATTCAAGCATGAAGGTGTTCTGTGAAGAAAATGGTATTTTGCATGAGTTTTCAGCAGCAAGGACACCACAGCAAAATGGTGTAGTTGAAAGGAAAAACAGAACACTTATTGAAGCTGCAAGGACAATGCTAGATGAATCAAAGTTACCAACTTATTTTTGGGCTGAGGCAGTTAATACAGCTTGCTTCACTCAGAATATTTCTTTGATTAATCAGGCCAAAGGAATGACCCCTTATCAGCTACTCAAAAGAAAGAAGCCACTATTGGATTTTCTTCATGTCTTTGGATGCAAGTGCTTTGTTCTGAGAAATCAAGCTGAGCATTTGGGGAAATTTGAAGCAAAGGCAGATGAAGCAATATTTGTGGGTTATGCAGCAGGGAAAGCCTACAGAGTCTACAATCTCAGAACCAACATTGTTATGGAATCTGTACATGTTGTTTTTGATGATCTCAAAATTCAGGGTCTCTGTGATGAAGGTTTCCATGAAGGTCTTTCTTTTGAAAATGAGGAAGGAGATCAAATGGATCATGTTAAGGCTACTGAGAAACAGCCTAAAGTTGTTGTATCTAGCACAGATGAAAGCAGCAGTGAAGATGAAATTGCTGCATTAAGATTGAAAAGAATAGATGCTAGTAGACCAAATGGACATTCCGTTGACAGTCAGAATGAGCGTTTCGTTGATAGTCAGAATGAGCGTTTCGTTGACAGTCAAAATGGACAATCCGTTGACAGTCACAGAAATGCTTCCAGGAGTGATCATTTAGGGACAACAAACTCAGGGGGAGTTTCTCAAGGACAAATATCCAATCAATGCAATCATGATCATGAAGCTACCTCTTCAAGAGCAAATCTACCTCCCTCAAGGAAATGGACTAAAGATCATCCCTTTGAACTAATTATAGGTGATGTGTCTTCAAAAGTCCAAACTAGAAGAGCAACTCAAGAAGAATGTCTATATAGCAGCTTTCTGTCTCAAGATGAGCCAAAGAAAGTTGAGGATGCACTTCTAGATCCAGATTGGGTCTTGGCTATGCAAGAAGAGCTAAACCAATTTGAAAGGAACAATGTTTGGAAGCTGGTGCCCAAGCCTAAGGACAGGAGTGTCATAGGCACAAAATGGGTGTTCAGAAACAAGATGGATGAAAATGGCATAGTCACAAGGAACAAAGCTAGATTGGTTGCAAAAGGCTATTCACAGGAAGAAGGAATTGATTTTGATGAAACCTTTGCTCCTGTTGCAAGACTAGAAGCAATAAGGATTTTCCTAGCCTATGCAGCCCATGCCAATTTCAAAGTCTATCAAATGGATGTGAAGAGTGCTTTTCTGAATGGGGAATTGGAAGATGAGGTGTATGTAAGTCAACCTCCTGGTTTTGAAGATAATGATTTTCCAGAATATGTATACTTCCTCCTCAAAGCACTCTATGGTTTGAAACAAGCACCTAGAGCCTGGTATGACACACTTTCACAGTTCCTCCTTGAGAATCACTTCACTAGAGGTACTGTAGATAAAACTCTTTTTCACAGGGTTGTGAATGGTTCTACTATACTTGTTCAAATTTATGTAGATGACATAATCTTTGGGTCTACAGATGTGAAACTTTGTCAAAAGTTTGCCAAGCTTATGCAAAGTAAATATGAAATGAGCATGATGGGAGAATTAACTTACTTTCTTGGTCTTCAAGTGAAGCAAGTTAATGAAGGCATTTTTATTAGTCAAACAAAATACATTCATGATTTATTAAAGAAGTTTAATTTAATGGAATGCTCTCCTGCCAGAACTCCCATGCCTACTGCCACCAAACTTGAATTGAATACTAAGGAAAAATCTGTGGACATTTCAGGTTACAGAGGCATGGTAGGCTCACTTTTATATTTAACAGCTAGTAGACCTGATATTATGTTTGCTACATGTCTATGTGCTAGATTTCAGGCTGATCCTAGGGAATCCCATTTAGTTGCTATTAAAAGAATTTTCAGATATCTCAAGGGAACACCAAACCTTGGCATTTGGTATCCTAGAGAATCTGGTTTTGAACTAATTGGTTATTCAGATGCAGATTTTGCAGGATGTAAAATTGACAGGAAAAGCACAACAGGCACCTGTCAATTCTTAGGAAACAAGCTTGTCTCATGGTTCAGCAAGAAACAAAACTCAGTTTCTACCTCCACAGCTGAGGCTGAGTATATTGCAGCTGGAAGTTGTTGTGCACAGATTTTATGGATGAAAAATCAACTACTTGATTATGGAATAAGAGTTGAGAAAATTCCTATTTTCTGTGACAACACTAGTGCCATTGCCATTACTGAGAATCCAGTGCAGCATTCAAGGACCAAGCACATTGACATCAAGTACCACTTTATTAGAGAACATGTTATGAATGGTACTGTGGAGTTACATTTTGTTCCAAGTGAACAACAACTTGCAGACATCTTTACCAAGCCACTTGATGAATCCACATTCTCAAGATTAGTAAGTGAGCTAGGTATGCTAAATTTCTCTTAATTATTTTGAGATTTTTGCAAGTTAAAAATGCAGCCAGGAATCTGCTATGATTTTTCTGTGAATTAATTTTCTTATGAAAAAGTGAAATTTTGTCTAAGTCAAAATTACTATGTCAACGAAACGAACCATTCCGTTGACAGTCTTAGCATTTTTCTGGGTGTTTCGTTGATAGCTCTTTTATATCAACGAAACACAGCTTTATCAACGAAATAAGACGGGACTTTAACCGCCCAATCTGATTCGTTGATGTAGCGCTTTTTAATCTGAACCGTTGAAACTGCTCGTTCTTTATCACGATCTATGCATACACCCCTGTAAGTATAAATCGTGGTAATATTTAATTCTAACGGTTACTTTTTAAGCCAATCAGGTAATTTAGATTAATTATTGGACTTAATTTCTGAGATTTTTTGGGGGAGTATTTAAGAAATTTCAATTTCTTTATTTCATTTCTACCTGTTCTCAAAAATTCCAAAAGTTTTTCTATCTTCTTCTCTCTAACAAGTAATACAGCTCGAAGCTTTTCCTCACTCAACAATGGCACCCATAGTCAAGCTTATGTCTGCTGGTGGGTTCATCTATGAGAAGAACAATTCTATTCCATTTGTTGTTAAGGAGAGTCCGAACAGCATCTTTTTCAAGATGATGGACTTCATGAGGAACTGTAAGTTGGGATATGCGATGTTTCACTCTACACCACTCTACAATGAAATAATCGAGGAGATTTGGACCTCATGTGAGTATAGTGGAACAAACTGCACACTGCAATTCACTCTTCAAGGTAATGAGTACATAGTTAATTCTGATGTTTTGCAAGCATGTTTACATATTCCTGATAATAACTGTGATGCTTTGCCTTCTAACACTGAAATAACTACCATGCTAAATTCTATAAACTACTCTTTGCCTACTGATAACTTGGGTAAGATAATTAGGAGAGGTTTGGTTAGGGAATACAGTTATTTAGCTGATGCATTCATTAAGGTCTTTTCTGGAAAGATTAGTAATTTTGATGCATTAACTAACTCTATGTTAATTCTCCTAACCATGCTTCTAAATGATAGATATTACAACTTTAGCACCCAACTTATGTATGAAATTGGTGCTAAGTTGGGTGATAAGGCAAATAGGAAGAAAAATATCTATTATGCAAGGTTTCTGATGATGCTGGCTAATCATGTTAGTCCAGCACCATTAGTTATCTCTAACCCTACTGCCAGGTTTGAGTGCTTTGTACAAGAGAAGAGAGTATTGACAGACATACTGAGGCTGAACCACAATGGTGATGTTCCAATGGTGTATCTGCCAATCATTGAGGTAACTACTGCTATCCCTGTTAGTATAGCTGTTACTTCCATTGTTTCATCCAACCCAGTTGCTATGGAGTCTGTAGCTGTGACCCAACAGGCTCCTGCCCCAACAACAAAACCAAAATCTAAGAAATCCTCCAAGCCAACCTCAGGTGCTTCTCAAAAGGCACCTGTTGTAAAAACTACCACACAACCTAAGGGGAGTGAGTCTGGAGTTGTGAGAGGTGAGGGTAGGGGTGAACATAAAAGAAACCCCAAGAATAAGGAAGGTGAGGTAAGAGTTTCCCAGCCAAGCCCCATTGTGTCTTCCCAACAAGGCACAATGAGTAAAATGGATTTAAACACAAGTCTAATTGCATCCTCCCAAAAGGATGTAATTATTGAAACAAGCTCTCAACCTAGAGCACAGTCCAAAAGGGTAAGGGACACTTCAAGCCCTCAGTCTACATTTTCCCAATACCAAAGGAGAGTGAAGCAAAAGTCCAAGGGTTCACAGGGTGCACACACACTGGAAGCAACACTTCCAGTTTCTCAAATTCAGTTTGATGTAACCCCTATTATAACTCTGGGGTTACAGTCCCATTCTCTAAACATCAACCTTGAACTATCTCCATCAAATTCACCAACTCTATCTCTAGATGTGGACATGATCCATACATCTATTCCTGATTCTCCAACTCTAATCTTGGAGAAGCCCCACTCTGAAGCTGGTGGCCATCACTTGTTAAGTGATTTGTTGGGCCATCAACCAATTTTTTATGAAGTTGCAAGGGGATCTGTGGACCAAACTCTCAAATCAATCACCACAGACTCTACTGTAACTTCTCATTCTCAAAGTGCTTTCTTGACTTCATCAACGAAACAGTCTATTTCGTTGACAAGTGTTTCTCCATCAACGGTATCCATACCGTTGACAGTTCAAACTACCATTCCGTTGATAGGTCATTCTACACCCCTTATTGAAAATCTAGTTGTTTCCACAACTAGTGTAGATGACCTGGTGGTAGTTGAGACACTTTTAGGATTGAGAGGGAGTGAAACTGAGAGGCTGGCTTGCAGCCAGGCAAAAGGAGAGAATGAGAGTGAGAGGCTGGCTATTTCTTCCAGCCAGGCAAAAGGAGAGATTGAGAGTTCCACCTTAGTAGGTGAAGGTGAGGGTGTGAGAGGTGTGAGCCATGGGGAGCCCATGATGCAAGAAAATAGAGGAGAGAGAGAAGGGACTACAGGAGTCATAAGGGAGGAAGCAGCCATTGCTAGTGAGTCAATGGAGGTCAATGAGGGAGAAAGGGAACTTACCTTCCAAGAGCATTATCAACAGACTCTGGATAATATTTCCCTGGATCCTGAGACCTTTACTCATCCTGTGTCAGCCTATCAAGTTTTGGCTCAACAGGGCAATGTGGAGGCAGAGAGGTCACTACAACTGATTCATACAACTGCATCAATGCAAAGAGCAAAGGATGCCTTGACCAATCTATCTCCAGGAGCTGCAGCAAGTGGTGATTTTGATTTCTCTGATGATGAGGACAGCTTTGGTGACAATCAGGTGACCACTACTTCACAGACTGGGACTTCTGTGGTGCCTCCTACACCAAACTGGCTTTCTGAAGATTTACAAGGAAGGATCTCCCTGGATGCTGCAATCACGAGGCAGTACAATGAGGCCTATCTGGCTCATGAGTCTGCAAATGCCAATGACAAGAAATTCTACAAGGCTATTATGGATTCACTGGAAATCCAAAGGCTACAGATGATGCAGACAAGGATTGAGGCTAGAGAAATCAAGGACTCAATTAGCAATCTCAAGGATGCTAATGACAGGAGGCTGGATGAAAAGCTTCCTCTTCTCACTGTGTCCAAGATGAACAGGTTTTTCTCTAAGGAACCTGAGGTGGCTACCTCCTTGAAGACTCTCTCTTCTAGGGTGGACAAGGTGGAAGCTACTTTATCTCAGATGCAAAAGGAACAGGAGAAGCAGACACAACTGTTGGCCCAGCTAGTGGCAGCTCAAGGACTCCCAGTCATCTCTCTTGATGATAACAAAAAGGGGGAGAAATCTAAGGAGCTAGACATTCAAATCACAAAGGTTATGGTCCCAGCCATTTCCCTGCCAAAGGAGCCACTAGCTATGGGGGAGTCAGGCAAAGCTAAACTGGACAGCATTGACCTGATTCAGCAAGCTTCTATGAAGCTACAGCTTGCTGAACAAATTAAAGACCACTGGTCCAGGATAGATGAAAGAATCAAGAAGTTAGCTGGTACTGCAAAGAGTTCAAATCCATCAACGGATCAAGCTTCTTCTAAAGAGCCATCAACGGATGCCATGGTTTTAGTGTCAACGGAATGGGAGCCACAGATCAATTCTTCATATAAGGTAGAGCCCCTTCTGCATGGAGTCACTCAAGGATCAAGGAAGGAGAAAGGACAAACTTCATGCATTAGGGATGTGGAACAAGCTACATTGCAAAGAAGCTTATCTCCCAAGTCTCCTGCTAAACCAAAGGGCAAAAATACAGAAAGAACTTTCTATCCTGCACCTTATCCAGATGAGCTCAAGCTTCTTGGTCTACTCATCACAAAAAGCAAGGAAAGCAATGATTATGAGGTAAGGAAGAAAAGGGCAATTGTCTACAGGAATGGACAACAAATCTGTGTTTGGGCTGGTCACCCAAACTTTGCTGAAGCTAAGGCTGAAGAGTCAGAAAGAGCAGCAATGCAAGCACTTGCAGTTGCTCAATCTCTTGATGAAGAAGAAAGATAGCAAGAAGAAAAAGCCAGAGAGGAAAGGAGTGCAAAGAAGAGCACAAGGCAACCAAAGGCAAGAGCTAGGAGAAATATAGCCTTTGAGAATGATGACTCTCAGAGTATTGCATCAGACTCTTCTGTACCAACTGCACCTCCAACAATTCCTGATCCAGCTCTAGGGGTAAAGTTAGCCTTTGATCCTAAACATCCTGTTAATTTCCATGATCAGCCAATTGAGCCAAAGGAAGAGCCAATTGAGTTTGATGAGGCCAACTTTCCAAAATTCCTCTTTGAGATGGATCCAAAGAAGAAATCTAAGCAAAGGGCTACCAAGGCTAAGCCAATTCTAGTAAGGAGACCACAAGCTGAAAAACCTGCTACCAACCCAGAAGACTTCATCTACATTGCTGATATCAGGGAGGAGTCTGACCTACATATCCATCTTGATGACCTAGTTGAAGTAAGAGGAATAGCAGCTTCTTACAAACTACCAGAGAGATTGGTGTTTGTCTACAAGGGTGGGAGAGAACAGGTTTGGCCTCTACATAGAATTCTGGGAGAAGACTATCAGACACTGCTATCTGTGTTTAAATGCCTGAAGAAAGATTTTGGTTTTACCAAAACAGCTAAGTCTGAAGTTGTTTCCAAAATTTGCCAAATAAAATCTAGCTGGAACAAGCCTGGTGCACTTCCCAGAGTATTGAAGGTCCCTCAAACAGGAAAGAAAATTCATCTCCAACCTTTTTGGATGATGGAATTCAGAGACAAGGACAACTGTAGAAGATTCTTCAGAATAGAAGACCAACTGGAGAAGGCATCCAATGAAACTCTAAGATTAATGCAATCCAAGTTGGGGGATCAAGATGAAGAAGAGAAGATTTTCTACAGAAGACTTCAAGCTCAGATTGAGGAGAACAATGCAAGAAAAGGGAAGAAAACAAGACCACAGAGGCAAAGATGAAAAATCTGCTCAGTCTAGAGGAGCAACTCTGTGCACTTGTTTTGTAAGATTTTCTACTTTGTATTTTAATTCAATGAAGCTCAATGCAATTTCTACTTTTAACATGTGTAATTTGACTGAGTGTTTTTGTTATCATCAAGGCTCTTGATTTATGGCTGTTATTCTATCAGTCATAAATTGGGGGAGATTGTTAGGAATATGTTGTTCTTGATGATAATTATAAAAACACTTAGTAGATTTTGTATTAAGTCATTTTGTAACTGTCAACGGAATGGCATGCTTTGCAGTGTTTCGTTGACAGGAAGCTCATCAACGGAATGAGTGTTGTAGCAATTGCACTGTACAATACTTCACAGTTTGATATGCATTTTGTTGTATGTACTAGATAGGTTTTCTAAGTCATGTTGACTAAGTAATAGATAGGCAAAATAGGTTGGTCAATTGTAAGTATATCATGCCTTGTAATTTTGCCTAAGTGAAGACATGTCAACGGTATGAAGATCACTCTGTCAACGGTATGGAGTTTACCCATCAACGAAACGAAGGAAACACCATCAACGGAATGAAGAATAAAGCTATCAACGAAACACATCTCCCTGCTATCAACGAATCACTATTGCTTTTTGAATAGTTGACAAAGTGATAGTGACAGTTTACTGAACAAATCTAAAGGAGATATGGAAGTGTACTTTGCATTGGAAGCCATCAAAATGGTTACTGGAAATGAGGAAACATTCTAATTTCCAATAAGGCTCTTGGGAATGATTAAAATAAGCATGAAGACAAAAGCAAAGATCTCCAAGGACCATTGGACAAAAGGAATGAAAAGCAAGCTACTGATGGTTACTACTATTGTTCTTTAGTTTAGCCAAACGTAGAATTGTAAACTTGGGTATTTATAACCAAGTGTAGCAGTTACTTTAAAGATGAGAGAAGAAAAACAAATAGTTTGTATTAGCTATCTTTGAGAGCATTCTTCTCTACAACCTTGTAACTGAGCAGCTGTGTACATTTTGTATCACAGATTATTTCCGAAATAAAAACACTTCAGTTGGATCATCAAACAATACAACTGAATTATTTATATCTTGTGTTTTTACTTATTCAGTTCAGTTTTATTTATAAGTGTTTTAAGTTAAAGAAAATATCAAGAATTGTATTCAACCCCCCCCCCCCCCTTTTACAATTCTGTTAGGTCATTTGGGATTAACAACTCACGTTCCAGGAAACAATTCAACTATGAAGAATCCATCAAGGAATAACAATATAATCTAGTATTGACGAGATCGACACAATATCGGGAGGTGCACATGAAAAGTGACAATATAATAAACATCGACGAGATCGATGTAACAACTGGGTTATAATGAAGAATAAACAATGACATGCTCAACAAGAATAAGTCTGATATGAAACAGGCATTATGATATCAACAGAATTTGCAACAACTCAATATAGAATAGGGTTCAAAGAACAGGCTCTAGATGGCTTCAACAGTTCAAATTTTCATATCATGGAAGAATTAGTTAAGATTTACTAATCTGGTAAGTGACAAGAAAGTCAAGTTCAAGTTTAAGAAAAAGTCACGGTGAAGTTTATAAATGAAGAAAACAAGGGTTTACTGACTTCTGACAGAAATAGTTCAAGTCCTTCGAACATATACTTATAATAGATAAGCCTTGTATTTGAAGGAAGTAAACTAAATCATGCACAACATATATGAATTCGAATCAGGGAATGGATCAGATGATCGCATTAACAAGAAATGATAATAATACTTGCATGGATGCAAGATGGAAAATGGAATACTTGTAGAACAAGTACCACGACTTCGGAATTTAAAATAACATTTTCAACATAGGGTTCACAAGTTCCCACTCATCTAGGGTTGGCAATATTCCAACCTAATATTTTAAAAGAAAGCCTTAGTATACGGCCCATAATTATCTCTTTAAACTTTTAATATAATAAGTATATCTTTCTGATCAACCATACAAATATGAATCTAAGTTCATAAATAAAATACTTGCAGTTCAATGCAAAAGAGTCATCATTAAATTTTTAGGAAGAAGTATGCCAATTGCATAATAATAATTCAAGAAATATCAATCAATTAATAAGCAAGGGTATAAACACTTGCCTCTGGTCCTTAGCTATTTCGTAACGCTGAAACAATACGATTCCCTCCTTATTCTGTCTTATCGCACGATTCTCTACTTCCGTCCTTCTTTGCTCTAACGCTCTTGCGAACTCCACTAGTCTGCTTTTACCATTTCGAATCCACGTGCCAGCCTCGATAGTCAAACATGAGACGGTACTTAGTCTTCAACGTATGGTTTCACATTCCATGAACGATTGTAACTTAACTACGATAATCTGACTCGTCTCGTCCAATAGCCTCTGTTGCATAGACAACCACATTTCAATTGATAGAATGATCACAACTAACTAAATAAATCACCCACGTATCACGTTCATCAAAAATCTCTATTCCATAAATGTCAAAATCTAAGTCAACGACCTTGTAAATCTCCTTTTCTAACATTACCGACAATTTCTATTCCAACTACCCCTCGTGACAATACTAGACACGACCAAAGTATTTAAACAAGTCTCAAAACAGTTATTCGCATTTATGACTCACTAACCAGATAATTCACATAATCCACATCATTCACATAGCACATTTAAACAAGTAACCGGGTACGTATCGGGCGTCCGGTATAATTTACGAGATTAAAACTCAGGTACTAGCCCTAGTACGGGCATATACGGACTATAAAACACATTACACAACTCATACGAACCATATAGTACTTATAAATATTTTTAAAACATCACACGAAACTTATTTGAATTTTAAATAAGTCATTACTAATTTTTAAATCAAAAATCGGATTTTTAAATCCAATATAAACATTTAAATGCAAACAAATCAATTAATAAAATTAATTGACACTCTTTAAATGCTCAAACTATTTTTAAATAAGTAAATAGGCTCGAAAATAATTAAACTGAATTTTTAATTAATTAAATCTAGTTAATAATTAATTTTTAAGAATTAACAGATTAAAAGAATTAATCAATTAATTAAATAAATTAATTATTAATTAAAAATAATTAAAATAATTAAGTTTAATAAATTTTCGAATTTAAATAAATATTTAGGAATTTATAAAATTTTCTGAATAATAAAAATGTATTTTTAAATCAAAGATATGATTTTTAGAATTTTTAAACTATTTTTGAATTATTTTAAAATAAATAACTCCAGAAACAGTTTTCTAAAATGAAATTAGGGTTTTTAGAAATCAAAACCGGGTCGGGAAAATCGGGTAAACGGGTCACGAAGAATGTTTCCGGGTTGGCGAAGAACACCACCGGAAAACTGGGTTTCCCAGTTTCCGGCCGGCGTCCGGCCACCGGAAACTTCTCCGGCCATGCCCGAACTCAACCCAAACACACGGATTTGTTCAGGAAATCAGTAGCAACATCACAACTTCATTTAACCCAATAAAACACATGCAAAAACAGTATAGAATCGCCAGAAACGAAAGTCACCGGCGGTGGCGGCGATTTTCCAGCGAGGTCAACCCGACATCCAAACTCACAATCCTTTACATGGTTAGACTCATATCTTTACGATCTATTTAATGCCCCAAACACAATCAAGCTTCGACTAGCTTAACTCAAACTCCGATTAAACCAAAACTTTCCGGCGAGTTTTCAAAAATCCGTTTAGCTCGATTTAAAACACCAACAATCACAAATTTGGTATCAAAACACTCCTTGAAACATGTACAATCTATCCCGACCATCAATTAACAAGAACAATGAGGATTAAAGATTCCCCCAAATTAAACCCTAAAATTCGAAATAAATAACATGATTAAAAATCGGAAAAGTTCAAAGATCATACCCACATGGATTTTGATGGTGGATTCGGATAGAAGATGATGAGAGATTTAGTTTGATTACAAGAACATCGAAATCGGATTCCGATAACGCCTTCAAAATTGAGTTTGATTCTCAAGAACACGAAGAACACGTTTCAGGGGTTTTTAGATTTTTAACTGTAATTAGACTTTATTATACGCAAAACAAAGTACGATTTGCCTTTTTATATTAAACAGAAAATAATACCCCAAACGACATTTTTGGATCGATACTGATCCGATGGATCGCTTTAAATACAATTTAACAAAATAAACGCTTTAAATTTTTAATAAAGCAGAATACACGTTTTACGAGACGATAATCATCCATAAAGTATGGATAACTACAAGTATCGTTTAATACAAAATATACGAACCAAAATACCTCCATTACGAATATTTCGAATACTTCCCACTTTAACGAATGAAATATTGGTACGAACGATAAACCAATGTCCCGAATAATTTGGGAACGATCCAAATTTTCTTTTCAATAATTAAAATAGAATAAAATAGTATGACATCCTTTTCAAAATAGTTTCTAATTCCCCACACATTTCACACAGCACCACAATATCACATATTCAATCATTTAACGAATAACTTAGCACGTTTAAACAGATAAATCATTTAATAACTCTTAATATGAAATTAAAATTTCATTTCACATCACATAATAACACGTAATTTTCCCAGATCTTACACGAGGACTCATATAGAGCTCGTTAAGTGGACTACCGGAGGTAGTGCCATTGAGGATGTTAAGACTAAAGAGTTTAGTTGGGAACTTATCGGAGGACCGATAGGACCGTTGAAGATCATCATAATGATGAGAAGGACGTTTAGAATTGTACACGGATTATCAAAAACATTAAGATAAGACGCGAAGCAGAGTCTCGGTTGCAGTTGGGGTAAGGTCGGAATGGCCAATACCAATGGATAACTTGACTTAGAAAGAACCTAAGTGTTTGAAGTTCATCGTAGTTCGCCATGAGAAGGCAGCACATGTGAAGATTGAGACATTTACAGTCCTTTACGCGATCCGAATTACTAAATTGCGTGGACTAGTTAGGGCATTATCTTGTGTGTGAGGTCCAAGCCTTGAGAACAACGATTCAACCAGAGTTGGTGTCTTTTCCGTCGATGGGTATTGTGTTACCTTAGAAGGAGACTGTTGCGTACGTGTAGTACCAGAACGTTATCGTGAGACGAACGTGCTAAATCGCATCGCGAGTACATTTCGTACGATAGGCCATGATGGCTCAACTCAGAAATCAAAGATATGAAGAATGAATAGCGTGATTCTGATAAAGACACGTATGGTTGCAACGAGCAATGCGACAATCTCAGGACCTACGAGGGACGAGACCTATGGTGGCCTGGGGTTGGATTCGTTCGATACGACTAGTGTTAAGAAATTACATATACGTTAATCGACCTTCAACTTTTGAGGATGTGTTGATGCAGCCGTAGGAGGCCCAATCTTTGAACAATTATCGGGGAATGGCGAATATGTTTCGAACTCCCGACCTAGTTAAGGACTTGTACGATTTTGAGGTACCGTTGGTTAGTACCATAAGCCATAAAGGCAGAAAGATAAGATCATCCTCGTACGGGTGATGTTAGAAATTATGATGACTATTGACTTCTTGGTATCTACTTGCTGGTACACTCCTCAATCTAAAACTGTTCATGCCCGTGTTACCTTGAATAATTCATGTCAGGTAACCTTTCTAGTTTCCTACTTCAACTTGGGATGCAATCAACCATTGCTATATTCATTTTATTTCTTTTCTTTTCTCCTCTCATTACCTTTGAGGTTTAAATACGCAGAGTTAACTTACCATTACTCACCGGAGCGCTTTGTTCGTGCCCTAGGATGACCGGAAGAGGGAACCATTATTCATCTATCATTCTAGGTCTATATTTTATTCTTTATTCTTTCAATTATCTAAGGAATGTTCAATTAATGTTTCCTTAATTATTTGACGAATATTCTTTAACGCTTATTTTGATATTCGATTTCTTTTTTTCATACTTGGGCTCCTCAGTCGAGTTCATAAATATCTAGCTATGTGTTTAAAACATAGATGATGTATATTTCAGAGACTACTCGTAAATTCTTTTCTTCTATTAAGGAGAGATTTGCACATCAGACGTTGAAATCGTAGAAAGGATATCAATTTGATATTGATATTCCGAATTCAATTCTATTCGAAGAATTTGACAAAGTTTATGTACGGAGACACCTTTGGGTGGACCGTTTCACTGATGAGAAATGTTTGGTGGGAGGTTATCGATTGTTCCGATACCAAGAATTTCCTATTCATATCATATATTTTATTCAAGGGTTATAATTACCTTGTTCGTCCCAAACTTATTATTCTTTTTTTAATTCATTATCCGAGTAGTCAAAATTTTTGCTTTCTTTCTTTCTTTGACTACGATGCCGAGATTTTTGTACTAATAAATTGAAAATGGCTAATTGCATGTGCCATAATGAGCGACTAGTTAATTGTTCTAACTAGTTGAAATTTTAATGATATGATGAAAATTTAGCTAATCATCCTAGCTAGATGCTGCGTTCCAAACCAATCAAACTAGCAAATTTTGTTCAGCTAGTTGTTAATGTTTCTTGAAGTGAACTAGTTATTGTATCACTAAGTTCAACTTTCGGTCAAATTTTTATAAGTGAATTCACGATGCATTTGTATGCAGTGAAGTATGGTGGGAAGATTTTCAAATGATAATTTGATTGAGACCTAACCAGGTCGCCCCCTCAGCGAGAATTTTTACAAAGTTTTTTTTATATATAAAGCATTCAGTTGCTTGAAGTATTCTTGGTACCATGCAAGTATTTTCCTGAGAATTTGGAAAAAGAGAGTGTTGAAGCTGAGAGCTAAAACAAATGAGTCCAATAAATTATGAATCGAATTTTACGGAAATTGCCAAGGTTTGTTTCGCATGATGCGAATTCAGAATAACGAAGCGTTTGAAATGACTGATTATGTTACCTTGGTTAATGAAACGGCTATCATAGAAATGAAAGCAAAGTGGACGAGAAAGAAATGGGCATAAAGAAAATAGAGTATGAAACGTGAATAGATTGAGAAAGAAAGAAGGTAAGAATTCAGATTGTCGGACGAGGAAGCGTTTGACCTCCAAGAAGATGGAACTTGTTTAGCGACTGTGATGGATACGAAACGGGAAGTACCTAGTGTACAGAATATCCCCGTGGTTAACGAATTCGAGGATGTATTTCTAGAAGATCTTCCGGGGTTACCACCCGATAGAGAAATAAGGTCTGGTATAGAATTAGCTCCAAGAACGGCGCCAGTTTCGAAGGCCCCGTTCCGACTAGCTCCAGTCGAGATGAAGAAATTAGTCGCTCAATTGTGGAAATTGTTAGGGGAAGGAATGATAAGACCAAGTGCGTCACCGTGGGAGGCACCCGTGTTATTGGTGAAGAAAAAGGACGACAGCATGAGGCTGTGCATAGAGTATCGAGAGATAAATAGGCTAATTGTTAAGAATGAATACCCCTGCAAAAGATCGGTGATTTGATCGATCGGCTGCATGATGCAGTTAAATCCTCGAATATTGATTGAGAACTGGATACCACCAATTGAATATTAAGCCTGAGAACGTACCCAAGACTGTGTTTCGCACCAAGTATGGACACTACGAGTTTTGAATAATGTCGTTTGGGCTGACGAATGCCCTTGCAGCTTTCATGGATGTGCTGAATCGACTTTTCAAGAAGTATTTGGATAAGTATGTCATATTGACATCGGAAATATTTAGGTTTACCTCAAAGACCGAGGAAGAACATGTAGAACATTTGAGGATCGTGTTAGAAACACTGAGGAGAGAAAAGTTATATGCCAAGTTCTCAAAGTGCGAGTTTTGGCTAAAGGAAGTACAATTTTAGGACATGTGGTCAACAGTAAAGGAGTACTGGTTGACCCTGCAAAGATAGGAGACGTTTCAAACTAGGAAAGACCAACCACACCAACCGAGGTGAGTAATTTTGTGGATTTAGTCGGATATTACCGAAGATGTGTACAAGATTTTGCTAAGATAGCAGCCCCAATGACCAGACTTACTCGAAAGACTGAAAAAGTTGAATGGATCAAGAAATGTGAGAAAATTCCCAGGAATCATAAGGCGTATTTTACCAAGTTGGGATTCCAAATGTTCAAGAAATGAAAGATGATAAATCTTCGGAATGACTAATAAGAAGAACTGAAGGGATGAAGTTTGAAGTCACGAGAACATAAAGGATTATTTAAAGGTCCTGAATGAGCAAGAACGAATTAAGGAATAAAGATATGTCATAGAAAGACAGCTACACCGAGAGTAAATTAAAGAAAGTTAAGGAAATGTTATAAGCGGCCGAATAAATAAAAGGATTTATCGATTGGTAAACAAATATTGGATATGTCAGAAAATGAAGGCAGAACAAAGACCTAGTTGACTATCACAGTTAATAGAGATTCCTGATGTAACAGCCCCAAATCTGGGGTCAGGGATTTAGAGTAGTCGCGATCCATTTACTCCTTGCCTTACCTGTATTACTCACACCGTTCATAATTCACCTGCTCATGACCCCACAATATACGTCTCACACACACACACACAGGTTAGAGTCTCAGAAACGACACGATACAACAACTGTGGAATAAATAATTTTTATTAAAATACCCAAATGTCTTTGAATCTGTCACCGATACAATTTCTAAGTAATGTTACATTACCAACTTAGCCTTCTGATGCTCACAATCCTCTCATACCATTCATATCTATACATAAGTGGAATACCAAAAGTTGTAGCCTGATTCGATTGGTTCGTACTACTCTCGGGATCACTGCTAGAAACTGTTTATGGTAACGCCTTGCGGGGTATGTGCCGTCCCATTGGCATCCTGCTTCGCTGCTATATAATATATATAAAACAATAGCAAGAGTGAGAGATAGCTCAGCATGGTAATGAAAGTATGGCATAATTCTGCCTTTAATTCAATCCAGAAATAAGAGGGTATAAGACAATAATTTGTCAAAATATCTCGATACTGAAATTATTTCCTTATCGGAATGTATTCCAAAAACAGTACCACTGTTGTATTTCAAATATCATTTCCATAATACTCTACAACTTTCGATATTCATACTATGAACAAAGTTCTAGTATAATATAAAAGATGAGGTTTGAAAGTAAACCAATATAGCCTTTCCAAAAATTATCTGCTATGTGCGCAGAATACCAACATATAACTTAAAAGATGAAGTTATAAGGAAAATTCAATATAAGGTTTCCGTAACCCAAAATCCACTTATGCATATGTATCTGACTAAAGTTTTACCAGAGTCAAACTCATAAAATAAAAGATGAAGTTACAAGGATTTATTGTAACTTCATTTCGAACACTTTTCGACCCCCTGCCAACATGACCGGTAAACCTGTACCACGGTGTCATCCTTGGTTCCTTTCAATGCATGTTGCAGAATCCCTCTTCCAACATGATTGGTAAACCTGTACCAATGGAGTCATCTGTGGTCCCTTTCAGTACATGTTGCAGAATTATCCAAAATGGATGATGAACCAATACTGGAGCCTTCTCCGCGCCCGTCGTACCAACCTTACTATGATCAGTAGCAGGTTGTACAACAAAAATATGTTTTCTACATGTAGATGGAAATATCACGACAGCGTGACATTGTCTACCGCCTTTCTGGATCTCCCGGCCCATTTGGGGCAATAAGGTGATGGATCGGCGCGACTCGACCTCTTACACATGCTCCTAGTTCAGATGAAATCCATGACTCTGAAACGTAAAGATCGTCTTCCTTTCCCCAAGTGTAATACTTGTTGATACGACTCCACTCAGTAGTTATATCTAGGTTGGAAAAGAAGATTCTCCAATATTTCCCAAGCGATGCTTGTTAATGGATATCGACTTGTTCCAGTAATTTACCCCTCGAGCGTTGAGGTGGTAACACAATACTTGACTGGCAGCAATTAAATTGTTCCGAAAAATATCTGTCCCTTGACAGTTTTTGAATTGAGAGTTTAAAAAGAGTAGTAGTTACTTAAATCAGGTTTCCCATATTTTTTGATAGTTGAGCGAGCATTTAAATCCTCTTTAAAAGACAGATTTAAATGGAAAAACATTGTTTTGGGAACCTCTTTTTGATTTACGAATACTTAATAATATTTATTAAATAAGTAAATCTTAAATGAATATTTGAAAATAATATTCCTTAAGTAAGTAATCCTCAAATGAATATTTGAAAATAATATTCATTAAATAAATAATCCTCAAATGAATATTTACAATAATATTCATTAAATAAATAATTAATCTTCAAATGAATATTTAAAAAAAATATATTCATTAAATAATCCTCAGATGAATATTCACAATAATATTCTTCGATTAAATAAATCTCAAATGAATATCTGAAATAATATTCCTTAATTAATAAGCCTCATTTGAATATTCGAACCTAATATTCATTAAATAATTAAATCTCAAATGAATATTCAAAAGTAATATTCATTAAAAAAAATCCTTAAATGAATATTCACAATAATGTACTTTAAGTCAATAATCCTCAAATGAATATTCATAAATAATATACTTTAAGTCAATAATCCTCAAATGAATATTCATAAATAATATACATAATTAATCCTCGAATAACAGTACCCGATATCTTAATCGGAAAATAACCTTTAACATATACCGAAATATAATTACTTCTGATCTTAGAGAAAATCACCCGCCCTTATCCTAGGGCATTATATACAAAACTGGCTTATAACTGATATCTCATATCTAGCTTATAAGCCCCACATCAAATCATATCCTCAAGTATTGCTATATATATAGCAGTTCAAAAACAAGCATAAAATTTATATATCGCATTTACATAACATATATGAAAACAGTTTATTATCACAACAACAGTAGTATAGGTTTTGAAAACTTGCCTGATGCTCGAGAAGTGATAGGGTTCGCGACGATGCCGGACAATCTAGACAAAGTCAAAGAAAACGCACGATTAATCCCCTGGATAATCCACTTGTACTCAATGCTTAAACACGTAAGCGAAACACAACCAAGGCATTACTAGCTCGTTATAGGCTCATACTAAGTCCATGTTAATCGACAATTACTTAAGTCGTAGGTTTAGTCCGAAATCGATCCTCGAATACAAGTTATACTTAACCATTTACAACATTGGTTTCTAAATCATGTTCTTAGTGGTTTTCACTTGCGCGACCTCGGCTAAGACATTTTTATAAAATCGAAAAATAATCTTTTTAATCCGAATCTTTTTCTTGAGCCTTCCTAACTGTCTCTATTATAATTCCTCAAAGTTTCACATTTTAATATGGCTTCTAAGTGGTCCAAATATAGCCTCAAAGTGACTGACCAGAGATGGGTTGTTCCTCCGAACGACGTTTACTAAAACTCACTTTTCTCCTAAACCGTAAATCGGATTAACATGATTCTTGCGCTCACATAAACTAGAAACGAGGCTCTACACACTCATGTTTATCATTGAACCAAAAGAGGCAGTTAAGCTTTCGGATTATAGGCAGTTTATAGAGTTACCGAAAATCGGGCATTACGACGGCTTAAAATCGAATAATCCAATTTTGTCAGCACATAACCAAGCCACACCGGGCATACCATACATCCACAACCTCAACAAACAACCATCATACACCTCTAAGATCAGTGGCGAGGCTCAAATCCAACACTCATCATTTTATACATTTAAACAAAGCCAAACAATCACTAAATTACTTAATCATGATCTTAATTTTACACGAACATCAAAACCACTTCAAAACTCATATAAACAAAAAGGGCAGAGGTTTTCATACCTTCCTTGATGCTTCATATACACTAACAATGGTTTATAATCCTTCCTTGAGCTTTGAACAAACCTTATCAAGCTTAATCCTTAAGAAACAAAATCAAGAATCATGAAAAGTTACTATTCATCATCACTTTGTAAAATCCATATAAAATCGAAAAACAAGAGTTTGGTTCTCAACTTTTTACCACACCTTCTAATATTCAAGGGCTTTCTTTTGAGTCCTATATAATCACCATGGGATGCTTGAAGCTCGACTTATTGGCTTTCTAAGGTGAGTGGTCGAAGCTGGAAAAGGCAGGACAGTTTCGGTTCTCCGACTTGGAGAAGGGATTTGACTAGGCTACACTCCTTTGTTGGCCATGAAATTTTGAAAGAATGTTGCCCATGGAGTGGAGAAGTTATGGTTAAAATTTGGTGATTTAAGGATGGATATAAATGGAGTTATGGATTTTTCTTTGGACTCTGTTTCTGCTGGGCAGAATGGGGGGGAGAGAGTTCTTCTCTCTTTCTTTTTCTTTTCTTGGTTAATAATAATAATGCTGATATTTTGTATAAAAGTGGTGAGTCATCACATTTTGGTGAGTCACCAGGACACGTGTCGCGCATGCATGTGTTTGGTTAAAGTAGCTTTACTGGTTCGTTTCCTTTCACATGGATGATCCAAATGTTGCATCCCTCGAGTTAATCTTGTTACATGTTACTTCCATGTCTATATTTAATCCTGTAAATGTTGCCTTGTTCCTCTTGAAACGATTCGAAATATTTCCTAAAAAGAGCGAATAAAACTCTACGCGATTCTCGCAGTGAATAGTACCTATTCACTATTCACTCCAACAATCGAATCCTTAAATCGACTTTAATAAAATAATAAAATTCAAAAATATTAAATCCTCAAATTTAATATCTCATTTCTTGAATATAATAATATATAATTCACTGCCCGGTCAAATACTATAACAAAATAAAATTTGGAGTTTCTGAATTCCGATCGTCTTTGCATTCACTTATTTACTCCGTAGATCACTAATACGACTTCGGAACATTCACACTACGTCTCATACATAGGTGGCATGAAAAATTTTCTTAACCCTCAAAATCACTATTCATCCACCAATTTCACTATTCACTGATGCACTTAATCATAATAAAAAAAAGTTTTAATTTTACCAAAAATTCGGGTTATTACACCTGATTAGGAATGTAATTTTAATAAAATGGATTCTGTGATAGGATCAACAAGAATCAAGTCGGACTATGACGTCAATTGAGCTATAATTGATGGATCAAATGAGTCTACTCATATTTTGTTATCAGCAAGAGATCGTTAACCGAAGAGTTACGAAAGATATAGTTGGGTGACGAAGAGTTCCGGTCATCATCGTGTCAGATAAGAACCAATGATTGAACTCCCGATTCGGGAGGAGTTTTCCCAAACACGTTTGGCAACGGGATTGAGTGCGAGTACTATGTAGGATCCGCAGACCGACGGACCGACCGAAAGAAACATTTCAGACAACCGAAGTTACGGTAAGTGTTGTACCGCCGATTGCAAGAATAATCGAATGTTGATAGAAAATGGGTGTATATGTGCATAGCCAGAATTGGCTTATATAAAGCGTCCGGTAGATATCACAGACCGGAATGAGAAAGTGTTGTAATGAAACCAGAGAGTTGAAGAGTCAACCTGGAAACTAGAGATTTCTATATTGAAAGAGTAACCTCGGCTATTTTCTTAGATTCCGGGACGGAATCCTTTTAAGGAGGGGAGACTGTAATAACCCCAAATTTTGGACTTAGTTAAAAAAAAATTATATTTTTTATTTTTTTGATGAATAGTAAATTTCTGAACCGAAAAAGATTTTCAGACTACCCTATGTACGAGTCGGGATAATGAACTTTCGAAGTCGTATTAGTGATCTACTATGAAAATGAAGGAATGCAAAAGCTGTCAGAATCAGAAAAAGAGCATTTTCTGTTTTCTCCGAAATTTCACCTATTACGGATGAATTAATCATTATTTAAATATATTGGAGGATTTTATATTATCAATTCCATGGATATGGATTTATTAAAGTTATTAGGATATCAAGAACGTTTACGGTAAACTACTTCGATAGAACACTTAAGAAATCCCTGCGAACGTTCAACGAGATTAAGCCGTAACCGAACAACGTGACACTTAGTGGATTAAATAAAAGCATGGAAGTAACATGTAACAAGATTAATCCAATGAATGCAACAATTGTATCATCCATGTGAAAAGGAACAAACTAGTAAAGTTATCTTGCCACCATGATCTCCCATTGCTTGACATGTGTCCTCATGATGAGGCAAACAAGCAATGACTCACTAAACCAAAGATGACACAAGCACACTACATCATCATCTCTTACACATTAATCAGCATCCACCCACTTCACTTTATCAAGAAAATGTCAAGGAAAAGCAAAGAAAACTCTCCCCACCCCATTTCTTCAACAATCTGCCCAGCATGACCAAGGGAGGAGAAAAATTTCATAACTTGAGTTCTACTCATCCTTAAATCACCAAAGTTTAACCATAGCTTCTCCACTCCATGGGTAACATTCTTTCAAAATTTCATGGTCAACAAAGGAGTATAGCCTAGCCAAATCTCTTCCCCAAGTTGGAGAACCCAATCTGTCCAGTTTCTGTCCAGCGGAAAGATGGGGCTCAAAACCCTAGCTAGGAAGCTTCAAATTTGATGATCTATAACTCAAAAGAAATATCATGAAGAGCAAAAGGTCTGGTAAAAAGTTTAGCACCAAACTCTTATTTTTCGATTTGTTATGGATTTTACAAGATGAGGATGAATAGTAACTTTTCATGATTCTTGATTTTGTTTCTTAAGGATTAAGCTTGTTAAGGTTTGTTCAAAGCTCAAGGAAGAATTATAAACTATTGTTAGTGTATATGAAGCATCAAGGAAGGTATAAACTCTTGAAACCCTTAGTTATAAATTGATTTATATGGTTAGTTTTAAGTATAGTTTAGTTAGTTTGATTATAAGGATGAATGGTTGATTTTGATGAAAGTATGGTGTAGTTTTGATGGTGAATAAGTAGATATTGGTTTTGACTATGGTTGATAATGTTTATGGATTAGTCATGATGTTGAAGAAATGAGTTTGATGATTGGTTGGTTGATTATGTAAAGATGATGATTTAAACTTTGGAATCGCTAAAACATAGTCGTCGTAATGCCCGATTTTCCTTAACCTTGTTTTGCTTGTGATATTCGAACCTAGTAACTTCTGCCCAAGATTACCACGGCCTATTTTTGTGTAGGCCTTAGTTCAAGGTTCGTTTTGGTGCGAAGATCATGTCAATACGATTTACGGTTTAGGAGAAACATGTGTTTTAGTGTAAGACGTTCGTAAAACCAAACCGTGCCACTTAGTCAACTTTGAGGCTTTGATCGAACCACTTAGAGGTCATAATAAAATGTGAAACTTTGTGATAACATGCTAGGTATGTTTAGGAAGATCCTCGAAAAGATTTCGTGCAAAAAGGATTAAATCTCAATCTTATAAAAATGCGTGAGCGAGCATGCTCGAGTAGAAGTTCTTAAGGAGTTAACTTGAAAATGTACTTTGTACTTGAGATAGTATATACTTAGTATGGTGAAAGCGTTTAAGTTATTAATCTTGAACCTTGTGTTGATTCTAGATTACTGGACCAACCTGATACTTATTGCTACTTCGGGATTTCCAGGTAAGTTTTCTCATTCCCTGCTATGTTTTAAAGTAAAATATTCTGATGATGCATGTGATATGTATTATGCATGCTTTCAAACCTCACATCGTAAATAGATGTGATGGTATAAAATTGTTGAGATAAACTATATGGATATGGTATTATGCATGCTTTCAAACCTCACATCGTATATAGATGTGATGGTATTAAAAATAATGAGAGGTAATATATGCATATGATAGATGCAAGTTTTCGAAACCTATGCTTACTGTTGTTGTGATAATAAACTGCTTTCATATATGATATGCAAATGAGAAGTATACATGTTTTATTCCCAAGTACATTGCGATATATAAATTGCATGCTTGTTTTCGAACTGCTATATATAGCGATACTCGACTTGATGTTGGGGCTCATAAGCTAGATATGGGATATCAGCTATAAGCCAGGTTTTTTTTAGAAATGCCCTAGGTTAAAGGCGTGTGATTTTCTTTAGATCAGAAGTAGTTATATTTTATGTATATATTAAAGATTATTTTCCGATAAAGATATCAGGTAACTGTTATTCGATGATTATTTATTTAATGAATATTATTTTGAATATTCATTTAATCCTTATTTATTTAATGAATATTATTTTGAATATTCATTTAATCCTTATTTATTTAATGAATATTATTTTGAATATTCATTTAATCCTTATTTATTTAATGAATATTATTTTTGAATATCCATTTAATCATTATTTACTTAATGAATATTATTTCGAATATTCATTCAAGGTTTATTTACTTAATGAATATTATTTTGAATATTCATTTAATCCTTATTTATTTATTGAATATTATTCTGAATATTCGTTCAATCACTATTTATTTAAAGTTTATTTATTTAATAAATATTATTTGATTATTTATTAAATACTTTTAACACACTTTTAAATTGAGTTGGATTATTTAAAGTTATTCTTTACCTTCAACATTTATGAAGGATGTTCTAAGCTGTATTATTAATTATTTTAAATCAAAAAGAGGTTCCCAAAATACTGTCTTTCCATTTAAATCTATCTTTTAAGAGGATTTAAATACTCGCTCAACTACCAAAAATATGGGGAACCTGATTTAAGTAACTGCTACTCATTTTAAACTCTCAACTCAAAACTGTCAGGGGACAGATATTTTCTCGGAGCAATTTAATTGCTGCAAGTCAAATGTTGTGTAACTACCTCAACGATCGAGGAGTAAATTGATGGAACAAGTCGATATCCATTAACAAGCAATAGCTTGGGAAATATTGGAGAATCTTCCTTTCCAACCTAGATATAACTACTTAGTGGAGTCGTATCAACAAGTATTACACTTGGGGAAAGGAGGACGATCTTTACGTTTCAGAGTCATGGATTTCATCCATTTTATTGCCCCAAATGGGCCAGGAGATCCGGGAAGGCGGTAGACAATGTCAGGCTGTCGTGATTCTTCCATCTACATGTAGAGAACATATTTTTGTTGTACGATCTGCTTATGATCATAGTAAGGTTGGTACGACGGGCGCGGTAGCAACTCCGGTATTGGTTCATCATCCAATTTGGATAATTCTGCAACATGTATTGAAAGGGACTAAGGGTAGCCCCCTTAGTACAGGTTTACCGATCATGTTGGCAGGGGGTCGAAAAGTGTTCAAAGAAAAATGAAGTTGCAATAAATCCTTGCAACTTCATCTTTTATTTTATGAGTTATGACTCTGATAAAACCTTACTCAGATTATATGCATAAGTGGATTTTGGGTTACGGAAACCTTATATTAATTTTCCTCGTAACTTCATCTTTTATATTATGCTAGTATTCTATCTGTTTAATGCGTAGCATGTGGTTATAAAGATATTGAACTGTATGGTATTTTGAATCAGTAATTAGGCTTTAAGCCTTGATTCTAATGTTAACCTCTATTTTTAAAAAGATATGTCTGAGTCTTGGTATACCATACTGATACCAAGGATTTTCATAAAGGATTTACGAAGAGTATATGAGTATGAGTATAAGTCATACGGTATTTTAAACGGTATACTATTTTAGGGTTAGACCCTAGTAGTGATAAAAGTTTTGATCCCATATGGATTATCTCCCTAAAAGGTTTAAAGATTTAAACTGGGATAGATTTCTTGCTGAGCATTATTAGCTCATTCTTGCATTATTAAATCTTTCAGCATGAGGAAAACATTGCCGAATCCACCTCGTGTTACGAGAGCAAGGGAATGGAGAAACCACCCTGGAGTTAGTTGATGCAGGATGGATACTGTCGGTGTGAGCAGAATAGTTGCAGCTTGAATTAGTGAGAATTATTTTGAGTGGGTTTGTATTACTAAACCTTGTATAGAATTGTGAGGTCTATTATTGTAACTTCAGGTAGAGGTTGTAAATAATAGATGAGATCCTGATAGTACATTTGGGTTGTAATAACAAATGTTGATTATTGTTGCTCATTTCCAAGGCTATAACTTGTGTGTGTGTGCGTAAGTGATTGGGGTCTTTGGAGTTGTATTAGTAGAATGTTGTAAGTAATGCAAGTATGGTATATTGATGGAGCGTGACAACCCAGATTCCTGACCCCGGATCTGGGGGTGTTACGATGAAGATACTTCGGGAACATCTCAACATGATGACTCACATTCTGAAAGTGAGTCAGCTGAAGAATCTGACACAAACTCTGGCTTGAACTCTGAAAGTTCAAACACTGAGCAGTCCAATTCAGAGGGAGCCTCAGATAATACACATGGTCAACAAGAAAATCAGGAGAGCATGGATCAAGGGGGAGAATCCAATAATGATGAAAGAAGCCACTTACCTACAACAAGAAAGTGGACACAGGCTCATACACCTGATCTGATTATTGGAGATCCAGATGCAAGTGTGAGAACAAGAAGTGCTACAGCAAATGAATGTCTGTTTCATGCATTCATATCTCAAACAGAGCCTAAGAAAGTAGATGAAGCTCTTCAAGATGCTAACTGGATAACAACAATGCAGGAGGAATTGAATGAGTTTGAGAGAAATGAAGTTTGGACACTTGTACCAAGACCCAAAAACAGATCTGTTGTTGGTACAAAGTGGGTTTTCAGAAACAAGACTGACAGTGAGGGAGTAATTACAAGGAACAAAGCTAGACCTGTGGCAAAAGGATTTTTCTAGCATATGTTGCTCACAAGAAGTTTAAAGTCTTTCAGATGGATGTCAAGAGTGCTTTTCTCAATGGGAAACTTGAAGAAGAAGTGTTTGTTGAACAACCACCAGGGTTTGTGGATCCCAATCACCCAGATTATGTCTACAGGCTTGACAAAGCACTTTATGGACTAAAGCAGGCACCTAGAGCATGGTATGAAACTCTGGCTCAATTTCTTTTAGAGAGTGGGTTCACAAGAGGTACAATTGATAAAACCTTGTTCTATTTCAATTCTGGTAATGATTTGCTTTTAGTTCAAATCTATGTGGATGATATAATCTTTGGGTCTACTAATGATAAACTCTGTAAGAAATTTGCAAAGCTTATGCAGTCCAGGTACCAAATGAGCTTGATGGGAGAGCTTAGTTATTTTCTAGGCTTGCAGGTAAAACAAACAGATGATGGGATTTTTATCAATCAAGCAAAATATACCAGAAATCTTCTCAAGAAATTTGGTATGCTTGATAGTTCATCTGCAACAACTCCTATGGCAACTGCAACCAAGCTAGACAAAGACACAGGAGGTTCAGTAGATATGACAAACTACAGAGGCATGATAGGGTCTCTTCTTTATTTGACTGCAAGTAGACCAGACATCATGTATGCAACCTGTCTTTGTGCAAGATTTCAAGCAGATCCCAGAGAGCCTCATCTAACAGCTGTGAAGAGGATTTTCAAATATCTCAAAGGAACCATAACTTTGGGTTTGTGGTATCCTAGAGAATCAGAGTTTAAGCTTATTGGTTACTCTGATGCAGACTTTGCAGGTTGTAAGATTGACAGAAAGAGCACCAGTGGAAGCTGTCAATTTCTAGGTGACAGACTAGTTTCTTGGTACAGCAAGAAACAGAAATCAATTTCCACATCCACTGCAGAAGCAGAGTATATTGTTGCTGGTAGCTGTTGTGCACAGATTCTGTGGATGAAGAATCAACTGCTGGATTATGGGTTAAGGTACTCTAAAATACCTATTTTCTGTGATAATCAAAGTGCTATTGCTATGACAGGAAATCCAGTACAGCACTCCATGACCAAGCACATCAGCATAAGGTATCACTTTATCAGGGAACATGTGGAGGAAGGAAATATTGAGCTTCATTTTGTGTCTACAGATCAACATCTTGCAGATATCTTCACCAAGCCATTGAGTGAAGCTACATTTACAAGACTCGTAAATGAACTAGGAATGATCTCTGGTTTCGACTAGAGATACTGGTTAGACTCAAAATTTACTCTTCTGTGATATGTTGCTCATGTTGCTAAGCATAGGTTAAATGTCATACAAATCATGTTGTTAAACTCTGTTAGCATACTCTGTTGGTTAAACTCTGATGTTAATCTCTGATTGTGGTATTGTCCGAAACATAAACACCGATGAAGAAAATAGTATCAAGCATGATTCTCAGTAAGTAATTATGAATCCTTCTGAGTTATATATGATCTGATCTCAAATGTGTGCAGAAAATTCACACAGCATGATACTGTCTCTATATTTATAGCATCTCTTAGTTTATTGGTCTTATACACTGAGTCTGTATTAGCTGTTTGCACTTTCTCTCATAAATTATATGTGTTAAAAGATGTCAGTCTAAACTCTTATAAATAGTTGCTGCTACTTCACCCCCAAGCAAAAAAAAAAAAAGAGAAAAAAAAATTGTATAAAAATGTACAAATTCCTTTGAGATCATGTTGTGCCTAGGAAGACCCAGAAACTTATTGTGTCAATAAGGGCTAAAATTTGAAATTTTTGGTGACTACTCAATTGTCTAGGAAGATCCAGGAACTTGCTGTTTCAGTAAGGGCTAAAGTTTAAATTTTTGGTGACTAGTCATGAGGCTAGGAAGAACCAGGAACTTACTCTGTTTGTAAGGGCTAAAATTTAAACTTTTGGTGACTAGTTAATTGTTTAGGACGATCCAAGAACTTACTGTTTAGATAAGGGCTAAAATTTCCAAATTTTTGGTGACTTGTGCCAACCTCTGATTACTGGAAAAGAAAAAAAAAATTAGACAGGGGGTGAAAACAATATGTATATAGCTACTTATACAAATACAAAAAAGGGAAAATAAATATATAGGTACAGAGTTTAGATGACATCAGGTTTTGTATTACATATGAGAGTTTGGGCAACCAGTTATTACTGATTTAATTTGTGGATTTTATGCACTTTGAGATGCTCTAAATATTTACATTCAGTAAACTCTGCTATCCACACACAAATACTCACAACTGTTTACTTTGAGAAAAGAATTTATTAATTATGTTGGAGAATTGATAAACACTGATGAACTGTGTACTCTACGCCGAGGTAATTTATTTTTAATCTCTGATGATTAAAATAAATAAATGTGTTTCAGACATTTTACATTTTTGAGAAACATTATTCTTTTTGAAAATAGAGAGTATGATTGACAACGGTTTGTATGCGTTTTGAAAATGATGAAACGTGTAAATAGCAGTAATTATTGCCTGTTTTTACTGCGCATGCGTGTTGGAAACTACCACATTACTGCTAGCAGTTACTGCATGTGTGACACATGTCCCACTCACACACTTCACGAGTAAGCCAGTTGTGTATCTTAATGATTAAAACTCTTCAGTTTTAATCTTTGTATTTAATCATTATACACACAACGTTCGTCTTCTTTACAGACTTACTATATTCACAGACATTGTTACACACACATTTTCACAAACACTTTTCTGCATCAATTTTTCAAACACTTTTCAAGGCTTATTCTCTGATTATTTTCAAATCTGTTTCTAATGGCAACCACTATTTTTCACTCTGTTGGTCTAGAGTTCGTTCCTAACAACTATGCAGCACCCCTGAGTAATGAGAACGCACCGGAGGCGTTTCATTTGTTTCAAAATTTTCTTGCCCAATCTGCTATTGGGCACGCTCTCCTTGAACCTGCGATGCTTTCTGGATCGCAAATCAAAGTTTTCTGGGAGACAGGAGTTTATGATGATAGAGGGGAGTCTGGGACTCCTTCAATTATTTTCGAGTTTCAAGAACAAGAGTTTGTAATCACTCTAGCTACTATTCGTGCAACTTTGGGTTTTGAAGATTTGATTGCTTATTGTTAGGCCGAATACACAATATAATCAAGTATGTATGAGAATAACAATCAAGAACACAAGTTTGTAAATCAACAAACTGTAATTATATTAACAGTTTCTCTCTTTATGATGTTAATGAATCACAAAGAGCTACTAGGTTACAAGAATAATATATTCAATAATCGCATCCCTTCTAGGGATAACCTATCTGTGTTTATATAGTACACAGTTACATACAATCCATCTCTAATTGATATTCCTATAAGTTAGCTATACAATTCATATCAATTAAGGATTGCTTCAGTCTTCTATTCCGTTTCCTTAGCTGTATCAATATATTCTGTTTCTTTCCATCTTCAGAATATATTGCTTCTAGAATCTTTATCTTTGCACCGACAGCTAAGTCAACTATCACCACGTCAGACTTTATCAAACTCTGACTGGCTTCTAGATAAACTCTGATATGTACCTGGTACTTAAACACTGATGAACAAACGTCAGCAATTATATCTAACAATCTCCCCCAACTTGTGCATAATAAAAATGTACAAGTTAAACAGATAATTGATGATGTCAAAACATATAACAAATGCAGTGTTTAAAATATATCAGAGTTTAATTTTAAAACAGAGTTTAAATTTAACTTAGAATAGAAAACATAAAAACTTACAGTCAGACTTTACTGAATTTCTTGGATATCAGGCACTGTCCTGACATAATCTGACAGCAATCTTTTCTCAGCTCGATCTAGTTCAGCAATCATATCCTTCTTCAGCTCCTTCAATTCTGGTTCATCTTCACCAATTTGATAAATGGCAGCCCTTAAAGAATAGATGCTGTTCTTGTTCATTTCATTGCCAAGTCTGATATAAAAAGCCTTATCAGACTCTAGATTGAACTCTAGAACTTTCTTATCTAGTGCAGTCCTGAATCTAGCACTATTTTTCTTCATTTCCACCAACTTTCCATGTGCATCTCTGTACTTAGGAATATAAGCACTGGAAACACTTCCTCCAAAAAGAACTTTCGATTTCATCATTCTGTCTTTTAAAACCAGAGCAGCATTATGAGTATTTCTATTTTTGATCTTCAGGAGATATAGAACATACTCTAGCTCTTCCCATAATTTCAGACGAATATCATCTTCTCCAATTCTGTAAACTCTGCCATCAGCCATAAAGTATAATAAAAACTCCTTCTTCAAGCCTCTGTGGTAAATCATCTGAACAGATTCTAGTTTATCAAGGTTTTCTTGAGTAACCCCAACACCAGGTTCTGCCAGTGATGTATGATCTAAAGGACTATTATTAACTCTTTTCTCTTTGTGGGAACCCAAACCAGATTTATCATAAGATTGTTTTCCAAGTAGTGTTCTGGTTTGTAGAAAGTTCACCTGGCTAGGCTTCAGAGTTTCAGATAATGAGGATCTTTTGAAACCTTGGAGTGGTGAAGATAGCTGAGTTTGCACAACTTGAGCATTGTCAGAGGTTGGCACATCCTTAACAATAACATCAACTTGAGCCTTGTCAGAGGTTGATTTAGCTTCAAAAACATCAACTTGAGCTTTGTCAGAGGTTGAATAATTCTTCTTTGGTAACTGTTCTTCTTCTACCAGTATACCCTTTCCTTTATCAACATTTGTAATCACAGGCCTCCTGGTGTATTGTATACTCTGTTGAGTATTTTCTTTAATAGAAATTCCAGTTTCTTTCTTTCTAGGAGCCTTGATTTCCTTCTTCTTGTAGATTCCAGCTTCAAGATTCTTCTTGTGTTCTTCAGCAAGCATTTGCTCTTCAGCTTGGATATCTTCAATTGTAACACCTTTTCCATGTTCAGCCATAAACACCTTAGCAGCAATTTCCTCATCTGTGGTTGGCTTATCAGAGATTATCAAACTTTTGAATTTTGAACCACTGGCAGAGTTTGCATTTCCCTTTCCAGAGTTTGATCTTCTTTCAGAGTTTGATCTTCTTGAAAGTAGTCTTCTATCAGCATTTAATCTTAAGCTCTTTCCATCTCCCTTGTTTCCACCATCATTACCATCATCCCTCCGTCTCAGAGTTTGAGTGTCTTTGCATTTGTCACTTGGTACACTCTCCCCCTTTTTGACATCATCAGAAAGTAGTACTGATGTCAACAGCTCAATTGCATTAGAAATTGAAGTCAGTTGGGCAGACATAGCAGTCTGGTTGTCCTCAACTTTCCCAAGCCTCTTCTGAATTTCATCAGAGTCCTTAGCTTGCTTCTTGAACATGGAATTGTAGTAAGCTCTATCATTCTTCAGAGTAAGATCCCTCAGACCAACTTCATTCCTCAAAGCAGTGACTTCCTTATGAGACTCATCAAATCTGTTGTGGAGAGATTTAATTTGAATCACAGTAGCCTTTAGACTTGTAAGAACATCAGGATTTGAAATTGTCTTCACAGAATCACCAAGAAAATCAGCAGCCCTCTATGCTGAAAAGATACAATCTGCAGCAGCCCATCTATTGTAGTACATATCTTGAAAATGCTCAGCCGTAGCTCGATTGACCTCTCTTAGCTCATCAGAGTTTGCTTGACTACCAAATAACTCCTCTTGTGAATGATCAGAACTATCATCATCATTATCATTCTCTGCTGTATTCTCTGCAGGAATATTCTCAGCAGTAGTTTCAAAATTACCCTGTGCAGCTTCAACAATAACTTTCTCTGCATCAGGTTCTGGAATCTCAGAGTTTGCAACAAACTCATCATTTTCAGCTACAGCCTCTTGTACTGGAATCTCTGCAATAATCTCTGGAACAGTTTCTGTAGCATGTGCAGCAACATTCTCAGTAGCATTAGTATTTAAGGTCTGATCAACTTCCTCACCCTTTTCAATTACCTGATGAGTAACAGAGAGAATCTCTGTTTGGGTTGCCATAGATTCTTCAAGAATAACCGTGGCTTGATCAGCTTCCACACCCTCTGTTTCATCAAAATCGTCAAGATGGTCAGAGTTTACAGAGTTGTGTGCTTCAACTTCCATATCAAATCCTTGTGGCTCAAAAATCTCAGCCTCAATATCTTCTGTAGCCTCCTGAACAATAATTTCAGGAGCTTCATCTACAATCTCAACATGTGCTCTATCCTCTGTGGGCATAGTAGCTTCATTTGCAGCTTCCTCAACTACATCATCAACCTTTGATGTAGGAGCTTCTATTTCAGCATTTACCATTTCAGGCATAGATGCTGCTTCAGCAACATTTTCCTCAAAAACTCTGTCCATATTGACAGCTTCAGCATTTACATTTGATGCACCAAAGAGATGTGCAGCCACCAATCTTCTTTTTCTCTGATGAAGAGTTTCATCATCAGTTTTACTCTCATCATCAGCATTATCAGACTTTGCCCTGTTGGCCCTTCTTTTCTTTAATCTTTTCTTCTGAGGCATATCATCAGTATTTGATGCCCCAGCTTCAGTTTCTGATGGCTTCACTCTTGCAGGTTTAGTACCAACATGCTTAGTCCTACCACCCCTTGCAGGTTTAACAGAAGTTGACGGAGGCAGCTCTTGTTGTAGAGGCTCAGGTTGAGAAGAAGCTTGTGTTGGTGGATTGACTTGAGCATTTAAAAACTGTTGCACAGATGGAGGTAGCAACAAGTCTCCAACAACCCCTTTCTTAACATCTTTATTAACAAGATCAGAAAATATTCTCTTATGTAATTTAAAACAAGAAACATCTTCTTCACTTACTTCTACTCCTTCAACACAGTAAGAGAACAAAGTCTGACAGAATCTAGAGAAATAGACTACTCCTCTATTCTCTGTCATTTTCTCTCCTAAATTATTCAAAACAAGTCGTGCAAAATCAAAATGATTATCAAATAAAAGAGAATACCCGATTTGCAGACTGTCTGTGGGAATAGCATCCCAGTTTGTGCATTTCTTGCTGAATGTCCTCGTGATGCAATCAAAGAAGAAGCTCCACTCCTTCCTTAAGAATGGTCGTTTGAGCTGTCCAATCTTCGACAAGGGTCCAGAATACCCAATCTCTCGCATCATTCTTATCAAATCCTCATCACCCATTCCAATTGTATATGAAGAAAATTTAGGAAACCCCATTGCAGCGCGAATGGTTCCAGCAGTTATTACATACTCTGCATCTTCATATTCAAAAATAATCGATGGGTTGCCTGTTTCACCACCATCATCATACAATCCTGTTTCCCAGAACGCCTTTATCTGTGAACCAGAAAGTTTAGCAGGCTCCACCAAAGCACGCCCAATTGCTGACTGAGCAAGAAAGTCTTGTATTATATGAAACGCCACTGGTGCATTGACAGTGTTTAATGGGGATGCATAATTATTAGGAACGAACTCTAACCCAGAAGAAACAAAAGCTGTAGTAGCCATTAGTACGAATTGAGAAGAAAAATCAAGAAACTGATTCAAAAGCTTCGTAAGAGTTTGTGAGCAGGGAAGTGTTTGTGAATATGTGTGTGTGTAAATTGAAGTAAGGTGTGAAAGGTTTAGACGTATGTAGGTGTATTGTATAAATATGAAATTAAAAAATTAAAAACTGAACAGTTTTTAATCATTAATACACAACTGTCTTACTCCTTTCATTATGTGAGTGGGACACGTGGCACACATGTAATGACGGACAGCTAATTATTTACAGTTTCCAATGCGCATGCGCAGTAAAAACAGCAATAATTACCGCCTGTTACACTTTTCTAGGCAATTAACCTCTCTCCTCTGTTTAAAGCATTCTTGAACAACTGTCCAATCATACTCTTTGTGTATTTTCAAAACAAATGTCTTTTCTCAAAAATCATAATTTATCTGAAACAAGCAAAATTTATTTTAATCAACAGAGATTAAAATGAAATTACCTCGGTGTAGAGTACACAAATCATCAGTGGTTACCAATCCTCCTCCTTTATAAATAAACTCTTTTCACAAACTGTACAGGTGTGAGTATTTGTGTGTGAATTAGCAGAATTTACTGAATATGAATATTTAGACCATCTCAAAGTGCATAAAATCCACAGACTAAAGCAGTAAAAACTGATTGCCTAAACTCTCATGTATAACATAAAATCTGATTTTATATCTAAACTCTGTATACTGATATCCTTTCATTTGGATATATCTTTTATTTTTCACCCCCTTTCTATATATGTTTTCATATATATTTTTAATTAATTTTTTTTTTTTTTTATTATATTTTTCCAGTAATCAGTGGTTGGCACTAGTCACCAAAAATCAAAGATTTTAGCCCTTATTTCATACAATAAGGTCCTGGATCTTCCTAGGCACAACATGATCTCAAAGGAATTTGTGCTCTGTTTGGCATCTTTTGATTTGAGGGTGAATTATTTGCAATTTATAATCAGAGTTTAGACTTTTCATCAGATAATACAATTAATTTATGAGAGAAAATGCAAACAGCTAATACCACTTCAGTGTATAGAATCAATAAACTAAGAGATGCTATAAATATAGAGACAGTATCATGCTGTGTAAAATTTCTGTACATTTTGTAATCAGAATTTATAATACTTAGAAGAATTCATGATTACTTACTGAAAATCATGCTTCATACATTTTTCTTCATCGGTCCATGTGTTTCAGAAAAAAATAATAATCAGAGTTTAACATCAGACTTTAACCGACAGAGTATGACTAACAGAGTTTAGCATCAGAGTTTACTTTCAGAGTTTATGACACTGGTACTCATAACAGTTAATACATGCAAGGAATCATGAGCAAAAAAAATCAAACATGTATAGATTTTGAGTCTAACCCGTATCTCTAGTCGAAACCAGAGATCATTCCAAGTTCATTTACCAATCTTGTAAAAGTAGCTTCACTCAAAGGTTTGGTGAAGATATCTGCAAGTTGTTCGTCTGTAGACACAAAATGAAGCTCAATGTTTCCTTCTTCCACATGTTCTCTGATAAAATGATACCTTATGCTGATGTGCTTGGTCATGGAGTGCTGTACTGGATTTCCTGTCATAGCAATAGCACTTTGGTTATCACAGAAAATAGGTATTTTAGAGTACCTCAAACCATAATCCAGCAACTGATTCTTCATCCACAGAATCTGTGCACAACAGCTACCAGCAGCTATATACTCTGCTTCTGCTGTGGATGTGGAAATTGATTTCTGTTTCTTGCTGTACCAAGAAACCAATCTGTCACCTAAGAATTGACAGCTTCCACTTGTACTTTTTCTGTCTATCTTACAGTCTGCAAAATCTGCATCAGAGTAACCAATTAACTTAAACTCTGATTCTCTAGGATACCACAAACCCAAGGTTATGGTTCCTTTGAGATATTTGAAAATCCTTTTTACAGCTGTTAGATGAGGCTCTCTGGGATCTGCTTGAAATCTTGCACAAAGACATGTTGCATACATGATATCAGGTCTACTTGCATTAAGATACAGTAAAGACCCTATCATTCCTCTGTAGTTTGTCATATCTACTGAGGCTCCTGTGTCTTTGTCTAGATTTGTTGTAGTAGCCATGGGAGTTGTAGCAGATGAACTATCAAGCATACCAAATTTCTTGAGAAGATTTCTGGTATATTTTGCTTGATTGATAAAAATACCATCACCTGTTTGCTTGACCTGTAAGCCTAGAAAGTAACTAAGCTCTCCCATCATGCTCATTTGGTACCTGGATTGCATAAGCTTTGCAAACTTCTTACAAAGTTTGTCATTAGTAGATCCAAAGATAATATCATCTACATAAATTTGAACTAAAAGCAAATCATCACCAGTATTGAAATAAAACAAAGTTTTATCAATTGTACCTCTTGTGAACCCACTTTCTAAAAGAAATTGAGCAAGAGTTTCATACCATGCTCTTGGTGCTTGCTTTAGTCCATATAATGCCTTGTCAAGCCTGTAGACATAATCTGGATGCTTGGGATCTACAAATCCTGGTGGTTGTTCAACAAACACTTCTTCTTCAAGCTTCCCATTGAGAAAAGCACTTTTCACATCCATCTGAAAGACTTTAAACTTCTTGTGTGCAGCATAGGCCAGAAAAATTCTTATGGCCTCCAATCTTGCAACTGGAGCAAAGGTTTCATCATAGTCAATCCCTTCCTGTTGTGAATAACCTTTAGCCACAAGTCTAGCCTTGTTTCTTGTAATCACATCTTCACTGTCAGTCTTGTTTCTGAAAACCCACTTTGTACCTACAATTGATCTATTCTTTGGTCTAGGTACAAGTGTCCAGACTTCATTTCTTTCAAATTCATTTAACTCTTCTTGCATTGCTGTAATCCAATTAGCATCTTGAAGAGCTTCCTCCACCTTCTTTGGTTCTGTTTGAGACAAGAAAGCATGATACAGACACTCATTATTTGTTGCACTTCTAGTTCTCACACTAGCATCAGGATCTCCAATTATGAGATCAGGTGTGTGTGCCTGTGTCCACTTTCTTGTTGTTGGTAAGTGGTTTCTTGCATCATTATTGGATCCTCCCCCTTGATCCATGCTCTCCTTATTCATAAGTTGACTTTCTGCAGCATCTGAGGCTCCCCCTGAATTGGATGGCTCAGAGTTTGAACTGTCAGAGTTTGAATCAGTTTCCTCAACTGACTCATTTTCTGTGTCTTGTTGAGCTTCTTCACGCTCCCCCTCAACTGGTTCTCTATTTTGTTCAATTTGAGAATTTTCAGTTTCTCCAGTATTTACCAGTAGAGGTTCAGAGTATGCTTCGTCAGAGTTTGTCAGACCAGCTTCATCAGAGTTTACATCATCAGAGAATAAATCTTCATTTTCAAAACGTAGTTGATCATATTCATTTTCATCTTCAAGTCCAGTTATTTTCTTGTCATCAAATGACACATGTATGGATTCCATGATCACTTTAGTTCTCAGATTGTAGACTCTGAATGCTTTTGTTGACAATGGATAGCCAACAAAGATTCCTTCATCAGCTTTTAACTCGAACTTGGTCAACTGTTCAGGATGAGTCTTCAACACAAAGCATTTGCATCCAAATATATGAAAATATTTCAAATTTGGCTTCTTATTTTTCACCATCTCATATGGTGTTTTCCCATGCTTGTTGATCAGTGTAGCATTTTGAGTAAAACAAGCAGTTTGAACAGCTTCTGCCCAGAAATAAGTTGGCAATTTTGCTTTTTTCAAGCATAGTTCTGGCTGCTTCAATTAAAGTTCTGTTCTTTCTTTCAACTACACCATTTTGCTGTGGAGTTCCAGGTGCAGAAAATTCTTGTTTCACTCCTCTTTCCTTGCAGAAAGCTTCCATGATTGAGTTTCTGAATTCAGTTCCATTATCACTCCTTATAATTTTCACTTTGTGCTGTGATCCTTTGTCCAGTAGGTTTACATGATCCATCAGAGTTTGAGCAGTTTCATCCTTCTTTGATAAGAAATACACCCATGTATATCTAGTATATTCATCAACAATTACTAGAGCATATTTCTTTCTGCCCATAGACATCACATTCACTGGTCCAAAGAGATCAACATGTAGAAGATGATAAGGTTCCACTACTGAAGATTCAGATTTGCTCTTGAAAGATGACTTCCTTTGCTTGGCCTTTTGACAAGAATCACACAGACCATCTAAGCTTAGTATTGACTTTGGAAGTCCCCTTACAAGATCTTTTCGTATAAGTTCATTGATGTTGTTCAAGTTTAGATGAGAGAGCTTCTTATGCCATTTCCAACTCTCTTCATTTGACATTCTTGCAGACAGACACACTGTTTTTCCATCAGAGTTTGTTACCAAACTTGCTTCATAAATATTGTTGCGCCTGTGTCCAACTAAAACAACTTTTCCAGTAGATTTACTGATAACTTCACAGTTTCAGTATGAAAATCTACATGGTTTCCTCTGTCACAGATTTGACTCACAGATAGCAGATTATGCTTGAGTCCTGAGACTAGAGCTACATTAGTGATGATGACACTTCCAAGATTAATATTGCCATATCCCAGAGTGTGTCCTATGTTGCCATCTCCATAGGAAACCTTTGGGCCAGCCTTCTCCTCAAAGTCTGATAGCAGGGCTTTATTTCCAGTCATATGTCCTGAGCATCCACTGTCCAAGATAAGTGTGCTCTCTTTTATACCCTGCAATCACAAACAAACACTAAGTGTTAGTTTTAAGGACCCAGACTTGCTTGGATCCTTTGTCTTTCTTAACAGTGTTAGCTTTTGCAGCGGAATCACTATCAACAGAGTTTAAACTAACATTGTCAGACTTTACACTTGCAGAGTTTGCCCTAACCCACTTTAAGTTGGGCTTTGGCTCATAATAGTTATGATAAATAGCATGATAACTCTTACAAGTATAAATAGAATGCCAAGTGCTCCCACAATGTGTGCATAAGGTCTGTGGTTTAACCCTTACATAATCATTCTTTACTCCTGATGTAGAAGGTAAAGAATTAATATGTTTGTTCTTATTGCAAAATCTAGCAAGATGATTAGAACTACCACAATTATAACATGTTTTCCTTGAAGCACCAGCAGTAGGCAAATGATTATTTCTATTATTTATGCATATCTTTCCATTCCTATTCTTCTTGGACCCTTTTGGTTTCATAGCAGACTTTACCTCTTTGAGCTTATGATTGAACTGTTTTCCTGTCATCAAACCAACATTAACCTGTTTTTCACAAGTTTTTACTGGCTTTCTAACAGCTTCTATTTCCATAAGATTTTCTGTTATAATATTTTCCTGTCTTTCACAGGTTTCATCTGATTCCATATCAGCTTCTCTTACTACAACAGATTTTAACTTATTGGTTTCTTGAACAAATTTCACAGGTTTAAGTTGTGGTTTAACCTTAACCTTGTCTTTAAACCTAAGTTCATCATTTTCACAATAGCCTAAACCTACAGAATCTGTCTGAAACACTTGATGAGTGTCTCTTCCAGAGTTTGTCCAAGTCTTGATTATTTTTCTTTCTTTTTCTAGATCAGATTCTAGTTGCTTATATCTTTTGAGCAACTCCTGTTCAACATAAACATCATCATCTCTTTCTTTTTGAATCTGCTTCATATTTTCAAGTTCTCCTTCAAGAAACTTGTTTCTATCTTTAAGACTAAGATTCTCATATTTAATTCTCTCATTCTCTAAAGTCTGATCCCTATAACTAACATGTACGCTTTTCAGATATACTCTTAATTCAGATATATTATCAGTATCATAAGCATAAGTAGTTAGGGGTACCTTATTTTCAGATGATTCAGTCTCATCTTTGACAGTTGCCATAAGAGCATAATTTACTCCATCATCAGAGTCTGAAGTATCTGCCCAGTCTTTCCCTTTAGAGATGAGTGCTTTCTCAGATTTGCCTTTCTTGCACTCTGGGGCATAGTGACCCATCTCCTTACACTTGTAGCACTGGATTTCAGATTTATCCTTCTTGCCAGACTTGGTCTCCCTTACATCAGACTTTCTAAAACTTTTCCTTTCAGAGTTTGAATCTTTCCTTGAGAATCTCTTTCCTTTCTTGAAGTTCTTGAATCCCATCTTCTTGAAGGTTTTTACCATCAGTGCAGCCATTTGCATCATCTGTTCTTCATCATCCTCAGAATCAGAAGCTTCATCAGAGTTTGAGTCATCATCAGAGTTTGATGACTCACTTTCAGATTTAATGACTAAAGCCTTTCCCTTGGCTTTCTTCCTTGATGATTCCTTCTTGATGGGCTTCTCCTCAACTTTGAGAGCAACAGATTTTGTCTTCTTGCTTGATCTTCTGTTTCTTTGTTCTATTTCCAATTCATGAGTTTTCAGTAACCCATAAATCTCATCAAGTTCAGTTTCAGCAAGTTCGTAATTATCTCTTATAGTTGTTGTCTTCAAATCCCATCTTTCAGGTAAAGATAAGAGAAATTTGAGATTTGATTCTTCAAGATCATATTCTTTATCAACTAGAGATAAATCATTCAGCAGTTTACAGAATCTGTCATATGTCTCAGTCAAGGTTTCATTAGCTCTTGAGTCAAAGTGTTCATACTCCTGAGTGAGTATTGTTTTCCTGTTCTTCTTTATAGCAGTGGTTCCTTGACACCTGACTTCCAAAGCATCCCAGATTTCTTTTGCAGTTTTGCAACCAATTACTCTGTTAGACATAACATTATCTAAAGCACTGTGGAGAAGATGTCTAACCTTTGCATCTTTTGCAATTGATGAGATGTCCTCAGGAGTCATATCTTTCTTTTCCTTTGGAACAGTCTTTTGTTCTTGACCATCAACAACAGGAGACAATTTAGTCGGCATATGAGGACCATCATTGATTCTGTCAAGATATTCTGGATCTGTAGCCTCCAGAAACATGGTCATCTTCACCTTCCAAATTGGATACTCCACTGGCCTGAGGATTGGAACCCATCTTTTGTAGAGAACTTCTGGAATAGATTTGATGCATCTTCAGGATTATCAATAATCACGTCTTCATCACCTTCAGGAATTGTAGCAAGAATTTGTTCATGACCAGGCATCAAGATTTGATTACCTGTCAAGATTTGTTCTTCCGTCAGGATTTGAGATTGCACCAATGTTCTTACTGTCCTTACTGCAGAATCAGAAACATGAGTTGACTGCATTGTTTGACTTTGAGAAGTTTGAATTGTCTTCATAACAGCAGCATCAGAGGTTTCTCCTTGTAGAATTTTGTCACCACCATCATTTCCAGTATCATCATCATTATTTCTCAATACTAGATCAGGGGTACATTTTGTCTGACTTACCTTCTCCCCCTTTTTGACATCAGCATTTGACAATATATTCAAAATTAAGGCAAGAGAGGCTTGAATGTCAGTTACCTTTGTATCCGGAGAATCAATCCTTCTGTTGATGGAGGTTTGTTCAGAAACAACAGATTTCACTTGGGATTCCACTATCCTCAGTTGAAGAGCAATGGGCGCCTTTGTAAAACTCATAGAAATATCTTCCATCACCAACTCAGTTGCAGCTTTGACAGAATCAATCTCATGTTTCAGGCTTTTAGATAAAAGAGTTGTATCATTCAGATGATTCTTCAAATCTGGATTCTCTATCATCTTCACTGTAATAACCCCAAATTTTGGACTTAGATAAATTTTTTTGATGAATAGTAAATTTGCTGATGGAAAATTTTTCAGACCACACTATTTGGATGATATAGAATTAATGTTTCGAGGTTATATTATTGATGTATAGGAAGAATAAGTGAATGTAAATGCAATCAGAATCAGGAGATTCCAACAATAAATTTTGTTCACTATTCATCGGACAATCAAGGATTTATTGATTTGATCGTTTTGAGAAAATATGTAGAATGAGAAATCTAGGATCATATATTAAACCAAGGTAGTGGAAAGATCAAGGAATTATTCCCTAGCTTTGGTACAGAGAAACGTTTTTAAAATCATTTGAAACTATCGCAAAACAAAAGCGTAACAAATTATGGATTAAACCCTAGCCAAAGGAGGAGTATTATATAAGATCATCAAGTGCAATATATAAAAGGATTGAGGATACAAATTATGACATAAGCATGATGCAAGAGGATGACAAGATGATGACCAAGTGATGACAAAGTGGTGAATCACCACCTTGTCACCACTTTCACCACAACAACACAATCAAAGATGATGTGTCTTGGATGACAAAACCAAATAAAGACCACACAATTATATGGCTGGTATTTAGCATCATTTGGACAAAGAAAAGAAAAGAAAAAGCAAGCAACTATCCATCTCCCTCATTTCTCAGATTTTCTGCCCAGCATGAGCAAGGAGCAAAGACAAATTAATAACTCAAGTTCTACTCATCCTAAAATCACCAAATGGGAACCATAGCTCCCTCACTATATACCCAAGGTACGTTCAAAATTTCATGGCCATCAAAGAAGTGTAGCATGGTTAAATATTGGATCAAAGTTGAGGCATGAATAGTAAAACTCATAAGATCTTGTTTTGTTTTGATGTTTTTAGGTTTGATTAGCATAGTTAAGGAGCAAGGAAGGATATACCATCCATATATAGCCTTTGTTAAGTTCCAAGGAAGGTATAAAACTTCTTCCCTTTTTGAGATTATGCTAGATCTAATAGTTATAAGTGGTTGTTTAAGAGTTATGTAGTAATGAAGCATGTATGCATGATTTTAAGTATGTTTAATGGTTGATTTGTGGAAAAACTTATGAACTAGAGCATGACCATGTTTGGACAGAAAAGTGTAGTATTAACTTGAGGTTTGATTGGTGGTTGGTTGATTGTGGATTGGTTATTGTAGTGAGTGTTTAAAAACACGGGAATCGCGTTTAAGCGCCGTTACCATGTCGAATTTTACTTAGGTAGTTTGGACAGAGATCACGAATACTCTAAAGGGCATAAACATAACGTTTCTGCCCTTGAACATGTAGACCCTGTTTCCTAGTTTGTTTTAGCGAAAGAATCGCATCGTTTTGATTTACGGTTTAGGAGAAACGTCCGTTTTAGTGAAAGCAGTTTCACGTAACTAAGTGGTTCCATTATATGAACTTTGAGATTGTGATCAAGCCCTTTAAAAATGGAATTAGGTCATGATATTAAAATTGATACTAACATGGACAGTTAGTAAGTGAATAGAGAAGGTTTCGTGTTAAAATGATGATTTTTCGATTTTATAAAAATGTCGGAACCAAAGAGGCGCGAGGATGAATGGTTTCTGCACTCTACTAACTTAAACTGCTGCTCTCGGGATTTTCATCCCCTGAACCAGAAAAACATTTGCAAACATTTTGTTCTATTCTTTCTCAAGATCGCGCACGCGAAAACGGTGTGTCATTTCGATTAACGGTTAAGGAGATATGAGTGTTTTAGTGAAAGGCGTGCGAATAGTAACTTTCCGTAGCTCATCCAAGTTTGAGAATACATTTCACCAAGTGAAACCCCTGTTTTGAGATCGAAACTTTTATGATAAATATTACAAATACTCAAGATGATTTTAGAAGTGGTCTCGTATTTAAATACGAGTTTTCGGATTTATTCAAAGTGTTAGAGTACGAGTCGCGTAATAGTAACTTTATGAAAAGTCAACTCTAGAGTACTACTTTGACCAACCATTGCGACTAAGATAAAAGGAGTATTTCGAGTCGATTAAAATATGAACCTTGTTGAGGAATAACGTAATTACATAATGTGTTTAACATATAGTTGACTTTAAATGAGTGTTATGAGCGAATGATTACGTTAGGGGACTGATCGAGTATTTCTTTGTTTATAGATTTGCGACAAGACTCGAACCCCTAATACTAAGGACTCAAGGCAAGTTTTCTCATCCCATGCTGTATTTTAAAGTACAATATTATGATATTATGCATATGTTAGATGCATGCTTTCAAACCTCACATCGTATATAGATGTGATGGTATTAAAAATGATGAGATGTGATGTATGCATATGATAGATGCATGCAAGTTTTCAAACCCTACCCTATATAATGATGCTGTTATGATATATGTTGTGGTATTGCTATATATGCTGCTTTAATGCTGTGAAATGACTTATAAACTGTTTTTGCTTTTAATAAAAAGTGGTATAAGATATAAGGTTTATATGCTAGATAAATACTAGATATAAACCAAGGTTAAAGATTAAAGACTCTAAGTATAGAGTACTTGTACGATAGTTTTAAAACTTAGACCGGGAGTCAAAGTATTATTTTATTTTAATCATACTGTCAGAAGCTGGAAGGTTCCAGGGACAGTTATATTTCTAAAGATTTATTAAATATTTCAATATCTATATTATTGGATATTTAAGGTGAGATATTTAAATAATATTATAATAAATATTATTTTAATATTATTTTAATTAAGTGAATATTATTTTGAATATTCACTTAAATGTTTTATATTGAATAATAATTCAATACTTATTATTTGAAGATTATTTAATTAAGTGAATATTACGTTAAAAATTCACTTAAGTGGTTTTATATTGAATATTAATTTAATAATTATTATTTGGGTATTTATTAAATATTCCAAATATGATTTAAAAATCATAGAACCTTATTATATGATTAAAGGTTCTATTATTTACACAAAAATACAAATTTCTGATTTTCAGAAAAGATATTAAAATAGAGATTCCCAACTATTATCTTAAGATAGTTAAAGGTAATTAAATGCGGATAGTGTTTTCCAACTCATCGAAAATTTGGGAATCTAGTTCAAGAATTCGAGGACAGAGTTTTACTTCCACTGTTCCTCTAGAATATCTATAACTAGAGGATGGCTCCCCCATTCAAGTAAAGTATTTCAAACTTGCTAAACTCTGAAATTTCAATAAACTCCCTGGTCATAATTCCCAAAATAAGTAGTAATCATCGGTAGTTTCGTTGACTAATGTCAACCCACACTTTGACTTACTCCGTTCAATTACTCTGGAGTAAGGTATTCTGAACGGTTACAAGGTTTTCACAAGTATTTTTACTTGGGAAAAATGGAATTAAATTCCGATTTCCGTTTCATTAATATTTTTCATCATGGGAATTGGAAAGGCCTACACGGCAATGAAATAGGTGCCGGGGTAGTGCCAAAATTATCAAGGCTTACCCGGTGACGAAATAGGCCCGAGGTAGTGATCTCTTGCGTGTTAAGGCTTACCCGGTGACGAAATAGGCCCGAGATAGTGATCTCTTAGCACAGTGGCCCGTATGCGGTCAGGGTGATAACCGAACAGGAAGTCGTCCTTCTACTAGTAGAAAAGTTAAGTTGCGATATAACGGCTGATCACCGTGTATCGTGTATTCCAGTATATCCCCTTCTTCCACTTGGAATTGTGCTGCACATTGTAACGAAAGCCTAGGTGCTGAGTTACCGATAATGTGACAGAAATTGAACAATGATGTTCCGTGTATAGTATTTGAACTACATTGCATGTTCTGACGAAAAGAGTATCCAATATATCATTCTATATACGAATGAGGTTTTAAAAGCTTTCAGCTATGATATCAGCCCACATATATGATTATGTTGCTATATATTATTGTCGAGCTATAGTGCTCATTCTTGCTTCTTTTATATATCACAACCCAACAGCTTCAAAAAGGTGTTCATTACTGATATTTTACAGTATTTTGAACAGTATGAGATATCTAAATAGATATGCATGTATATATGTTAAGAAGTCATTTAAGATATACAGTATATTGAATTGTAAAGTATTTTGAATCAATGGATGGGTTTAAGCCTTGATTCCAATATTAATATCTATTTTAAAAAGAGATGTTTTGAGACTTGGTTTATCATCTTGATACCAAGGATCCCTAAAAGGATTTACGAAAAGTATTTGAGTATGATTATAAATCATATGGTATTTTGAACGATATACTATTTTGGGGATAAACCCTAGTAGTTTTTAAACATGGATCCCATATGGATTATCTTCCTAAAAGGTTTAAAGATTTAAACTGGGATAGATTTCTTGCTGAGCACTATTAGCTCATTCTTGCTTTATTAAATCTTTCAGCATGAAGAAAACATTGCCGATTCACCTCGTGTTACGAGAGCAAGGGAATGGAGAGACCACCCTTGAGTTAGTTCAGCAAGATGGATACTGTCGGATTTAGCAGAACAGCTGTAGACTGAGTTAGTAAGAATTGTTTTCGAATAGGTTTGTATTATTAAACCTTGTATAGAATTGTGAGGTCTATTATTTTTAACTTCAGGTAGAGGTTGTAAATGATAGATGAGATCCTGGATAGTACATTTGATTTGTAATAACAAATGTTACTTATTGTTGCTCATTTCCAAGGCTATAACTTGTGTGTGTGCGCGTAAGTGATTGGGGTCTTTTGGAGTTATATTATTAGAATGTTGTAAGTAATGCAGGTATTATATAATTGATGGAGTGTGACAACCCAGATTCCTGACCCCGGATCTGGGGATGTTACATTCACTGCATCATAAGCATGATCCAAGGCATATGGATAGCTGAAAGATTCATCAGACCTATACTATTCATTTTCCCATTGATGCCTTTTCATTTGCTCAGCAGGATCAATTTCAGAAGGAATAGAAAAGTCTTGTCTGAAGTCTTTTCCAGTAGAAGCCTTGCCAGCCATGAATGTGTTTGACGAACCATAAATAGTTCCAAGACTAGATTTTAGAACTCTGGCAAGTTGTTCCTTCTCATCATTATTTTCATCATCACTATCATCAGAATCATCATCATCATCATGAGTAACATCAGGATCAGGAATAGCAATACCTTTCATTTTATCCTGTGAATCTGTGATAGGATGGTCCATTGGTCGTGATCTTAGTGGTTGTATCAAAATTGGTTCAACATCAGGAGCACCACTAGCATCAGGAGTAACATTGTCAGGATTTGATAAGCTTGCATCAGTATTTGTTACTGATGGTTCTTGTGTAGCATGAGGTTCTGAAGCTGCTTCAACACTTTGAGTTGGAGGTTCTTGTGTGCTTCCCTCATTGACAGTGTCCTCGACCAATCTTTGAACATCATCTGCACCAGAAATCCCTTGAGCATTGTCAGGAAATTTCTCAGAAACTGTAGCTTGGCCTGCATCTTCACTTTGAGAAGATGGTTCTTGTGTGACCATTCCAATTGCTAAGCCTTCACCCAAACTTTGATTGAGTGGTTCTTGTGTGGCTGGATCATCAGTAAGAGCTGTTGAACCACTTTGAGGTCCAGGTTCTTGTGGGCTTGATCCCTTCAATTTCTTCTTTCTAGAAAACACTAACTCTCCTGCTTTCCTTAGCTTTTCCATTGGATGTTTAATCCCAAGATTGGAAGCAGCAGCACCATACTTCTCCCATGAAATATCAACATGTCTTTTTGTTGGAGAGTCATGTGCTGGAGAGTCTGAAATAGTAACCACTTGACTTGGTGCAGCATCAAGAATACTAACATCAGGATTTGCTTGAGCAGCTGAACTTGATTGCTCATTAAGAATAGAAGTGTCCTGTACATCAGTATCCTGCTTCTTTTCAAAAGGAATATGATACCTGCTCTTAGATAATTTCCTTTTCTTCCGTGGCTCTGATGATAATACCACAGCTTCAATAGCAGTATCAGAAACTTCCTTATTCACATTCATTATAGAGGATATAGGTAAATCATCCTCTGAATCAGTCTCATCCCTGAGCACTAACTTCCTTTTAACAGAAACAGCCTCAACACCCTTAGCAGCTTTCTTCACCAGGACCCCTTGTACACCCCCTTGTAACTTCTTTTTAGTGAGTAGTGTAGAAGAAAAATCCTTTGAACCTGATTGTCTTCCTGACACATCAGTTCTAGCTGATTTCTTTGATTTTACAACTAAAGTCTTTTGAGAGACATTAGAGGTGGTTGTTGACTGTTTAGACTGTTTGGGATGAATGCTTGGGTTAGGAACAAGGTGTGATTGGCCTTGCCCCATAGCATGAGAAAGTAATCCATAACAAGTAGGCATTTTCTGATGTAAGAAAAACCTAACCTCATCAGGAATAAAAGAATTACCAATAAAACCATTTGCCTTATCACTGTTGACTAAGGACTTAATATTATTCTCAGTAATTCTATAGATTGGTAGAACTACATCATCCTCAAAAATAACATTAGGACATAAGTGATTAAATATCAATTGTAAAAATCTAAGAAAACAGACAAAACCTAACTTATCTGATTTCCTATCACTTAAAGCTTTTAAGATAAAAGATCCATAATCAAACACTGTAGAATGGATAAGAGAGTACCCAATTTTGAGAGATCCTGATGGAAGAGCATCAAAATTTGATTTCTTGTTCAGGAAACAGCGGCTGATTGTATCAAAGAAGAAATTTCATTCTTTCTTAAGCTTTGTCCTAAAGAGGTTCCCATACCTCTTTACTTCACCATTGTAGCCCAACTTTGTAACAAACTCAAAGGGAGTAGAGTCTGAAACATTATCAGGAATAGCATCACCAAGAACAGGTAAATGCAGTGCATCCTCCACAATTGCAGGAGTCACATAGTGAGTAACCCCATCATATTCAAAACTCATCAAGATTGAGTCAGAATGCCCTTTGTCAAAAGTAACTGAGTTCCACACCTGCATAACTGACTTAAAAGAAACACTTGCAGGTTCTGTTAAAGCAAACTTCAATGGGCTTGAAGCTAGAAAATCTTGGATAATGTGAAACTCATTGGGTAATTCCTGATGGTCTAGAATAGCTACAAAATTATTAGTGGCAAACGTAACACCACTAACCACAGTCTGTTTGTTTATGAATGATGAAGACGCCATTAAAACAGTATCAAAAACTTGAGAATTGAGATTTAAAAATTAGGGTTCTTGAACGCAGAGAGAGAAATAAGATGAAAAACTGATGAAGAGAGAGTAATTAGAGATTTAGCAAATCAAACATATTTTGTTAAAACAAAATATTACTCTCAATGACAGGTGGCAAAATATGATTTGTGCAAAAATGATTAGTGGACAAATTACGTGTGTATTTAAACATAACTGCACCGCTTTTTATGTGTATCTATCAGTGTGACACACGCGCGCATACAGTTGTCCAAAACTCAAACGTTTCTCATCAGAAACTGATGAAAAATCAGGCACAAATTAAGCAATGAAATACTGACCTGTACATCAGGATTGACCAGTTGACTTCCCGTCAGGATGGAGTCCTATCAGGATTTGATCAAAATTACTTACCTTTCTGAATGACCATCAGGATTTGACATTCATCAGGATTTCTTCTCTGTAGCTTTTCTCAGAAATTCTCAAAGTTCATCATTCCAAGTTCATTCACCAACTTATTGAATGTAGCTTCAGGCAGTGGCTTGGTGAATATATCAGCTAGTTGTTGATCAGTAGGAACAAAGTGAAGTTCAATAGTTCCTTACAGAACTTGTTCTCTTATAAAATGATCTCTAATACTGATGTGTTTAGTAAGAGAATGTTGAACTGGATTTCCTGTCATTGCAATAGCACTTTGGTTATCACAATAAATAGGGATTTTTGAGTATGACAGGTCATAATCTAACAACTGATTTCTCATCCACATTATCTGAGCACAACAGCTTCATGCAGCTATGTACTCAGCTTCTGTTGTTGAAGTAGAGATAGACTTTTCCTTCTTACTGAACCATGAAACTAGTCTACCACCCAAAAACTGACAGCTTCCTGAAGTACTTTTCCTGTCTATTTTGCATCCTGCAAAATCAGCATCTGAATAACCACACAAACAAAAATCTGATTCTCTTGCATACCAAAGGCCAAGTGAAGGAGTGCCTTTGAGATATCTAAAAATTCTTTTAACTGCAATCAGATGAGGTTCCCTAGGTTTTGCTTGAAATCTTGCACACAGACAGGTTACAAACATGATATCTGGTCTACTTGCAGTGAGATACAACAATGAGCCAATCATTCCTCTGTAGTGAGTTACATCTACCTCAGTACCTTGATCGGGATCAAGTTTGGTAGCTGTAGCAATGGGAGTACTTGCAGTAGCACAATCTTCCATGTTAAACCTTTTCAACAAATTCTTTGTGTATTTTGACTGATTGATAAAAATACCATCATCAGTCTGTTTAACTTGAAGACCAAGAAAATAACTCATTTCTCCCATCATGCTCATTTGGTATCTTGACTGCATAAGCTTGGAAAACTTTTCACACAGCTTATTGTTTGTTGACCCAAAAATGATATCATCAACATAAATCTGAACTAAAAGCAAATCCTTACCATGATTCAAATAAAATAGAGTTTTATCAATAGTACCTCTTTTGAATCCACTTTCCAATAAGAATTGAGCTAAGGTTTCATACTATGCTCTTGGAGCTTGCTTTAGTCCATAAAGTGCCTTATCCAATCTGTAAACATGATTTGGATATTTTGGATCAATGAAACCAGGAGGTTGTTCAACATAGACTTCTTCCTCCAGTTCACCATTTAAGAAAGCACTTTTCACATCCATCTGGAAAACTTTGAATTTCTTATGAGCTGCATATGCCAGAAAGATTCTGATGGCCTCTAGTCTTGCAACAGGAGCAAAAGTTTCATCATAGTCAATTCCCTCTTGTTGAGAATACCCCTTTGCAACTAGTCTTGCTTTTTTTCTGATAATTACACCATCTGAATCAGTCTTATTTTTGAAAATCCATTTAGTACCAACAATAGATATGTTCTTTGGTCTTGGTACCAGTTTCCAGACTTCATTCCTTTCAAATTCATTCAATTCTTCTTGCATTGCAATAACCCAATCAGCATCTTTAAGTGCATCTTCAACTTTCTTTGGCTCCTCCTTTGACAGAAAGTTATTATATAGACATTCATTTTGAGTTGCACTTCTTGTCTGAACACCTGCATCGGGATCTCTAATTATCAAATCAGGAGTATGACTTGCAGTCCATTTCCTTGCTGATGGTAAGGCATTCCTTGATGTAGATGCTCTCCCTGGATTGGTGTTATCTTGATTTGAATAATTTGCTTCTGTAGAAGCTCCCCCTGAAATGTTGCTATCTCCTCCTGATGAAGTGTCAGGATTATCACTTGAATCAGTATCTGAAGAATTCTGCCCTGATGATTGAGTTGACTCTGAACTTGTAGTAGAATGTTGTTGCTCCCCCTCAACATTAGCACTACTAGTTGTATTACTATTGTTTTGATCATCAGAATTAACATTTGAAGTGTCATCAGGATTTGATGTGTCATCAGGATTTGGTGACTCATCAGGATCTGATGAACTGACAGGATCTAATTCATTTTCTTCAGGTTCCTTGGTAGCTTCATTTTCAAAAACCAATCTATCATGTGAGTCTTCATTCAATCCAATTATCTTCTTATCATCAAAAGATACGTGTATTGACTCCATGACAGTCCTTGTCCTCAAATTAAAAACTCTGAAGGCTCTTGATGCAGGATAGCCTATGAAAATTCCTTCATCAGCCTTAGTGTCAAACTTTCCTAGCTGTTCAGGATGAGTTCTGAGAACAAAACATTTACAGCCAAACACATGCAGATGCTTCAAACTTGGTTTCTTCTCCTTGAGAGATTGATAAGGAGTAACACCATGTCTGTTTATCAATGTAAGATTTTGAGTATAGCATGTTGTGTTGACTGCTTCTGCCCAGAAATATGTAGGTAATTTTGCTTCTTCCAACATAGTTCTGCCAGCTTCAATAAGAGTTCTATTTTTCCTTTAAACTACTCCATTTTGCTGAGGTGTGCCAGGAGCAGAGAATTGTTGAATAATTCCTTTGTATTTACAGAACTCTTCCATCTTTGAATTCTTGAATTTAGTACCATTATCACTCCTCAGTATCTTGACTTTGTACTTTGTGGTTGTCTCAATCATTCTCATATGATCCAACAGTATTTCAGGAGTTTCATCTTTTCTCTGCATAAAGTACACCCAGGTGAATCTAGAATATTCATCAACAATTACAAGAGTGTACCTTTTCTTACTGATGGACATAATGTTGACTGGTCCTAATAGATCAAGATGCAACATGTGATATGGTTCTTCAATATAGGATTCTGATTTACTCTTGAATGATGTCCTTCTTTGTTTAGCTTTTTGACATGCATCACAGAGTCCATCAAGAGTATATAACACTTTTGGTAATCCTCTCACTAAATCTTTCTTAACCAACTCATTGATATTGCTGAAGTTGAGATGAGAAAGCTTCTTGTGCCAATTCCAACTTTCATCTACTGAAGCTTTACTGATGAGACATGTAGGGGAGTCATCGGTATTTGAGAGAATATTGGCTTCATTAATGTTACCATGCTTGTAGCCAGTCAACGCAATCTTTCCTGTTTCTTTGCTGACTACTTCACAATGTGTGGAATAGAAGTTGACATGATAACCTCTGTCAGTGATTTGACTAATACTCAACAAATTGTGTTTTAGTCCCTTCACTAGAGCTACTTTTTCAATGACGACATTTCCAATGATTATATTGCCATATCCCAATGTATGTCCAATGTTGCCATCTCCATAAGACACAATTGGGCCAGCTTTTTCCTCATATTCTGATAACAGGGCTTTGTTTCCAGTCATGTGCACAGAGCATCCACTATCCATGACTAACACATTTTTCCTTTTTCCCTGCAATCAGAATAGAAACAGACTAGTTAGATAATTTAGGAACCCATACATGTTGGGTTCCTTTTCCATGCAATTTATTAATTTTAGCAGAAGAAGACTTTTTGACTTTAGCAGTCCTGACAGGATTTATTCCATTAGGATTTGCTTTGTCAGTATCAGTATTAACAAAAGTATGCTTCACTATGACATTATCAATTCTACCAGACTTTGTACTATTATCAAACTTATGCAATGGATCATAAAAGTTATAGTACAAATCATGATAGTCTTTACAAGTATAAATAGAATGCCATATACTACCACAATGAAAACAGGAATTCTGTGGTTTAAAAAATACTGATCTACTCCTTGCATCAGAAATAGGAATTTCAGTACTTTTCTTTAAACTCTTTTTACAATCAATAGCAAGATGATTAGAGTTACCACAGTTAAAACAACATTTCCTAGGTGCATTTGGGATATACTTATAACCATTCTCTTTATTGATCCCAATCTTACCATTCCTGTTTCTCTTAACAGTAGCTTCCTTTTTCTTATCTGTAACCTCATAGATTTTATCCTTGAGTTGTTTCTGAGACAGTAAACCTACATTCTTAGTAACTTTATTCAAGACAGGTTTAGACTTAATGACTTTAACACTTTGATCAGAAGTAGATCCCTTTTCAAAAGTTGAATTGGAATCCTTACCAAAAACAAAATTAACAGGAATAATCTTAGATTTGGTTTTGTCTATTACATGTCTATAGGTTTTTGGACTAACTGTCTCATCAGCAACAATTTTCTCTTTCAATTTCTTATCTTCATCTGACTTATAACCTAGACACTCTTTCCAATTCTTAGAGGTATTAATCTCATGAAATTTTCTACCAGAGTGTGTCCAAATTCTGATTTTCTTATTAGCATCCTCAAGTTCTTTTTCAAGAGAAGTACATTTAAGTTTCATCTCTAAGTACATGTGTTTAGCATTATCACATTCTATCTGTACTTTTTGCATAAGAGAAAATTCAGCTTCTAAATGCTCATTCCTTTTCCTAAGTTCAGACATCTCAGATAAGATCCTAGTATTCTCAGCAGTTTGACTTCTAAAGCTAATATGCAATGACTTTAGAAAACGTCTTAACTCAGAAGCATTATCAGTATCAAAATCAAAAACAGTATAAAGTACCTTATCATCAGGAATAGCAGTATCATCAGTATTGGCCATTAGTGTATAATTGACCACCTCAGTATCAGATTCTGAGGAAGAGTCCATCAAGTCCTTGCTTGATGTAATGAGTGCCTTTGTCTTCTTGCACTCACTAGCAAAGTGACCCATACCATTACACTTGTAGCATCTAACATTTGACTTGTCAAATTTGCTACCCTTGCTTTCCTTTTTGATATTCTTGTCTTTGTCTGCATTGAAGGTCCTTTTCTGGAAGTTGCCTTGTCTCCTAGCCTTCCTGAACTTCATCCTTTTGAAGCTTCTGACAATCATAGCAACCATCTCTTCAATGTCTGAGTCAGAAGAGTCATCATCAGTATTGGCATCAGGATTGCCATCAGTATCTGATGAACAGTCATCAGGATCTGACTCATCTATTCTTGATTTCCTTCTAGAGACCTCCATAGCTTTTCCTTTTGATTTAGCCTCTGCTTTCAAAGCAATAGATTTTTCCTTGCTGCCTTTCTTATTCTTTCTCTGTTGAACTTCAAGATCATGAGTTCTTAACATTCCATAGACTTCATCAAGAGACACAGTGTTGAGATCATACTGATGTCTAATGATCGAGGTCTGAGTATCCCATTCTTCAGGTAAAGCTCTTAGAAACTTGGTGTTTGAATCTTCAGTTTCATACTCCTTGTCAACTAAAGATAAACTGTTCAGAAGTGTCAGAAATCTATCATATAAATCAGTTAGGCTCTCATCAGGTCTAGCATCGAATTGTTCATATTCTTGAATCAAAAGAGCCCTTCTGTTCTTCTTGAAAGATGCAGATCCCTGGCACTGAGTTTCCAAGCTATCCCAGATTTCTTTAGCAGACTTGCATGCAATCACTCTGTTGGACATGACAGCATCATGACTACTGTGCAGGATGTTCTTTATCTTTGGTTCTCTGAGTACATGAGCTTTCTCTTCTGGAGTCCAGTCACTCTTCGCCTTGACCACATAATGTTCAGGTACAGTTTCTGTTCGTTCTACAATCCTTGTAGGAATATATGGTCCATCACGAATTCTGTCCAGATAGTCAGGATCCATAGCCTCCAGGTACATTAACATCTTTACCTTCCATGTTGGATATTCTGATTTCTTCAGGATGGGAATTTTCATGCTTTCATACTTTGTTGTCGACATCTTAGATCGTATCTGATTCAAATTAAATCAGTTAGCTCTTATACCAATTGTTGCCCAGTAATAAACAATTATAGAAGGGGGGTTGAATACAATTGTATAAGATTCTCGACTTAATAAGATATGAATCACAAATATGAAACAATGATAACAGCTTTATTAAATCTGATATAAAACTGTTACAAACTCTCTCAAGAAATTCTGTGTTCTTGAGAGCTACTACGATACAAAAACTCTCTCAAGAAATTCTGTGTTCTTGAGAGCTTCTAGATTACAAAATACTTGAGTGTTTCAATCTCGTTCTCCTCACCTCACATACATAAATTGAAACCTAAACCTGTGTTTATATACTACACAGCTTCTCTATCAATGATAAGTCTTAACCAATTACAAAGATTGAAATCTATCCTTAATCGATAGCTACATTACTACAAACCAGGAACCGACAGAATAATCTTCCTTATTTAACTAGACTCCAAATATAACTCGAAGTAGGAATCCTGATCAGCTTCCAGTCCTGATGATCAATCCCGATCCCAGTCCTGATATTCATTCTGATCCTGACGACCATGCAATCCTGATGACGTCAGCAATCCTGATCAGTTGAAGTCTAGATCCTGACGATCATTGAATCCTGATCTAACAAAGTATCCGGTGGAGGTGGAACTAGTTCCCAAACTTTGCTACGATTAAATTGATTTAATTCATCTTGCATAGCAAGAATCCAATCCTTGTCTAATAAAGCTTCTTTTGCAGTTTTGGGTTCTACTTGTGATAGAAAAGCTAAGTGACTAGCAATATTTTGTACTTGAGATCGAGTTTGGATTCCTTTGTTTAAATCACCTACGATATTCTCGATAGGGTGATTTCTAACCCAAGGTACATCTGAAGGCAATCCATTTTCGACATCTACTATTTCAAGAGGATTGTTTGGAACAACAATTTCATGATCAAAAGTTTTGATTTGTCTAATAACATTCTCAACGTTATCTTGACAATCTTCTTTTGGATCATTTTCCTCTTCTACTAGATCTTTAAACTTTGAAAGTGGTTTTGATTCATCAAATACTACATTCAATGATTCTTCCACCATTAAAGTTCTAAGATTAAATACCTGATAAGCTTTGCTTGTATTTGAATATCTGAGAAATACACCCTCACTAGATTTTGGGTCGAATTTTGTTAAATAATCTTTTGTATTCAAAATAAAGCATTTACTTCCAAAGACTTTGAAGTAGCTTATCTTAGGAGTTTTCTTAAAATAAAGCTCGTAAGGAGTCTTCATTTTAATAGGACGTAGTAATACTCAATTAAGAACTTGGCAAGCCGTTGACATAGCTTCGGCCCAAAAATATTTAGGTCGACGATACTCATTAAGCATCGTATTTGCCATTTCTTGTAATGTTCTATTCTTCCTTTCAACGACCCCGTTTGACTGAGGCGTATAAGGAGGAGAGAAGTTGTGAGTAATACCATTAGCTTTACAAAAGTTAACAAACTCAGAATTTTGAAATTTTTTGCCATGATCCGTCCTTATATAAATAATAGGCGTTTCTTGTTGAGTTTGTATTCTTTTGCAAAGAGCAATAAACGATTCAAATGCATCGCTTTTTGCTTTTAGGAACTTCATCCACGTATATCGTGAGAAGTCGTCGACTACTACTAGATTAAACGAACAACCTCCCAAACTTTGTACGGGTACGGGTCCAATGAGATCCATATGTAAAAGCTCAAGTGGTCTATTAGAAGACACCATGAATTTGGCTTTGTGAGATGATTGAATTTGTTTGCCAATTTCACATATGTGATCTTTTACGAAATTGAGTTTTGGTAAACCACGTACATTCATTCGAACATATATTTTTGATGAATTTCATGTTAACATGACCTAGACGTCGATGCCATAACCATGGGTCCTCATTTGTGGAAACCAAACACACATTTTTGTAGTTGTTAATGTCACAAGCGTATACATTTTTCTCACGAGGACAAGTGATGACTAATTTTCCTTCTTTATCAAAGACGGAACAATGAGTCAGATAAAATGTAACCTTGAAACCATTATCACATAATTGACTTATCGAAAGTAAATTGTACCTTAGTCCAGTGACTAATTGTACATCACATATTTTAAAGCTTTCGTCTCCAATATCGCCAATGCCAATAATGTCACCTTTGCTACTATCTCCAAATGTTACAATCCCGACGGTTACCTTTCTAATGTTGTTCAACAAAGACTTATTTCCGGTCATATGTCGTGAACAACCACTATCAAGGTACCACACATCTTTCTTAGCAGCAAGGCACACCTACACACAAGATTAATTAAACCTTTTGGTACCCTTCTTACTTGAGGGTCTGGGTGTTAGCACATTATAAGGCAAATGAGAATTTTCATAAACAAATCTAGGCATGGGATAATCATTCACAAAAATAATATCATTTCTAAATGCTAGATTCCTATTAGATATATGATAGGGATTTCTCCTAGGCATATATTTAGAATTACCACGATAAGCATGATTATTATCACTACGAGGAAATATAGTAATAATTGAATCTCTAGAATGATCATTAGCATGGTAGTTCACATTATTTCTAACATAAGCATTATTATTTCTAGGATAAGTATGACGACTTACATTAGCATAATGACCCGATCTACCATTAACATAACTCGTATTTCTAGGCATGGCATTAGCATTTAAATTACGAGCATAACCATAACCATTTGGATTTCTAGCGTTATAACCTTGCTTAGGAACGTTCAAATGTCTAGTATAGTTGGAACTTGTACTAGCTTGATTTTTCACGTTCCTTTGTTGAAAACCAATCAGTTTTTGATGAAAATGAACCTTTGGTTGCTTTTTGTCGTTTTTGACAATATTAGCTTTCTTTTGAGCAACTTTGGTTACATTATTTTTCTTAGAATTTTCACCTTAAGGAATCCACTTATACTTCCCCTTACTTTCACCTTCTTATATGTCCACTTACATTTCAATACGAACATTTAGGTGAAGATGATTTCGGAGAGGTATCCTTCGAGGCTTTAGGAATTTGAAGTTCTCGTTTAGGAGGGGAGTACGCATTATAACCTAAACCTTCCCGGTTAAATGATTCCTTAGAGTTAAATACCATCTTATCAAGTATAGTATTGCTCTTAGTGAATTGTCTAACGGTTTTCTCAAGATTATCCTTTTCGGTTAACAAGATATTAATCTTATTATTTAGAAAAGTTTCTTGATGAGTGATTTGAGCTAAGAGTTTGTTATTTTCATTTTGAAGCCTTTGACTTTCCAAATGAACAGATTTAAGTTCCGAGATTACAAATTCTCGTTCTTTTGATTCGGTTTTGAGCAAGCTAGTAATCCTAGCGAGATCGGAATCCTTTTGTGACATGGTCACTTGGAAATTAAATTCTTTTTCTATAAGGCTTCATGAAGCTCTTCCTCAACATCTCCCGTTAGAGATTGTTCAAGTTCTTTTATCCGTTCACGTAGTGTCTCATTCTCATGAATCAAAGATTCATTTCGAACTTTTAGATTTAATATCTCAACATGGAGATCACTAGTGTTTGTAGATAATTGAAATTTTTCGTTCTCCATCTCTTTGGCTTGAATAATTAAGGAAATATTCTCAACTTCAAGAGTTCGAATATTATCTTTCTTTTCAATATTTTCAATATTCAACCGAGTATTTTAAGATGAGAGAAAATCGTAATATTCCATGTCTTTGACACGAATATCGGTCAAACGAGTGACCTCTTGTTGTAGAGCACTAGTTATATCTCAAAATTTATTCCTTTCGGAAATAATCACGACATACTTTTGGCTAAGTTCATCATGACTCATTTTCAACGTTTTCACAAGATTAATAAGCTCCGAGACATCCAATTTTGTATGGTCTGTTTTAGATAAATCTAAATTATCATTATCACTACTACAAGATGCCGAAATATCTATAGAGTTTAGGCATACCTCTTGGTTAGTAGTGGAGATTTCCATTGGTGTAGCTTCGTCACCAATGGCCATCAAACACAAGTTAACAACTTCCTCACTTTGTTCGGGAGCTTCTTCATCTTCATTTAAGTCCCATCCATTCTCGGCAATCAGGCCTCGACCTTTAGCCAATTTAGGACATTCCTGTTTAAAGTGACCAGGTTATTTACATTCGAAACACAAATCATGTGCTTCTTCATTTGACGGTTCCTTCGGCTTAGGTGGTGTATAATTATTCGAATTATTATTATAAACATTATTAGCTTGTTGAACACCTTTGCCTTTGTTAAAGTTCAAGGTCGGAAAGTTGTTGTTATTCTTATAATTAGGCCTTCTTTTCGAGTTAAACACACGTTGTTGATTACTCGACTTAAGGAATCCTTTTTCGTACCTTTGAGCTTTACTTTGCAAAACTCGACGTAGTTGTCTCGAAAGTAATGCAATCTCTTGTTCATCGAGATTTTGCAATTCTTTGTTTAACTCATCGTCGTTTTCATCTTCATCGATAAGTATTGCCTTTAAGGCCATACTTTTTGTTTTGTCATCCGATTTTGGAATGACTTTGTTCGGAATATTATCTTCCTCGTAAGCACGAAGATTTCCGAACAAGCTATCGATGGAGTATGAATTCAAGTTATGCATTTCTTTGATTGTGGTAACTTTAACTTTCCAACTTGGAGGCAAGGCTTTTAAAATCCTACAATTTTTCTCATTTGTTGTATAATCCTTTCCGAGTTGAGAAAGTTCATTGATAAATCGAGTGAACCTCGTTTCCATATCAATGATGGTTTCACTTTCGAGGAGTTTAAAATTTTCATACTCTTGTTTTAAAGTATCCATTCGGGATTCTTTAATATCTTTTGTACCCTCGTAAGTGATCACCAATTTGTTCCACATTTCTTGTGCGGACTTGCAATTATTAACACGTTCGTAATCTTTTTCTGTAAGTGTAAGAACCATTTCCGCTTTCGCGGCAATGTTCATTCGAATTTCTTCATCGGGAGTATATTCATTCACTTTCTTTTCGACAATATGTTCACCTACTTCTTTCGTAGGTATAGAGACACCATCTTCTATGGCCATCCAAACTTTAACTCCTTGGGATCTAGCATAAATTCTAAATCTTGTTTTCTAAGTAGCAAAATTTATGCCATCAAAAAGAGGTGGTCGAGAACTAGAGAGTCCTTCTCCACAACCGATCGTACTCAAGTACGCCATCAAAAACATGTCCTTTTTACGGTTTATTTAAAGACTATCACAACAGTCTACAAACACGATAAGGATCTATTTTTTTTTGTATTTTCCGATTATCACAATAATCGAAGAACACGGTTAAAAGCACTGCTCTGATACCAATTGATAGGTCCCGTAAGGGTTTAAGATAAGCTAGAAGGGGGAGTTAAATAGCTTATCACCTTTTTAAAATTTAGAGCTTGGCCCTTTTAAAATTCCTTGCCTCTTTTTAAACTTTATTACTTGTAATCAAGTAAATCAAGTGCGGAATAAAAGGAGAGGAAGAAAAGAGAGAGTGACACGATCGATTTTATCCTGGTTCGCGATGGCGCAACCCCTAATGGATTCGCTCACCCCTACTCCAGTCCCCGAGCTCCTCCCCGGACTCGAGATTTTCTCTACTATAAGAAACTCCTTATAGTAGGCGGAGAAGCCTTTACAATCTTAACCACTACTTATTTATCTTGGAGCGAAACACAACTGTAACCTCCTCAAAATAAAATAGCAAAATACAAACTACAAGACTTGTCTTGGAGCGTAACACCTAGTAACCTCCTCAAAGACTTTGTAGTAACCTTTATAGACTATGTACTTCTACAAATTTGCGGGTCTTGAATCTTAGGTCTTAGATCTCGGGTCTTTTCTTTTCCTCACGGTGCAAAGGCTACTAACTCCCCGTTAGTACGCCTAGGACTTGGGTCTTAGAACAAGTATCACCTCACTTCACTTCACCTCACTACAAAGATTAGAATACAAGCTACGAACAAGCAATATAGAAGAGATATATAAAGAGCTCGTGTAAAAACTAGTATGTTACGGTACTAGCCACGAGGGACGCTATTATACGTTAAAGTAATTTATTGGTTATTAATAAAATCCGAGTAATTCACGACGCCAATCGAAAAACTAAAATGCTTTAGTGGTGTGTGCAAGTTGTGTTTAATTATTATTCAACTCACAAGTGCGAGGACCGTGAAAAATCGCTATTATGCGATAACGTAGTGCATAAAGTATATAAAGTGCAAGTAAGTAAATTTATACTAAACACAGACAAGGCAAGCCTTGAATACACACACGAACAAGTAAATAAACGACAAGAAAATATATAAATATATTATATAAATATTCGGCTGAATATTAAAGGCGCCAAATGGAGTGAACTTTGTTTCGTTAAAAACAAGTTCAAGTGAGTCTTGTATCGTTAAGTCCTTGTAAATGATTTTTGATCTCGAAATAAATCAAGGACTAAGTTGAACAAAACTAAAAATGAAACTTTCAATTGATTCTAATATGTAAAGTTTAACCCCTCGAGGTATAAAGAAGATTACTTTCTTTTTAACCACGAATCAAAAGATCGTTTCGAGGCTTTTAAACCCGAAAAGAGCAAATGGGTTTTAAGGACTTTTTTGGAGGAACTTGAATATCTTTTAACTGTTCCTCGTTCAAACCACCTTGCAATCTTTTCAAATACACACTAAACGAATAAACTTCAAGAACAAGTGTGTATAATAACAAAATCGAAGAATGCTTGAATATAAGTTAATATAAGCAAAGATTCAACAAACAAGCACAATATATTAACTATATATTCGGTTATATATATATAAACCAAGGAATATATATATAACCACAAGAGACCAAATTATAACCCTTGAGATCTAAAGATATAATAAGAGAAAAAGCTAGTAACGAAACCTAAAACACACAAAAAGGGTCTCTGGAAAAGTCGCCAGAAAATGGCCAGAAAGGGGGCTTTAAAAACTGACTTTTATGGGATCTTAAGGTTACTTGGAGGCTGCCTAAAAAGGGTCTTGGGGTGGCCTAAGAAAGGGTGACCGAAGGTGTGTGTGGTGGAGCAAGAATGGTGAAGAAAAGCAAGCCAAAATGGTGTAAAACTATGAAATAAAATTGGATTGAGCTATAGAAACGTTTTTGCAACTTTGGGACAGTAGAGAGAGTGTTTCTAAAGCTATTTCTTCAGAATGTGTTTGGCTCTCAAAGGCTTGGAAAAAGAGTTGGGGGTTGGGGGCTTTTCATAGGCCAAAAATAAGCATTTTTGGTTTATTTTAAAAGGAGACAAGCTTTCTTAAATTAGGGGAAAGGTATGTTGAGTATACAACAATGAAACAAAACCCAAAGAGAATAAACCAGAACAATAAAATAAACGACAATCACTCAAGACAAAGATTTACGTGGTTCGGAAATTCCTACTCCACAAACCGCACTAATTTTGTATTGATCTCTCACAACTATGTTGTGTTCTGTTGTGTTCTGATGTGTTGGTGTTTTACAATTACATGAGACTATTTATAAGAGAAAAAACTGGGCCTAAACTAATCAGAGTCTAATTCTAAATTTTTGAAATTACTAACTCTAATTAGAATTCAGATCTGGAAATTCTAACTCAAATCAGAAACCAATTCTGAAATTTGTTAGACTTCACAAACCCAGCAATCTCCCACTTGGAGTCTTACCACATCTTCTCTTCACTCTTGTAAATCTAGTAACACCCAATACTTCGATCAATAACTCTAACTAGTGCAACGCCTTCTCATTAATCAATTCTGAAGGCCAGTTGAAGCTATGCAAAGCTTCAACTTTTCATTGGTAACCACCTTAGTCAACACATCTTCAGGATTCTTTGAACCAAGGATTTTCTTCAAGGACAAAGTACCATTGCTAATCAACTCCCTCGTAAAGTGATATCTCAGCTGAATATGCTTCGTCCTAGCATGAAACACAGGATTCTTCGCAAGATGAATGGAACTCTGAATATCGCTATACAAAGCACTGTCCTCCTGTTTCTTGCCCAACTCTTCAAGAAAATTCTTCAACCAAATCATCTCCTTGTTAGCTTCAGAGATAGCCATATATTCTGCTTCTGTGGTTGAAAGAGCAACACTCTTTTGAAGTCGAGACATCCAACTAACGGCTGTACCACCCAAAGTAAAAATATATCCCGTAGTACTTTTTCTTGTAACCAAGCATCCACCCAAATCTACATCAGAGAACCCTTCCAAGATAACATCTTTCTTGCTTAAACATAATGCAAACTTGGATGTGCCTTTCAAGTAGCGTAACAACCACTTGACTGCTTCCCAATGCTCTTTTCCTGGATTAGACATGAACCTGCTAACAACTCCCACTGCATGAGCAATGTATGTCCTTGTACACACCATAGCATACATCAAACTGCCAACTGCAGATGCATATAGAACTTTAGCCATATCTTTATTGCCTTCATCCGTTTTAGGTGACTGCTTCTTCGTGAGATTAAAGTGAGTTGCCAACAGTGTACTTCTGGTCTTCGCATCCTGGACACTGAATTTCTGCAATAATTTCTCAATATACTTCTCTTGATATAATTTCAAAGTACCTTCAGATCTATCCCTTATGATGCTCATACCAAGTATCTGTTTTTCTGCACCCATATCCTTCATCTCAAACTCTTCAGACATCTGTCTCTTTAGCATGTTGATTTCCCTCATGTTTGATCATGCTATCAACATGTCATCAACATACAACAACAATATGATATAAGATGAATCAAATTGTTTAAAGTAACAACAATGATCCATAGCACTCTTCGTGTACCCATTCTTCATTATAAAGTTGTCAAACTTCTAGTACCATTGTCTTTTGGTGCTTGCTTCAAACCATACAAGCATTTTATAAGCTTGCAAACCAAGTTTTCTTTCCCAACTACCTGAAATCCCTCTGGCTGAACCATGTAGATATCTTCATCAAGATCACCATGTAAGAACGCGGTCTTAACATCTAGTTGCTCTAGATGTAACTCCTCTGCAGCCACAATGCTTAGCACAAGTCTAACTGTAGTCATCTTAACAACCGGAGAAAATATATCAATATAGTCAATACCTTTTTTCTGTTGATATCCCTTGACTACTTACCTTGCCTTGTACCTTTTGCTGCCATCAGGTTCTTATTTGATCCTAAACACCCACTTATTCTGTGAAGCCTTCTTTCCTGCTGGTAATTCCGTTAAAGATCAAGTCTCGTTCTTCTCAAGAGAATTCATCTCTTCTTCCATGGCTGATTTCCACTTAACTGAATAATCCACCTGAACTGCCTCTGAATAACACTGAGGCTCTCCATCCTCGGTCAATAACATGTAATATGCTGAAGGAGAAAATCTTTGTGGCGGCCTCACAGTTTTGCTAGATCTTTTTACCTCAGCCTGTGGAGTAACTGAACCTGTCTCATCAGCATTCCCAGAACTCACACTATTTTCTGCAAGATCTTCTTCAGTAATATTTTTAAGCGCTGCTTTCTCTTTTTTAGATTGTTCCTTTGTAAACTCGGAATCGACTGCAAGCTTATCCTTGTACACCGTATTTTCATTAAAAGTAACATCTCTACTTCTAACGACCTTCTTCGTTAGTTCATCCCAGAAACGGTAACCCATATCATCTGAGCCATAACCAATGAAGATACACTTCTTTGCTTTCGGATCAAGCTTGTCTTTGTCTGCATCTTTAACACGCACATAAGAAACACAACCAAAAACTCACAAGTGTGAAAGATTTACCTCTTTTTTCTGCCGCTCTTCTTCAGGAATCTTGAACCCCAAAGGAACTGAAGGTCCTCTATTTATGAGATACGATGTTGTGCTAACTGCATCTGCCCAAAAAATCTTCGGCAACCCTACATGTAACATCATACTCTTGGCCCTCTCATTCAAGGTTCTATTCATGCGCTCTGCAACACCATTCTGTTGCGGTGTCTCTGGAATAGTTTTAATCATTCTAATCCTGTACTCTGCGCAATAGCTTTTAAACTCATCACTACTATACTCACCACCATTATCTGACATCAAACTCTTAACCTTCAAACCGGCCTGGTTTTCAACTTCAGTCTTCCACTTCTTGAAAGTATCAAACACATATGATTTTTTCTTCAAAAAATAAAGCCATGCCTTTCTAGTGGAATCATCAATGAAAGTGACATAGTAGCGAGATCCTCCCAACGATGCAACTGTTGTTGGACCATATACATCTATATGAACTAGCTCTAACTTCTTAGCCTTCGGGGTCCTCCCTGATTTTGTAAAAGTAACTCGTTTCTGCTTTCCAAGAAGACATGGCTCACAGAACCCAACTTCCACATTCTTCAGCTCTGGAATCTTCCCCTTCGAAGTTAACAGCTTCATACCCTTTTCACTCATATGACCAAGTCTTTGGTGCCACAAAGTTGAAGACCCAATCTCATCAGCAATTGCATTTGCTTCATAGCTAGATTGTTCAACTATGTACAAAGTCCCCTTCTTCTCTCCTCGAGCAACAACTAGATTCCCCTTTATAACCTTCCACTGTCCGTTTCCGAAAGAAACTCGATACCCTTCCTTATCTAACTAACCCACAGATATCAACATCTTCTTAAGTCCAGGAATGTACCTTACATCTTTCAACATCCAGCTAGTCCCCAAAGAGGTCTTGAGATTAATATATCCCATGCCCACGATATCCAAAGTCTCATCATCAGCAAGACGAACTTTACCAAAATTTCCAAGTCTGAAATTTAACATCAAATCCTTGCAATGGGTTGCATGGAATGATGCACCAGAATCCATAACCCATGATTCAACCGAACATTCAACACAACAAATCAAAGCATCGTCGCTCACCACTTCTTTAGCTACATTAGCTGAATTATCCTCTTTTTTCTTTCCTTTAGGAGCTGCAGGAGCCGTACACTGATTTCTGAAGTGACCCTTCTTCTGACAATTCCAACAAACAATCTCCCTACAATCTTTGGATTGTCCTCTTTTCTGTGACTTCGATCTACTACGCCCCTGATTCTGCCCCCTCTCGGACTTTCTGCCTCTGCTCTCAGTACTCAATAAGGAACCTGACAACTCTCCTGAGTCTTATGAATATCTTCTCCAAGAATCGAATCTCGAACTCCATTAAAAGTCATCTTACCTCTCCCAGATGAATTACTAATAGTAGTGACAAATCCTGACCAACTGTCAGGTAACGAGGATACCAACAACAAGGCTTGTACTTCATCATCGAATTTAATATCCACTGATGCCAATCTTGATAGGATAGAATTAAATTCGTTCACATGATTAGCAACACAATCACCTTCATTCAATCCCGCGGCAAACAACAAACGACACAAATGCACCTTATTCGAAGTAGATGGCTTCTTATACATATTTGTTAACGTCTTGATCAATCCATGAGTTGTAATTTCCTTGACGATATTGTAAGCAACGTTCTTCGCCAAAGTCAATCTGACAACACCTAGAGCCTGCCTATCCAATAGCTTCCATTCAGTCTCATCCATCTTATATGGCTTCTTCTCTTCTAGCGGTTGGTGCAGTTTTTTCTGATACAAATAATCTTCAATTTGCATCTTCCAATATCCAAAATCTTTGCCATCAAATTTGTCGATCTTTACTTTCTCTTCTTCTGCCATCGCTCCCACTAGCCTGAAAACCTAGGCTCTTGATACTAGTTGTTGAGTATACAACAACGAAAGCAAAACCCAAAGCGAATAAACAAGAACAAGAAAATAAACGACAATCACTCAAGACAAAGATTTACGTGGTTCGGAAATTCCTACTCCACAAGCTGCACTAATTTTGTATTGATCTCTCACAACTATGTTGTGTTCTGTTGTGTTCTGATGTGTTGGTATTTTACAATTACATGAGACTATTTATAAGAGAAAAAACTAGGCCTAAACTAATCAGAGTCTAATTCTGAAATTCTAAAATTACTAAATCTAATTAGAATTCAGATCTGGAAATTCTAACTCAAATCAGAAACCAAATCTGAAACCTGTTAGACTCCACAAACCCAACAAGGTAAACACATATGGGATGGTTCAAAATTTCATGGAAAAGTGTGCCCACACGTTTTTATAAAGCATCAGAAAATAAAAAACGTGAAAACGTACTTACCGACAAGCAATAAATGCGATTTTTGTAATAAATCGAAAAATACTCTAAAAATTATGAAATTTTGGCTAGACTCTTGAGATATTCCCAGAGGATGATGGTAAAAATTTCACCTTGAAATTCAATTCCCATATATGACTTTGAAGCGACCATTAAATCAATTACGTATCGATTTTAGGGGTCCCGGAACAAAGTCATCCAAAATTTACGAAACTAATAGCAATTATAGAGATACTAATGACAAATCTCAAGTTTCAAGTCAAAAAAATATGTGAAAGTATTATTTCGGATTTTTCGAAAGTTAAAACAGCCTTCCGGAGCGACCGAAAAAATCATTTGTCTTTACCGATAACTTAGACAAATGTTTTGACTTGAGAGATATTCAAATATAATATTTCCTACAAAATAATGACTATAAAGTCCAAGGAATATTTAAGTTTGAATTAAAATGATTTTATCCAAAAAAATAAGAATTTACGGGTATTTTGGAATAAAATCTATTTTGGGCTTCTCGGCAAGGCATTTGAATATAAATATTTAAATAAATATATCAAATATATTTGAGGCCAAAAAAAAACATTTAAGAGTAACACTCTTTTAAATAAATCGAACAGTTTTGACTCGTAAAAGAAGTGTTTAAAATATCTCGGTTTTTTGTGCCTTTGGTCAATGCCCTATATTTCTTTGACAAAAATAACCTAGTATATTAAATATCATTAACTTGATATTTCTATTCCAAGTAGATGTCAAATAACATATGTCGGAAAACATTTTGGTTCGGTTTGAACAGTTTGACTTGATTCTCGATAAATATCAAAAAGAAATCATAGGGGAGAATTTACTAAGTGACTTAGTAACTTTCTAAATCTAATTTAATTTTCACTTTTATTTTGACAAATTCCAAAATCTAAAGATAAAAGGCTGATTCTCATAGTTAACCACCTTGATTAATAAAATTATATGAGAACAGTTAATGAATTTAAAGTCTAGTTTAAAATTATATGAGGAAAGATTTTAGGCTCCTGTGATTGGTCTAAAATTTAGGCTCTGACTGGTTAACCACTTTTGGTTAATAGAATTGTATGAGTAAAGTTTTAATTGATTTAAATTCTAGTAAAAAATAAAATATTTTTTGAATTTTGATTGTTTAATCGCGTGGTATGGACAATTTAACCACCATTGGTTAATAAAATTATATGAGAAAAGTTTTTAAGCTCTTGTGATTGGTCTAAAATTTAGGATTGACATCTGATTGGTCCTAAAATAATTCATATTTTTTGATTGGTTAACTGTGTATCTGGGTAGACTCGGGTATTATAATAAAAGGTATTATAATAAGAGATGAGAAAAACATAGGATAATTTGGTTGGTTGGTTAACAGCTTCCTAAAATGGTTGTTAACACTTAACACCTTCCAAAAAAGCAAGAATCAAAATGTAAATAAAAATATCATATTATTTAATTTAAATTTTAAATTAAATCACATATATTACATAATGACAAACTTTTTTAATTATACTTTAATTATAGTTCAAAAACCCGATTTCTTTTTAGAAACGCTTTTATTTATATTTAAAAAATTAAATTAAATCACATATATTACATAACTACAAATTATTTCAGTTATATTTTAATTAGAATTCAAGAACCCGATTTTTTTTAGAAACACTTTTATTTATATTTATATTATCGTCATAATAATTTATTGATAATTTGTACAGTTATATTAACTACTTAATTTTCTTTAATTTTCATCTTTTAAATTTGAAGTGTTAAAGTAGGAATTTTAAAACTTTTTTCAAAAAGGTTCTCAAGATTTAATATATAAGCATACTATACTATTAATTCATATTATTTAAGTAAAAAAGTTAAATTAAATCACATATATATTAATCTACTAAACTTTTACAAAATTTATAAGTTTTATTATTAAATCTGAACTATTAAAGTAGTAATTTTTAAAAAATTATGAGCTTTTTTAAAGGCACTAAAATTTCAAGATTTTACAATAAATTTCAAAACTAATGTTAAATCGCTCGTGCAATGCTCGGATTATAGTCTAGTAATTAAATTAATTAGAATCGTGTGTATATTTCAACGAATTATAACAATTTTTGGTCAAATATTTACAATAATCTATTATGTACAAGTTGCAACACTATAATAATAAATATTAAGAAATACTACTGTTTAAATAAAAAAAATTAATTCAGAAAGTATTTCTTTTTACCAAACGGCATTACTTGTTCAGCATTCAGATTTATCATTCATCCTGATTTTTTACTCGTTTAGAAAATGTTATTGACCCTAAGTATGAGCTAAATGCTAATAGCAGTGAACTTGAGTAAACTATAGATCACTGAAACATAAAATCTCCAATGCTGAAGAAAATTTGCACTCCCCCATAAATAATTTTCCAGAAAAACTAAAATACTTCTTCAGAATATAATAAAATAGAATACAGCATTTTTGAAATATAACAAAAATGGGCAAAAGAAATCCCACATCAGTTTTCAGCCCTCGCCCAACCGCCCCCCTCCCTCAATTTTCATCACCCAATTTGCAGCAAGAAAATTCAGCCAATGGTAACAGGTCCCCCGTCTCTCTGATTGTGATGAGACCTTAGATAACAGCTTTTAATCTTTCATCAGTAACATCATGCTCAACCTAGATATTAAAATAATACAAGTTAGCTATCAAGAGCAAGATACATAAACACTGGACAGATATATAAACATTTAAGCTCTATCCTACACAAACATAACGGAACTACACATCTGCAGAACAGTATTTAATAACTCATATCTTTTAAATTGCTAAAGGCGGAAAATAAGAAATGGACTAGTCAGCAAACAAGATCATTGGACATATTCACAGAAACAAAAAAGTAATCTGAATTCTTCAGTCAGTATCCATCTAAAGCGAGATAATGGGTAAAAACTCTTTACCTCAACGTGTACTCTTCGTTTCTTCTTTGACTTGGCATCAGGTCCATCTTTGCCAAGTTTTCCCTGCCCAAGTGAAGAATCTTTTCTCTCTCTTTTCTGATTAATTGCGACTGTCAATTCATCATCTTCGTCCGTTCCATCTGTAACATCAACTGCTGGTTTTAAACATATGCATAATCACAAAGCAATTATAAATTGTAATTTACCAAAAAAACAAACAAGGAAGAACCATACCACTATCACCATCAGCATCACTTTCTTTTATTGCAAGTCCGCCAAAATCTTCCATATCATCCTCCACTTCAAGGTCTTCATAACCTTCAACATATTCTGTCTCAACCTCCTGCTTTTACAAATTAAACAAATATAAGAAACAGCTCTTTTTTATTTAAGTTCCTAGCCAAGTCACATATCCCAGAGCTATTAGGAAACATTTAGTTTTTGGCCCAACAGATACCACAGAACAGAAAAGGAGAATTGAATAAAAGGAAAAAACAACCACCTCCTCTTCATCTTCACTGATTGCATCCTTCACTTCCATATCATCGAGAAGCTTATTGTATTTTTCGACAGGATAGTTGTATATATCCCCATAGACACCTTTCTCCAGACGTTCAAGCAATTCCTTTTCAATACTCTGCAAAACAAATAGATGCTTTCAACAAGGTAACAGTAATTTTGACTAGTGAAATATTTAAGCGGAGCAACCACGAATGTAACCTTGTCCAAGATTGCTGCCTTTTCAGCTTTTTCCTCTCTCCTAGACTCTCTCTTTGTCTCTTTCCTAGGCATAGGCACTATCTTCTCCCTGTGTGAAAGGGAATGAGTAGAATATGTTTCAGACACCATGACACCATGGATTTAAGATCCATACAATATTACACCTATGTAGCAAAGCAGCAGGGCAGTAAACACAGAGGAAGAGGTGAAGAAAAGATTGACTAGGGACAGTGTCCAGAATAACACACGGACAAAACTTAATTATGTTAGATCCAAAAGATTTACGTTGACAACAGGATTAGTCAATCACACAAAATCTAGCAGTTGACTTCATTTAAAGAGAAAGATGAAAAAAATGTCAATTCCTAGATAAAATTCTGCATATCAAGGAAGCAATATTCATCTATATGCATATCAAGGAAGCAATATTCATCTATATGCCAAAGAAATCAATTTTAAGACTGAAGAATCCTGTGTGTCAACAACTAAATGTGAACCTACTACAAGTTTAGGCTTAAGACTGACAAAACCTTGACTCTGTACCATCTAACCATATTAACTCCAGTTTCTAGACAGATCGTCTGTGTGCTGCTTATCATACAACACTCACAGAGAAAAACATCAGTTGAACTAATAATAAACAAATTTATTAAGTTCTGAAGTCTGATACTCAAGTAAGCCCCATTGTTTACTGAAACATTCCTCCTAATATATAGTACTCCCTCCGTCCCCATTTACATGTTCATTTAAAAAAAAAAATTACACATATTAAGAAAATGTTAGTTGGATAATTTTTCCTATGGATATACCTAATTATTACCATGAAAATTGAGAACCCAATTAAGTTTTAAAAGAGTCAAATCTTGGAAATAGTAAACATAAGGATATTTTGGAAGATTTATCTCCAATTTTTCTTTGGAAGTAACAATGGACATGTATTAAAGGACAAAATTTATTTTGAAAAGAGACATTACGGAGGGAGTAATTATTCCAAATGCGGCCTTCTATTCAGCTTTTACCACTTCTACGGAATCAAATTTTTAACACTTCATGTTACAAAGGAAATTGATTCAATTTCAACAATGTAATCTTATTTCATCCCACAATCCAAAAGCAAAAAATGTAATCTTATTCCTGAGATCCTATGTTGCTGCTTGACATTAAACCCTTATATACAAAGATACGTGTTCAACTTATAATAAAAAAAAATTACCAAGGTTCAATTTAGCAAAAAAAATAAATTATCAAGGTTCTGAAGTCTGGTCTTATCAAGCATGCCCCATTGTTTATTGCAACAGTCCTTATATTTACTATATAGTTATTATTCCAAACACATACTTCACCTTTTCACTTTTTTCTTCAAAGAAATTAAATTTTTTACCTTCATCTTATGAAGCAGATTGATTCAGTTTCATAAATGAAATGTCCTTAATCCAAACACAAAACATGTAAAATCTTATTCCTGAGTTTCAATGTAGCTACTTGACATTCTCTTATATCGATACCCACTAGAAAGTATCACGGGTCTTAACCTATCATTTCCTGGTCAGCAGTCTTGTTCTAAATACAAAAACATGAAAATAATGTTTAAAAAGCTAACAATTCTAATAATAATGGAAAAATAATATGGGAATAACTCAATGCCATTATAATGAGTAACTGTCCTGTTTCAGATCTAAATATACTGCAAATCATGCCAAGAATTTAGAAGATACGGAATATAAATTAAATCAAATCAAATAAGACTGTGATATAGAATAATTTATTTTACTAATATTGGATAATATTAAAAGAGCAATAACATGAGATGTAATAAACATGGTAATTATATAATTGCATGAACTGCCCACTACAACATGATGGATTGTTAATGAAGATATCACATGACCTTGTTTTTAGGGCAAGCTTCCTCATGCGTATCCGCATCTGAGTCATTTTGGTCAAACGTTGCTTTGTTTTGTGTACAAGAAATTTGGGCCAATACATCTGCAAAACGATTGTTTACACAGAAAATCAGACACTTCTATGGCTATTGGATTTAGAAGCAAAAAGAAAGGAACAAACTTTTTGGGAAAAAAGGGACAAGTTGCTGACTCCTATGATAAGGTAGAAATCACTATACCAGATTTTTGTCAATAATCTCAAGTGCTTTTTCATAATTTCTGGGCAATTTAATTCTCTCCCATAACTTGTTAGGCATATGAGCCCTTTCTGCAGTCTTCATGTACAAATAGAAGACCCCTGTACAGCCAAAATTGAAAAAAGATTAACAGGCATTTTTTTTTTTTGCTAGATTGAGTTCTGACGTTTACATAAAGTTACTGCTGTTGTACACTTGTGTACTCCCTATAAATCGACTGTTTCCACTGGACTCACCCTCCAACAGTTATATTAAAATAATTGTGGTATAAGGCACAAACTGACAACAAGAGCAAGCATCAATTTAATTCGCAACTTGCATCCAGCAATTGAATGTGCACTTTTCAGCCAAAAAGTAGAACCAAGAAGATAATACTAATACATACAAATACACACTTGGTAAAACAAATTGGTTGCTGGTTCAAACAGCTAACATTATCATAGTATGTGAAATTGTCTCCAACATAATAGAAGGTATGTCACTTATCATCAATCAACCAAAGCTCTAAAACTATGCTTCGAAATCATTTAGCACCTCAAATTCTTAATCTAATCTCTTCATCTTTGTCTACAGAAGTTGAAACAGAATCAACAAAATTTGCATTTAGAGGTGCAAGACATTCGTTTATTTGTAGCCTATAAAAAAGGTCAGTACGACTCTAAGCATAAACTCTCTAGCTTTACACCGACAAACTATTTATAATCTGCAGATACATATGCAATTATGTACAAGCTACATTTTAACGAAACCAATAAAAACACTCAAATGGCAAAAAAAAACATTAGAGAGATGCAAAATTAGAACATATCAGAGTAAATGAAATCATAAAAAAGCACCTTCGTGATCTCGAATAGTTGCGTATCGACTATTAGCGAGAGGACAAGAGCTCCGATTACAAGTCCCGGTAACATTATACGGATTCCGACAAAAGATTCCAGTTTCAATTCTACAAAATTAAACACAAACAATCAAAAAGACTATTAACACAAACAATCAAAAAGACGTATCAAATTTAAACATAAATTCATCAAAAAAAAATCAGAATAATAAGGGTTACATACTTGCTCATGAAACTGCAGTGCTTGTGTCTGATAACTTGCCATACAACTTCATCGCTCTGCATTTCTACGATTATTCAAGATATAGATATAGATGTGTGTGTGTATGTATATGTTTGGCGGAGATGAAAAAGGCGGGCCGGATATGTGAGCGAGGGGCTTTAATTAGGGTTTATGCTTCCCCTTGCTGCTCACTACTTTTCTTTTTTCTTTTTTATGTAGATTACTGTATATACTTACTCTTTATACGTATTTATTAATATAATATAATATTAATATTTGTGTACAAATTAAATTTTTGGTATATTTTTAATTGTTATTAATATTTTATCTGATTATGTACTTTTTCTAATATTTTAAAACTAATAATTTGAATATTAAACAATATTAGATTTTAATATTCTTAAACATACTATTATAAGTAAATAGTTTACTAAGTTGCGTTTCGCAGCGGTTTTATAATAATTTTATTTTTGTTCTCTCTCTCTAGTAATTTCCTCTCCCTTCTCTCTAGGTTAGAAGCTTTAATGTCAAAACCCTAATTCAGCCGCCTTCTTTTTTCTCACCTTACTCCATCAGATCTATTTAATACATTCACGAATTCATTATTATTCTCCTATATCTTAAACCTAAACACCATATTTCTTATATATATACTACTCTTAATCTTCTCTTCTTTTTGTTTTCTCTTTCTTTCTTTTTTTTCTCTTCGATGGGTTCTCAAGATTCCAATGTTAATTCAGACGGGGTACCTGTTGATCATGATGGAGGATCTCTGGAGTTTGGCATAGAGGATTTTGGTATGCCATTGGAGAGTCATGGTATGCCTAGTAGCTCGGGTGGAATCCCGGTAGAGCAGAATTTGGAAGCCTCTTCGGAGGAGGAGGAATTCATTCATGAGGATGATAGAGCAAGACTGGAAAGAGAATCGGTAAACAGAACAGCCAGAGCAGCTTTTGCAGTTAACCGAGAGGAAAGAAATGAACTCATTGCGCTTCGTCTGAAATACCAGGAAATGCAGAAAGGAATCTCATTGGTTGACATGGAGAAGGAGGCCCTAAATGAAAGAGTGGAATTTAACTCTGGGATTACAGACGCTTCTAAATTTATCAGTGGTAGGGATGAATTCGGATTACTGGTTTTTACAAACAAACAAGGATTATCACCTAATGGGGTTGGCGAAACTTCTGGGGTGAGAGAAGCTATTGGGCAGGACAGGATTGATGACTCCATCCAAGGTGGTTTAAACCTGTTTGAGGGATTGACTAAGTGTGGAAATTCTAGTGAGACCGGTGTTAAGGCTGGGGTCTCAGGTGCCAAAGATGTTAACGGTAAGGAGTTTAACTCCCCTTCTGGTGGTGCCCCTCCACCTAAATCTTGGGCTAACGTTCTTAAATCTGATGTTGGTCCTGGTCCTAAGGTTAGATTTGATTACTACCCTTTTCCTCCTGGTTCATCTATTGTGGAACCACCTGTTGAAGTTCTCTAGAAAGGTATCGAAAAGTTTGTTAATTGTGTTGTTGGGACTTTCTCTAAAGGTACTCACTCTTTTAAAACTATTTCTGCCTTTGCTCGTAATTTCTGGGATGAGCGAGGTCTTCTTAATGTGTTTCAGAAAGATGCCAATACTTTTGTATTTAAGTTTAACTCAGAAGATAATAAGAATGCGGTTCTTTCTCGTGGTACTTGGTATGTCTCTAGACGACCTATGATTGTAACTGCTTGGGGTTTCAAACCTGGTGTTAACTGTGTTTCTTCAATGCCTCTTTGGATTAAACTTACCAATGTCCCAGACTGCTACTGGACTATAGAGGGGCTAGGGAGATTATCTAGCGTTGTTGGAACGCCTATTGGTGCCGATACTTTAACCTCTAAACTTGAGTTGCTCCCTTTTGCTAAGATGTGTGTGAATTACAAATTGGGTGATCCACTCCCTTCTGAGATCTTGGCTACTGACCTTGATCCGTTTAGAAATGAAAAATCCGTTGTGAAAGTGCAAGTGTCCTATCCAGTAAGACCATTATCTTGTGCAGGTTACAAATCTCTGGGACACTCTATTGCGGCATGTCCTATAGTCACAAGAGTTTGGGTACAAAAAGTGCCTTCTCCTCCGGGTCCTCCGACTAGTGTTAGTGCTGACATTAATGCATGTATCATTGAGCAGCAAGATGACCCTCTTCATGATAATGAGAATGTTTCTAATGTGCCATGTTCACCTAAGGAACATGAACATCCATGGACTGAAGTCAAGAGGAAAAACAGAGTAGCATCTCTCTCTCCTCTTTTAGACGAAGCGTCCCCAACTCCACCTCGTACTTTCAAGAATCTCAAATTAGTGGATGAAATTGACCAGAAAAAAGCTACTCAAGAGCAAGGTTATGACACCACAGGTCTTTCTAAATCTCAAATTAAGAAGCTCAAGAAAAAATTGGGGAATGTTTCCCCCCCTCTATCGAAGTAATTTTTATGGAGATAGATTTTTGTTCCTATAACACGCGTGGCCTTAACAACAAAGTTGACTTTTATAAGGACTTTATTAGTATCAATAAAATTAATCTGATTGCTCTTCTTGAAACGCGTGTTAAACAGGAAAATGCAGTTGTTCTTTCTTCTATTGTTGCTCCTAGGTTTCGGTGGCTCTACAATTATGACTTTCACTATAATGGCAGAGTTTGGTTTGGCTGGGATCCTTTTGTTTAGAATGTTACACAACTTTCATCTTCTACACAGCACATTACCTGCCTTGCGACCAAGGTTGATGGGTCTTCTTCCTGCATTCTCACCATGGTTTATGCTTTCAATGCCACACTTCAACGTCGTTCGCTTTGGAATGAGTTGTTGCAGGTTAATAATAGTTTTGTCACTTCTAGACAACTTCCTTGGTGTTTGATGGGGGACTTCAACACCTTCATTCATCCATTTGAAACCAATGGTGACATGCCTCGGAGATTTGGTATGATTTCTGATTTTAAGAACTGTTTGCAGCATATGAGAATTACTGATTTGAGGTACCATGGTGATGTTTATACTTGGTGGGATTGCAATCTAACTCGGCCTGTTATGAGGAAACTAGACCGTGTTCTTGTAAATGATAAATGGCTTGAAGTGTTTGACCTTTCCCTTGCAACGTTCTTACCTCAAGGAATGTCTGATCACTGCCCTTCTACTGTTAACCTAGGTTTGCCTAAGGAGAGAATTTTCAAACCTTTTCAAATATTTAAACATTTATTGGATGACGATGATTTTATTCCTATTGTGGAAACAGCTTGGCATCTTGAAGTCACTGGTAACCCTTGGTTTGTCCTTACTAGTAAACTTAAAGTTGTTAAAACTGCACTTAAGGAATTAAATTCCAGGAGAGGCAATGTTCATGAAGCTGTTAATGCTGCCCGAACTGCTCTGTTTGATTTTCAATCTCGTTTGGGATCTGCTTCAACCATAGATCAAAGGCATGAGGAGAATGGTCTTATTTCTACGTTTAGTCAGGCTCTATCCAAGGAAGAAGAACTCTTACAACAAAAATCTCGGATAAACTGGATCAAGAAAGGTGACAATAACAACAAATTCTTCTTCCAATCTTGTAAAGGCAGATGGAACACCAACAAATTGCTTAGTCTTCAAGATGACTCTGAGGTTGTTCATACATCTCATAGTGGTATGACAAATGTTGATGTTCACTATTACTAGTCTTTGCTAGGAGAATCCACTACAGTTAATGAATTCCCAGAAGGTATTGTTCTTAATACCCTTACTAGTGAACAAGTCCATTCTCTTGATGCTCCATTCACAGCTGAGGACATTCTCAATACTTTCAAGTCTATGGCTAAAAACCGTAGTCATGGCCCTGATGGGTTCGTTCCAGAATTCTTCATTAAAGCATGGCATGTGGTTGGTCCCGATGTCATTGCTGCAATTCTATACTTTTTTGAAACAGTGTCCATGCCTCGAATGATCAACTCTACGGCGATTGCCCTTATTCCTAAACTGACCAATGCCTTCCATATGAGCCATTTTAGACCCATCTCTTGTTGCAATGCCATCTACAAATGTATCTCTAAACTTCTAGCGTTTCTAATGAGGGCTGTTTTGCCCGCTCTAGTATCCAAGAATCAATCTGCATTCATTCCAGGCCGCTCTATTGGTGACAATGTGATGCTAGCTCAGTCATTGTGTAAAGACTACCATCTGAACAGTGGAGCTCCGAGGTTTGCTTGTAAAGTTGACCTAAGAAAAGCTTTTGATACTCTTAACTGGTCATTTATTTTTAGCACTCTTCGTGGTATGTCTTTCTCTGATAAATTCATTGGGTGGATCAAAGCATGTATTACATCTTGTATGATTTCAATTAAAATCAATGGTTCACTGGAAGGATACTTTGCTAGCAAATCTGGGCTACGACAAGGTGATCTCATCTCTCCTTATTTATTTGTTCTTTCCATGGAAGTTTTGTCGAAATGCATTGAAAAAGAAACTGCCCATGCTTCATTTGCGTATCATTGGAGAACTAAAGAATTAAAACTAACTCATCTTGTTTTTGCGGATGACCTCCTGCTATTTTGCAAAGGTAAAACCAGTTCTATTGATATGCTCATGAGAGGTGTTACTACCTTTTCTAGCTGTTCTGGTCTGCTTTCGAACATCAGCAAAAGCACCTGTTTCTTTGATAATGTCCCAGCTGATGTCCAGGATTTTGCTCTTTCTTTAACTGGTTATTCCAAGGGGTCCTTACCTATAAAATACCCGGGGCTACCTCTTATCTCTGGTAAGCTCACTGCTAGACATTACGATCCTTTAATCGATAAAATTTGCAATAGAGTGGAGCATTGGACCAGTAAATCCATTATTCAAGCCGGCATGGTTCAGTTGATTAAGGCCATCCTATTCAGTATACAAGGGTACTGGGCTATGTTCTTATTCCTCCCGAATTGCATTTTGAAAAGAATTCAAAGTATCATGGTCAGGTTCCTTTGGAGTGGCAAATTAGATGGTCCTTGTCAGTTTAAAGTTGCTTGGAAGGATTGCTGTTATCCCAAACTTGAAGGAGGGCTTGGTTTTCGAGACCTTGCAGGCTGGAACACTAGTGTTGTGTTCTTTCAACTCTGGCGTATCATTACTCACGCAAATTCAATCTGGGTAGATTGGATTCATGCTTGCATTCTTCGTAGGAGCACTTTCTGGTATATTAAAATTCCTTCTCGCTGTGCTTGGAGCCTCAGGAAAATTCTTAATGCCAGAGGAAATGCTCGACAACACATCACTTACAAAATTGGGCGTCACTCTGAATTCTCCCTTTTGGCATGACCCTTGGGCTGATGTAAAATCTATTACTGAATTACTTGGGTCTACGATAGTCACCATTATGGACTCCACTAACCTGGCTAAGGTAAATTCTATTCTCCACAATTCAGAATGGAGTCTTGGTTATTCAGATCACGCTCTAGCCATGGATATGAGAAGTATATGTGCTGGTACTTCTTTAAGTCTAGTTGATAAAATTGTTCGGAACAATATTTATGACAAAATTTCTTTATCTAGCATTTGGCAATCCCTCCGACCTCGTCTGCAAAGTCCTTGTTGGGTTTCTCTTATATGGCATTCTTTTTCTGTGCCTAAATACTCTAGTGTTAGTGATTAAGCAACGCCTCCTTACTCGTGACAGAATGGTTCGATTCAGAATGAATGTCCCTTGTGGCTGCTTATTTTGCAGCAATGCTTTAGAATATCATGAGCACCTTTTCTGCAACTGCCCTTTTACCAAGTCGATCATTACTGCTTGCCATGTTCCTGTGCATGTTAACTGGACAAACCTCTCTTCTAGTAATTTCTTTGTTGGAAGTACTAATGCCATTCGAAGACAAATAGCTGCCATGTTTATTGCAACTGCCTTTCATGCAGTTTGGACGGAAAGGAATCAACGAATTCACATTGCTAGTCACAATATTCCAGCCACTGAAATCATTGGAGCAACTAAAATGAAAATTAAAGAGAAGCTGTTTACTTGTCCTTTATTTAGACTGAAGGCACAGAGAGATGTTAACCTCCAAACCTTACTTTTTTAGCTATTTTAATTATGTGTCCACTGCTTGTTTAGAGTTTTAGGTTGTAAACTCTGACTTGTACTTGTTTATGCTCAGTCCTTCTCTTAGCTGTTCAGGCAATGTGCGGGGTATGCCCCCTTAATCTTGTACCTTTTATTTATTTAATATAATTTATTTAGCAAAAAATAATAATTTTTTTAATTTTTCTAAAAAATATTTTATTAAAAATATTTTTAGATAAAATAATATTTCTAACATATAATTAAGGTTTCTTTTGAATTTTTCGTTTCGTCTTGATCATTTATCGAAATTTTGAATAAATATTGAAAAGGCCAATGGTTTAATATTTTTCATTATTTTAATATTATATCAAATATTAATATATTTATAACCATTTTTATTTTTCTTAAAATTCATATTTCAACTTGTGAGAATTATCCTTTTCCTTTAGGTTTTGAAATTTGTCAAAATAAAAGTGAAAATTAAATTAGATTTAGGAAGTTACTAAGTCATTTAGTAAATCCTCCCTTAGGGTTCTTTTCTGACATTTATCGGGAATCAAGTCAAACTGGTCAACCCAAACCAAAACGTTTTCCGACATATTCTATTTGACATCGACTTGGATAGAAATATCATGCTAATGATGTTTCCTATACTAGGTTATTTTTTGTCAGAAAAATAGGCATTGGCTAAAGGCACGAAAACTGAGATATTTCAAACACTACTTTTATGAGTCAAAACTGTTAAATTTATTTAAAAGAGTGTTGTTCTTAAATGTTTTAGCCTCAAATATATTTGATATATTTATTTAAACATTTACATCAAAATGTCTTAGTTAAAGCCATGCCAACTTGCCCAAAATAGATTTTATCCCAAAATACCCGTAAATCCTTATTTTTCCAGATAAAATCATTTTTAATTCAAACTTATTTATTCCTTGGACTTCATAGTCATTATTCTTTATGGAATATTATGTTTGAATATGTGTAAGTCAAAACTTTTGTCGAAGTTGTCGGTAAAGACAAATGAATTTTTCGGTCGTCCCGGAAGGCTGTTTTAACGTTCAAAAATCCGTAAAAATACTTCCACATATCCTTTTGACTTGAAACTTGATATTTGCCATTATTATCTCTATAATTTCAAATGGTGTTAGTTTCATTATATTTGGTGGACTTTGTTCCGAGACCCCTAAAATCGATACGTAATTGATGTAACGGTCGTTTCAAAGTCTTTGATGGGAATTGAATTTCTTGATGAAATTTTAACCACCATCTCTCTTGATGATTTAAATAGTCTAGCCAAAATTTCATAATTTTTGGAGTATTTTCAATTTATTACAAATATTGCATTTATCGCTTGTCGGTAAGAGCATTTCCACGTTTTAATTTCTGCTACCCTATTAAAAACGTGTTGGCACTCTTTTCCATGCAAATTTGAATTACTCCAGCTGTTGTGAGGTGTCTAGAAGTACCATGTACTTCCTTCTTATTCTAAAAGATAAGGTTGCCTTTTATTTAAGCGAAAAATGTTTAATTTTTGGCTATAAAAAGCCCCTTACCCCCCCCCCCCCCCTCCACTTCATTTCAAGCCATTTGATCCAATCATATGCTGATGAAATACACCTAGAAACACTCTACAATCAGTAGCCAAACTTTCAAAAACGTTTCTTTGTGTAAAGCCATAGTTCTTTCTTAGATCTACTCCATTTTGGCTTGTTTTTCATCTCCATTCTTGCTCATCCACACACACCTTTGGTCACCCTTGCTTTAACCTCTCCTAAACCTTATTTAGGCAGTTTATAAAGTGACCTTAGGAGCCAAGGAAAGTCGGTTTTTCAAGCCGTTATTCCGGCCATTTTCCGGCGACTTTCCGGCGACCCTTTCGTGTGTGTTTTTAGGCTTCAACTAGCTCGTATCTCTTGTAACACACTCTTTTTATAAAAGAGGAGCTTGAGCCTTTGTAAGGTCAAGAGTCATAAGCTAGTTTAGTAGTGTTTTGTGTGGTGTTAGTTCGATTTTTGCTTTTATTGCTTTTATTGTTTAGATCTACACTTACACACATTTACTACACAACACACTTACGTTTTGCTCTTATATACACTTGTTCTTGAAGTTTATTCGTGTAGTGTATATTCGGCCTAACAAAGTAAGGTGTTTAAGAGGTTGAGTTGTGAATCTCCTCTTACTTGACAAGTAAATCCGTTAGTTGTGATTTTCGGATTGAAAGCAAGTTGTTCTATCTTTTGATTTAAGTAAAAAAAGCTTACATCTTGTTTTCACCTTAAGTGGTTTAAACTTGATATTAATAAATCAAAAGATTCTTTTTAAATCTTGTTAAACTTAGTCCTTAACTTATTTTGAATTCTATTTTTCAAAGTAAGGACTTAAAAGTTCAAGATTTAAACGAACTAGTGTTCAAGACGAACGAAGTAGTTGTATTCCGAGGTCATTTCCCCATTCGGCCGAATATCCTACTTTCTAGTAGTACTTCTTGATTCAAGTTAGTCCTTGACTTATCTTGTCTTTAATTCTTGGATAAGGACTTAACAAATCAAGTATACACTTGTTCGCTTTCACAAAGTTCGAACGATACTAAGCCTTATTCGTTACATTCGGCTTTACAAAGTATTGTTGAACTTTCAAACTCTACTAAGGCCATATTTTTACTCTCGGCCAAGTGTAGTTTTCGAACTAAAACTTTCGGCCATACTTGCTAGATTCGGCCAAGTTTAGTTTCGTTGTGTTACCTTGCACTTACTTGTTCTTTAACAACTTATTCTTTTATAGTTTGTGCGCTTTAGTGCTTAGTCCGTTTTCTTCGGAAACCCGTGACATAGCCTAGCTCGTATATAATATATAGGCCTTAGCCGTTTATATACTTATATATTGTTGTTTGTGATTTAGTATTGTAACATACTAAGTCATACAAACTTCTTGTCTTATAAGGTTGTTGTTTCGTAGTACTTGTATTCTAATCTTTGTAGTGAGGTGAAGTGAAGTGAGGTGATTCTTGTTCTAAGACCCGTGTCCTAGGAATACTAACGGGGAGTTAGTAGTCTTTGAACCGGTGAAGAAAAGAAAAGACCCGAGACCTAAGACCTAAGATCCAAGATCCGCAAAGTTGTAGAAGTACATAGTCTACAAAGGTAGTTTGCTATTTTATTTTGAGGAGTTTACGGTTGTGTAACGCTCCAAGATAAATAGATAGTGGTTAGTTTGTAAAGGCTTCTCCGCCTACTATAAAGGAGTTTCTTCATAGTGGTAAAAATCTCGAGTCCGGGGAGGAGCTCGGGGAATGGAGTAGGGGTGAGCGAATCCGTTAGGGGTTGCGCCATCGCGAACCAGGATAAAAATCGATCGTATTACTCTCTCTTCTCTTTCTCTCTTTATTTTCCGCACTAGTTTTACTTTTTGACAAGTAATGAAGTTTAAAAGGAGAAAAAGTTTTCTTAAAAGCCAAGCTCTAGTTTTTAAAAAGGTGATAAGTTATTCAATCCCCCCTTCTAGCTTATCTTATACCCTCACGGGACCTATCATTTGGTATCAGAACAGTGCTTTTAATCGTGTTTTTCGATTGTTATGATAATCGAAAAATACAACAAAAAGTAGATCATTATCGTGTTTATTGACTGTTGTGATAGTCTTTAAATAAACCGTAAAAATGACATCTTTTTGATGGCGTACTTGAGTACGATCGGTTGTGGAGAAGGTCTCTCTAGTTCTCGACCACCACTCTTCGATGGCACAAACTTTGCTACTTGGAAAACAAGATTTAGAATTTATGCTAGATCCCAAGGAGTTAAAGTTTGGATGGCCATAGAAGACGGGGTTCTTACTCCTACGAAAAAGGTAGGTGAAGAATTTGTCGAAAATAAAGTGAGTGAATATACTCCTGAAGAAGAAGTTAGAATGAACATTGTTGCGAAAGCAGAAATTGTTCTAACTAGTGCACTTGTAGAAAAAGAATACAAACGTGTTAATAACTGCAAGTCTGCACAAGAAATGTGGAACAAATTGGTTATCACTTACGAGGGTATTAAGAGCAAGTCCAATAGCTTACTTATATCATGTCCTAAGCTCAAATATAAGTAATCTAGCAAAAAATGGTGCTCCAACAATGTCCTAGTGGTTACCTAAATCACTAGGACATCCATCTCATTACCTATTAATAGGTAACCACTAGCCATTGCCTATTTAATTTCCATGAATAAAAAATTCACTTCCCTCCTTTTCTACATTTCTTTTCTCTCTCTTTCTTCCACTCTTTTTCTCTCTCTTTTCAAATATATTATTATAATAATAATAGGGAATGGATATAAGTAATGTTGTTGGAGTTCCTACAAGAAATCAAGTCCCTAAATCACTAGGACATATTATTATATTATATTTATAAGTAACCAACTAGGACATTGTTGGACTTGCTCTAAAGATATTAAAGAATCCCAGATGGATACTTTAATTCAAGAGTATGAAAATTTTAAACTCCTCGAAGGTGAAACCATCATCGATATGGAAATGATATTTACTCGTATAATCGATGAACTCTCACAACTCGGAAAGGCTTATACGATTAATGAGAAAAATCGTAGGTTTTTAAAAGCCTTGCCTCCAAGTTGGAAAGTTAAAGTTACCACTATAAAAGAAATGCATAACTTGAATTCATACTCCATCGATAGTTTATTTGGTAATCTCCGTGCCTACGAGGAAGATAATATTCCCGAAAAGGTCATTCCTAAAACGGAAGAAAAACGGAAGAACATGGCCCTAAAGGCTATACTAATCGATGAAGATGAAAACGATGATGAGTTGAACGAAGAGTTACAAAATCTCGATGAACAAGAGATTGCATTACTCTCGAGACAACTACGTCGGGTTTTGCAAAGTAAAGCTCAACGATACGGAAAAGGATTCCTTACGAGTAATCAACACCGCGTGTTTAACTCGAAAGGAAGGCCTAACAACAAGAATAATAACTTTCCGTATACGAGTTTTAACAAAGGCAAAGGTGTGCAACAAGTTAATCATGCTTATAATATTAATTCGGGTTATTGGAATAATTATACACCACCTAAGCCGAAGGAACCGTCAAATGAAGAAGCACACGATTTGTGTTTCGAATGCAAGCAACCCAGTCACTTTTGTAATAACCCGATTTTTTGGTAAAATTAAAACTTTTCTTATTATGATTAAGTGCATCAGTGAATAGTGAATTTGGTGGATGAATAGTGATTTTGAGGGTTAATTTTTTTTTTCATGTCACCTATGTACGAGACGTAGTGTGGATATTCCGAAGTCATATTAGTGATCTACGGAGTAAATAAGTGAATGCAAAGACGATCGAAATTCAGAAATTCCAAATTTTATTTTGGTGTAGTATTTGACCGGGCAGTGAATTATATATTATTATATTCAAGAAATGAGATATTAAATTTGAGGATTTGAGGATTTAATATTTTGGAATTTTATTATTTTATTAAAGTCGATTTAAGGATTCGATTGTTGGAGTGAATAGTGAATAGTTACTATTCACTACGAGAATCGCATAGAGTTTTATTCGCTCTTTTTAGGAAATATTTTCGAATCGTTGCAAGAGGTACAAAAACAAGGATGAATAGTAACATTGATGAATAGTACTCCAAGGTGAATAGTAAAATTTTATAGTCTCCGATTGATCCTATATTTCAGCGGAAGTTCAGGAATAATAAACGGTTACTAATCGCGTAGTCAGAAATCGCAAACGAAAACGAGAATCGAAAATCCGTTCGAAGGAGCAACTTTGGACGTATTATAACTTAGGAAATAAAGAAGAAGATATGTATTAAAAGAAGAATAATGGGTGGAAGAAGTGTGTGGAAGAAGCTTTGTAACTTAGCAAACTTGAGGGACTAGTTTGCAGTGACTAACTTGCATTTTGACAAACAAATATCTAAACCTTATAACCAAACCTCATCCACACATTAAACACACAAAAGGACCAGCCTCCACCCCCATTTTCTTGAAGAAAAACCGAACCTAAGGAATGAGGAAGAAGGAGCTTGAAGCTTGAGCAATTCTCCACCAAACTTAGTGTTTAATAGCTTAAATCAAAGAAGAGCTCAAGCCCATTATTTTAAAGGTAACATCTCCAACACCCACCATCTCTAGTATGATCTTTTATTGATTTTAAGAAGATGATGAATAGTGTTTTGTTGAGTTTTATGTTTATAATTGAAAGATGGAAGCATGAATGTATTGTTAAGGTCATGAGTAAGTGGATTATGTAGTTTGTTTAGTTGTTGGATGAGTTGTGGATGGATTTTAAATATGGTACCAACTGGTTTGGCTCGGTTTGAGATTGATAATGGACTTTAAGTGTTGTAATTGATGTGTATGATGATTGGTGGTGAATTGGAATGAGATTTGAATCTCGGAAACGTTAAGTTTTAAGCCGTCGTAATGCCCGATTCTCGTTAACTCTAAAAACTGCCTAGAATCCGAAAACCTAACTGCCTCTTTTGGTTCAGTGATGAACATGAGTGTGTAGAGATTTGTTTCTAGTTTACGTGAGCGCAAGAATAATGTCATTACGATTTACGGTTTATGAGATATGACCATTTTAGTGAAAGTGGTTCAAGGAATGAGATTGCAGAAATGTACCAACTTTGTGGCTATGTTTGAGACCCTTAAGAGTTGTTTTAAAATATGAAATTTTGTATTGAAGTGCCAAGGTCAGTTACGAAAGTTTGTACGAAGGTTTCGAGTCCAAAAGATTATTTTTCGATTTTATAAAAATGTGTTAGCCGAGGTTGCGCAAGTGAAAACCACTAAGAACATGACTTAGAAACCAATGTTGTAAATGGTTAAGTATAACTTGTATTCGAGGATCGATTTCGGACTAAACCTACGACTTAAGTAATTGTCGATTAACATGGACTTAGTATGAGCCTATAACGAGTTAGTAATGCCTTGGTTGTGTTTCGCTTACGTGTTTAAGCATTTAGTACAAGTGGATTATCCAGGGGATTAATCGTGCGTTTTCTTTGACTTTGTCTAGATTGTCCGACATCGTCGCGAACCCCTATCACTTCTCGAGCATCAGGAAAGTTTCTAAATCTATACTTTGAAGTATTGACTATATAATACTGCTTTTTCCATGTATAAAATTTGACAATTTTGCGATATATCTTATTTCTTGTTGAAATGGATTTGACCTTTGGATTATATGAAATCTTTTGAGTTAAGTAGTTATGAACCGGTTTACCTGGTAGCTCTAAATATAAGAGCATATTCATTGTTTTTGACTCTAAATCGGGAGTCGGTATTTTGAGATATGTAGATAGCCATGGAAACCCAGAGGGATTCCATCGGCAGAATACTATGTACTTTGAGGATTGTTATTCGAGTATGATATCATTCGAGGAATGATATTTGCTTACTATATCTTTCAAGGAATGTTATTTGAGTATTATCTCAGTCGAGAAATACTATTTGAATACTATTTCCGTTATATATGCTAATGGAAGGCATAACTGTTTTCGAAAGTATATTGTGATACTTGCTTTATGATTTAATTATGGGCTTCTAAGCTAAATATGGGATATTAGTTAGAAGCCAGGTTTTTATAAATGCCCTAGGTAAAGGGCGTATGATTCTACTCTGTAGACCGGAAGTAATTATATTTTCTGTATATATTAAAGATTATTTTCCGATAAAGATATCGGGTAACTGTTATTCGATGATTATTTATTTAATGAATATTATTTTTAAATATTCATTTAGGGCTTATTTATTTAATGAATATTATGTTGAATATTCATTGAATCCTTATTTAATTAATGAATATTATTTTGAATATTCATTCAATCTATTTATTTAATGAATATTATTTTTGAATATTCATTTAAAGTTTATTTATTTAATAAATATTATTTGATTATTTATTAAATACTTTTAACCCGTTTTAAAATGAGTTATAATATTTAGAGTTTATCCTTGACCTTCAATATTTACGAAGGATATTCTAAGCTATATTATTGCTCGTGATAAAGTGTATATACTTATATATATATATATACTAGTTTTTTACCCGTGCTTCGCACCGAGATTTTTTTTTATTTTTGGGTCTCAGTTTGCTCTAATTGTTTTTATAAAAATTACAATTATTATTAATTTACAATATTGTTATTTTAATTAGTAATATTTGTTTAACACGTAGACTGAAATTTGTAATTGTGATTTAATGTTATCACTTATTATTAACGAATGTACTTGAAAAATTATATTAGACAAAATTTTATGAAAATACATAATTAAAGAAAAAATTTAAATAGATGACAATGTGATAAAAGTAGTTCAGCATCTTAACATAATACCAATAAAAAAAAATTAGAAATGTGTAACATCCCTAACAATCCTAAAATTCACAATATCATTTCATTTCATGCATCATTGTTACGACCATCATATCTAGTAACTTCAAGCCTGAAAAAAAAGACATAGAATATGAATAGGTTGGAAAAAAAAAGATATATTAAAATTTGAATTTTTAGAATATTCTTACCAGTATCTCATACAAATTAGGATTGGTGTATATTTTTGATAATGGTGGATTGGTTATTGAAACTGAACCTGAGATTAAATGCAGTAGATAAGTAATTAATTTACACAAATCTAATTTTATTATATTATTGTATACATCAACATTAACTCCCAAAATGTTCTTGACATTCTCTGATTTTAACCTTCGTATTTCACGGTCAAAGAATATAATCCGAATTGTTTCAGTTATTCAACTGACATAACTCATAACATGGAACCTATAGTGATACATACAAAAAATTAGTTTGGTCCAATTCAGCAAAGCACGAATCACAACCGTAATACCACCATTTCTCGGAATCATCAATTTTTGTGATTTTAGCAAAACACATTATTTCCATCTATAATACAATAATAGCGGACAGTCACGTAAAAACATTAATGACAAAATTTATAACTACATACATGTGCGTATTTTCTCTTACCTAAGTCACATCCTTAGATCGCAACATGTTTATTTCACTCACTGTGTAAGAACTGAGAATGTCTTCGGACTCTCAATCAATGTATTCAGTTGTAACATGTACATCTTGCGGTGGGGACAGCTTTCCACGCATATCGTTCACAGCTTCATAGTCTAAATCTAGATAATATTTTGAGGAACCATATGAACTTATTTGAAGCATACCTGAAAAAAAATAAAGGAAGATAAGATTTTGTGTGACTGATTTATTGTTTGACTAAAGAATATGTTTAACTTATAAAGAGATAATAAATATGTTACTTACTATTGTAGGTAGTTATTTTGCATCCGGTAAGAATAATGATTGGATGGTGACCTTGTAAGTTCTCTAGATCAAGCGGTAACTTGTTTGCAAGTTTATCCCATACAGTAACCCTAGCTTTCAAGCTACAAATTTGAAAAATAATTAGAGATACATCCTCAATATGTTACGTCATTAAATTCACCAATGTGCAAGTACCTTCCATCAACGATGTCAAACATATATATATTTTTTGACCTGTATTGAGTGTTGTGTGACGCTGTTATACCCGGACCCTCATAAACTCCAATAACATCTGTATTGTAGTAAGATTAGAGGTATATTAGAATTAGTAGCAATATAGTATAGGTTTGTGAATAAAGAATGTGCATACCGGTAAGAACTTTGGATTCACCAACTCTTGTATGTAAACATCAAAGAGGGACCAATTCAAACTTGTGACGTGATATCATCTCATCCTCAACCGTTATTGGTTCCATCTGAGTATATTTTTGAAAAAATATACACTTCTTGTTGCTAACAGGATAATGGTTAAGCTTTGAGTTCGCAACATTGAAATTTCATAAAGACGTCCTTCCACAGGTTCCGAATCTTGCCCGTTACAAAATTCAGGTCTAGCGTACGCATGAATGTGAGTTTTCTGCATTTGACAAACACAATTAATTATATTGAACAAAGTTTCGTGAATCTATCTTTTTTATGTGTGTCACTAAATTTGTGTATGAGTAAAAAGAGTACTTACGTCATCGTCAAGTAAGATTAGATTGAGCCCTTTGAACTCACCCGTAGTGCTATTGATTCCAGGCCACATCCTAGTCAATCGTACTTTGATTCGCCAGTTTGTCTTGTCACATTTCAAGGAAGCAATACGATTAAAGCGAGCTCCTTGCATTTTGAAGGTGTAGAAATGATGTATGGTTGTAGAGATGATGTATGGGTGTAGAAATGATTGATCTGCTATTAAGACTGGTGATTTTTATAACAAATACACGTAGATCTATTTATATGTACAAACCATTACTAATTTGGGCTAAAATTTATCAATTACATTAATACATATATTTTGCAAGATCTTAATTAATCAAATCTCAAATCATTAAATCAATTATCATTAAAAATTATATTGCGTTTTAATTTTTTGATAACTATAAATCAGTCTCAAATCAATTATCATTGAGAAATATCTTACCAGATATTTTTTATTTTTTGATAAACATAAATCAATCTAAAATCAATTATCATTGAGAAATATCTTACCTGATCTTTTTTATTTTTTGATAAACATAAATCAATCTAAAATCATGTATAAATGAAAAATATCTTGTAAGATATTCAGGATCTATTTGAATTTTTGACAACTTCAAATCAATCTAAATAGTTGTCTTTTGTTGGATGCAAATACAATTCAATGATATTTTTAATCAATCTATTCAATTAAACGATTTGATTAGTAACACATATTTACTAAAATATTTACGAAAATTTGGTTTGAAACCAAACGATATTTTTTTTACGATGTACAACGCAAAAATATTTGTACATGATTTTTTTAATTATATATTATTTAAATTTTGCGATTGGTTAACTAAAATATGTAGAAGCGAGATTCACTGTTTGCAAAAGTTTTTAAAAAATCGTAATTCCATTAAATTTTATTATAATTAGATTATTTTAATTTAAATTTTATTCAATTAAGCGATTAAAATTGCATTTATATTACTATTTTATTATTAAAATATATATTGATTTGAATAAATTATGAAAAATTATAAAGAAAATTATGAATAATTCTATGATTGGTTAACAACATGGTGTGGTAGACTCAACTTTTATAAAGAAAGATTTCAATTTGAACACTACATTTATTTTTAGTTAATGTACATATGATAAATTAATTATTTGATAGTTAGTTATTTATACTACATGAATTGTGCATCTGATTAAGTGCAATAATTGTTAATGTCATCAATCATCAATCTTTTGTTTGATAAATATATTAATTACCATATGTTAAAAATAGTAGTTAATGACTAACTAACCTTAGTTAACAACCTAGTTAAAAATGTATTTAAGTAAATGTTTTGGTGAATTTTGATTGGTTAAATTTAAAATACTCCCTTCTGATTGGCTGAAAATTATGAGAAATTCTCTGATTGGTTAACCACATGGTGTGGTAGACTGAACTTTTATAAAGAAAGATATATATATATATATATATATATATATATATATGCATAAACTAAATATGAGTTGAGGAATATTTTGAGGTAGGCATGGCTACCCTAAGTAATATAAGGACATGTGAATCCCTAGAATAGGGAAGTGTAATTAAGTGAAGTGAACTCAAATGAATGATACGGAGATGAACTAAGTATTTTGTTGGTAATAGTTATCATAGTTCGAAGATTGTTCCTTCGAACATTATATGAGTAAAGATTTTTCCTGTTATTAAGGGGGCTTGTTAGTGCAGGGATCATTGTATATGATGCCCTAACAAATGTGACCGGATTGGTCAGTGTACTATTGCAACTAGATTGCGGTCGACTTGAATGTCGTTACTGCGGATTGAGAATACCGGATATGCGGTAATCCTGCGTAAGTGACCGTATCTAGTCGGTCCAGCCATTTTATTTCTGGCCCATGAGCTGCCAAAGGATGATTGACAAGTTCGAAAAGTGTTCTTGCATCATCAAGACAAGTTTGAAAAGTCGTTCTTGTCACGGTCAGGTTCGAAAAGTGTTCTTGGCCTGGTCAAGTTCGGAAAGTGTTCTTGTCCATCTACTAGTAGTAAAAAGGTCCCTCGGAAGGACATGATTGAAGCGACTGATCATCGTTTTATCATATCTAGTGGCTTGAAAGTCCCAGTCCCTCGGATAAGATAATAATGAAAATGTTTTAAAAGTGAATTGTTTCAGATAAATGCTGTTAATAAATAGAGTAACTAATTGTGTTATCTCTACAATAGATTGAACTGTTAAGATTGATTGATATTGAAACAGCTTGGAGGCTGATGTTGATATTCTGCTTACATAGCAGATATTTTTCGGAAAGGTTATATTGGTTTACTTTGAAACCTCATCTTTTATATTATACTAGAACTTTGTTCATAATATAGTAAAAGTTTGCAGAAATATTATGAAAATGATATTTGAAATACAATAATGGTACTGTTTTTGGAATACATTCCGATAAGGAAATAATTTCAGTATCGAGATATTTTGACAAATTATTGTCTTATACCCGCTTTATTCTGGGTTGAGTTAAAGGCAGGATTATGCTATACTTTTATTACCTTGCTGAGCTATCGCTCACTCTTGCTATTGTTTTATAAATATTATATAGCAGCGAAGTAGGATACCAAGGATTCGGCGCACATCCCTCAGGCGAGTGGTAAGCGCAAGGCATTCTCATGAGCAGTTTCTAGCAGTGATCCTGGAAGTAGTGTGACCCAGTCAGATCAAGCTGGAGCTTTTGGTATTCATCTTATGTATAGATATGAATGGTATGAGAGGGTGGTGAGTATTACAAGGCTAGGTTGGTAATGTACCATTACTTAGAAGTTGTATCAGTAGCAAATTCAAAAGACATTTGGGTATTGTAATAAAGATTATTTATTCCGCAATGGTTGTATTTGTGTCGTTTCTGAGACTCTAACCTGTGTGTGTGTGTGAGAGAGAGAGATATATACATTGTGGGGTCATAAGCAGATGAATTATGTCTATTGTGAGTAAAGCAGGCAAGGCAAGAAGTAAGTGGATCGTGACTACTCTAAATCTCTGACCCCGGATTTGGGGCTGTTACAACTTTAAACGGGAATGCCCAAGATTGGCTAAAGGCCGAAGCCTTGTTGCTGAGAATGGATGGGATTTAAGCGAGGATGAAGAATCTTTCGAACAAAGTGAAGAAGTTGTTAACTTGTGTTTGATGGCTATTGATGATGAAGCTACACCAACGGAAAACTCCACTACTATACAAGAGGTATGCCTAAATCCTATTAATATTTCGACATCTGTTAGATCAATATTCAATGATCGTCGGGAGCTGGACTACTGATCAGAATTGTTGATGTCATCAGTATTGCACGAGCGTTAGTAGCAGGATTGCTATCTGGACTGTGATCAGGATTATCATCAGGACTGGAAGCTGATCAGGATTGTTACTTCAAGATAACTATCGAGTTCAGGAAAATAAGGAAGATTAATTTGTTGGTTCCTAGTTAATAGGAATGCAGCTGTCGGTTAGGATATGTATCAATATTGTTTGTAATTGATTTGGTCTTATCTTGTAATCGATAGAGAAGCTGTGTGAACTATATAAACACAGTTTAGGTTTTGATTATATATCAATCGCATACACGAGTATCACTGTACCTAGCAGCTTTCAAGAACATAAGAATTTCTTGAGAGAGTTTTGTAACAGTTTTATACCAGAATTAATAAAGCTGTTATTATTCATATTTGTGTTTATTAAAGTCGAGGATCTTATACAATTGTATTCAACCCCCTTCTACAATTGTTAATTACTGGGCAACAATTGGTATCAGAGCAAACTAATTTAATTTGAATCAGATACGACCTAAGATGTCGACATTCAAATATGAAAGCATCAAAATTCCCATGCTGAAGATATTTGAATATCCTACATGGAGGGTGAAGATGTTGATGTACCTGGAAGCAACAGATCCTGAGTGTCTAGACAGGATCAATGATGGACCATACATCCCCAAGAGAATTATTGGTCGAATAGACACTGTACCTGAACACTATGAGATCAAGGTGAAAAGTGAGTGGACACCAGAAGAAAAGGCTCATGTTCTCAGGGATGCGAAGGTAAAGAATATTCTGCACAATAGTCTTAATGCTGTCATGTCAAACATGGTGATTGTATGCAAGTCAGCAAAGGAAATTTGGGACACTTTGGAATCTCAATGCCAAGGATCTGCATCTATTAAGAAGAACATGAGGGCTTTACTAATTCAAGAGTATGAACAGTTTGATGCTAGACCTGATGAAAGCCTTACTGACATGTATGATAGATTTCTGACTCTACTAAATAATCTATCACTAGTTGGCAAAGAGTATGTAACTGAAGACTCAAACACCAAGTTTCTGAGAGCTTTACCTGAAGAATGGGATACTCAAACTTCAATCATTAGGCACCAGTATGATCTAAACACCGTGTCTCTTGATGAGGTTTATGGGATGCTAAGAACCTATGATCTTGAGGTTCAACAAAGATAGAACAAAAAGAGCAGCAAGGCAAAATCTGTAGCCTTGAATGTTGAGACAAAATCAAAAGGAAAAGCCGTGGAGGTCTCTAGAAGAAAATCAAGAATGGTGGAGTCAGATCCTGATGACTCATCATTAGATACTGATGGCAATCCTGATCCCAATACTGATGATGATTCTACTGACTCTGACATGCAAGAGATGGTTGATATGATAGTCAAGGGCTTCAAGAAGATGAAATTCAGGAAGGCTAGAAGACAAGGCAACTTTCAGAAAAAGACCTTCAATGTTGACAAAGACAAGTACAACAAGAGTAGTAAGTTTGACAAGTCCAAGATCAGATGCTACAACTGTAATGGAATGGGGCACTTTGCAACTGAATGCAAGAAAGCAAAGGCACTCATCACATCAAGCAAGGATTGGATGGATTCTTCCTCAGATTCTGACACTGAGGTGGTTAACTATGCTCTAATGGCCAATACTGATGAGACTGTTGTTCCTGATGAAAAGGGTAAAAAGAAAAATGTGTTAGTCATGGATAGTGGATGTTCTGTACACATGACTGAAAACAAAGCCCTGCTATCAGAATTTGAGGAAAAAGTTGGCCAACTGTGTCTTATGGAGATGACAACATTGGACAAACTTTGGGATATGGCAATATAATCATTGGCAATGTCATCATTGAAAAAGTAGCTCTTGTGAAGGGACTAAAACACAACCTGCTGAGTATTAGTCAAATCATAGACAAAGGTTATCATGTCAACTTCTATTCCACTCATTGTGAAGTAGTCAACAAAGCATCAGGAGAGATTGCACTTACTGGCTACAGGCATGGTAACATATATGAAGCCAACATTCAATCAAATACTGATGGCTCCTCTACTTGTCTCATCAGTAAAGCATCAGTAGATGAAAGTTGGAATTGGCACAAGAAGCTAATTTCTCATCTCAACTTCAGCAATATCAATGAGTTGGTTAAGAAAGATTTGGTTAGAGGATTACCCAAAGCTTTGTATACTCCTAATGGACTCTGTGATGCTTGTCAGAAGGCTAAACAGAGAAGGACATCATTCAAGAGTAAATCTGAATCCTCTATTGGAGAACCAGATCACATGCTACATCTTGACCTTTTTGGACCAGTCAATATAATGTCCATCAGTAAGAAAAGGTGCACTCTTGTAATTGTTGATGAATTCTTTAGATTCACCTGGGTGTACTTTCTACACAGAAAAGATGAGACTCCTGAAATACTGTTGGACCATGTGAGAATGATTGAGACATGAACAAAGTACAAAGTCAAGATACTGAGGAGTGATAATGGTACTGAATTCAAGAATTCAGTTATGGAAGAGTTCTGCAAATACAAAGGAATAATTCAACAATTCTCTGCTCCTGGCACACCCCAGCAAAATGGAGTAGTTGAAAGAAAGAATAGAACTCTTATTGAAGCTGTCAGAACTATGTTGGAAGAAGCTAAATTGCCTACATATTTCTGGGCAGAAGCAGTCAATACAACATGCAATACTCAAAATCTCACACTGATAAACAGACATGGTGTAACTCCCTATCAAATGCTCAAGGAGAAGAAACCTAGTTTGAAGCATCTACATGTGTTTGGCTGTAAATGTTTTGTTATCAGAACTCATCCTGAACAGCTAGGGAAATTTGAAACCAAGGCTGATGAGGGAATTTTTATTGGCTATCCAGCATCTAGAGCTTTTAGAGTTTTCAACTTGAGAACAAGGACTATCATGGAGTCAATACATGTATCTTTTGATGATAAGAAGATAACTGGAATTGTTGAAGACTCGCATGATAGTTTGATTTTTGCAAATGAAGCTACCAAGGAACCTGAAGAACAAGGATCAAATACTGACACTCCATCAGATACTGATGGGTCACCAAATCCTGGTGACACACCAAATCCCGATGAAGCATCAAATACTGATGGCACTATTGATGGTGCTACTGATGATGCTACTGACAATGCAAATGTTGAGGGGGAGCAACAACAAACTATTACTAATTCTGAGACTACTCAATCATCAGGAGGGGATTCATCAGATACTAATTCAAGTGACAATCCTGATAATCTATCAGGAGGAGACATCAATAATTCAGGGGGAGCTTCTACATATTCAAGATCTTTTAATCAAGACAACACCAATTCAGGGGGATCACCTACTTCAAGAAATAATTACCACCAACAAGGAAATGGACCAAAAGTCATACCCCTGATTTGATAATTGGGGATCCTGATGCAGGTGTTAAGACAAGAAGTGCAACTGAAAATGAATGTCTCTATCATAACTTTCTATCAAAGGAGGAACCTAAGAAAGTTGAAGATGCACTTAAGGATGCTGATTGGGTTACTGCAATGCAAGAAGAGTTGAATGAATTTGAAATAAAAATGAAGTCTGGAAACTGGTGCGAAGACCAAAGAACAGGTCCATTATTGGTACAAAATGGGTGTTAAAAAACAAGACAGATTCAGATGGAGTAATTATCAGGAATAAAGCAAGGCTAGTTGCAAAGGGGTATTCTCAACAAGAAGGATTGACTATGATGAAACTTTTGCTCCTGATGCAAGGCTGGAAGCCATCAGGATCTTTCTAGCATATGTAGCCCACAAGAAATTCAAGGTTTTCCAGATGGATGTAAAAAGTGCTTTCTTAAATGGAGAACTGGAGGAAGAAGTCTATGTTGAACAACCTCCTGGTTTTATTGATCCAAAATATCCAAATCATGTCTATAGATTGGATAAAACACTTTATGGACTGAAACAAGCTCCAAGAGCATGGTATGAAACCTTATCTCAATTCTTACTGGAAAGTGGATTCAAAAGAGGTACTATTGACAAGACTCTGTTTTATTTGAATCATGCTAAGGATTTGATTTTAGTTCAAATTTATGTTGATGATATCATTTTTGGGTCAACAAACAATAAGCTATGTTAGAAGTTTTCAAAGCTTATGCAGTCAAGATATCAAATGACCATGATGGGAGAAATGAGTTACTTTATTGGTCTTCAAGTTAAACAGACTGATGGTGGCATCTTTATCAATCAGTCAAAGTATACAAGGAATTTATTGAAAAGGTTTAACATGCAAGATAGTGCTTCTGCAAGTACTCCCATAGCTACAGCTACCAAACTTGATCCTGATCAAGGTACTGAGGTAGATGTAACTCACTACAGGGGAATGATTGGCTCACTGTTGTATCTCACTGCAAGTAGACCAGATATCATGTATGCAACCTGTCTTTGTGTAAGATTTCAAGCAAATCCCAGGGAACCTCATCTGATTGTAGTCAAAAGAATTTTTAGATATCTCAAAGGCTCTCATTCACTTGGCCTTTGGTATGCAAGGGAATCAGATTTAGGTTTGTGTGGTTATTCAGATGCTGATTTTGAAGGGTGCAAAATAGACAGGAAAAGTACTTCAGGAAGTTGTCAATTTTTGGGTGGTAGACTAGTTTCTTGGTTCAGTAAAATGCAAAAGTCTATCTCTACATCAACAGAAGAAGCTGAGTACATTGCTGCAGGAAGTTGTTGTGCTCAGATAATGTGGATGAGAAATCGGTTGTTAGATTATGGCATGTCATACTCCAAAATCCCTATTTATTGTGATAAGCAAAGTGCTATTGCAATAACAGGAAATCCAGTTCAGCATTCTCTTACTAAACACATCAGTATCAGGTACCATTTTATGAGAGAGCAAGTACTGGAAGGAACAATTGAACTTCATTTTGTTCCTACTGATCAACAACTAGCTGATATATTCACCAAGCCACTGCCTGAAGCTACTTTCAACAAGTTGGTGAATGAACTTGGAATGATGAACCTTGAGAATTTCTGAGAAAAGCTACAGAGAGGAAGTCTTGATGACTATCAAATCCTGATGGTCATTCAGTAAGGTATGTAATTTTGATCGAATCCTGATAGGACTCAATCGTGACAGGAAGTCAACTGGTCAATCCGGATGGACAGGTCAGCATTTCTATTTTGCTTAATTTGTGCCTAATTTTTTGTCAGTATTTGATGAGAAACGTTTGAGTTTTAGTTGGACAACTGTATGCGCACATGTGTCACACTGATAGATACATACACATAGATACACATAAAAAGCGGTGCAGTTATGTTTAATTACACACGTAATTTGGTCCACTAATTATTTGTGCACGAATCATATTTTGCCACCTGTCATTGAGAGCAATATTTTGTTTTCACAAAATACAATTTGTTTTCTAATTTGCAAATTACTCTCTCACTGCATCAGTTTTTCATCTTCTCTCTCTATGCTTACGAACCCTAATTTCTAAATCTTAATTCTCAATTTTTCTACACTGTATCAATGGTGTCTGCATCATTCATGAACAAACAGACAGTAATTAGTGGTGTTACTTTTGCCACTAATAATTTTGTGGCGGTTTTAGATCATCAGGACTTGCCCACTGAGTTTCACATTATTCAGGATTTTCTTACTTCAAGTTCATTTAAGTATGCTCTAACAGAACCTGCAAGTGTTTCTCTTAAGTCCGTGATGCAGGTATGGAACACGGCGGTATTTGGTAAAGGCCCATCAGGAACAATACTGATAAATTTTGAATTCAATGGTGTTACATATCATGTTACCCCTATTGTTGTTGAAGAGGCACTTCATTTGACAATTCTGGGTGACAATGTTCCTGATACTGTTACATACTCAACTCTCTTTGAGTTTGTTACCAAGTTGGGCTACAATGGCGAAGTGAAGAGATATGGTAACCTCTTCAGGACAAAGCTTAAAAGGGAGTGGAATTTCTTCTTTGACACAATTAGCAGATGTTTCCTGAATAAGACATCGAATTTTGATGCTCTACCATCAGGATCTCTAAAGATTGGGTACTCTTTTATCTACTCTCAAGTTTTTGATTATGGGTCATTTGTGTTGAAAGCTTTAACTGATAGAAAACCATATAAGTTAGGTTATGTCTATTTTATTAGATTTTTTCAATTAATATTCTATCACTTGTGTCCTGATGTGATTTTTGAAGAGGATGTAATTCTACCTGTCTGTAGAATTACTGAGAATAATTTGAAGTCCTTAGTCAACAGTGATAAGGCAAATGGTTTTCTAGGCAATGCCTACATTCCTGATGAGGTCAGGCTTTTCTTGAAAGAGAAGCCTACTCAATATGGATCAGTTTTTGATGTTATGGGACAAGGCCAATCACACCTTGTTCCTGACCCAAGCATCCAACCCAAACACTCTAAAAAGTCTACAACCACCTCTAATGTCTCTCAAAAGACTTTAGTTGTAAAAACAAAGAAATCAGCTAGATCTGATGTGTCTGGAAGGCAATTAGGATCAAAGGGTTTCTCCTCTACACCACTCACTCAAAAGAAGTCACAAGGGGGTGTAAAAGGGGTCCTGGTCAAGAAGGCTGATAAGGTTGAGGAGGTTGTTGTTAAAAGAAAGTTGATTTTGGGAGATGATTCTGATTCTGAGGATGCTATGCCACTATCCTCTAAGTTCAAGATTCCAAAGGAAGTTGCTGATACTACTAGTGAAGCTATGGCACCATCTGCAAAGCCACAAAAGAAAAGGAAATTAATGAAAAGCAGGTATCATATTCTTTTGCAGAAGCGGAATACTGATGTTCAGGCCATTTCAAATCCTGACGAGTCATCAATTCCTGATGCTCAAGCAATTCCTGACGTTGGTATTTCTGATGAACCAAGCAAGATTGTCTCAATCTCTGATTCTCCAGCCTCTCCATCTAAAAGAATTATTGAAATATCATGGGAGAATGTTGCTGAGACTGCTTCCAAACTTGGGTTTACACCTCCATTGCAAAAGAAAAGGAAGGATAGTTTTCAAGAGACAGAAGAAACTGAAGGGATCTAGCCCACAAGAACCTGAACCTCAAAGTGGTTCAGCAGCTACTGAAGATCCTGCCACACAAGAACCACTTACTCAAAGTGTAACGCCCCAAATCCGGGGTCAAAGGATTTGGTCGTCACACTGCATTCTCATTTCCAACAACCTGCTTAATATTAAATCAACTCAATAATAACATCTGCGACCCCAACTCTACCAAGAATCTTTAAAGGTTATAGTGCTAGAAACAAGAATCCAAAATTCCATTACATAAATTTTTTCTTCTTTACAACCATTCTCTTTACATACAATCTAAAACACTAGTATAACTTCGATAAGAAGTATACCAGGCAACAATCTTATACAATATAATATTTAATAGAAATCAACTTATACAATAACCTTACACTCGTTCCACATATTTTGTATCATAACGTCTTTACACTAACATCTTCTTCCTTCTCTGCCCAACTACGCGGATAACTCCCGTCAATACGCCTTCTTGCTGAGAGGCTAAATATATATAAAGAAAGCAAGTATGAGTGAAAGAATTGCTCAGCAAGTGCATTATCAAATATAATATGAAAAGTTTCCAAAATAAACTTTGGATTTTCAAATAAACAAGCCTCTGGTTAAAACATTTGTAATCTCTAAGATTCTCAAATCAAGTTTGGTAATTTACCCCAATTTCTCATTCAGCTTTTAGCAACTGAATAGTTTGAAACACAAAAATTTTATATTGGTCGTCACGGTTACCCGAACAACAATAACTACAATAGTATGTAGAAAATATGAAATAAATATATCTCATACGTCTTCAAGACCATAGTTTATACAAAAATACTATTTTTGAAGATAACGGTTCTATTCACAACATCTTCTGAAATCAACAACTCTGGAAGGGTGGAATAATCAAGGAGTAAGAATGAGCTAACGCGCTCGGCCATGGAACAAAGGACGTACTTCAAGACTTCAATATGGTACCGACTGAATATGCGGTATGAATAAAACTCATCAAGATAGATATCTCACGACTGCCAATGGAATCAAGGAAGTGGATTTTGACTATATGAAATCCGATATACTAGGAGTAAGTGGTTTCAGCAAGATTGAAACCCCTTCTTATTAATCAATGAACCAACAATCTTCAAGCAAATGAATAAACTTGAGTACCAGGCCATAACTCACAAGTACAGAACATATGGATGTAATCCATCTCAGATATAAGAATTGGATTTTTTTTCTCATTTTTCAAATTAAAGGTTGAGCTGCTGATCAGTCACGCATCAACCCCGGACTTTCTTATAGCAAAGTCCTCTACTGGATCCTTGTCCAATCTGGGCCTTAAGTTATTCCGACCATAGATATGGTCCGACCATTACTGGTCCATTAAAAACATTCCAATCCTATATTATATACGTCAGGTGTCAGTACAATTGACAACCTTACTTCGACAATCAGGTGTCGGAAGAATCGACAACCTTAATACAACAATCGTTGGAAAAATCACGTTCTAGGAAACAATTCAACTATGAAGAATCCATCAAGGAAAATCAATATAATCTAGTATCGACGAGATCGACACAATATTGGGAGGTGCACATGAAAAGCGACAATAAAATAAACATCGACGAGATCGATGCAACAACTGGGATAATAGTGAAGAATACACAATAACATGCATAGCAAGATAAGTACACAATGACAGGGTGCAATAGTTGCAAAAGAGCTTCAACTGCTCAATATCAAATGAAGTTCGAGAAATAGATTCGAAATGGTTTCAATGGTACGTAAGTATACAATGACAAGATTAAGTCTGATGTGAAACATGCATTATGACATCAACAGAAATTGTAACAGCTCAATATAGGGTAGGGTTCAAAGAACTGGCTCTAGATGGCCTCAATAGTACAAATTATCACATTATGGAAGAGTTAGTTAAGATTCACCAATTTGGTAAGTGACAAGAAAGTCAAGTTCGAGTTTAAGGAAAATTCAAGGTGAAGTTTATAATTAGGGAAAACAAGGGTTTACTGACTTCTGACATAAATAGTTTAAGTCCTTCGAAAATAAACTTATAATAGATAAGCCTTACATTTGAAGGAAATAAACTAAATCATACACAACATACATGAATTCGAATCAGGGACCGAATCAGATAATCGAATTAACAAGAAATGATAATAATACTTGCATAGGTGCAAGATGGAAAAATAGATTACTTGTAGGACAAGTACCACAACTTCGGAATTTAATATAACTTTTTACCCTCATTGGGTTCACAAGTTCCCAATCATTTAAGGTTGGCAACATTCCAACCTAATATTTTTAAATCAGAATTTTTGAAAGAAAGCCTTAGTATACGTCCCATAACTATCTTTTAAATCGTTTCAATACAATAATTATATTTTTCCAATCAACATGGAAATATGAATCTAAATTCAAAAGGTATAAAAGAATACTCGTCAATTTACGAGATTAAATCATACTTGCAATTCAATGCAAAGGAATCGACATTTGGAAATTCAGTGAAAAGTATTCAACTTGTATAATAATAATTCAAGATAACATCACTCAATAATATGTGAAAGGAATAGACACTTCTTCCTTAGCTATTACGTAAAGCTGAATAACACGACTTCTTCCTTATTCTGTCTTATAACACGATTCTTTATTTCCGTCTTTCTTTGATTTAACGCTCTTATGAATACCATTAATTTGATCCTACCATTTTGAATCCACGCATCTGCCTCGATAGTCAAACATGTGACGGCACTTTAGTCTTCAGAGTATGATTCTCACATTCCATAAACAATTGGAATTTAATTCCGACGCACTTACTAATCTTACCGATATCTCTGTTGGAAGAAAATACTTGCAAATGTCCTCTACGGGTGTTGACGTTCTCTTGGTGTTAAATCGCCTCGCAAATAACCCAATCAGTCGTAAACAATATCTCTTCCTTCTCCGACATCTTTTATTTAACATACTTCGATAATCTGACTCGTCTCGTCCCATAGCCTCTGTTGCATAGATAACCATATTTCAATTGATAGAATAATCACGGTTAATCAAATAAATAACCCACGTATCACGCTCGTCGAAAGTCTCTATACTATAAAAGTCAATATCCAAGTCAACCTCTAAGTCAACGGTCTCGTAAATCTCATTTTCTAACAATACTGACAAATTTCTATTCTAACTACCCCTCGTGATAATATTAAACACGACCAAAGTATTTAAACAAGTCTCAAAACAATTATTCGCATTTATGACTCACTAACCAGATAGTTCACATAATTCACATAACATATTTTGTCATTTAATTGTGATAAATAAATCACATAAGTCTCGTAACATCTAAGAAATAATTTTAGAAAAATATTCGACTCTCGTTTCAAAGAATTTAACCCTCAAAATATTTTTAGGTCAAAAATCGGATCATTTATCCCTATATAAAGATTTAAAAACAATTTAATCAATTAATATAAAAATTAATTGACTAATTCCAACACTCCAACTATTTTTAAATAAATAAACCAAGCTATAAAATAATTAAACTTAATTTTAATAAATTAAATCTAATTAATAATTAATTATTAAGAATTAACTAATTAAAAGAATTAATCAATTAATTAAATTAATTAATTATTAATCAAAAATAATTAAAATAATTAAATTTAATCAATTTTCGGATTTAAATAAATATTTATAAATTTATAAAATTTTCTGAATAATAAAATGTATATTTTTAAATCAAAAATATGATTTTTAGAATTTTTAAAACAATTTTCGATTTATTTTTAAAATTAATCCCAAAAACACTATTCACTAATTGGAATTAGGGTTAGGGGGATTGAAACCGGGTCGGGTTAGGGTTAGGAAACTGGTCGCCAAGATCACGGTGGGTCGCCAAGAACACGGTGGGTCGCCAAGAACAGCCGGCGGAAACCCAGAATCTGGCCGGTGTTCCGGCCACCTACCACCGCCGGCGACGCGCCAACATCACCAAAACACACAGACTTTCAAGGGGAAAGCACAGGAATAACATGGTCATCACAAAACTCGACTAATTAAACACACAACTTCATAGAATTCGCCCAAAACCGGCCAGAAAATTTCTGCCGACAGCGGTGCTACCGCTTTCCGGCCAACTGAAAATTAACACCAAACCCAAAACCGTTTACACAGATCGATTCCATTCCCAACGATATATTTAAGGGTGGAAACATTAACCACAACCAAGCAAGCAACATACAAATCCGGCCAAACCAAAAAATCCGGTGAACTTAACTACTTTCCGATTTGGTCATTTTCGAACTCAAAAAATCACACAAAAATCATCAATATTCTCCTCATAACATGAACAACACGATTATGCAATCAATTTACAAGAACAACGAAGATTAAAGTTTCCCCCAAATTAATACAAGAAATTCGAATTAATTAAAATAATTAAAAATAAGAAAAACTCATAAATCATACCCACATGAATTTTGATGATGGATTTGGGTAGATGATGATGAGAGATTCGATTCGACTACTAGAGCGTCGAAATCGGATTCCGATAACGCCATCAAAAGTTGGTTTGATTCTCAAGATCACGAAGAACACGGTTCAAAGATTTTTAGATATTTAACCATAAATAAGCTTGATTATACGCAAAATAATGTACGATACGCCTTTTTATATTAAACGGAAAATAATACCCCAAACAACATTTTTGGATCGATATTGATCCAATGGATCGTTTTAATATGAATAAATAGAATACACGTTTTACGAGACGATAATTATCCAGAATATATGGATAACTATAAGAATCGTTTAATAATAGATATACGAACCAAAATACCTCTATTACGAATGTTCCCGAATATTTCCCACTTTAACGAATGAAATATTGGTACGAACGATATACCAATTTCCCGAATAATTAGGGAACGAACTAAATTTTCTCTTCGATAATTAAAATAAAATAAAATAGAATGACATCCTTTTAAAATAATTTCTAATCACCACAAATATTGACATAACATCTCAACATCACATCTTTGACCATTTAACGGATAACTCAACGCATTTAAACAGGTAAAACATTTAATAGATTTTGATATGAAAATAAAATTTCATTTTACATCAAATATAAACACGTAATTTTCCCGGATCTTAAACAAAGTGTGAGTGAAGGCAAAGCTGAAGGAATGGTCCCACAAGAACCATTTTCTGAAAGGGAGAATGAAGATATTCACATTCCTGCCCCACAAGAACCATCTTCTCAAAGTAAGGATGCAGGCAAATCAACTACAGTTTCTAAGGAATTTCCTGACAATGCTCAAGGGATTTCTTGTATTCCTGAAATGGAAGTTTTGGTCAAGAACAGGGAAGCACACAAGAACCTTTAACTCAAAGTGTTGAAGCAGCTTCTAAACCTCAAGCTACACAAGAACCATTAGTATCAAATACTGATGCAAGCAAATCAAATCATGACAGTGTTGCTCCTGACGTAAGTGGTGCTCCTGATGCTGAGCCAATCCTGATACAACCACTTGCTCAAGGCCAATGACAGACTCTATCACAGATCATCAGGATAAGCTCAAAGGTGTTGTTAATCATTCTGATTATTCTGATGATAATGATAGTGATGCTGATGATGATAATGTTGAGAAGGATCAGCTTGCCACTGCAATTAAATCTAGTCTTGGAACTAATTTTAGTTCTTCAAGTACTTTCATGGCTGGAAAGGATAAGAAGTGGAAGCACATTGACACTGTAAGGTGTGATAGACCTATCATTTTTCAGTCAGGTAGTATTATAACAAATGTTTCTAGTGTTACAGACTTTTCTGGTTTACAAAGACCTAAAGCACTGTGGTTGGAAATATTTTCAAGCTTAAAGCAGATGCCACGCAATTTAAGAGGAGGTATAGGTCACAGATATGCTGAATTTCTGAACATACCACATGTTGATTGTAGTAACCCTAATTTTCAGGGTTTATTAATATTATTATTTGAATGATTTATTTGATTTCTCAAAGAGGAGAAATTGTATTATGTGTATATTTATTTAAATATTTGTGAAAGTTGATTATATTATTTGGAAAATTTAAGTGCGAATTTCCTATTTATTTGAGTAATAAAAATAGTAATATTTAATTATGTAGATTAATTTGAAAATTTTGCAGTATGTGATTAAATGTTTAAAATAATATTACGTGGATGCGTAATGTGCTAATATGTGATTAAAAATGAATTTTAGTATTTATTAGTAAGTTTGAGACCTGCCTTATTTGATTTTATAAATAAGGTGGGCAATTTGTTAAATTCTAATTTGGGCATTTAAATATTGTTGGAATAATTTTAGTATTTAAATCATTTTTATGAGTCAGGAATTATTATTATTAGTATTATTATTTTAAATATATTATTGGATTTCCAGTACGGAGGAATAAGATTAGGTGGATCTTATTATGTAAATAGAGTTGAATATGTTAAAGATACGGAGTATCGTGTTTATATGTTGTATGATGAGCTATGTGTGCCAGTGTGTGTGCCCACGTATTTTTAGTTGTACTTTTGGTGATTTAAATCTATTTAAATCATGCATTATTGACCTTCTGAAATTTTTATAAAAACATCGGAGTTAGTAAAAATCACGAAATCTTTTGTGATATTATCTTTATGATATTAATTAGTTTTTAAAATTTTTGGGAGAATTATTTTGGGCGTTTAAGTATTTTAAAGTGATTTTAAGAGTTATGTTGTGATTAAATGATCAAAACTTGTAAAATCCGTAATTAATTCATTTTTGATCCTAAAAATATTCTAAAAATATGGGGATGCTTTTAATGTTATATAATTTATTTTAGAATTTCTAAAGTTTTTATTCCTATAATATTTTGTCTAAATTCGATTTTAGAAATGATTTAAAGTGTTTAATAGTTGTTTTCAGTAATTGGAAATGACAAAATTGCCCTGGGGCTATATCATTAGCCGCCAGCAGCATATGTGATATACAGATATGTTTGGATAAGAAGAAAAGAAAGAGAGAGTTAAGAAAGGTCGAGAGAAAAGAAAACGCGACCCCCCTTTTCTGTTCAATCCTCGCGCATTCCCCCCCCCCCCCACCCTCCTACTTCTTTCTGCAGCAACGTCGTCGCGCCGTCCGTCCGTTTCCAGTCGCGCCGCCGTGTTCTGCTGCCGCCCGCCGCCTGCTGCCAATTTCCGGCTAGTAGAACGACGCCATCACCGCCACCACTGTTCAGTGGGTATAATTCAAACCCCCTTTTTTCTTTTGTTTTGTTTTAATTCGTTTTCTTTTTATGTGAATATGATTTATTCTTATTTAAGTATTAATTTAGGTTCAAAATTTCTGTTTGATCGTTAATAGTACTTATGTAGAAATTTGAATCGATTTTCTGGTGTAGTTCGAATGATCGTGTAGTAAATAAGTTTGTTTTGTTTAATATAGTATGATATCTATAAATTCGTTTTTGTGTATATTTTGGTGCTAATCGATGATTTGAATTAGTTTTGACCATATGGGTGTAAAATTCGAATTTCGTAGTAGTTATATATATCAATTTGTTTTGATAATAATTATTAATAATTCGTTTTTATGTATAAGTTTATGAAATTACAAATTGTTTTTGTAATAATAAGTATAGATTCGTGTTGTTGATTAAATGGTGTTATAATTCGTAATTGTAGTAAATTAAAGTATATGATTCGTTGTTTTCATTATTAAGGTGGAATGTAATAAGTTTATTCGTTGTTTTCATTATTAAGGTGGAATGTAATAAGTTTATCTTGAGAGAACCGTTAGGTAATTTACTAAGAGTAATGCCATACTTGATAAAATGATATTTAACTCGAAGGAATCATTTAACCGAGAAGGTTTAGGATACAATGCGAACTCTCTTCCTAAACTAGAAGTTCAAATTTCTAAAAACCCAAAGGTCACTACCCCGAAATCATCTTCCACCAAGTGTTTATATTGCAATGTAAGTGGACATACAAGTCTATTTTGCAAAGCTAAAGAAGGTGAAAGTAAAGGGAAGTATAAATGGATTCCTAAAGGTGAAAAGCCAAAGAAAGATAAAGAAACTAAAGTTGTTCAAAAGAAACCGAATATGGTTAAAAACAATGTCAAGCAACCAAAGTTTGATTATCATCAAAGGCCGACTGGTTTTCAACAAAGGAACATAAAAATTCAAGAAAGTACTAGTACTAACAATACTAGACATTTGAATGTTCCTAAGCAAGGTTATAATGCTAGAAATCCAAATGGTCATGGTTATACTCGTAATATTAATGCTTATTACATGTCTAAAAATACGAGTTATAACAATGGTAGATCAAATCAACATGGCAATGATAGTCGAAATGCATATGTTAGAAATAACTGAACTACCTCGCTAATGATCATTCTAGAGATTCAATTATTACTATATTTCCCCGTAGTAATAATAATCATGCTTCTGGTAATCCTAAGTATATTCCAAGGAGAAATCCTTATCATATTTCTAATAGGAATCAAGCATCTAGAAATAACATTATTTATGTGAATGATTATCCTATGCCTAGATTTATCTATGAAAACTCTCATTTACCTTATGATGCACTAACACCCGGACCCTCAAGTAAGAAGGGTATCAAAAAGGTTTGATTAAGTTTGATGTCGTATCTATATTGTGTTATAATACGAGTGCAATCGATTTGATTAAAAATCCGGTATCTAACTCTCGTTCTAAGCATATAGATATTCAATATCATTTCTTACGTGACCATGTCAACAAAGGTAATATTCTAAATTCTAATGGTGCATATTGACACCTGTTAGGAACTATGTTGTTTCTTGATGATAACTAAATTAACTTAGTAAAAATTGTACAAGTAAAATGTAGCCATCAACGGATAGCATGCTTATGCAGTATCCATTGATGGGAAGCTTATCCACGGATAAGACTCAATGTAACATGCTTTTGTATTTATGATGTGGAAGTTGAAGTATTCTTTTTAGGCTGAATAATTCATGTTGACTATTAATAGATATGTAGAATAGGGAGGTTAATTGTAAATAGTTTATGCCTTGTAATTTTACATAAGTGAAATTGATTGTCAATGGATAACATAATTAGCCTTCAACGGATGTGGACAATGTACTGTTTACGGATAGCAGTACTAGTTGTCTACAGATGTGATCAAGATACTCTCAACGGATACAACTCAAATAGCTTCTACGGATACACACTGTACTTGTGAAAGGGATAGTTCAGTCAGTGCACATGGGTTGGCAGACTATGTTGCCCAGTAATAAACAATTGTAGAAGGGGGGTTGAATACAATTGTATAAGATTCTCGACTTAATAAATTATGTATCACAAATATGAAAGAATAATAACAGCTTTATTAAATCTGATATAAAACTGTTACAAACTCTCTCAAGAAATTCTGATGTTCTTGAGAGCTTCTAGGTTACAAAGATACTCGTGTGTGATCGATATAAATCGAAACCTAAACTGTGTTTATATACTACACAGCTTCTCTATCGATTAAAAGATAAGTCCTAATCAATTACAAAGATTGAAACCTATCCTAAATTGATAGCTTCATTCTTACAGACCAGGAACCAACAAAATAATCTTCCTTATTTAACTAGACTCCAAATATAACTCGAAGTAGAATTCCTGATCAACTTCCAGTCCTGATGATCAATCCTGATCCCAGTCCTGATATTCATCCTGATCCTGACGATCATGCAATCCTGATGGCTATGCATTACTGATGATGTCAGCAATCCTGATCAGTTGAGTCTAGATCCTGACGATCATTGAATCCTGATCTAACAATCTCCCCCAATCTCATACTTTGTGAAATAAAGTATAGATTCCTAGATTCAATGATGTCAAAAATATGTTTACAAAATGTACAAATATTTACAGAAGCAACTTATCTGTTTAAATTATTTGATAGAACAGATTCATCTTCAAGAAGTTGGATAACAAATTTTCTTCTTTTTCTTCAAGAATTTGAATCAGTCTTTCCTTAAGATTTCTGAGTTCTTCATCTTCCTCATTAATATGATAGATAGCTGCTCTGAGATTTTGTATGGAGCTTCTTTGTAGACTGTGCTCTTCAAGCAAAAGATAAGCAATTTCCTTCCCATCAGGATTGAGAGTAAGTTGAGTCATGCCAAAAGTCACTTCTTTAACAGTAGTGCCCCTTTGCATTTCCACATCTTGACCTCTTTGATTTTAGTACATGGGAATATAATTACCATTGAAATTTTTGTTTCCATCCAGTCTTCTTCTTACTATTGACAAGATCATGTCACTCCACACTTTGCACACTTCATTCTTCCATCTTAACAGATAATGAACATATTTCAGTTCCTGTGTAGTTTTCATCAGCAGATCTTGAATGGACAGAATCTTCACACTACCATCTTTCATGAAGTACAGAAGCTTTTCTCTCTTTTCAATACCATCATGACAATCTGTAACTATATCAACAACTAATAAATTGTTCAGGTTTTCAGAAGTTAAAGTACCTCCAATTTCAGTCAAGGAGTAAGGATCAACATAAGACATATTCAGAGATATTCAGCATCCCTGTGTCCAATACCTCCTCCTGAATTACTTGTCAATTGCTTCAGATTTGAAAACATTCATAGCCAGAGTGCTTTTGATCTAACTATATCAGATAAATCAACAACACTTGAAACACTTGTTATAATTCCTCCATTCTGAAAATTGATAGGTGTGTTACACCTCAGTGTACTTATGTGTTTCCACTTCTTATCTTTCTCTTTTTCAAAAGCATAACTTCTTTCTAGTAAAGATTCTCGTCTGCTTGGATTTCTCCACAATCTTATGTTTGAGAGTTTAAGCCTATGTACATAGAGATTGAAATCTCTATTTGTTCTTCTTGTGATTTCTCTTCTTCTGGCTTCTTCTTCTTCATCCACTTCCTTGTTGTGAGAATCAACTACAGTAGATAAGATTAACAAATCAATCTCTTGCAGAATTTCAGATTCATCAGGATCTTGAACATTGTCAGGAACAATATCAGGATTAGAATCTTCAATTTGATTTGTATTGCAGAGAATTAATTGTCTTGGTCTTCTTCTTAATTCAGGTTCTTCTTCAATAAACTCCTTGTCTTCCTTCTCAATGATATCCTTGATAACAGGATCTATTAGATTTTGTGAAGCTTCAGGAATTTCTTCTATTAATAAACCTCTAGACCTTGTCTGTCTAGGCACTGTTTGAGTTGAAGAACCTCTTCTACCTCTTCTAGCACCTCTCCTACCTCTCCCTTCTCTTCCTCTAGCAGGAGCATGATTATTAAAGTTTTCCATCATTTCTCTCTGTTGACTTAAGAATTCTTCATGTGAGAGATTAGGATATTCTTCACTTGCTGTAGAGAGTGCTTTCCTTGCAAATAATTGTTGAACTCTTTTATCAGTGTGATAGAGAGTAACAATTCTACCATCTTTTATAGTAAACTTCTAGAATAGATTTGATGCATCTTCAGGATTATCAATAAGCACATCTTCATCACCTTCAGGAATTGTAGCAAGAGTCTGTTCATGACCAGGCATCAGGATTTGATCACCTGTCAGGATTTGTTCTTCCGTCAGGATCTGAGATTGCACTAATGTCCTCACTGTCCTTACTCCAGAATCAGAAACATGAGTTGACTACATTGTTTGACTTTGAGAAGTTTGAATTGTAGACTTCATAACAGCAGCATCAGAGGTTTCTCCTTGTAGAATTTTGTCACCACCATCAATTCCAGTATCATCATCATTATTTCTTAATACTAGACCAGGTGTACATTTTGTCTGACTTACCTTCTCCCCATTTTTGACATCAGTATTTGACAATATATTCAAAATTAAGGCAAGAGAAGTTTGAATGTCAGTTACCTTTGTATCAAGAGAATCAATCCTGTTGTTGATTGAAGACTGTTCAGTAATGATTGACTTAACTTGGGATTCCACAACTCTGAGTTGAAGAGCAGTAGGCACCTTTGTAAAGCTCTGAGAAATATCAGTCCTCACTTTGTCAGTAGAATCTTTGACAAAATCTATTTCATGTTTCAGGCTTTTGGATAAAAGAGTAGTAGCCTTCAAATGATTCTTCAAATCTTCATTCTGAATCAACTTAGCAGCATTATAAGCATGATCCAATGCATAGGGATAACTTACAGATTCATCAGATCTATACCATTCATTTTCCCATTGATGCATTTTCAGCTGCTCAGCAGGATCAATCTCAGAAGGAATAGAAAAGTCTTGTCTTAAGTCCTTTCCAATAGTAGCCTTGCCAGCCATGAATGTGCTTGATGAACCATAGTTAGTTCCAAGACTAGATTTTATAACTCTGGCAAGCTGATCCTTCTCTTCATTATTATCATCATCACTATCATCACTATCATCAGCATCAGAATCAAGAGTAACATCAGGATCAGGAATAGCAATACCTTTAAGTTTGTCCTGTGATGCTGTGATAGGATCTATCATTGGAGAGCTAAGTGGTTGTATCAGGATTGGCTCAGCATCAGGAGCACCACTAGCGTCTGGAGCAACACCGTCAGGTTTTGATAAGCTTGCATCAGTATTTGCTACTAATGGTTCTTGTGGAACCTGAGGTGCAGAAGCTGCTTTAACACTTTGAGTTAAAGGTTCTTGTGTACTTCCCTCAGTAACAGTGTCCTCGACCAATCTTTCACCAGAAGCTGTAGCTTTGTCTGCTTCTTCACATTGAGAAGATGGTTCTTGTGTGGCCGGAATAGAAGTGTCTTCATTCTCCCTTTGAGAAAATGGTTCTTGTGTGACCATTTCAATAGCTAAGCCTTCACCCAAACTTTGATTGAGTGGTTCTTGTGTGGCAGGATCTTCAGGAGCTGCTGAATCACTTTGAGATTCAGGTTCTTGTGGGCTTGATCCTTTCAGCTTCTTGAGTCTCTTGAAAACTATCTCTGTTGCTTTCCTCTTTTTCTGCAATGGAGGTGTAAGACCAACCATGGAAGCAGTCTCAGAAACCTTCTCCCATGAAATTTCTAAAATCTTTTTGGCTGGAGAGGCTGGAGAGTCTGAGATATAGATAATTTTTGTTTGTGCATCAGGAATACCAACATCAGGATTTGCTAGAGCATCAGGAGTAGATGACTCATCAGGATTTGATGTCTGAATATCAGTATCCTTCATTTGCACCTTCAAAGGAATATGATACTTGCTTTTTGACAATATCCTTTTCTTCTGTGGCTTTGATGAAGGTGCCACAGCTTCAGTAGCAGTATCAACAACTTCCTTGACTATCTTAAACTTTGAGGAGATAGGCATATCTTCCTCAGAATCACTCTCATCCCTTAACATCAACTTTCTTTTCACTGAAACAGCCTCAGTCACCCTCTCAGCTTTCTTCTGAACCAGGACCCCTTGTACACCCCCTTGTTTCTTCTTTTTAGTGAGTGGTGCAGAGGAAAAATCCTTTGAACCTGATTGCCTTCCAGACACATCAGTTCTAGCCGATTTCTTTGATTTTACAACTAAAGTCTTTTGAGAGACTGTAGAGGTGGCTGTTAATTGTTTAGACTGTTTAGGTGGCATGCTTGGGTCAGGAACAAGGTGTGATGGACCTTGCCCCATAGCATTAGAAATTAAACCATAACGAGTAGGCATTTTCTGATGCAAGAAAAGTCTGACCTCATCAGGAATAAAGGCATTGCCAATAAAACCATTTGCCTTATCACAATTGACTAAGGACTTCAAGTTGTTCTCTGTAATTCTACAAATAGGTAGTACCACATCATCCTCAAAAGTAACACCAGGACATAAGTGATTGAATATTAATTGGAAAAATCTAATAAAACAGACATAGCCTAATTTATCAGCTTTTCTATCACTTAAAGCTTTCAACAAAAAAACTACCATAATAAAAAACTTGAGAGTAGATAAGAGAGTACCCAATTTTGAGTGATCCTGATGGTAGAGCATCAAAATTAGATGTCTTATTCAGGAAGCATCGACTGATGGTATCAAAGAAATAATTCATTCCTTTTTGAGCTTTGTCCTGAAGAGATTACCATATCTCTTAACTTCCCCATTGTAACCTAATTTTGTAACAAACTCAAAAAGAGTCGAGTCTGAAACATTATCAGGAACAACATCACCAAGAACAGGTAAATGCAGGGCTTCCTCCACAATTGCAGGAGTCACACAGTGATTAACTCCATTCCATTCAAAGTTCATCAGGATTGAGCCAGAATCGTCTTTTCCAAAAGAAACTGTATTCCATACCTGCATAACTGACTTGAAAGAAACACTTGCAGGTTCTGTTAAAGCATCCTTCAATGGACTTGAAGTAAAAAAATCCTGGATTATATGGAACTCAGTAGGCAATTCCCGATGGTCTAGAATAGCTATAAAATTATTAGTGGCAAAAGTAACACCACTAATCACAGTCTGTTTGTTCATGAATGATGAAGACGCCACTAAAACAATATAGAAAGCTTGAGAATTGAGATTTAGAAAATAGGGTTTTTGAGCACAGAGAGAGAAAGAAGATGAAAAACTGATGATGAGAGAGTAATCAGAAATTTAGAAAATCAAATGTATTTTGGTAAAACAAAATATTACTTCTCAATGACAGGTGGCAAAATATGATTTGTGCAAAAATGATTAGTGGACATATTACGTGCGTAATGTTAGGCCGAATACACAATATATAATCAATATAAGTATGATAATAACAATTGAGAACACTGTTTATGAATCAACAACTGAATTATATAAATAACTCTTCTCTCAGTGATGTTAAAGAATCACAGAGAGCTGCTAGGTTACAAGAATAATGTATTCAGTATTCGCATCCCTTTTAGGGTTAACCTATCTGTGTTTATATAATACACAGTTACATAATCAATCTCTAATTGATATCCGATAAATCAGCTATACAATTTATATCAATCTAGGATTGCTTCTGTCTTCTGTCCCGTTTATTTAGCCATCTCAATATATTCTGCTTCTTTCCATCTTCAGAATATATTGCTTCTAGAATCTTCATATTAGCACCGACAGCTAAACCAAACTTTCACCCCGTCAGACTTTAACAAACTCTGACTGGCTTCTAGTAAACTCTGATGAGTACCTGGTACTTAAACACTGATGATCAAACGTCAGCAATTATATCTAACAATCTCCCCCAACTTGTGCATAATAAAAATGTACAAGTTAAATAGATAATTGATGATGTCAAAACATATAACAAATGCAGTGTTTAAAATATAACAGAGTTTAACTTTAACTTAGAACAAAAAACTTTAAAAAAAAACTTACAGTCAGACTTTACTTAATTTCTTCAATATCAGGAACTGTCCTGAGATAGTCAACGAGTAGCCTCTTTTCAGCTTTTTCTAGCTCTTCCACCATGATTTCTTTCAATTCCTTAAGCTCTGGATCACTTTCTCCAGTCTGGTAGATAGCAGCTCTCAGAGAATAAATGCTGTTCTTTCTCATTTCATTCCCTAGCCGAATAAAGTAAGATTTATCTGACTCTAGGTTAAATTCCAAAACCTTTATCCCCAGTGCTGTCTTGAACTTGGCACTGTTTCTCTTCATTTCAACAATCTTTCCATAAGCATCTCTGTACTTAGGAATATATGCACTTGAAACACCTCCTCCAAGCATAACTTTTGATTTCAGCATCCTATCTCTTAGAACTAGAGCAGCATTATGAGTACTTCTATTTTTGATTTTGAGAAGATATAGAACATACTCAAGCTCTTTCCATAGTTTCAATTGAACATCAGCTTCTCCTACTCTGTATACTCTTCCATCAGACATAAAGTATAACAGAACCTCTTTCTTTAATCCTCTATGATAAACCATCTGAACAGACTCTAGCTTATCAAGGCTCTCTTGAGATACCCCAACACCAGGTTCTGCCAGTGATGAATGGTCAAAAGGACTGTTATTGATTCTCTTTTCTCTATGTGAACCCAAACCAGATTTATCATAAGATTGATTTCCATGTACTGTTCTGGTTTGAGAAAAGTCCACAGCTTCTAGCTTCAGAGTTTCAGAAAGTACAGGTCTTAAGAAACCTTGGAGTTGTGGAGATAGCTGAGTTTGTACAACTTGAGCATTGTCAGAGGTTGTCACAATTTTAACAGAACTATCAACTTGAGCAACGTCAGAGGTTGATTGATTTAGTCCTGATTCAACTTGAGCAACGTCAGAGGTTGAATAATTCTTCTTTGGTAACTGTCCTTCTTCTACCAGTATACCTTTTCCTTTATCAGTATTTGCAATCACAGGCCTCCTTGTGTATTGTAAACTCTGTTGAGAGTTCACATTTTCTTTAATAGAAATTCCCAGTTCCTTTCTCCTAGGAGCCTTGGCCTTTTTCTTGTAAGTACCAGCTTCAACCTTCTTCTGGTGTTCTTCAGCAAGAAGCTTCATCTCAGCATCCATATCTTCTACTGTGGCTTCACCACCATGTTCTTCCATAAACAGTTTAGCAGCAATCTCTTCATCAGTAGTTGGATTTGATGAAATCACTAGACTCTTAAGTCTTGAAGAAGATTGACCACCAGAGTTTAACCTCTCAGAGTTTGTCAGCTTAGCAGAGTTTGACCTTAGTCTCCCTTGCTCTTGAGAAGACTTTGACCTTTTCTCTGCTTCTCTGCTTCCACCATCATTAGAATCATCCCTCAGTCTCAAGGTTGGAGTCCTTTTGCATTTGTCTTTAGGTACTTTCTCCCCCTTTTTGACATCATCAGGAATAAAAACTGATGTCAGCAACTCTAGTGATGTAGCAATAGAAGTAAGTTGAGAAGACATAGCAGTCTGATTCTCTTCCACCTTGCTTAGCCTTTGCTTTATTTCTACTTGATCCTTGATCATGGAAGATAATCTAGTTCTATCATTCTTCAAAGCCAACTCCTTAACAGCAATATCATTACTCAATCCAATGACAGCTTTGTGAGTCTCATCAAAGCGATTGTGCAATGATTTGACTTGAACAACTGTAGCCTTGAAATGTGTCAACAACTCAGGATTTGAAATCTCATTTGCAGATTGAGCAACAAAATCAGCAGTTCTTTGCTTTGAGAAAATATAATCAGCTCCTGACCAGTTTGCATAATGCATTTCCCTGTAATGAGCTTCAGTTGCATGTTGATTTTCTTTAATAGACTCTGCAGTAGGATCCCTTAGAAAAGGTATTGACTCATTATCATCAGAGTTTGAAAGTGCAGCATTGATTCCAGAGTTTGCATGATCAGAATTTACAGATGTGTGATCAGCATTATCATAATCAACTCTAGCTTCATTAACATTTTCTGCTATCTGCTCTGCAATTTCTTCAGCAACATTGTCTGCAGTAGCCTCATCGGTTATCTGTGCAGCTTCATGAATCTCAGAGTTTGCATTTACAAGAACCTCTGCTTCTACAGGAACAGACTCTGCAAGAACTTCTTCTTCTTGAACTACCTTTTCAACAGCATCTTCTTGCATATTCTCTACTGTAGCATCATCCAATTTCTCCTCAGCAGCTGCAGGAATCTGATCAACCTCCTCACCCATTTCAGGAACTTGATTAGTCACAGAAAGATTTACTGTATGAGTAGCAAGTGACTCTTCTATAACTAGGGTGGGCTGATCAGCTGCCATATCCTCAGTATCACAAACATTGATACTAGGATGTGCTTCAAGAATTTTATCCATATCAAAATCAGCAGATAAAGCATCTTGCTCAAACATTTCAGCCTCTGTATAAGCATTTGCCATGTCAGGCACAGTGGCTGCTTCAACATCTTCAGTAGCCTCCTGAATAATAACTTCAGGAGCTTCATTATCCACAAAGACCCTGTCCTCATTATCATCATTTACAGCAGACTCCTGAACAACAACTTCTGGAGCTTCATCCTGGACAGATTCAGTAGCTTCAACTTCTAATTTTTCAAATAGATAATTAGCTACCATTCTCCTCTTTCTCTGATGAAAAATTTCATGATCAACATCATCTTCATCAGTAGACAGTGGCCTGTTAGCTCAAACTTTTCTCTTGAAAGCTCTTTTCTTAATTCTACCACCAGACTGTGGTTGTTGAGAAGTAGAGGATGGAGGTTCTGTGTTTAGTGATGAAATGTTCAGAGTTTGAGGTTCTGGTTCAGGTTGTGATTGTGGTTGTGGAGGATTATTTCCAAACTGTTGCACTCGCTCAGGTAATAGCAGAGCACCAACATTCCCTTTCTTAAGATCCTTGTTTGTTAAGTCAGAAAATATGCGTTTATGCAATCTAAACGACTGAATAACATCATCCTCCAGAATCTCAATTTCAGGAACACAGAATGAAAATAGTAGTTGACAAAAATGAGCAAAATAGACAACACACCTGTTTTCTGTCATCTTTTCACCAATATTATGTAAAACTAATCTCGCAAAATCAAAGTGAGTACCATAGAGTAAAGAATACCCGATTTGCAGACTGTTTGTAGGAATGGCATCCCAATTGGTGCATTTCTTCCCGAAAGCTCTTGTGATGCAATCAAAGAAGAAACTCCACTCCTTTCTCAAGAATGGACGCTTCAATTGACCCACCTTAGCCAATGACCCAGAGTAACCGATATCCCTCATCATTCTCAGCAGGTCTTCATCGCCAACAGAGATTGTATAGGCATTGAAATCCTCAAAGTTCAGAGCATCACGAACAGTCACCGGAGTAACCACATACTCTTGGTTTTGATACTCAAAGACAATTGACGGAGACCCAGCCTCTCCGCCATCATCATAAACACCTGTCTGCCAGAAGGTTCTAATTTGAGATCCAGACAGCTTCGTTGGTTCAGTAAGAGCATGCCCAATATCAGAATTTGCCAAGAAACGCTGAACCAAGTGAAACGCCTCTGGTGCGTTGACAGTGTTTAGTGGTGCTGCATAATTGTTAGAAACGAACTCTAACCCAGAAGAAACAAACGATGTAGTCGCCATTAGTAAGATTTGAAAGAATAACAGAGAATCAGATGTAAAAGCTCGAAAGAGTTTGAAAGTAGAAAAGTGTTTGTGAATATGTGTGTGTGACAATTGATGTGAATTGGAGTAAGATGTGAAAGGTTTAAACGCATGTGTGTGTATTGTTTAAATATGAAATTCAAAATTAAAAACTGAACAGTTTTTAATCATTAATACACAACTGTCTTACTCCGTTAATCGTGTGAATGGGACACGTGGCACACATGCAATGACTCACAGCAGTAATTGGCAGTTTCCAATGCGCATGCGCAGTAAAAACAGCAATAATTACCGCCTTTTACACTTTCCTAGACACGCAACCTTTTTCTTCTGTTTAATACAAATTTGAACCGTTACCAATCATACTCTTTTGTTTTCAAGAATGTTTTCTCAAAATTATTAACTGTCTGAAACAAATAATTAATTTTAATCATCAGAGATTAAAATAAAATTACCTCAGCGTGGAGTACACAGTTCATCAGTGTTTATCAATCCTCCTCCTTTATTCATAATCTCTTTTCTCTCAATGCACAGTTGTGAAAAAATTGTGTGTGAATAGCAGAGTTTACTGAATATAAATATTTAGAGCATCTTAAAGTGCATAAAATCCACACAATAAATCAGTAAAAACTAGTTGTCCAAACTCTCATGTATAAAATAAAATCTGATCTCATCTAAACTCTGTACTATAAAATTTATTATTTTCACCCCCTTCGATTTTTTTTTTTTTTAAATTTTTTTTTCCAGTAATCAGTGGTTGGCACTAGTCACCAAAAATCAAAGATTTTAGCCCTTATTTCATACAATAAGTTCCTGGGTCTTCCTAGGCACAACATGATCTCAAAGGAATTTGTGCACTTTTTGGCATCTTTTGATTGGAGGGTGAAATATTTGCAACTAATTATCAGAGTTTAGACTTTTCATCAGTTACTACAATTAATTTATGAGAGAAAGCGCAAACAGCTAATACAGACTCAGTGTATAGGATCAATAAACTAAGAGATGCTATAAATATAGAGACAGTATCATGCTGTGTAAAATTTCTGCACATTTTGAGATCAGATCATATGTTACTCAGAAAGATTCATGATTACTTACTGAGAATCATGCTTCATACAGGTTTCTTCATCGGTCCATATGTTTCAGAAAATATCACAATCAGAGTATAACATCAGAGATTAACTTCAGACTTTAACCGACAGAGTATGACTGACCCTTTATGACTAACAGAGTTTACTATCAGAGTTTAACATACTGGTACAAATAACAGTTAACACATGCAAAGAACCATGAGCATAAAATCAATCATGTATAGATTTTGAATCTAATCAGTATCTCTAGTCAAAACCAGAGACCATTCCAAGTTCATTTACCAGTCTTGTAAAGGTAGCTTCACTCAAAGGTTTGGTGAAGATATCTGCAAGCTGTTGGTCTGTAGACACAAAATGAAGCTCAATATTTCCTTCTTCCACATGTTCCCTGATAAAATGATACCTTTGATGATTACCAATATAAGTATGATAATACCAATTGAGAACACTGTTTATGAATCAACAACAGAATTATATAAATAACTCTTCTCTCAGTGATGTTAAAGAATCACAAAGAGCTGCTAGGTTACAAGAATAATGTATTCAGTATTCGCATCCCTTTTAGGGTTAACCTATCTGTGTTTATATAATACATAGTTACATAATCAATCTCTAATTGATATCCTATAAATCAGCTATACAATTTATATCAATCTAGGATTGCTTCTGTCTTCTGTCCCGTTTATTTAGCCATCTCAATATATTCTGCTTCTTTCCATCTTCAGAATATATTGCTTCTAGAATCTTCATATTAGCACCGACAGCTAAACCAAACTTTCACCCCGTCAGACTTTAACAAACTCTGACTGGCTTCTAGTAAACTCTGATGAGTACCTGGTACTTAAACACTGATGAACAAACGTCAGAAATTATATCTAACAGTAATTAGCCATAACTGCACCGCTTTTTATGTGTATCTATATGTATATATCTGTCAGTGTGACACACGCGCGCATACAGTTGTCCAATAAAAACTCAAACGTTTCTCAGTAGTAACTGACGAAAAATTAGGCACAAATTAAGCAATGAAATACTGACCTGTACATCAGGATTGACCAGTTGACTTCCTGTCAGGATTTTGTCCTATCAGGATTTGATCAAAATTACTTACCTTTCTGAATGACCATCAGGATTTGACAGTCATCAGGATTTCTTCTCTGTAGCTTTTCTCAGAAATTCTCAAAGTTCATCATTCCAAGTTCATTCACCAACTTATTGAAAGTAGCTTCAGGCAGTGGTTTGGTGAATATATCAGCTAGTTGTTGATCAGTGGGAACAAAGTGAAGTTCAATTGTTCCTTTCAGAACCTGTTCTCTTATAAAATGATATCTGATACTGATGTGTTTAGTAAGAGAATGTTCAACTGGATTTCCTGTCATTGCAATAGCACTTTGGTTATCACAATAAATTGGGATTTTTGAGTATGACATGCCATAATCTAACAACTGATTTCTCATCCACATTATCTGAGCACAACAACTTCCTGCAGCAATGTACTCAGCTTCTGCAGTTGAAGTAGAGATAGACTTTTGCTTTTTACTAAACCATGAAACTAGTCTACCACCCAAAAACTGACAACTTCCTGAAGTACTTTTCCTGTCTATTTTGCATCCTGCAAAATCAGCATCTGAATAACCACACAAACCAAAATCTGATTCCCTTGCATACCAAAGGCCAAGTGCATGAGTTCCTTTGATATATCTGAAAATTCTTTTAACTGCAATCAGATGAGGTTCCCTAGGTTTTTCTTGAAATCTTGCACACAGACAGGTTGCAAACATGATATCTGGTCTACTTGCAGTGAGATACAATAAAGAGCCAATCATTCCTCTATAATGAGTTACATCTACCTCATTACCTTGATCAGGATCAAGTTTGGTAGTTGTAGCTATGGGAGTACTTGCAGTAGCACAATCTTCCATGTTAAACCTTTTCAACAAATTCCTTGTGTATTTTGACAGATTGATAAAAATGCCATCATCAGTCTGTTTAACTTGAAGACCACGAAAATAACTCATTTCTCCCATCATGCTCATTTGATATCTTGACTGCATAAGCTTAGAAAACTTTTCACACAACTTATTGTTTGTTGACCCAAAATGATATCATCAACATAAATCTGAACTAAAAGAAAATCCTTTCCATGATTCAAATAGAATAAATTTTTATCAATAGTACCTCGTTTGAATCCACTTTCTAGTAAGAATTGAGCTAGGGTTTCATACCATGCTCTTGGAGCTTGCTTCAGTCCATAAAGTGCCTTATCCAATTTGTAGACATGATTTGGATATTTAGGATCAATGAAACCAGGAGGCTGTTCAACATATACCTCTTCCTCCAGTTCACCATTTAAGAAAGCACTTTTCACATCCATCTGGAAAACCTTGAATTTCTTATGAGCTGCATATGCCAGAAAGATCCCGATGGCCTCTAGTCTTGCAACATGAGCAAAAGTTTCATCATAGTCAATTCCTTCTTGTTGAGAATACCCCCTTTGCAACTAGCCTTGCTTTGTTATGATAATTACACCATCTGAATCAGTCTTATTTTTGAAAATCCATTTTGTACCAACAATTGACCTGTTCTTTGGTCTTGGCACCATTTTCCAGACTTCATTCCTTTCAAATCCATTCAATTCTTCTTGCATTGGAGTAACCCAATCTGCATCTTTAAGTGCATCTTCAACTTTCTTTGGCTCCTTCTTTGACAGAAAGTTATTATATAGACATTCATTTTGAGTTGCACTTCTTGTCTGAACACCTGCATCAGGATCTCCAATTATCAAATCAGGAGTATGACTTGCAGTCCATTTCCTTGCTGGTGGTAAGTCATTTCTTGATGTAGATGCTCCCCCTGATTGGTGTTATCTTGATTAGAAGAATTTGATTCACTAGAAGCTCCCCCTGAATTGTTACTATCTCCTCCTGATGGATTATCAGGATTGTCACTTGAATCAGTATCTGAAGAACTTTGTCCTGATGATTGAGTAGACTCAGAATTTGTAGCAGTTTGCTGTTGCTCCCCCTCAACATTTGCACTACTAGATGAATCATCATTATTTGCATCATCAGTATTAGCACCATGAGGAATTGGTGTGTCATCAGGATTTGATGGATCATCAGGATTTGGTGACCCATCAGTATCTGATGAATTGACAAGATCTGATTCATTTTCTTCAGGTTCCTTGGTAGCTTCATTTTCAAAAACCAATCTATCATATGAGTCTTCATTCAATCCAATTATCTTCTTATCATCAAAAGATACATGTATTGACTCCATGACAGTTCTTGTTCTCAAGTTAAAAACTCTAAAGGCTCTTGATGCTGGATAGCCTATGAAAATTCCCTCATCATCCTTTGTTTCAAACTTTCCTAGCTGTCCAGGATGAGTTCTGAGAACAAAACATTTACAGCCAAACACATGCAGATACTTCAAACTTGGTTTCTTTTCCTTGAGAGATTGATAAGGAGTAACACCATGTATGTTTATTAAAGTGAGATTTTGAGTATAGCATGCTGTATTGACTGCTTCTGCCTAGAAATATGTAGTTAATTTAGCTTCTTCCAACATAGTTCTGCCAGCTTCAATAAGATTTCCATTTTTCCTTTCAACTACTCCATTTTGCTGAGGTGTGCCAGGAGCAGAGAATTGTTGAATAATTCCTTTGTATTTTCAGAACTCTTCCATCTTTGAATTCTTGAATTCAGTACCATTATCACTCCTCAGTATCTTGACTTTGTACTTTGTGGTTGTCTCAATCATCCTCATATGATCCAACAGTATTTCAGGAGTTTCATCTTTTCTGTGCCGAAAATACACCCAGGTGAATCTAGAATATTCATCAACAATTACAAGAGTGTACCTTTTCTTACTGATGGACATAATGTTGACTGGTCCAAATAGATCAAGATGCAGCATGTGATATGGTTCTTCAATAGAGGATTCTGATTTACTCTGGAATGATGTCCTTCTTTGTTTACCCTTTTGACAAGCATCACAGAGTCCATCAGGAGTATACAAAGCTTTTGGTAATCCTCTCACTAAATCTTTCTTAACCAACTCATTGATATTACTGAAGTTGAGATGAGAAAGTTTCTTGTGCCAATTCCAACTTTCATCTACTGATGCTTTACTGATAAGACATGTAGGGGAGCCATTAGTATTTGAGAGAATGTTGGCTTCATAAATGTTACCATGCCTGTAGCCAGTCAGTGCTATCTTTCCTATTTCTTTGCTGACTACTTCACAATGTGTGGAATATAAATTGACATGATAACCTCTGTCAGTGATTTGACTAATACTCAACAGGTTGTGTTTTAGTCCCTTCACTAGAGCTACTTTCTCAATGATGACATTTCCAATGATTATATTGCCATATCCCAAAGTTTGTCCAATGTTGCCATCTCCATAAGACACAGTTGGGCCCGCTTTTTCCTCATATTCTGATAACAGGGCCTTGTTTCCAGTCATGTGCACAGAACATCAACTATCCATGACTAACACATTTTTCCTTTTTCCCTGCAATCAGAATAAAAACATACTAGTTAGAACATTTAGGAACCCACACATGTTGGGTTCCTTTTCCATGCAATTTATTAATTTTAGCAGCAGAAGTCTTATTGACTTTAGCAATTCTGTCAGGATTGTGTCCATCAGGATTTGCTTTGTCAATATCAGTATTAATAAAAGCATGCTTCAACTTGACATTCTTAAGGCTACCAGAATTTGCACTATGTTAGATATAATTACTGATGTTTGTTTAATCAGTGTTTAAGTAACAGGTACTGTTCAGAGTTTAGTCTGAAGTACTTATCAGAGTTTACATGGAAGCCGGTCAGAGTTTGTTAAAGTCTGACAGGGTGAAAGTTGACTTAGCTGTCGGTGCATATCATGAAGATTCTAGAAGCAATATATTCTGAAGATGGAAAGAAGCAGAATATATTGATACAGCTAAGGAGACTAGACAGAGGACTGAAGCAATTCTAATTGATTGCAAATTGTATAGCTAATTTGTAGGAGTATCAATTAGAGATTGATTGTAACTGTGTACGATATAAACACAGATAGGTTATCCCTAGAAGGGATGCGATTATTGAAATATTATTCTTGTAACCTAGTAGCTCTTTGTGATTCATTAACATCATAAAGAGAGAAACTGTTAATATAATTACAGTTTGTTGATTTACAAATTTGTGTTCTTGATTGTTATTCTCATACATACTTGATTATATTGTGTATTCGGCCTAACAATTGGTATCAGAGCCAAGGCTGTTTAATATATACAGTTTTTCGATTCAAACACAGTAATAATCATGTCTGAAGAAAATCAAGCTCCTCCTAAGGTTGAACAGGTTAAACCTAATTCTGTGAGTCGATATGAAACAATCAGGGTTCCAATCCTCAGGCCAGTGGAGTATTCAATTTGGAAGGTGAAGATGACCATGTTTCTGGAGGCTACAGATCCAGAATATCTTGACAGAATCAATGATGGTCCTCATATGCCGACTAAATTGTCTCCTGTTGTTGATGGTCAAGAACAAAAGACTGTTCCAAAGGAAAAGAAAGATATGACTCCTGAGGACATCTCATCAATTGCAAAAGATGCAAAGGTTAGACATCTTCTCCACAGTGCTTTAGATAATGTTATGTCTAACAGAGTAATTGGTTGCAAAACTGCAAAAGAAATCTGGGATGCTTTGGAAGTCAGGTGTCAAGGAACCACTGCTATAAAGAAGAACAGGAAAACAATACTCACTCAGGAGTATGAGCACTTTGATTCAAGAGCAAATGAAACCTTGACTGAGTCGTATGACAGATTCTGTAAACTGCTGAATGATTTATCTCTAGTTGATAAAGAATATGATCTTGAAGAATCAAAACTCAAATTTCTCTTATCTTTACCTGAAAGATGGGATTTGAAGACAACAACTATAAGAGATAATTACGAACTTGCTGAAACTAAACTTGATGAGATTTATGGGTTACTGAAAACTCATGAATTGGAAATAGAACAAAGAAACAGAAGATCAAGCAAGAAGACAAAATCGGTTGCTCTCAAAGTTGAGGAGAAGCCCATCAAAGAAGGAATCATCAAGGAAGAGAGCCAAGGGAAAGGCTTTAGTCATTAAATCTGAAAGTGAGTCATCAATCTCTGATGATGACTCAAACTCTGATGAAGCATCTGACTCTGAGGATGATGAAGAACAGATGATGCAAATGGCTGCATTGATGGTGAAGACCTTCAAGAAGATGGGATTCAAGAACTTCAAGAAAGGAAAGAGATTCTCAAGGAAAGATTCAAACTCTGAAAGAAAAAGTTTTAGAAAGTCTGATGGAAGGGAGACCAAGTCTGGCAAGAAGGATAAATCTGAAATCCAGTGCTACAAGTGTAAGGAGATGGGTCACTATGCCCCAGAGTGCAAGAAAGGCAAATCTGAGAAAGCACTCATCTCTAAAGGCAAAGACTGGGCAGATACTTCAGACTCTGATGATGGAGTAAATTATGCTCTTATGGCAACTGTCAAAGATGAGACTGAATCATCTGAAAATAAGGTACCTCTGTAACAGCCCCAAATCCGGGGTCAGGGATTTAGAGTAGTCACGATCCATTTACTCCTTGCCTTACCTGTATTACTCACATCGTGCATAATTCACCTGCTCATGACCCCACAATATTTGTCTCACACACACACACACACACAGGTTAGAGTCTCAGAAACGACACGATACAACAACTGCGGAATAAATAATTTTTATTACAATACCCAAATGTCTTTAAATCTGTCACTGATACAATTTCTAAGAAATGTTACATTTCCAACTTAGCCTTCTGATGCTCACAATCCTCTCATACCATTCATATCTATACATAAGTTGAATACCAAAAGTTGTAGCCTGATTCGATTGGTTCGTACTACTCTCGGGATCACTGCTAGAAACTGTTTATGAAAACGCCTTGCGGGGTATGTGCCGTCCCATTGACATCCTGCTTCGCTGCTATATAATATATATAAAACAATAGCAAGAGTGAGCGATAGCTCAGCAAGGAAAAGAAAGTATGGCATAATTCTGCCTTTAACTCAACCCAGAATAAAACGGGTATAAGACAATAATTTGTCAAAATATCTCGATACTGAAATTATATCCTTATCGGAATGTATTCCCAAAAACAGTACCATTATTGTACTTCAAATATCATTTTCATAATATTTCTACAAACTTTTGCTATATTATGAACAAAGTTCTAGTATAATATAAAAGATGAGGTTTCAAAGTAAACCAACATAACCTTTCCAAAAATATCTGCTATGTAAGCAGAATATCAACACATAACTTAAAGGATGAAGTTATAAGGTGATTCAGTATAAACAACTCCCTTACCATAACTCATGTTATGTAAGGTATCCACAGAGTCATAACTCATAAAATAAAAGATGAAGTTGCATGAATTTATTGTCACTTCATTTTCAATCTTTTTCGACCCCCTGCCAACATAATTGGTTTTTCATCCCAATACATGTTGCAGGAATATCCAAATTGGATGATGAACTAATACTGGAGTTGCTACCGCGTCCGCTGTGCCTAACCTTACTATGATCAGTAGCAGGTCGCACCGCTCAAATAGTTTTCTACATGTAGATGGAAGTATCACGACGGCCTGACATTGTCTACCGCCTTACTATGACCTCCCGGCCCATTTGGGGCAATATAAAAGTTGGATGGGCCCACGCAACTTGACCACTTACACCACTCCTAGTTCAGATGAAATCCATGACTCTGAAACGTAAAGATCGTCCTCCTTTCCCCAAGTGTAACACTTGTTGATACGACTCCACTAAGTAGTTATATCTAGGTTGGAAAGGAAGATTCTCCAATATTTCCCAAGCTATGCTTGTTAATGGATATCGACTTGTTCCATGAATTTACCCCTCGATCATTGAGGTGGTAACACAACATTAGACTGGCAGCAATTAAATTGCTCCAAGAAAATATCTGTCCCTTGACAGTTTTTGAATTGAGAGTTTAAAAAAAAGAGTAGTAGTCACTTAAATCAGGCTTCCCATATTTTTGATAGTTGAGCGAGCATTTAAATCTTCTTAAAAGACAGATTCAAATGGAAAATAATGTTTTGGGAACCTCTTTTTGATTTGAAAATAATTAATCGTATTTATTAAATAAGTAAACCTCAAATGAATATTTGAAAATAATATTCATTAACTAAGTAATCCTTAAATGAATATTTGAAAATAATATTCATTAACTAAGTAATCCTTAAATGAATATTTGAAAATAATATTCATTAAATAAGTAATCCTTAAATGAATATTTGAAAATAATATTCATTAAATAAGTAATCCTTAAATGAATATTTGAAAATAATATTCATTAAATAAATAATCCTTAAATGAATATTTGAAAATAATATTCATTAAATAAATAATCCTTAAATGAATATTTGAAAATAATATTCATTACATAAATAATCCTTAAATGAATATTTGAAAATAATATTCATTAAATAAATAATCCTTAAATGAATATTTGAAAATAATATTCATTAAATAAATAATCCTTAAATGAATATAAATAATAACCCTTAAGTCAATAATCCTCAAATGAATATAAATAATAACCCTTAAGTCAATAATCCTTAAATGAATATAAATAATAACCCTTAAGTCAATAATCCTCAATTAACAGTACCCCATGTCTTTATCGGAAAAATAACCTTTATCATACACAAACTATAATCACTACTGATCTTAAGAAATATCATACGCCCTTAACCTAGGGCCTTTATAAAAACCTGGCTTATAACTGATATCCCATATCTAGCTTATAAGCCAATTACCAAATCATTTCCAAGTAACAACCTTCGAATGAGGTAATATTCAAATAACATTTCTCAAATCATTTCCAGGTAATTAATACTTTCTAGAAATATAATTAACGTTTAATAATAGCAGTCCTCAAAATAATTAGCACACTGCCGCTGGAATCCCTCCGGGTTTCCACGGCTATCTCTATATCTCAAAATACTGACTCCCGGTCTAGAGTCAAAAACAAGAAGTATGCTCTTATCTCCAGAGCTACAAGGTACGCCGGTTTATAACTACTTTATCTCAAAGCTCATATATAAACCAAAATCAAACTCTATTTTATACAATATATAACATGTATCGCAAAACTGTATAACTCCACACATGGCAAAAACAGTAATATATAATCAATACTTCAAAGTATAGATTTAGAAAACTTGCCTCATGCTCAAGAAGTGATAGGGGTTCGCGACGATGCCGGACAATCTAGACAAAGTCAAAGAAAACGTACGATTAATCCCCTGGATAATCCATTTGTACTCAATGCTTAAACACGTAAGAGAAACACAACCAAGGCATTACTAGCTCGTCATAGGCTCATACTAAGTCCATGTTAATCGACAATTACTTAAGTCGTAGGTTTAGTCCGAAATCGATCCTCGAATACAAGTTATACTTAACCATTTACAACATTGGTTTCTAAGTCATGTTCTTAGTGGTTTTCACTTGCGAAACCTCTGCTGTCGCATTTTTATAAAATCGAAAAATAATCTTTTTAATACGAATCTTTTTCGTGAACCTTCCTAACTGTCTCTAGTATTATCCCTCAAAGTTTCACATTTTAATATGGCTTCTAAGTGGTCCAAATATAGCCTCAAAGTGGCTGACCAGAGAAGGGTTGTTCCTCCGAACGACGTTTACTAAAACTCACTTTTCTCCTAAACCGTAAATCGTATAGGCATGATCTTTATACCAAAACAAACCTTTAAACAAGACCTACAGGCTCCTGGTCAGTTTTGCTCAAAAATATTCCAAGAACAGTTCGTAATGCTTGCTCAAAACAACCTTAAATCAAATGGGCATTACGACGGCTATAATCGTAACGTTTTCCATTTCCAAAACACAACCAAATCAATACCAATTAATCCCAAACTCACCATCCACCTTATACACCCTCCACTCAGTCAAATCCTCCATGAATAATCAAAACAAATTCATAACCCATCCTCCAAACTCAACCAACAATTCATATAATTACTTAATCATGATCTTAACCTTACATAAACATCAAAACCACTTCAAAACTCATATAAACAAAAAGGGGCAGGGTTTTTTATACCTTCCTTGGTGCTTCATATACACTAACAATGGTTTATAATCCTTCCTTGAGCTTTGAACAAACCTTATCAAGCTTAATCCTTAAGAAACAAAATCAAGAATCATGAAAAGTTACTATTCATCATCACTTTGTAAAATCCATATAAAATCGAAAAACAAGAGTTTGGTTCTAAGATTTTTACCAGACCTTGTACTCTTCATAAGATTTCTTTTGAGCTATAGATCGCCACATTTAAAGCTTCCTAGCTAGGGTTTTGAGTCCCATCTTTCCGCTGGACACAAACTGCACAGTTTGGGTTCTCCAACTTGGGGAAGAGATTTGACTAGGCTACACTCCTTTGTTGGCCATGAAATTTTGATAGAATGTTGTCTCTGGAGTGGAGAAGCTATGGTTAAAATTTGGTGATTTTAGGACAAGTAGTTTTGGAGTTATGAATTTGTCTCTCCTCCTTGTGCAAGCTGAGCCGAAAATCTGGAAAATGGGGGAGAGTTTCTTGATTTTTCTTGCCTTGTTCAATTAATGGAAATGCTGATTTTTAGAGACAAAAATGGTGAGTCATGGCTTGGTGTATTGTCCTCTTGACACTTGTCACACATGCAAGAGTGGTGGGCAAGTGGCTTGACTGCTTTGCTTTACTGGTTCGTTTCCTTTCACATGGATGCTCCAAATGTTGCATCCCTCGAACTAATCTTGTTACATGTTACTTCCATGTCTATATTTAATCCTGTAAATATTGCCTTGTTCCTCTTGAAACGATTTGAAATATTTTCCAAAAAGAGCGAGTAAAACTTTACGCGATTCTCGCAGTGAATAGTAACTATTCACTATTCACTTCAACAATCGGATTCTTAAATCGACTTTAATAAAATAATAAAATTCCAAAATATTAAATCCTCAAATCCTCAATTTTAATATCTCATTTCTTGAATATAATAATATATAATTCGCTACCCGGTCGAATATTACACCAAAATAAAATTTGGAATTTCTGAATTCCGATCGTCTTTGCATTCACTTATTTACTCCGTAGATCACTAATATGACTTCGGAATATCCACACTACGTCTCGTACATAGGTGGCATGAAAAATTTTCTTAACTCTCAAAATCACTATTCATCCACCAATATCACTATTCACTGCTGCACTTAATCATAATAAGAAAAGTTTTAAATTTTTCCAAAAATTCGGGTTATTACAACCTCTAACTACTTATGCTTATGATACTGATAATATATCTGAATTAAGAGTATATCTGAAAAGCGTACATGTTAGTTATAGGGATCAGACTTTAGAAAATGAGAGAATTAAATCTGAGAATCTTAACCTTAAAGAAAGAAACAAGTTTCTTGAAGGAGAACTTGAAAATATGAAGCAGATTCAAAAAGAAAGAGATGATGCTGTTTATGTTGAACAGGAGTTGCTCAAAAGATATAGGCAACTAGAATCTGATCTAGAAAAAGAAAGAAAAATAATCAAGACTTGGACAAACTCTGGAAGAGACACTCATCAAGTGTTTCAGACAGATTCTGTAGGTTTAGGCTATTGTGAAAATGATGAACTTAGGTTTAAAGACAAGGTTAAGGTTAAACCACAACTTAAACCTGTAAAATTTGTTCCAGAGTCCACTAAGTTAAAATCTGTTGTAGTAAGAGAAACTGATATGGAATCAGATGAAACCTGTGAAAGACAGGAAAATATTATAACAGAAAATCTTATGGAATTAGAAGCTGTTAGAAAGCCAGTAAAAACTTGTGAAAAATAGGTTAATGTTGGTTTGATGACAGGAAAACAGTTCAATCATAAGCTCAAAGAGGTAAAGTCTGCCATGAAACCAAAAGGGTCCAAGAAGAATAGGAATGGAAAGATAGGCATAAATAAAAGAAATAATTATTTGCCTACTGCTGCTGCTCCAAGGAAAACATGTTATAATTGTGGTAGTTCTAACCATCTTGCTAGATTTTGCAATAAGAACAAAGATATTAACTCTTTAACTTCTACATCAGGAGTAAAGAATGATTATGTAAGAGTTAAACCACAGACTTTATGCACACATTGTGGGAGCACTTGGCATTCTATTTATACTTGTAAGAGTTATCATGCTATTTATCATAACTATTATGAGCTAAAACCCAACTTAAAATGGGTCAGGGCAAACTCTGCAAGTGTAAAGTCTGACAATGTTAGTTTAAACTCTGTTGATAGTGATTCCGCTGCAAAAGCTAACACTGTTAAGAAAGACAAAGGATCCAAGCAAGTCTGGGTCCTTAAAACTAACACTTAGTGTTTGTTTGTGATTACAGGGCATAAAAGAGAGCACCCTTATCTTGGACAGTGGATGCTCAGGACACATGACTGGAAATAAAGCCCTGCTATCAGATTTTGAGGAGAAGGCTGGCCCAAAGGTTTCCTATGGAGATGGCAACATAGGACGTACTATGGGATATGGCAATATCAATCTTGGGAGTGTCATCATCACAAATGTAGCTCTAGTCTCAGGACTCAAGCATAATCTGCTATCTGTGAGTCAAATCTGTGACAGAGGAAACCATGTAGATTTTCATACTGAACACTGTGAAGTTATCAGTAAATCTACTGGAAAAGTTGTTCTAGTTGGACACAGGCGCAACAACATTTATGAAGCAAGTTTGGTAACAAACTCTGATGGAAAAATAGTGTGCCTGACTGCAAGAATGTCAAATGAAGAGAGTTGGAATTGGCATAAGAAGCTCTCTCATCTCAATTTGAACAACATCAATGAGCTAATAAGAAAGGATCTTGTAAGGGGACTTCCAAAATCAATACTCAGTCTAGATGGCCTATGTGATTCTTGTCAAAAGGCTAAGCAAAGGAAGTCATCTTTCAAGAGCAAATCTGAATCTTCAGTAGTGGAACCTTATCATCTTCTACATGTTGATCTCTTTGGACCAGTGAATGTGATGTCTATGGGCAGAAAGAAATATGCTCTAGTAATTGTTGATGAATATACTAGATATACATGGGTGTATTTCTTATCAAAGAAGGATGAAACTGCTCAAACTCTGTTGGATCATGTAAATCAACTGGACAAAGGATCACAGTACAAAGTCAAAATTATAAGGAGTGATAATGGAACTGAATTCAGAAACTCAATCATGGAAGCTTTCTGCAAGGAAAGAGGAGTGAAACAAGAATTTTCTGGACCTGGAACTCCACAGCAAAATGGTGTAGTTGAAAGAAAGAACAGAACTTTAATTGAAGCAGCCAGAACAATGCTTGATGAAGCAAAGTTACCAACCTATTTCTGGGCAGAAGCTGTTCAAACTGCCTGTTTTACTCAGAATGCTACACTGATCAACAAGCATGGGAAAACACCATATGAGATGGTGAAAAATAAGAAGCCAAATTTGAAATATTTTCATATATTTGGATGCAAATGCTTTGTTGATAAGTGGATTTTTAATCCACTTGGAACGCTTCATATCGGCTTAAATTGATGACTTGAACTCAAGTATGTGGTGTGTTTAATGTGTTTTCATTAAGTTTTGCAGAACCAAGAGTTGGAGGTTAATTTGATTAAAATTCGGATTTTCCGGGTAGGTTGCGCAGTCTTCACTGTTTTGGCCATATATGGAGTTCTACAAGTCCGATTCTGACGATCTTACAGCTCACGCGAAGAGGACAACATTTTCTATAAGGTTCTGTGCGGGCGCCCAGGAATTGTACTGGAATTCTGCGCGGCCGCCCAGGAAGTCAGAACCGCCAGAAATTGCCAGAATTCGATTTTAATTAGGAAAGTTTCACAAATTCGACTTCTAATCAATATGGTAATTGCTTGGGGCGGCCAGAAACTTCCAGAATCAGTTGTAAACATGGAATATGCAATTCTTATTGCATTCAAAGACGGAAATTGCCGTAATTCTATTCTAATTCAAAAACGGCAATTGCTTGGAAGAGGGCCAACTTGGAGCTATAAATACACACCTTGGGGGGACATAATCAACACATCACAATACATCACAACACACCAGAGATCAGATTCAATATTGGAGCACAAGATCGAGGAGCCAAGAACGAAGAACGTGACTACGAGGAGATCTAGACATAGTTTTTTCTTGTATTCTTCAATTTTGGTGCAACTTTTGGATGCTTCCGGATTTGTCCTCTAAACCTTTAACTCTTATTCATATTTACATCATTGATTTCTTGTTTTTCATCATGCTTTCATCAGAACCCACGATGATGAACGGTTCGATTATGAACTAATCATTGTCGTGGGATTCTAACGGATTTATTTATGGATTTTAGTAGTTAATTGTTTTAAAGATGTGTGTGTGATGACTTATTGATATCCTAGTTTGGTTGTGCTTATTCTTCTTGGATGCGTCGCGAACATCTAAGTTGTTTTGTTAATCTCTATTGAATGCGAAAGTGGATATAGAGGTTTAGAACTTGCCATGCTAGCATAGGTTTGTGTATGTTTGTCATGCATGATTCGTAGGTAATTTTAACCATCTTACCTGCCCTATGTAATCTGAATGGATAACTTGCTCGTTAAACCGTTATGTTTTCAAATCTTATAGACATATAGGGTCTAAGCATAATTGGTGTCTGCCCAACTTCTATCTCTTTTGTGGATGTTTGAGTGGTTTGGTATACGTATACTGAAAGGTAGCGTGTACTGATTTCGTGTTATCCGATTAGTTGTCACAACCGTCACATGCATTGATTAAAGACAAAAGACTCTGAATGAAGTATTTAATGAAGTTAGGATCCCATGTTTTATTCTCATAAGTAATATATCAGCAATCTTTAGTTTAATATAGTCTTGATAATTTGTTTAGTTAATTTAGTTAATCAAAACACAATTTGATACTTGTCTTAGCATTGAACGATAGCCATACATTGTTGCATAAGTGCATAACTATAATAACCATAGCAGTCTCTGTGGGAACGAACTCTACTTATTCTTATATTACTTGTGACCGCGTATACTTGCGTGATATTGTGTGAACAAGTTTTTGGCGCCGCTGCCGGGGACTCGGTGTTATTTTTATAGTTTATGTGCTTGTCATCAGTGGTCGTTAGAGTTCACTGACTCGGATTGTAGTTGTTTGTTCTGTGTGTTTCAGGTACTTGAACGTGTATGCGAACATGTTCTCAGACTCGTAAATTGGAAGAAGAAAGATTAAAGTTAGTAAAGATGAGAGACGTTCTAGAAGGAGTAGCACCTGCAGCTAAGGCTTTGAAGGACTATTCTCAGCCAAAGATCAATGATATTCAGTCGAGTATTGTCAGGCCGGCTATTGCAGCTAATACCTTTGAAATCAAGCCTGGCACGATTCAGATGGTGCAGAATTCAGTGCAGTTTGGGGGTGCTCCAATGGAAGATCCTAATATGCATATTAGGGATTTCATCAAGATTTGCGACACCTTCAAGTTCAATGGAGTGTCGGAAGATGCTGTGAAGCTGAGACTTTTCCCATTTTCTCTGAGGGATAAGGCTAAGGGCTGGTTGCACTCTCTACCAGCAGGTTCTATTACTACATGGGAGGATCTTGCTCAGAAATTTCTTACTAAATTCTTCCCCATGGCTAAAACTGCTGCAATCAGGAATGCTCTTACTCAGTTTTCACAACATTCTGGTGAAACTTTATGTGAAGCGTGGGAGCACTACAAGGAGATGCTTAGGAGATGTCCTCATCATGGAATGCCTGATTGGATGGTGATAAATTGTTTCTATAATGGACTGGGAGGTCAATCTCGACCGATGCTTGATGCGGCATCAGGTGGAGCTCTATGGGCTAAGAGCTACGAGGAAGCTTATGAGTTAATTGAGATGATGGCTGCGAATGAATATCAGAATCCTACTCAGAGATTATCACAAGGCAAGGTAGCAAGAGTTCTTGAAGTTGATGCAGCTACTGCAATAGCAGCCCAGTTGAAGGCTTTGACAATGAAACTGGATTCTTTGGCGAATTATGGAGTTCAGCAGGTGGCTAGTGTTTGTGAGCTTTGTGCGGGCGTACATGAGACGAATAATTGTGCCATATCTAGTGAGTCGGCGCAGTTCGTGAGCAATTTTCAGAGACCATCACAGCCAGTTCCAGCCACCTATCATCCCAATAGCCGGAATCATCCTAATTTCAGCTGGAGCGACAATCAACAATCTCAGCAGCCTTATCAGCCATTCCAAGGTCAGCAATTTGGAGCAAAGCCTTACAATCCTCAGAATTTTCAGCAGCAGCAAGGGCAGAATTTTCAGCCACGGTATGCTCCTAGGCAACAATTTCAGCCACCAGGATTTCCGCAACAACCTCATGCTAGTGCGGGGCAGTCTTCGAATGAAAAATCTGAATTGGATGAGTTGAGAATGATAGTTAAAAGCCAGGCGGCATCGCTCAAGACTTTGGAGAATCAGATGGGGCAGTTGGCAAGTGCCTTACTCAGCAGAGCTCAGGGAACTCTTCCTAGCGATACGGAGCCTAATCCAGGAAAGACAGTTGTCCAATAACATGTGAAAGCAGTTACCTTGAGATCGGGAAAGGTCACGGGCAATAAAAAATCAGCAGTTGAAGAAGAGGAAGAAATTCAGCAGCATCAGGTGGAACCTTCTAAGGAAAAGCCAATTTTTGATTTGGCAGCTAAGCAGTTGGACGGTGAGGCTGAAAAGAGCAAAAATTCTGCTGACAAGTCTGCTTCGGAGCAGACTATTTACCCACCTCCTCCATACCCAAAGAGGCTCCAGAAGAAGACTATAGAGAGTAACCAGATCTATCCTCCTCCTCCATATCCAAAGAGGCTACAGAAGCAGAATCTTGACACAAAATTCGCCAAATTTCTCGAGATTTTCAAGAAGTTACACATCAACATACCTTTTGCAGAAGCTCTTGAACAGATGCCGAGCTATGCTAAGTTCATGAAGGGTATTCTATCTCGGAAGTTGAAACTCGAGGATTTGGACACCGTTGCTTTGACAGAGGAGTGTAGTGCAGTTCTACAGCAGAAATTGCCACCGAAGCTTAAAGATCCGGGAAGTTTTACCATACCTTGCACTATTGGCAATCAACTTTTCAGCAAACGCTTATGTGATTTGGGAGCTAGCATTAATCTAATGCCAATGTCTGTTTTTAAGCAACTTGGGTTGCCTGAGCCGAAACCAGTTAATATGACCTTACAGTTGGCTGATCGGTCGATCACATATCCGAGGGGTATAGTGGAGGATGTTTTGGTAAAGGTGGATAAGCTGATTTTTCCTGCTGATTTTGTTATTCTTGACTTTGAGGAGGATAAGAAGATTCCTATCATCTTGGGAAGACCTTTTCTAGCTACTGGCCGAGCGTTGATCGATGTTCAGAAAGGAGAGCTCACAATGAGGGTGAGTAATCAAAAGGTCATCTTTAATGTGTTCAAGGCTATGAAATTTCCGACAGAGGAGGAAGAGTGTTTTAGCTTGAAGATGGTTGATACGGGTCAGAGAAAGGAGTTCGATCAGTTGTTGAGCAAAAATTCGGACATGCACAAGTTCGAGCATCACATCAGTGATTCCATTGACAATTCTTCCATTCGAGATCTTTCGAATGTCAAGCTTGGAAAACTTCCACCATATTTGAAGTATGTCCTTCTGAATGATGAGTTGGTGATTTTTAAAGAGTGTGAAGATAATGTGTTGAGAAGGTGGAACAAGGATGATGAGGTAAAAAAGTGTTCTTATCAATCGACGGAGAAGCATAAACACCTTAGAGGTGTAAAGAAGAAAAAGAAAAAATCGATTGATGGAAAAGTCAAGGTGAAGTTTGATTTGGAAAAGATGTGGGAAGAAAGCAAGAAGGTTATCAAACAATGGGTGAATGGTCCTTCTGCTAAGGACAAGTCAAATGCGATCTTCGAGCCACCATGATTTGATTCACATTTGTCCGGCTAAATGACATTAACGACAGCGCTTCGTGGGAGGCAACCCATGTGTTAGGTATGTTTCTACTATCTTTTTATTACTTTCAATGAGGACATTGAATATTGTAAGTTTGGGGGTGGTAATTAAGGAATATTAGTGTGTGTGTGTGTTCATGTAGGATTCATATTGCATGTGTAGTTAGTTCATTCATATCTTTGCATGTTTGTGTCATATAGAGCATTATGTTTTGCATTAGTATTTATATCTGTTATGTGAGTCCATTTTAGTTGCATGCATATTTCATGATCCCGTAGGATTTGACTATTTCCGTTGGTGAGTCGATGTTGATTGGAGTGTGGTTGTGATGAATAGAGGGTTGATTAAGTTTCTAAGTATTGACTTGCATGCCAGAAACAAATCTATTTCATAAGTCTCATTGGTTGCTTTTGAATTTGATCAGACCATGCTTGTTTGGTGTTAGAATTTAACCACTTGTTTACATTTAGAATGTTGGCTAGATTCTTGAAAACGAAGGAGCACTTATGTATAAGTTTGGGGGAAACCAGGGATTTCATGCTAGTTGTAATAAAGGCTAGGCGTCAAATGGCTAGTAGCCGCTCATTGAAAAGATGAGTAGTCTAGGGTGGGATGAGAAAAAGGCAAAGAGCACTCATTCCGAAATTGTTGAAAAAAAAAAAAAAAAAAAGTTGAAGAAAAGAAAAAAAAAAAAAAAGAGAGTTGTGTTTGTTTTGTGTTTATGCAGAATTGATCAGGGTGAGCTCTTTAGTACTCGAGCAAGTAAGTTCTTTGGGGACTTTGTGCCTAGTGACCTAAGACTTTTCCGGTCTGGGATCCGCTGACCTAAAGCTCGTTAAATGGGTATTATTGTATAAGCCTTTCGGGGTCTCAACCATTGCACGGTCAAATAAGCATGTGTGTTGTGTGTAGTTGTTTTTGTGCAATAAAGCATGAATTCTTGTCTAACTCAGATGGACTGCGAAGGTGTCTCTTAAAAGTTCTTGTGTCTAGTGTTCATTCTGTTTGTAAGCTTGTGGTTGTTTTGGCTAAGAGTAGGTATGGTCTTGATTTAGTTTGGGAGTATATTGGTGAGCATCGCACACACGCACGTTTCTGTGTTTGTCTCGTTGGTCGATGGGAATTTGGTCGAACTCTGTTTGGAAGACTGTGTTCTTTGAGATGTTGGCTTGTTGATTGGTTTTGGTTGGTTTGAAGGGATCGTTGCATTTTCATATTAGTTGCATACATGTATTGCATTGTTAGTTGCATGAGTAGATGAATTTTGTGGGTACATTCGCTATAGGCCCTCACGAGACCTTACTCGTCCACTAGGGCTGCCTAGGGGTTTAAAGGGCTTGTTGCATATGCCAAATGCAACCGTGATCACCTACGGAAGTGGTACTAGTTAGTTGTATATAGTTATATTATTTATGCTTGAGGACAAGCATCGGTTTAAGTTTGGGGGTGTGATAAGTGGATTTTTAATCCACTTGGAACGCTTCATATCGGCTTAAATTGATGACTTGAACTCAAGTATGTGGTGTGTTTAATGTGTTTTCATTAAGTTTTGCAGAACCAAGAGTTGGAGGTTAATTTGATTAAAATTGGGATTTTCCGGGTAGGTTGCGCAGTCTTCACTGTTTTGGCCATATCTGGAGTTCTACAAGTCCGATTCTGACGATCTTACAGCTCACGCGAAGAGAACAACATTTTCTATAAGGTTCTGTGCGGGCGCCCAGGAATTGTACTGGAATTCTGCGCGGCCGCCCAGGAAGTCAGAACCGCCAGAAATTGCCAGAATTCGATTTTAATTAGGAAAGTTTCACAAATTCGACTTCTAATCAATATGGTAATTGCTTGGGGTGGCCAGAAACTTCCAGAATCAGTTGTAAACATGGAATATGCAATTCTTATTGCATTCAAAGACGGAAATTGCCGTAATTCTATTCTAATTCAAAAACGGCAATTGCTTGGAAGAGGGACAACTTGGAGCTATAAATACACACCTTGGGGGGACATAATCAACACATCACAATACATCACAACACACCAGAGATCAGATTCAATATTGGAGCACAAGATCGAGGAGCCAAGAACGAAGAACGTGACTACGAGGAGATCTAGACATAGTTTTTTCTTGTATTCTTCAATTTTGGTGCAACTTTTGGATGCTTCCGGATTTGTCCTCTAAACCTTTAACTCTTATTCATATTTACATCATTGATTTCTTGTTTTTCATCATGCTTTCATCAGAACCCACGATGATGAACGGTTCGATTATGAACTAATCATTGTCGTGGGATTCTAACGGATTTATTTATGGATTTTAGTAGTTAATTGTTTTAAAGATGTGTGTGTGATGACTTATTGATATCCTAGTTTGGTTGTGCTTATTCTTCTTGGATGCGTCGCGAACATCTAAGTTGTTTTGTTAATCTCTATTGAATGCGAAAGTGGATATAGAGGTTTAGAACTTGCCATGCTAGCATAGGTTTGTGTATGTTTGTCATGCATGATTCGTAGGTAATTTTAACCATCTTACCTGCCCTATGTAATCTGAATGGATAACTTGCTCGTTAAACCGTTATGTTTTCAAATCTTATAGACATATAGGGTCTAAGCATAATTGGTGTCTGCCCAACTTCTATCTCTTTTGTGGATGTTTGAGTGGTTTGGTATACGTATACTGAAAGGTAGCGTGTACTGATTTCGTGTTATCCGATTAGTTGTCACAACCGTCACATGCATTGATTAAAGACAAAAGACTCTGAATGAAGTATTTAATGAAGTTAGGATCCCATGTTTTATTCTCATAAGTAATATATCAGCAATCTTTAGTTTAATATAGTCTTGATAATTTGTTTAGTTAATTTAGTTAATCAAAACACAATTTGATACTTGTCTTAGCATTGAACGATAGCCATACATTGTTGCATAAGTGCATAACTATAATAACCATAGCAGTCTCTGTGGGAACGAACTCTACTTATTCTTATATTACTTGTGACCGCGTATACTTACGTGATATTGTGTGAACAAGTTTTTGGCGCCGCTGCCGGGGACTCGGTGTTATTTTTATAGTTTATGTGCTTGTCATCAGTGGTCGTTAGAGTTCACTGACTCGGATTGTAGTTGTTTGTTCTGTGTGTTTCAGGTACTTGAACGTGTATGCGAACATGTTCTCAGACTCGTAAATTGGAAGAAGAAAGATTAAAGTTAGTAAAGATGAGAGACGTTCTAGAAGGAGTAGCACCTGCAGCTAAGGCTTTGAAGGACTATTCTCAGCCAAAGATCAATGATATTCAGTCGAGTATTGTCAGGCCGGCTATTGCAGCTAATACCTTTGAAATCAAGCCTGGCACGATTCAGATGGTGCAGAATTCAGTGCAGTTTGGGGGTGCTCCAATGGAAGATCCTAATATGCATATTAGGGATTTCATCGAGATTTGCGACACCTTCAAGTTCAACGGAGTGTCGGAAGATGCTGTGAAGCTGAGACTTTTCCCATTTTCTCTGAGGGATAAGGCTAAGGGCTGGTTGCACTCTCTACCAGCAGGTTCTATTACTACATGGGAGGATCTTGCTCAGAAATTTCTTACTAAATTCTTCCCCATGGCTAAAACTGCTGCAATCAGGAATGCTCTTACTCAGTTTTCACAACATTCTGGTGAAACTTTATGTGAAGCGTGGGAGCGCTACAAGGAGATGCTTAGGAGATGTCCTCATCATGGAATGCCTGATTGGATGGTGATAAATTGTTTCTATAATGGACTGGGAGGTCAATCTCGACCGATGCTTGATGCGGCATCAGGTGGAGCTCTATGGGCTAAGAGCTACGAGGAAGCTTATGAGTTAATTGAGATGATGGCTGCGAATGAATATCAGAATCCTACTCAGAGATTATCACAAGGCAAGGTAGCAAGAGTTCTTGAAGTTGATGCAGCTACTGCAATAGCAGCCCAGTTGAAGGCTTTGACAATGAAACTGGATTCTTTGGCGAATTATGGAGTTCAGCAGGTGGCTAGTGTTTGTGAGCTTTGTGCGGGCGCACATGAGACGAATAATTGTGCCATATCTAGTGAGTCGGCGCAGTTCGTGAGCAATTTTCAGAGACCATCACAGCCAGTTCCAGCCACCTATCATCCCAATAGCCGGAATCATCCTAATTTCAGCTGGAGCGACAATCAACAATCTCAGCAGCCTTATCAGCCATTCCAAGGTCAGCAATTTGGAGCAAAGCCTTACAATCCTCAGAATTTTCAGCAGCAGCAAGGGCAGAATTTTCAGCCACGGTATGCTCCTAGGCAACAATTTCAGCCACCAGGATTTCCGCAACAACCTCATGCTAGTGCGGGGCAGTCTTCGAATGAAAAATCTGAATTGGATGAGTTGAGAATGATAGTTAAAAGCCAGGCGGCATCGCTCAAGACTTTGGAGAATCAGATGGGGCAGTTGGCAAGTGCCTTACTCAGCAGAGCTCAGGGAACTATTCCTAGCGATACGGAGCCTAATCCAGGAAAGACAGTTGTCCAAGAACATGTGAAAGCAGTTACCTTGAGATCGGGAAAGGTCACGGGCAATAAAAAAATCAGCAGTTGAAGAAGAGGAAGAAATTCAGCAGCATCAGGTGGAACCTTCTAAGGAAAAGCCAATTTTTGATTTGGCAGCTAAGCAGTTGGACGGTGAGGCTGAAAAGAGCAAAAATTCTGCTGACAAGTCTGCTTCGGAGCAGACTATTTACCCACCTCCTCCATACCCAAAGAGGCTCCAGAAGAAGACTATAGAGAGTAACCAGATCTATCCTCCTCCTCCATATCCAAAGAGGCTACAGAAGCAGAATCTTGACACAAAATTCGCCAAATTTCTCGAGGTTTTCAAGAAGTTACACATCAACATACCTTTTGCAGAAGCTCTTGAACAGATGCCGAGCTATGCTAAGTTCATGAAGGGTATTCTATCTCGGAAGTTGAAACTCGAGGATTTGGACACCGTTGCTTTGACAGAGGAGTGTAGTGCAGTTCTACAGCAGAAATTGCCACCGAAGCTTAAAGATCCGGGAAGTTTTACCATACCTTGCACTATTGGCAATCAACTTTTCAGCAAACGTTTATGTGATTTGGGAGCTAGCATTAATCTAATGCCAATGTCTGTTTTTAAGCAACTTGGGTTGCCTGAGCCGAAACCAGTTAATATGACCTTACAGTTGGCTGATCGGTCGATCACATATCCGAGGGGTATAGTGGAGGATGTTTTGGTAAAGGTGGATAAGCTGATTTTTCCTGCTGATTTTGTTATTCTTGACTTTGAGGAGGATAAGAAGATTCCTATCATCTTGGGAAGACCTTTTCTAGCTACTGGCCGAGCGTTGATCGATGTTCAGAAAGGAGAGCTCACAATGAGGGTGAGTAATCAAAAGGTCATCTTTAATGTGTTCAAGGCTATGAAATTTCCGACAGAGGAGGAAGAGTGTTTTAGCTTGAAGATGGTTGATACGGGTCAGAGAAAGGAGTTCGATCAGTTGTTGAGCAAAAATTCGGACATGCACAAGTTCGAGCATCACATCAGTGATTCCATTGACAATTCTTCCATTCGAGATCTTTCGAATGTCAAGCTTGGAAAACTTCCACCACATTTGAAGTATGTCCTTCTGAATGATGAGTTGGTGATTTTTAAAGAGTGTGAAGATAATGTGTTGAGAAGGTGGAACAAGGATGATGAGGTAAAAGAGTGTTCTTATCAATCGACGGAGAAGCATAAACACCTTAGAGGTGTAAAGAAGAAAAAGAAAAAATCGATTGATGGAAAAGTCAAGGTGAAGTTTGATTTGGAAAAGATGTGGGAAGAAAGCAAGAAGGTTATCAAACAATGGGTGAATGGTCCTTCTGCTAAGGACAAGTCAAATGCGATCTTCGAGCCACCATGATTTGATTCACATTTGTCCGGCTAAATGACATTAACGACAGCGCTTCGTGGGAGGCAACCCATGTGTTAGGTATGTTTCTACTATCTTTTTATTCTCTGATAATGTAAACTCTGATAAAATGGTTCTGACAAACTCTGATGAAGCATACTCTGAACCTCTACTGGTGAATACTGGAGAAACTGGAAATTCTCAAATTGAACAAAATAGAGAACCAGTTGAGGGGGAGCGTGAAGAAGCTCAACAAGACACAACAAGTGAGTCAGTTGAGGAAACTGATTCAAACTCTGACAGTTTAAACTCTGAGCCATCCAATTCAGGGGGAGCTTCAGATGCTGCAGAAAGTCAACATATGAATCAGGAGAGCATGGATCAAGGGGGAGGATTCAATAATGATGCAAGGAACCACTTACCAACAGCAAGAAAGTGGACACAGGCACATACATCTGATCTTATAATTGGAGATCCTGATGCTAGTGTAAGAACTAGAAGTGCTACTACAAATGAATGCCTGTATCATGCCTTCTTGTCTCAAACAGAACCAAAGAAAGTGGAAGAAGCTCTTCAAGATGCAAACTGGATAACAGCAATGCAAGAAGAGTTAAATGAATTTGAAAGAAATGAAGTCTGGACACTTGTACCTAGACCAAAGAATAGATCAATTGTAGGTACACAGTGGGTTTTCAGAAACAAGACTGACAGTGAAGGTGTGATTACAAGAAACAAGGCTAGACTTGTGGCTAAAGGTTATTCACAACAGGAAGGAATTGACTTGATGAAACCTTTGCTCCAGTTGCAAGATTGGAGGCCATAAGAATTTTTCTGGCCTATGCTGCACACAAGAAATTTAAAGTCTTTCAGATGGATGTGAAAAGTGCTTTTCTCAATGGGAAGCTTGAAGAAGAAGTGTTTGTTGAACAACCACCAGGATTTGTAGATCCCAAGCATCCAGATTATGTCTACAGGCTTGACAAGGCATTATATGGACTAAAGCAAGCACCAAGAGCATGGTATGAAACTCTTGCTCAATTTCTTTTAGAAAGTGGGTTCACAAGAGGTACAATTGATAAAACCTTGTTTTATTTCAATTATGGTGATGATTTGCTTTTAGTTCAAATTTATGTAGATGATATTATTTTTGGATCTACTAATGACAAACTTTGTAAGAAGTTTGCAAAGCTTATGCAGTCCAGGTACCAAATGAGTATGATGGGAGAGCTTAGTTATTTTCTAGGCTTACAGGTCAAGCAAACAGATGATGGGATTTTTATCAATCAAGCAAAGTATACCAGAAATCTTCTAAAGAAATTTGGTATGCTTGATAGTTCATCTTCTACAACTCCCATGGCTACAGCAACAAAGCTAGACAAAGACACAGGTGCTACAGTGGATATGACAACCTATAGAGGCATGATAGGGTCTCTTCTGTATCTCACAGCAAGTAGACCTGATATCATGTATGCCACATGTCTTTGTGCAAGATTTCAAGCAGATCCCAGAGAGCCTCATCTAACAGCTGTAAAAAGGATTTTCAAATATCTCAAAGGAACTATAACCTTGGGTTTGTGGTATCCTAGAGAATCAGAGTTTAAGCTAATTGGTTACTCTGATGCAGATTTTGCAGGCTGTAAGATAGACAGAAAAAGTACAAGTGGAAGCTGTCAATTCTTAGGTGACAGATTGGTTTCTTGGTATAGCAAGAAACAGAAGTCAATTTCCACATCCACTGCAGAAGCAGAGTATATAGCTGCTGGTAGCTGTTGTGCACAGATTCTGTGGATGAAGAATCAGTTGCTGGATTATGGGTTGAGGTACTCTAAAATACCTATTTACTGTGATAACCAAAGTGCTATTGCTATGACAGGTAACCCAGTACAGCATTCCATGACCAAGCACATCAGCATAAGGTATCATTTTATCAGAGAACATGTGGAAGAAGGAAACATTGAGCTTCATTTTGTGTCTACAGACCAACAACTTGCAGATATCTTCACCAAACCTTTGAGTGAAGCTACCTTTACAAGATTGGTAAATGAACTGGGAATGATCTCTGGTTTTGACTAGAGATACGGGTTAGACTCAAAAACTATACATGTTTGATTTTTATGCTCATGATTCTTTGCATGTATTAACTGTTATGAGTACCAGTGTCATAAAATCTGAAAGTAAACTCTGATGCTAAACTCTGTTAGTCATAAAGTGTTGGTCATACTCTAATAGTTACAGTCTAATGCTAAACTCTGATTGTAATTTTGTCTGAAACATATTGACCAATGAAGAAATTTGTATGAAGCATAATTCTCAGTAAGTAATTATGAATCCTTAAAAGTTGTATAGATTCTGATCTCAAATATGTGCAGTAAGTTAACACAGCATGATACTGTCTCTGTATTTATATCATCTCTTAGTTTATTGATCCTATATACTGAGTCTGTATTAGCTGTTTGCATTTTCTCTCATAAATTAATTGCATTAACTGATGAAAAGTCTAAACTCTGATTATTAAATGTAAATAATTCACCCTCAAATTAAAAGATGCCAAAAAGAGCACAAATTCCTTTGAGATCATGTTGTGCCTAGGAAGATCCAGGAACTTATTGTATGAAATAAGGGCTAAAATCTTTGATTTTTGGTGACTAGTGTCAACCACTGATTACTGGAAAAATTAAAAAAAAAAAAAAAAAATTACATATATAAAGGGGGTGAAGAATAAAAGATATATCCAAATGAAAGGATATCAAAATACAGAGTTTAGATATAAAAAATCAGATTTTATGTTTTACATGAGAGTTTAGGCAACCAGTTTTTTACTGCTTAGGTTTGTGGATTTTATGCACTTTGAGATGATCTAAATATTGATTTCGGTAAACTCTGCTATAGCACACACAATTATTCACACCTGTACAGTTTGAGGAAAGAGTTTATTGACAAAGAAGGACAAATGGTAAACACTGATGTATTGTGAGAAATACGCCGAGGTAATTTTGTTTTAATCTCTGATGGTTAAAATGATTTCTTTGTTTCAGACATTTTATAATTTTGAGATTAGACATTTGTTTAGAAGTTCGAAAGAGTATGAGTACAAACGGTTCATAGTTGTATTAAACAAAGGAGAGAGAGGTTGAGTGTTTTGAAAAGTGTGAAAAGCGGTAATTATGGCTAATTTTACTGCGCGTGTGTTTTGGAAGTTGTTACATACAGCTGTCAGCGTATACATGTTTGACATCTGTCCCACTCATACATTTTTCAAAGATGCCTGCTGTGTGTAGTAATGATTAAAACGATTCAGTTTTAATTTTCACAGTCATTATTTAAACTTACTACACATAAACGGTTCATTCTTTTACACACTTCATTTTTTACTCACAAACACTGTCTCAAACACTTTCACTGCATACATTCTACACTTTTCTCTGTCTTATTTCTTGATTTCTTCTAAACATCTCTAATGGCTACAACAATGTTTACTGCTTCTGGGTTAGAATTTGTACCAAACAACTATGCTGCTCCTCTGGCAAATGAGAACGCACCGGAGGCGTTTCATTTGATTCAGGATTTCTTGTCAAACTCTGATGTTGGTACTGCTCTCACCGCATCGTTGAAGCTGTCTGCATCTCAAATCAGGACTCTTTGGCAGACAGGCACTTATGATAATGGAGGAGAGTCTGGGTCTCCGTCCATAATTTTTGAATTTCAAGGAGAAGAGTTTATAGTTACTCCAACTACTGTCCATGATGCTTTGGGTCTTGAGGATTTCAATGCTTTCACAATCTCTGTTGGCGATTCTGAGTTGGTTAGGATGATGCGAGAAATAGGTTACTCTGGACCATTGACAAAGATTGGTCAGCTGAAGAGGCCGTTTTTGCGCAAGGAATGGAGTTTCTTTTTCGATTGCATCACTAGGGCTTTTGGAAAGAAGTGCACGAATTGGGATGCGATTCCCACTGATAGTCTGCAAATCGGGTATTCTCTACTTTATGGAAGTAATTTTGATGTTGCTAGGCTAGTTCTAAATAATATTGGTGAGAAAATGACTGAAAACAGAGGTGTAGTCTATTTTGCACGATTCTGTCAATTGATATTCTCTGAATGTGCTTCTGAAGTAGAGATAGCCGAAAATGATGTGATTCCTTGTTTTAAATTGCATAAACGCATATTCTCTGATCTAACTAACAAGGATAACAAGAAAGGGGATGTTGATGTTTTATTGCTACCTGAGTCTGTGCAACAATTTCAAGTCAATTCTGAACAACAACTTGCAAATGCTGAAGCTGGACCTTCTATATCAGAAAGGTCAAAGAAGACTAAGTTAAGAGCTGTTAAGACTGCTAGAGTGAATCCATCAAATGCTGAAGCTGGGGTATCAAATGCTGATATGCCTCAGAAGAAAAAGTTAAAGAAAAGAAGGGCCAACAGTATAACGACTCGGAAAAACGCTTGTACAGTATTAATATTTAAATAATATTTGAGATCTATGATATGTGAATATTGTGTGAAAGGTGGATATTTGACAATGTGATAATTAGATGTTTACTTGGTGAATGATATGGATTAAAATATATGTGTATGCTTTTAAATGCATTTTATATGAATTTCTTATTAAAAATCAATTCTTTTTGACCTTTCGGGAATTTTATAAAATCATCGGAGACTCTTTTTATTGTGAAATCTTTTTCACAACCTTTATTTTATATTCTATTATTTTCTAAAATTAGTGGAGGAATTTATTTTTGGTTTAAGGATTTAAAAACGATTTTATGAGTTAATTGTCATTTATGGGATCAAAACTTTGAAAATTCATATTTAATCCAATTTTGATCATAAAAATATTTTTAAAATATGGGTGAGCTTGTAAATTCGTATTCTTTATTTTAAAAATAAAATTTTGATTTTTAGATATTATTTCTATTTTATTTCGGATTTTAGAAAGGCAACTTATTGGGTTTTGTTTTATTAAAATCAGATTTTGGAATTGTGGAATTACCAAAATACCCCTGGGGCTTTAAAACCCCTCACGGCCAGTTCTTCTTCCCCTTTTCTTTTCAGTTGACACATCTTCTCTCTCTCTCTCTCTCTCTCTCTCTCTCTCTCTCTCTCTCTTATTTCTCTCTCAAATCTCTCTCCTCTCTTCTTTATCTTTTGATTTTGTTAACCAAATTCGTTGATTAGATAGTCAAATCGAAGCTCTTGCCGAGCTCTACACTTTAATACCAATAGTGTTGAGTTTGGTGAAGATTAGAAAATGGGTTTTGTAAATTGGGGTTTCGGATTTTTGATTTAAAATCAAGTGTTCTTGATGTTTAAGAGTTTAATTGTGGTTAAGGGTCAATTGGGGACGAATTCATACAAAACCCCTTTGTTTTTGGGGCTGCATGCAATTCGTCGACCACCGGTGATGAACTCCGGTGAACCGGTGGCCATGGTCTATGTATTTTGAGGTATGTATAGTGTTGTAGAGTAATTATAAGTAGTTAATTCGTGTTGCATGTCATTGGTTTTATTTTAACTTCAAATTTTCTTAAATTTTAGATTCGGGTTTTGAGTTTTGAATCGGAAAATGACTTGATTTGATTCATGTTTATATGTTTAAATGCTAGTAAGTAATTAATCTAAGTTGCATGCCGAGCTTTGAGTGATTTTCGGATTTATCCAAGAATTTTAGAGTCCGGGTTTGATTGTTGAGATAAACTTGACATGAATATATGTGATTATGTGTATTAAGGTTGTAGGATAATTGGAAGTTAGTATTGAGACTTGCATGTGGTTTTGAGTATAAATAATTGTTGATTAGTTGTATCAAGTGTTATGTAATAAGAATTTGTGGTGTTTAAAAGTTTATGTTTGAGAATGATTTATGTTGAATTGCCAGAAAACTGCCCTGTTCTTCTCTGGTAATTCGTGACTGCTTGTTCCCTGTTTTGGACAGTCGGTATAGGATGTAAATATTCTACTCGGAGTCTAGTTTGCCCACGCGAAAACCTTGTGTCATTTAATTTAACGAGTAAAGAGTTATGCATGTTTTACTAAAGGTTGCGCAGCAGGATTTTCTGTGCTTCAGTATACACTTTAAACCTGTTCGTTTTTAGTCTAAATGAACTGTTCTGAACTTGAACGTTTTATGCTAAGTTGGATTAGTAACCAGGAAGTAGCCTGTCAAATATGGTATTTGTTTGATTATTTTTGGATTTATGATAAATGTTTTCGTAAGGCTTGCGCAACAGATTTTTCAGCTTTTGAGATGAAAACATTGTTTGTAAAGGTGTTAAGGATATGGTTAGCATTGATCAAGTTGATTTAAAAGAATACCAAGGGTGGTATTATCTGAAAGTTAGATTATATATATATGTATTAAAGGAGTATGTTATGTGAACTTGAATGGCAATGTGCGCTTATGTGAGTTTTGTGCTTAATATATGGTTAAGAGTTATAAGTGATATAAATATTATGTGTTTACGCGTTTAGAGAACGTTGGGTAGTTTAGAATAAGGATTAGAATTTTGAGAGGGTCATTCTAAGATAGTATATACTCTTTTGTAGAGTTATGAGATATGGAACATAGAAATAAAGGCAAGGCGAAGGCAGAAATTCAGTGAGTACAGTTTGTTCTAAAGGCTACTTAAGAATCCAAAGAAGTAGAGCCTATAAATAAAGGCAAGACAAAGGTGGAGAACCAGTGAATCTGATTACTCTTTTTAGCTATTAAGGCAAGTAATTCTGACTTGCTTTCGCTTCTAAATTCCATTCTTTCATTTTGACATATATGAATTGCTACCTTGTTTATATACCCTTTTAATCCTGAAAACATATCATGTTCATTTGGTAATCCTTATTTCTGTTCATATACCTTGTTGGTTCATACACCATACTATGTTTAGTTCTTTCTTTGAACCTTTACACCCAAAGGTAAACATACCAGAACTCACATTTTAGTACATATCCAAAACATACCTATGACATTTACTTCTTGATTTTCCATTGATAGAAATCCAGATTGATCAGATTGAACTTATCCAATTCCCAAAAGACTCTTTTATATACAAACATTATAGACACAACACGATGTCTTGTGAACCATATCTTGCTTAAACTTTTCTTCAGACCTTATTATTATCCTTTGATTATACTTACATTTTAACCTGAGATGCTATTGCATTAGATTTGAACTTGTACCTATGAATCACATACTTACTTGAAATTGAGAATACATGAACCTTCACTTGGGTACTATACAAACACACATCCAATGATTTACAAAGGATTTCTTTCATAAGAAAGATTTTAAAAGAAAGGAAGTTTCTAAGTTTGGATTCATTTAAATTCTGATTTATGGTTTCCACGGATTCCTAAGATTGGAGGCGTAAGAGGCCGAGTGACGCCGGCCCAGCACTTTTTAATTATAATAAATAGACTAGGGATGGACTAGTCTAAAGGCCAATGTGTGCCTATTGGGACCCAATACAAAGACCAGAGGGACTGTGTGTCCGGTATGGGGACTTTACGTGGCTGATCACCCGTATTGTCCGGTGCGTTGTGAAAAATCTCCAAATTACTTATTGCTTTTCTTGAAATCATATATCTATATAAGGAAATTGGTTTACCCTTTGAAATTGCATATTTATGTAATTGTTCTGATAATCCCTTGATATGGATTCTGCTATACCCATGACATACAGATTGATATTGGAAATTGTTTCACAATGGTTAACTATTTGGTTATATTATTACTTGCTGAGCATTTGGCTCATTCTTTTTCCCTATTCTAACCCACAGTTAAAAGAGAAGATGGTACATACTTTTCAGTCAGCTAGGAAGTCTTCCTATAGGGTTATTTTTGGGATGCCAGCTCAGGCAGGTGATGAAGACTTGTAGAAGGTGTTTTGGATAAGGGAATGTAGAACTTTTAAGACACGGTTGTAATAACTTTTGAGACTTTTATTATGTAATAAAATGAAGTAGATAGTTGATGCTTGTTTCATACCATTACCTGTTAAAGATCCAGGGTAAAGATGGGGTCGCGTCTACATGTTTATATTATTATTCACAGGTTCATAAGTATAGAGGTTGTAGTGACTCCCCAATCATGACCCCAGATTGGGAGGGCGTCACAGGTTGGTATCAAAGCGGTCAGTTTTTGGTCACTGAAACAAGCCAGGATTAGGTGTAACAATAATAAGGGAATATAAGGTGAGAAGTAGGACTTAAGCTTTTTACGTAAGATAGGATTTTTAGATGCAGGTTACTTTTTGGATGAGTATTAGTAGAATTAAGATAACCCTTACCGTTTAAGTATTTTCTTGGCTTATTACTGTGTTTTTACAGATAAAGGCTATTTTGAGAGATTACCCTTCATCTGAGATTCCTTTTCCTAAGCCATATCCGTCAGTATCAGTGTATACATCCAGCCAAGTGGAGATTTCCATTACCCTTTGGGTAAATTTCTTTTCTGATAGTATAGCTGCAAGTCAAGGCAGATTTATATTTTTTGTATAAAGTGAAAGGGATTGGAGATGGATGGAATATTGAATGGATTATGGATTATGTGTGGATGATTGAGTTAGTATTTGAGATATTTTTAAACAGGGCATAGTCCATTTTACGAATAGGTCATGCCGAATTTTCTACAGAAATATTAGCTTAAGTTACGCACTTTCATGTTAAATAGTATTCCGACATATCGAGCGAGTATACGCTGGAACCATCTGAAGATCGGGATTACGGACGAGGAAACTAATTCGAAGCTGGAGGAATCAATCGGAGAACCAGACTACTAGTTCGGAAGACATCACTTGTAGATCCTTATGTACTTTACAGAATTTCATCTACACCGCGGAAGCTATAGGAAACACCACGCCAGGTGTCGTATCAAGTGTGGTTAGAGTTGAGCGAGAGTAGAATCCCCAAGATAACGTCTAGAAACACTTAGATAGATTCTTTACGATATAATAACGATTTTCCCCCACGATAGAGACATTTGCCCAGAGTAGTGGCCTAAGTGTAGATTCTTTCTTTATTCAAGATTTCATACAGTTGATTTACTATCGGGACATACCTATAACCTCAAACTAGAAATTAACTCCCCTAAGGACCATCTACATGAGACAAGGCGTGATTATCTCCATACGTTCGATGTAAGGATAAGTCGGTTCATAACTAGCCATTGATTTTATTCAATTTACCTTTTTAAAAGATTCAAATTTTCATTTCTATTATTTTATTCTTTACGAAATACCTCTATTGTTCAGAGGCTAATTGATCCAATATTATATATATATATATATAATAGAAACTTTTGAAACTCTTAAACCTTTCATATGTTCCTCTTAAATTTTTGATCCTCCTTGTAGTAACTGAGATGAACAACCCTATATATATAGGGGATTCAGGTACTTTCTATCTGTGTGATAGAAGTCCGGTGGGACGCCACCAGTGGTGTGTTTGTCATGGAAGTACTAAAGGTTGGCCACCTTCTGTACCTTGTTGTTTAAATTGACAAATGCAACCTGATAAAGTTCGATGATCATTTTGATCTCTTAGTTTGATTCTTTTTACCAGAAATTCTTACTAAACATACTTGTCATATATCCATATCTATTGACACCTTCCTATCTATTGATTCATTCTATCGGAAACTCTTAGAGGTATCAGCGATTTGAAATTGCAAAGGCGAATGACGGTATTCTGAGTGTCAAGCTGTACTTATATTGACGGGAAACTGTTTTGATCAAAAATGGGAAATTGCTTTAAAAAGAGGGATTGGTTGTCGAGTTAAATTGCTCATTAGACTTACAATACGATGTCAAGGTTTATTATTACCGAGAGTTTGGTATGGACAAGGAGAAGGTAACAAGGATATACGAATACTAATCATGTTGAAGTATGAAGTAAAGTGATATTGGATATACTAAAAAGGAGTTGATTATTGTTGATGAAAGACTGTTATTCTACTGGTCAGAAAAGTATATAAGCACCTGTTTATCCTATATTTCACTTTGGATATAGTAGTTAAAACATTACAAGGTTTTGAACGTCGTGAGACCAAATGTTGGACATAAATTTTAGAACCGAAGCATGATAACTTGAGCGTAACATGGTTTGAACCAAAATTTATAGATTTGGCCAGGTTTGTGTCCGAATACGTGAATATTGATGAGAAGAGAGTTAAGAGACTCCAACAGGGGAAATGAGGTCGTGGATTAGGAGTAAAGAGATTGATCACAAACAGAAGAAGCTAGAAAAAGGGAAGCCAGAGACACCGGAAGGAAACCAACAAATAGGGAACTTTTAGAACCATTTCAATATAAGGCATGAGTTTCAGTCAAATAGGAATGTTGGATTTGGAAGACCAGAAACTGGAAATGATAAGCAAGGGAACCGTCCATAAAATATGGATTAACCAAGACCTCCAAAACCTCCGATACCAGAATGTAGAACTTGTGGAAAGAAGCAACTGGGAGTTTGTAATAAGATCAATATGGTACGTTACAAGTGTACACAGAGAGGACACTACGCCAATGAGAGCCATAAACTGAAGGCAAGAGTTACGTGTAACAAGTGTGGAGAGGTGTGGCGTTTCTTAAGAGGTTGCAATCGTTAAGTCCAGTAATCAATATGTTAAGGGGTGACATGACCACCACATACTAAGTAACCAAGGACAAGAATCCTCAATATAACCATGAGTGATACAGTAAAGAATAAGGATGTGGTTACAGATACGTTTAATATTAACTACATAAGTGCCAAAGTTTTAACTGATTCGAAGCCACAAAGTATTTTATTTTCAGAGAATTTGCTCATAAGTCGGACTGTAAAACGCAACTGTTAAGTAAAGTTTTGACTACATGAATAGCTACTCAGGAGCATATATCGATTAATCTAGCTTGTCCTCACTGTGCGATTGATATAATAGAAATCTGATGTAAAGTTTAAGAATGGATTGGTTGACAGAATATGAAGAAAATGGAAATTTTGAGCCCTAGATAATGTAAAAATTGTTATCCGAGGCCGGAAGCAGACGAAGAGGTATCTAACTATCAAATAGGTAAAAGATTATTGTGTCAAGGTTGAAAAGCTTATCGTCATACGAGGTAAATGTTAGGAAAGAAACACCTTGGATAGAGAAGATTCTAGTAGCTAACGAATTTCAAATTGTATTACTTGACAATCTTTTTGTTTTACCTCCCGCCAGGGAAGTAGATTTGTTGAAGACTTAGCACCCGGGACAAAACCAGTTTCGACGGCTCCATATAGAATGGCATAAGTAGAAATGAAAGAGTTAGCAATTCAATTGCAAGATCTTAGGAAAAAGGGAGTTATAAGGTCTGGTGTATTCCTATTGGGTGCGCCAAGTTGACCATTAAGAAAAAAATACCCATTGTCAAGGATTGATGATCAGACCAGTTAAAGAACATAGTGTGCTTTTCAAAATTTATTTATGATTTGGTTACCGTCATTTAAAAATAAAACCCGAAGATATTCCTTAGACGACGTTCTGAACCTGATATATATATGGACCCTATGAGTTCGTAGTGATGGAGTTAAGTTTGATGGATATAACTGCCACTTTTATGAACATGATGAATAGAAATTTTAAGAAATACTTGGATAAGTTTGAGAATGTTTTCATAAATGAAATCTTAAGGTATTCAAAGATGGAAGAAGAGCATACAGATCATTTGAGAATAACCCTAGAATTTTAAGAAAAGAGATATTGTGCGCAAAGTTTTCTAAGTGCGAGTTTTGGTTAAAAGAATTACAATTACTAGGACAGGTAATTAGTAGAGAAGGAATCCAAGTGGATCCAGCTAAGGTTGAAACGTTAATGAATTGAGTAAGGCCTAAGACACCTACAGAAGTTAGAAGTTTTATGAGATTGGATGGAGATTATCGAAGGTTTTTCAAGGATTATACCAAGATAGCCACACCATTAACCAAGCTTACTAGAAAGCATCCAAGAGTTAAGATAAATGGAAAAGGAAGTATTTAAATTGCTAGAGGAACGGAACTCTTTAGTCAAGCCATAATGGTAAAATAGATTCATTGTTACTGGAAAATGATGACTCATGTACCTTAGGACAATATAAATAACTAAATTGAGATGACAGCTTTGTGTTAAGAATCAAGACTGATTTAACATGTTAAGATGACTGTATATGTTTCTAGACAGCTGAAGAACCACGAGCGGATACACCCGACACATGACTGAGAACTAGGCACAATAGTCTTCGCATTGATTTGGAGGCCTACTTGTATGAAGGAAAGTATGAAATCTATTCGGAGCATAAGCATTTGAAATATATTAGAGCTGTATACATAAGGTAGAGGAAATGGTTAGGACTGATCAAGGAATTTGAGAAAGTAGGAATAGAGGTTCGTATTTCAGATCAAGCTACGGAGATGATAAACATATATACAATGACTTTTCAACTTGAGCTGCTAGAGAAAAGTAGAAAAAAATGTTAAGCGGAAGTGATGAGCGATAACATGAGTAACTTTACAGGAGAAAGTAGAAGGAGTCAAAAGGATGATAAAGGAATTTTTAGGTTTTTCTCTAGGAATTGGATACCTAGTGTGACATGGTTAAAGAATGAAATACTAAATGATGCACGTGAATTCGAAGTATTCAATCCATCCCAGAAGTACGAAGATGTAACAAGGCTTAAAAGAAAATCTTGGTGGACATATATGAAATAGATATTACTAGATGAGTGATTAAGTGTTTTACCTGTCAGAGATTTAAAACTGAACATCAAAGACCTAGCGGATAATTACAACCAGTAGAAATTCCCGAGTTGAAATAGGAACATCTCATGATGCCAATTGAGTCATGTTCGACAGATTAAACAAATCGGTACATTTCCTTTTTCCATCAACGAGAAACATTCATTGGATAAATTGGTTTTATCTCTAAGAGACAGTAGTAAAGCAGGAGGTTCAAGTAGCAATCGAATCTTACCAAGACCCTCATTTTAATTCAAGATTTGGAAGAAAGTTTTGACATGGTCAGAAACCAAGTTAAATATGTGTGTCGTTTATCGTCCCTAAGCATATAGTCATAGTGAATAGACTATCTAAACAATCGAAGATATACTTAGAATTTGTGCGATGGATTTTGAAAGCAATTGAGGTGATCATTTACCATTAGTGGAATTCTTTTGCCGCAACAACTATCACGCAAGTACTGGAACGCCCCCGTATGAAGCATTGTATGGAAGGAAATATAGGTCACCTGTGTATTGGAAAAAGTGGGAGAACGAAAAGTTTTGGGACCCGAGCTAGTACAACAAGCGAAGGAATAGATTTAAAATCATTCGAAAAAGACTAGTTACGGCACAAGACAAACAACGGAAGTACGCTGACCAAGACAGGAAGGATCTGAGTTTTGAAGAAGGAGATCAAGTGTTGCTAAAAGTGTCGCCATGGAAAGGAGTTACGAGATTTGGCAAGAAAGGGAAACTTAGCCCGAGATATGTAGGACCGTTTGAGATACTGAGGCGTATCGGAAAAGTTGCATATGAGTTAGCGTTACCACCCCACATGGAGCATGTTCATAACATTTTTCATGTGTCGATGCTTAAGAGATTTAATCCTGATGCGAATCACGTGATCGAATATGAACCTATCGAGATTCAACCTGATTTGTCATATGTAGAACAACCTGTAGAAATTCAGGATTATATGGATAGGAAATTAAGGAATAAGATTGTTAAGCTAGTTAAGGTTTTGTGGAGGAATCCCAGAGTTGAAGAATCGACTTGGGAACTTGAGAGCGAGATGCTTGAAAAGTATCCGCATCTATTTTCATAAGGTTAGATTCTGGGGACAGAATCTTTTTAAGGGGGGAAGGTTATAACGACTCGGAAAAACACTTGTACAGTATTAATATTTAAATAATATTTGAGATCTATGATATGTGAATATTGTGTGAAAGGTGGATATTTGACAATGTGATAATTAGATGTTTACTTGGTGAATGATATGGATTAAAATATATGTGTATGCTTTTAAATGCATTTTATATGAATTTCTTATTAAAAATCAATTCTTTTTGACCTTCCGGGAATTTTATAAACTCATCGGAGACTCTTTTTATTGTGAAATCTTTTTCACAACCTTTATTTTATATTCTATTATTTTCTAAAATTAGTGGAGGAATTTATTTTTGGTTTAAGGATTTAAAAACGATTTTATGAGTTAATTGTCATTTATGGGATCAAAACTTTGAAAATTCATATTTAATCCAATTTTGATCATAAAAATATTTTAAAAATATGGGTGAGCTTGTAAATTCGTATTCTTTATTTTAAAAAGAAAATTTTGATTTTTAGATATTATTTCTATTTTATTTCGGATTTTAGAAAGGCAACTTATTGGGTTTTGTTTTATTAAAATCAGATTTTGGAATTGTGGAATTACCAAAATACCCCTGGGGCTTTAAAACCCCTCACGGCCAGTTCTTCTTCCCCTTTTCTTTTCAGTTGACACATCTTCTCTCTCTCTCTCTCTTATTTCTCTCTCAAATCTCTCTCCTTCTCTCTTCTTTATCTTTTGATTTTGTTAACCAAATTCGTTGATTAGATAGTCAAATCGAAGCTCTTGACGAGCTCTACACTTTAATACCAATAGTGTTGAGTTTGGTGAAGATTAGAAAATGGGTTTTGTAAATTGGGGTTTCGGATTTTTGATTTAAAATCAAGTGTTCTTGATGTTTAAGAGTTTAATTGTGGTTAAGGGTCAATTGGGGACGAATTCATACAAAACCCCTTTGTTTTTGGGGCTGCATGCAATTCGTCGACCACCGGTGATGAACTCCGGTGAACCGGTGGCCATGGTCTATGTATTTTGAGGTATGTATAGTGTTGTAGAGTAATTATAAGTAGTTAATTCGTGTTGCATGTCATTGGTTTTATTTTAACTTCAAATTTTCTTAAATTTTAGATTCGGGTTTTGAGTTTTGAATCGGAAAATGACTTGATTTGATTCATGTTTATATGTTTAAATGCTAGTAAGTAATTAATCTAAGTTGCATGCCGAGCTTTGAGTGATTTTCGGATTTATCCAAGAATTTTAGAGTCCGGGTTTGATTGTTGAGATAAACTTGACATGAATATATGTGATTATGTGTATTAAGGTTGTAGGATAATTGGAAGTTAGTATTGAGACTTGCATGTGGTTTTGAGTATAAATAATTGTTGATTAGTTGTATCAAGTGTTATGTAATAAGAATTTGTGGTGTTTAAAAGTTTATGTTGGAGAATGATTTATGTTGAATTGCCAGAAAACTGCCCTGTTCTGCTCTGGTAATTCGTGACTGCTTGTTCCCTGTTTTGGACAGTGGGTATAGGATGTAAATGTTCTACTCGGAGTCTAGTTTGCCCACGCGAAAACCTTGTGTCATTTAATTTAACGAGTAAAGAGTTATGCATGTTTTACTAAAGGTTGCGCAGCAGGATTTTCTGTGCTTCAGTATACACTTTAAACCTGTTCGTTTTTAGTCTAAATGAACTGTTCTGAACTTGAAAGTTTTATGCTAAGTTGGATTAGTAACCAGGAAGTAGCCTGTCAAATATGGTATTTGTTTGATTATTTTTGGATTTATGATAAATGTTTTCGTAAGGCTTGCGCAGCAGATTTTTCAGCTTTTGAGATGAAAACATTGTTTGTAAAGGTGTTAAGGATATGGTTAGCATTGATCAAGTTGATTTAAAAGAATACCAAGGGTGGTATTATCTGAAAGTTAGATTATATATATATGTATTAAAGGAGTATGTTATGTGAACTTGAATGGCAATGTGCGCTTATGTGAGTTTTGTGCTTAATATATGGTTAAGAGTTATAAGTGATATAAATATTATGTGTTTACGCGTTTAGAGAACGTTGGGTAGTTTAGAATAAGGATTAGAATTTTGAGAGGATCATTCTAAGATAGTATATACTCTTTTGTAGAGTTATGAGATATGGAACATAGAAATAAAGGCAAGGCGAAGGCAGAAATTCAGTGAGTACAGTTTGTTCTAAAGGCTACTTAAGAATCCAAAGAAGTAGAGCCTATAAATAAAGGCAAGACAAAGGTGGAGAACCAGTGAATCTGATTACTCTTTTTAGCTATTAAGGCAAGTAATTCTGACTTGCTTTCGCTTCTAAATTCCATTCTTTCATTTTGACATATATGAATTGCTACCTTGTTTATATACCCTTTTAATCCTGAAAACATATCATGTTCATTTGGTAATCCTTATTTCTGTTCATATACCTTGTTGGTTCATACACCATACTATGTTTAGTTCTTTCTTTGAACCTTTACACCCAAAGGTAAACATACCAGAACTCACATTTTAGTACATATCCAAAACATACCTATGACATTTACTTCTTGATTTTCCATTGATAGAAATCCAGATTGATCAGATTGAACTTATCCAATTCCCAAAAGACTCTTTTATATACAAACATTATAGACACAACACGATGTCTTGTGAACCATATCTTGCTTAAACTTTTCTTCAGACCTTATCATTATCCTTTGATTATACTTACATTTTAACCTGAGATGCTATTGCATTAGATTTGAACTTGTACCTATGAATCACATACTTACTTGAAATTGAGAATACATGAACCTTCACTTGGGTACTATACAAACACACATCCAATGATTTACAAAGGATTTCTTTCATAAGAAAGATTTTAAAAGAAAGGAAGTTTCTAAGTTTGGATTCATTTAAATTCTGATTTATGGTTTCCACGGATTCCTAAGATTGGAGGCGTAAGAGGCCGAGTGACGCCGGCCCAACACTTTTTAATTATAATAAATAGACTAGGGATGGACTAGTCTAAAGGCCAATGTGTGCCTATTGGGACCCAATACAAGGACCAGAGGGACTGTGTGTCCGGTATGGGGACTTTACGTGGCTGATCACCCGTATTGTCCGGTGCGTTGTGAAAAATCTCCAAATTACTTATTGCTTTTCTTGAAATCATATATCTATATAAGGAAATTGGTTTACCCTTTGAAATTGCATATTTATGTCATTGTTCTGATAATCCCTTGATATGGATTCTGCTATACCCATGACATACAGATTGATATTGGAAATTGTTTCACAATGGTTAACTATTTGGTTATATTGTTACTTGCTGAGCATTTGGCTCATTCTTTTTCCCTATTCTAACCCACAGTTAAAAGAGAAGATGGTACGCACTTTTCAGTCAGCTAGGAAGTCTTCCTATAGGGTTATTTTTGGGATGCCAGCTCAGGCAGGTGATGAAGACTTGTAGAAGGTGTTTTGTATAAGGGAATGTAGAACTTTTAAGACACGGTTGTAATAACTTTTGAGACTTTTATTATGTAATAAAATGAAGTAGATAGTTGATGCTTGTTTCATACCATTACCTGTTAAAGATCCAGGGTAAAGATGGGGTCGCGTCTACATGTTTATATTATTATTCACAGGTTCATAAGTATAGAGGTTGTAGTGACTCCCCAATCATGACCCCAGATTGGGAGGGCGTCACAAACAGGCCAAAATCTGATGCTGTTGATGAAAAGAGTGAAACTGATGATGAAACTCTTCATCAAAGGAAGAGAAGACTGGTGGCTGCACAACTCTTTGGTGCATCTAATGTAAATGCTGAAGCAGCACCTCTGCCTGAAACGGTAAGTGCTGATATAGAAGCTCCTACATCAAAGGCTGATGATGTAGTTGAGGAAGCTGCTGATCATTCTGACAGCAGAGTTTTTGAGAAAATGGATTTCTTTGTTGATGAAGATTTTGAAGCACATCCTGCTGTCAGCGTTTGTGACACTGAGGATGTGGTAGCTGATCAAGCTACTCTGGTACTTGAAGAATCAATAGCAACTCATACAGAGATCCTCTCTGTCACCAATCAAATTCCTGAATTGGGTGAAGAGGTTGATCAGGCAGCAAAATCTGTCTCTTCTGAGCAGATTGTTGAAAATGTTGAGAAAGCTGAGGTTGTTCCAGCAGTAGAAGTAGAGAAGATTTTAAATGACGCTACAGGAGAGAATTGTGTTGAAGCAGAGGTTTTTCTAACAAACTCTGAGAGTCTTAAGGTTCATGTAGAAGACAATGATGAATTGTTGCTTGAAGCTCTACAATAGTCGGTTGTTGAGGTTGTTCACAGAGAAGCAGAGTTATTTGCAAATCTAACCTCTGAAACTCCTGAAGCTGTACAACAAGTTATTCCAGATGCTGAAGAAAATCAAGAAGATAATGCAGCAAATTCTGATGATAGTAAAGATGCTCATTCTAATCCTGATATACAGGTTGAATTATCAGAAGATGTAGACTCTGATATTGTAAGAGAAGCAAATCGTGCTAATGCTGAGTACTTTCAAGATATGTACTTCAAGAACTGGGCAGATGCTGATTGTGTTTTTTCTGCTCAGAGGGCTGCTGATTTTGTTAATAAGTCTATCAAAACTATTTCATCTTCTGATGTTCTTACATGTCTAAAGGCTACTGTGATTCAAATTAAATCTCTTCACAACAGATTTGATGAGTCTCATAAGGAGGTCACTGCTTTGAGGAATGAAGTTGGTATGAGAGATCTTACTCTGAAGAATGATAGATCTTACTACAATTCTATGTTCAAGAAGCAAGCAAAGGACTCTGATGAAATTCAGAAGAGGCTTGGGAAAGTTGAGGACAACCAGACTGCTATGTCTGCCCAACTGACTTCAATTTCAACTGCAATTGAGTTGCTGACATCCGTACTACTTTCCGATGATGTCAAAAAGGGGGAAAGTGTACCAAGTGACAAATGCAAAGACATTCAAACTCTGAGACGGAGGGATGATGGTAATGATGGTGGAAGCAAGGGAGATGGAAAGAGTTTAAGATATTCTGATAGAAGACCACTAAGATCAAACTCTGATAGAAGATCAAACTCTGGTAAGGGAAATACAAACTCTGCCAGTGGTTCAAAACTCAAAAGTTTGATAATCTCTGATAAGCCTACCACAGATGAGGAAATTGCTACTAAAATGTTTTTAGAAGAGCATGGTGGTGAGGTAACAGTTGAGGATTATGATGCTGAATTAAAAATGATAAATGAAGAGCACCAGAAGAAAATGGAAGCTGGTACTTATACAAAGAAAGGTAAAGCTCCAAGGAGAAAAGAGATAGGAATATCTATTAAAGATAATGTAAACTCTGATCAAAGTTTGCAATACTCAAGGAGACCTACTATTGCAAGAAATGACAAAGGAAAAGGTAAACTGGTAGAAGAAGAACAGTTACAAAAGAAGATTTATTCAACCTCTGACATTGCTCAAGTTGAATCAAGGATAAACAAATCAACCTCTGACGTTGCTCATGTTGATATTGCTACTAAAATTGTGACAACCTCTGACAAGGCTCAAGTTGTACAAACTCAACTCAAAGGTTTCTTAAGACCTGTACTTTCTGAAACTCTGACATTAGAACCTGTGGATTTTTCTCAAACCAGGACAGTACATGGAAAACAATCTTATGACAAGTCTGGTTTAGGTTCACACAGAGAGAAGAGGATAAATAACAGTCCAATGGATCAAACATCACTGACAGAACCTGGTGTTGGGGTTACTCAAGAGAGCCTTGACAAGCTAGAGTCTGTTCAGTTAATTTATCATAAGGGACTTAGGAAGGACTTTCTGTTATACTTCATGGCTGATGGCAGAGTATACAGAATAGGTGAAAATGATATACATTTGAAAATGGCTGAAGAGTTAGAATCTGTCTTATATCTACTCAAAGTCAGAAATCAAAGGACTCAAAATGCTGCTGAAGTTCTGAGAGTAAGGATGATGAGAGCAAAGGTTCTTAGTGGTGCTAAAATTACAAGTGCTTACATCCCTAAGTACAAAGATGCTCATGGAAAGTTTGTAGAAATGAAAAGAAACAGTGAAAGACTAAGGACTGATCTGGGAGTTAAAGTCTTAGAATTCAATCTAGACTCTGATAAACCATATTTTATTAAGCTAGGGAATGAGATGAGGAAAAATTCTATCTATTCTTTGAGAGCTGCAATTTATCAGACTGGAGAATCTGATCCAGAGTTGAGAGAGTTGAAGAAAGTTATGATTGAAGAGCTGGAAAGGGCTGAAAGAAGACTACTCATGGATTATCTCAGAACTGTTCCTGATATTCAAGAAATCAAATAAAGTCTGACTGTAAGTTTTTTTTAAAGTTTTCTGTTCTAAGTTAAAATTAAACTCTGTTATGATTAAACACTGCATTTGTTATATGTTTTGACATCATCAATTATCTGTTTAACTTGTACATTTTTTTTATGCACAAGTTGGGGGAGATTGTTAGATATAATTAATGATGTTTGTTTAATCAGTGTTTAAGTAACAGGTACTGTTCAGAGTTTAGTCTGAAGTACTTATCAGAGTTTACATGGAAGCCGGTCAGAGTTTGTTAAAGTCTGACAGGGTGAAAGTTGACTTAGCTGTCGGTGCATATCATGAAGATTCTAGAAGCAATATATTCTGAAGATGGAAAGAAGCAGAATATATTGATACAGCTAAAGAGACTAGACAGAGGACTGAAGCAATTCTAATTGATTGCAAATTGTATAGCTAATTTGTAGGAGTATCAATTAGAGATTGATTGTAACTGTGTACGATATAAACACAGATAGGTTATCCCTAGAAGGGATGCGATTATTGAAATATTATTCTTGTAACCTAGTAGCTCTTTGTGATTCATTAACATCATAAAGAGAGAAACTGTTAATATAATTACAGTTTGTTGATTTACAAATTTGTGTTCTTGATTGTTATTCTCATACATACTTGATTATATTGTGTATTCGGCCTAACACACTATTTTTATCAGACTTAGGCAATGGATCATAAAAGTTATAGTACAAATCATGATATTATGCACAAGTATAAATATAATGCCATATACTACCACAATGAAAACAGGACTTCTGTGGTTTATAAAATACTGATCTACTCCTGACATCAGAAATAGGAATTTCAGTACTTTTCTTTAAACTCTTTTTACAATCAATGGCAAGATGATTAGAGTTACCATAGGTAAAACAACATTTCCTAGGTGCATTTGGGATATACTTATAACCATTCTCTTTATTGATCCCAATTTTACCATTTCTGTTTCTCTTAACAGTAGATTCCTTTTTCTTATCTGCAACCTCACAGATTTTATCCTTGAGTTGTTTCTGAGACAGTAAACCTACATATTTAATGTTAGATCAGAATTCAATGATCGTCAGAAGCTAGACTCAACTGATCAGGATTGCTGACGTCATCAGTATTGCATGGTCATCAGTATTTGATCAAGCGTCAGTATCTTATTGATCATCAGGATTCCTACTCAGACTATGATCAGGATTGATCATCAGAACTTGAAGCTGATCAGGATTCCTACTTCGAGTTATATTTGGAGTCTAGATAAACATGGAAGTTTATTCTATTTGTTTCTGGTTTGTAGAATGTAGCTATCGATTAAGGATAGGTTTCTATCTTTGTTATTGATTAGGACTTATCTTGTTATTGATAGAGAAGCTGTGTGCACTATATAAACACAGTCTTGGTTTCGATTTATGTATTCATTCGAGAGAGAACATAATCGAATAGAAGCTCTCGAGAACATAGAATTTCTTGAGAGAGTTTTTGTAAACTAGCAGCTCTCAAGAACATCAGAATTTCTTGAGAGAGTTTGTAACAGTTTTATATCAGATTTAATAAAGCTGTTATCTTTCTTTTCATATTTGTGATATATACATTAAGAAGTCGATTATCTTACTCTATTGTATTCAACCCCCCTTCTACAATAGATTATTACTGGGCAACAATTGGTATCAGAGCAAACTGATTTAATTCTGAATCAGATACGATCTAAAGATGTCGACAACCAAGTATGAAAGCATGAAGATTCCCATCTTAAAGATATCAGAATATCCTACACGGAGGGTAAAGATGCTGATGTACCTGGAGGCTATGGATCCTGACTACTTGGACAGGATTCGTGATGGACCATATATACCAACAAAGTTCGTAGAACAAACAGATACAGTACCAGAACATTATGTGGTCAAAGCTAAAGCTGAATGGACTCCAGAAGAAAAAGCTCATGTACTCAGGGAACCAAAGATAAAGAATATCTTGCATAATAGCCTTGATGCTGTCATGTCAAACAGAGTGATTGCATGCAAGTCTTCAAAAGAAATCTGGGATACTTTGGAAACTCAGTGCCAGGGATCTGCATCTGTTAAGAAAAACAGAAGGGCTCTTTTGATTCAAGAATATGAACAATTCGATGCAAGACCTGAAGAGAGCCTGACTGATCTATATGATAGATTTCTGACACTATTGAACAGCTTATCCTTAGTTGACAAAGTATATGAAACTGAAGATTCAAACACCAAATTTCTTAGAGCTTTACCTGAAGAATGGGATACTCAGACCTCAATCATTAGACACCAGTATGATCTGAACATTGTGTCTCTTGATGAGATCTATGGGATGCTAAGAACTCATGATCTTGAAGTTCAACAGAGAAAGAACAAGAAAAGCAGCAAGCAAAGTCAATTGCTTTGAATGTAGAAGCAAAATCAAAAGGGAAAGCTATGGAGGTCTCTAGAAGGAAAGCAAGAGTAGCTGAGTCAGATCCTGACGACTCTTCATCAGATACTGATGGCAATTCTGATGCCAATACTGGTGATGAATCTTCTGATTCAGACATGGAAGAGATGGTTGCTATGATTGTCAGAAACTTCAGAAGGATGAAGTTCAGGAAGAATAGAAGACAAGGCAACTTTCAGAAAAAGATCTTCAAAGCAGACAAAGACAAGTATATCAAAAATGACAGCAAGGGTAGCAAATTTGACAAGTCAAAGGTTAGATGCTACAAGTGTAATGGTATGGGTCACTTTGCTTCTGAATGCAACAAGACAAAGGCACTCATCACATCAAGCAAGGATTGGATGGACTCTTCCTCAGAATCTGATACTGAGGTAGTCAACTATGCGTTAATGGCCAATGCTGATGTAATTGCTGCTCCTGATGATAAGGGTAAAAGGAAAAATCTGTTAGTCATGGATAGTGGATGTTCTGTGCACATGACTGGAAACAAAGCCCTGTTATCAGAATATGAGGAAAAAGCTGGCCCAACTGTGTCTTATGGAGATGGCAACATTGGACAAACCTTGGGATATGGCAATATAATCATTGGAAATGTCATCATTGAAAAAGTAGCTCTAGTGAAGGGACTAAAACACAACTTGTTGAGTATTAGTCAAATCACTGACAGAGGTTATCATGTTAATTTCTATTCCACACATTGTGAAGTAGTCAGTAAAGCAACAGGGAAGATAGCACTAACTGGCTACAGGGATGGTAACATATATGAAGCCAACATTCTCTCAGATACTGATGGCTCCCCTACATGTTTCATCAGTAAAGCTTCAGTAGATGAAAGTTGGAATTGGCACAAGAAGCTTTCTCATCTCAACTTCAGCAACATCAATGAGTTGGTTAAGAAAGAGTTAGTAAGAGGATTACCTAATGTCTTATATACACCTGATGGACTCTGTGATGCATGCCAAAAAGCAAAACAAAGAAGGACATCATTCCAGAGTAAATCAGTATCCTCTATTGAAGAACCATATCACATGCTACATCTTGATCTGTTTGGTCCAGTCAACATCATGTCCATCAGTAAGAAAAGGTACACTCTTGTAATTGTTGATGAATATTCTAGATTCACCTGGGTGTATTTTCTGCATAGAAAAGATGAAACTCCTGAAGTTCTGTTGGATCATGTGAGGATGATTGAGACAACCACAAAGTACAAAGTCAAGATTCTAAGAAGTGATAATGGTACTGAATTTAAGAATTCAAAGATGGAAGAGTTCTGCAAATACAAAGGAATCATTCAACAATTCTCTGCTCCTGGCACACCTCAGCAAAATGGAGTAGTAGAAAGGAAGAATAGAACTCTTATTGAAGCTGGCAGAACTATGTTGGAAGAAGCTAAATTACCTACATATTTCTGGGCAGAAGCAGTCAACACAGCATGCTATACTCAAAATCTCACATTGATAAACAGGCATGGTGTCACTCCTTATCAGTCACTCAAGGAGAAGAAACCAAGTCTGAAGCATTTGCATGTGTTTGGCTGTAAATGTTTTGTTCTCAGAACTCATCCTGAATAGCTAGGGAAATTTGAAACAAAGGCTGATGAAGGAATATTCATAGGTTATCCTACATCAAGAGCCTTCAGAGTTTTTAATTTGAGAACAAGAACTGTCATGGAGTCAATTCATGTATCTTTTGATGATAAGAAGATAACTGGAATCATTGAAGACTCGCATGATAGATTGTTATTTGAAAATGAAGCTTCCAAGGAACCTGAAAAATTGAATCAGATCCTGTCAATTCATTAGATACTGATGGGTCACCAAATCCTGATGACTCACCAGGTACTGATGGTGCTAATACTGATGATGCAAACAACAGTGATACAACTAGTAGTGCTAATGTTGAGGGGGAGCAACGGCATTCAACTACAAGTTCAGAGTCAACTCAATCATCAGGACAAAATTCTTCAGATACTGATTCAAGTGAAGATCCTGATAACACATCAGGAGGGCATAGCAATAATTCAGGGAGAGCTTCAAATCAATCAAATTCTTTCAATCAAGATAACACCAATCCAGGGGGAGCATCTACTTCAAGAAACAATTTGACACCAGCAAGGAAATGGACAAAAGATCATTCTCCTGATTTGATAATTGGAGATCCTGATGCAGGTGTTCAAACAAGAAGTGCAACTCAGAATGAATGTTTATATAATAACTTTCTATCCAAGGAGGAGCCTAAGAAAGTTGAAGATGCACTTAAAGATGCTGATTGGGTTACTGCAATGCAAGAAGAACTGAATGAATTTGAAAGGAATGAAGTCTGGAAACTGGTACCAAGACCAAAGAATAGATCAATTGTTGGTACAAAGTGGATTTTCAAGAACAAGACTGATTCTGATGGAGTCATTATCAGAAATAAAGCTAGACTAGTTGCAAAGGGGTATTCCCAACAAGAGGGAATTGACTATGATGAAACTTTTGCTCCTGTTGCAAGACTAGAAGCCATCAGGATATTTCTTGCTTATGCAGCACATAAGAAATTCAAGGTTTTCCAGATGGATGTTAAAAGTGCTTTCTTAAATGGTGAACTGGAGGAAGAAGTTTATGTTGAACAACCTCCTGGTTTCATTGATCCTACATATCCAGATCATGTCTACAGACTGGATAAGGCAGTTTATGGACTAAAGCAAGCTCCAAGAGCATGGTATGAAACCTTAGCTCAATTCTTACTGGAAAGTGGATTCAAAAGAGGTGCAATTGATAAAACTCTATTTTATTTGAATCATGGTAAGGAGTTGCTGTTAGTTCAGATTTATGTTGATGATATCATTTTTGGGCCAACAAACAATAAGCTGTGTGAAAAGTTTTCCAAGCTTATGCAGTCAAGATATCAAATGAGCATGATGGGAGAAATGAGTTACTTTCTGGGTCTTCAAGTTAAACAGACTGATGAAGGGATTTTTATTAATCAGTCTAAATACACAAGGAATTTACTGACAAGGTTTAACATGCAAGACAGTACTCCTGCTTCAACTCCCATAGCTACAGCTACCAAACTTGATCCTGATCAAGGTGAAGAGGTAGATGTAACTCACTACAGAGGAATGATTGGCTCTTTATTGTATCTCACTGCCAGTAGACCAGATATCATGTTTGCAACCTGTCTATGTGCAAGATTTCAAGCAAAACCTAGAGAACCACATCTGATTGCAGTCAAAAGAATTTTCAGATATCTCAAAGGCACTCCTTCACTTGGCCTTTGGTATGCAAGGGAATCAGATTTTGGGTTGTGTGGTTATTCAGATGCTGATTTTGCAGGATGCAAAATAGACAGGAAAAGTACTTCAGGAAGTTGTCAGTTTTTGGGTGGAAGACTAGTTTCATGGTTCAGTAAAAAGCAGAAATCTATTTCCACTTCAACTGCAGAAGCTGAGTACATTGCTGCAGGAAGTTGTTGTGCTCAGATAATGTGGATGAGAAATCAGTTGTTAGATTATGGCCTGTCATACTCAAAAATCCCTATTTATTGTGATAACCAAAGTGCTATTGCAATGACAGGAAATCCAGTTCAGCATTCTCTTACTAAACACATAAGTATCAGATATCACTTTATAAGAGAACAGGTTCTGGAAGGAACAATTGAACTTCACTTTGTTCCTACTGATCAACAACTAGCGGATATATTCACCAAGCCACTACCTGAAGCTATTTTCAATAAATTGGTGAATGAACTTGGAATGATGAATTTTGAGAATTTCTGAGGAAAAGCTACAGAGAGGAAATCCTGATAAACTGTCAAATCCTGATGGTTATTCAGAAAGGTATGTATCTTTGATCAAATCCTGATAGGACTCAATCCTGACAGGAAGTCAACTGGTCAAATCCTGATGCTCAGATGATTGAAGCTGGTATGAAAACCAGAGGTTCTATACTAATTTGTCATCAACACTCCTGGTAAACTCTGGACAATTAGATTATTACTTAGTCTTTGATTAAGTTTTCAGTCTTAATTATCAATCTCAATTTCATTATTATCAGAGTTTATTATTTATCATCTCTATATCACTATGAGTGTTACTAACAAATTTTGCAGGCAAGTACAGGAAGAAAACAATTGAGAAAATGGACAAATTTCATTAATACTTGAAGATTCATTACACATGAAAAATGGAAATTACATATTTGTTATCCTAGTCTATTTTCTACTCAGGAACTCGTGCTTTACAGATAAGCATGAACACGTGCCCTGCAAATTAGCATGAATGCTCCTGAGCAGCTTCACAGTCCATCAGGATTGGAAGATTTCTATGTCCATCCTTAAAGGACAAGAAGAGGAACTGATGCACTTGAAGGCGGATCGTCATCGTGATCACCGGGATGCTTCCTTGCCTCCACCGTGCATGAAGCACTTGCATCAAGCACTTTCTTTCTTCTCCTCTCTCGCTCTTCAACGAGATCCTCATCCTCTTCATCATCCTCATCGTCTTCATCCTCTTCATAGATGAGATTCTCAAGAGGATTCCAGCCAGGATTGGCTTGCACAAAGTCGTGCCACACCACATCAACCATAGCGTTTATAAACGCTTCATATTCCTGAGGGTCAGGAACTGGTTGTGGCTCCATATCAGCAAGAGCCTCCTCCATCTCCTGCCAAATCAAGTCAAGCTCTTCATCAGGTATGTTGTTTTGATTGTTGGCAGCCATTGAAAAACGAAGAAGGTGAAAGGTTTTCGTAAGTTTTTCTCTGGAAAGGGTTTGTGCTTTTAATAAATAAATGATGTTATGCTTAACAGTTCTCTTTTATAGAGAATGTGTATTAAGGATGCAGGTCATCTCTACAATCTCAAGGAGACGGTTCGGTTTTCCATAAATATTTTTGCCTCGTTTGCTGGTAAGCGTGTTTTAATTCTATGACCATCAATTTGGTTATTTTTCTTAAACCAAAACGCTATTCAGGATTGTTAAAATAAATTTTGTTTTCTTAAATAAAATTTTATTTTAATCTTATTGAATATTTTTTTTCAATCCTGATATGGCAAAATATTTTGTGCGGAAATGCTTTTATTCCTGATGAGGTTAGGTTTTTCTTACATCAGAAAATGCCTACTCGTTATGGACTACTTTCTAATGCTATGAGGCAAGGTCCAACCCACCTTGTTCCTGACACAAGCATGCAACCTAAACAGTCTAAACAGTTAACAACCACCTCTACTGTCTCTCAAAAGACTTTAGTTGTAAAATCAAAGAAATCAGCTAGAACTGATGTGTTTGGAAGGCAATCAGGTTCAAAGGATTTTTCCTCTACACCACTCACTAAAAAGAAGATACAAGGAGGTGTACAAGGGGTCCTGGTGAAGAAAGCTGATAAGGTTGTTAAGAATGTTCCTGTGAAAAGGAAGTTAAGGTTGATTGATGAAAGTGATTCAGAGGATGACTTACCTATATCCTCTGTGATGAATGTGAACAAGGAAGTTGCTGATACTGCTACTAAAGCTGTGGTACCTTTATCAAAACCACAAAAGACAAGGAAATTATCAAAGAGCAGGTATCATATTCCTTTGACAGTGCAAATGAAGGATACTGATATTCAGACATCAAATCCTGATGAGTCATCTACTCCTGATGCTCTAGCAAATCCTGATGTTAGTATTCCTGATGCAACAACAAAAGTTGTCTCTCTATCAGACTCTCCAGCCTCTCCATCTCAGATTAGAGAAATTTCTTGGGAGAAGGTTTCTACAACTGCTTCCTTGGTTGGTCCTACACCTACATCAAAGAAAAAGAGGAATGCAGAAGAGTTAGTCTATCAGAGACAGAAGAAGCTGAAAGGATCAAGCCCACAAGAACCTGAATTTCAGAGTAATTCAGCAGCTACTGTTGATCCTGCCACACAAGAACCACTCAATCAAAGTTTGGGTGAAGGCTTAGCTAGTGGAATGGTCACACAAGAACCATTTTCTCAAAGGGAGAATGAAGACATCAACATTCCAGCTACACAAGAACCATCTTCTCAAAGTGAAGATGCAGGCAAAGCTACGGCTTCTGTTGAAAGATTGGTCGAGAACATTGTCAATGAGGGAAAAACACAAGAACCTTTAACTCAAAGTGTTGAAGAAGCTTCTGAACCTCAAGCTCCACAAGAACCATTGGTAGCAAATACTGATGCACGCATATCAAATCCTGACGATGTTCATCCTGACGCTAGTGGTGCTCCTGATAATGAACCTATTTTGATACAACCACTTCGTTCAAGACCAATGGATCATCCTATCTCAGAACCACAGGATAAACTGAAAGGTATTGCTATTCCTGATCCTGATATTACTCATGATACTGCTGATGATACTTCTGATGATAGTGATGATGATAATGAGAATCGAAAAGAGAAGGAACAGCTTGCTACATTACTCAAAATTAGTCTTGGAACTAATTTTGGTTCATCAAGTACATATATGGCTAGCAATGCTTTCACTGGGAAAGATCAGAGACAAGATTTTTCTACTCCTTCCTTTGATCCTGCAGAGGCATTTAGACAGAATGAATGGAACAATTCATGGCACCAATCTGATGAATCTATCAGTTTTTCTTCTGCTATTGAACATGCCTATAATGCAGTGAAATCTATAGAGAATCAAGACTTGAAGAATCATCTGAAGGCTACTACTCTGTTATCCAAAAGCCTGAAAAGTGAGATTGATTCTATCAAGGGCTCAACTGAAAAAGTGAGGACTGATATCTTTAATAATTTTACAAAGGTGCCTACTACTTTACAACTAAGGGTAGTGGAATCCCAAGTGAAATCTGTTGTTTCAGAACAAACCTCAATCAATCAAAGAATTGATTCTCTGAATACTCAGGTAACTGAAATTCAAGCCTCTCTTTCCTTAATTTTGCAATTATTGTCAAATCCTGATGTCAAAAAGGGGGAGAAGGTTATTCAGACAAAATGTACACCTGATCTAGTATTAAGAAATAATGATGATGATACTGGAGATGATGGTGGTGACAAAGTGATACAAGGAGAAACCTCTGATGCTGTTGTTATGAAGACAATCCAAACTTCTCAAAGTCAAACAACGCAGTCAACTCATGTTTCTGATTCTGGAGTTAAGACAGTAAGAACATTGGTGCAATCTCAGATCCTGACGGAAGATCAAATCCTGACACCTGGTCATGGACACATTCTTGCTACAATTCCTGAAGGTGATGAAGATGTAATTATTGATAATCCTGAAGATGCATCAAATTTATTCCAGAAGTTTTCTACAAAAGATGGCAGAATTGTTACTCTATATCACACTGATAAAAGAGTTCAACAATTATATGCAAGAAGCACTCTCTACAGCAAGTGAAGAATATCCAGATCTCTCACATGAAGAATTCTTGAGACTACAAAGAGAGACAATGGAAAGCTATACTGCTCCTGCTAGAGGTAGAGGAAGCAGAGGTAGGAGAGGTGCTAGAAGAAGTAAAAGAGGTTCTTCAACTCAAACAGTACCTAGACAGACAAGGTCTAGAGGGTTAAGAATTGAAGAAATTCCTGAAGCTTCACAAAATCTAATAGATCCTGTTATCAAGGATATCATGGAGAAAGAAGACAAGGAATTTGTTGAAGAAGAACCTGAATTGAGAAGAAAAACAAGTAAATCAACTCTCAGCAATACAAATCAAATTGAAGATTCTAATCCTGACAATATTCAAGATCCTGACGAATCAGAAATTCTGCAAGAGGTTGATTTGATAATCTTATCTACTGTTGTTGATTGTCACAACAAAGAAGTAGATGAAGAAGAAGAAGCCAGAAGAAGAGATATTACAAAAAGAACATATGAAGATTTCAATCTCTATCTACAAAGGCTTAAAGTTTCAAATGAAAGACAATGGAGAAATACAAGCAGGCAAGAATCTTTACTTGAAAGAAGCTACACTCATGAAAAGGAGAAAGACAAGAAGTGGGAACACATAAGTACACTGAAGTGTGATACACCTATCAATTTTCAGACTGGTGGAATTATTACAAGTGCTTCAAGTGTTGTTGATTTATCTGATATGGCTAGATCAAAAACACTCTGGTTAAAGATGTTTTCGAATCTGAAGCAAATGTCAAGTTACACAAGAGGAGGTATTGGACACAGGGATGCTGAATTTCTAAACATGACTTATGTTGATCCTTACTCCTTAACTGAAATTGGAGGTACTTTAACTTCTGAAAATCTGAACAATTTATTAGCTGTTGATATAGTTATAGATTGTCATGATGGTTTTGAAAAGAAAGAAAAGCTTCTGTACTTCATGAAAGATGGTAGTGTGAAGATTCTATCTATTCAAGATCTGCTGATGAAAACTACACAGGAACTGAAATATGTTCACTATCTGTTAAGATGGAAGAACCAAGTGTACAAAGTATGGGCTGACATGATTTTGTCAACTATAAGAAGAAGATTGGATGGAAACAGTAATTTCGATGGTAATTATATTCCCATGTACTTAAATCAAAGAGGTCAGGATGTGGAAATGCAAAGAGGTACTGCTGTTAAAGAATTAACTTTTGGTATGACCCAACTTACTCTCAATCCTGATGGGAAGGAAATTGCTTATCTTTTGCTTGAAGAGCACAGTCTACAGAAAAGCTCCATACAGAATCTCAGAGCAGCTATCTACCAGATTAATGAGGAAGATGAAGAACTCAGAAATCTTAAGGAAAGACTGATTCAAATTCTTGAAGAAAAAGAAGAAAGTTTATTATCCAACTTCTTGAAGATGAATCTGTTCTATCAAAAAGCTTAAACAGATAAGTTGTTTCTGAAGATACTCGTACATTTTGATACATGTTTTTGACATCATTGAATATTTGGAATCTATACTTTATTTCACAAAGTATGAGATTGGGGGAGATTGTTAGATCAGAATTCAATGATCGTCAAAAGCTAGACTCAACTGATCAGGATTGCTGACGTCATCAGTATTGCATGGTCATCGGTATTTGATCAAGCGTCAGTATCTTATTGATCATCAGGATTCCTACTCAGACTATGATCAGGATTGATCATCAGAACTTGAAGCTGATCAGGATTCCTACTTCGAGTTATATTTGGAGTCTAGATAAACATGGAAGTTTATTCTATTTGTTCCTGGTTTGTAGAATGTAGCTATCGATTAAGGATAGGTTTCTATCTTTGTTATTGATTAGGACTTATCTTGTTATTGATAGAGAAGCTGTGTGCACTATATAAACACAGTCTTGGTTTCGATTTATGTATTCATTCGAGAGAGAACATAATCGAATAGAAGCTCTCGAGAACATAGAATTTCTTGAGAGAGTTTTTGTAAACTAGCAGCTCTCAAGAACATCAGAATTTCTTGAGAGAGTTTGTAACAGTTTTATATCAGATTTAATAAAGCTGTTATCTTTCTTTTCATATTTGTGATATATACATTAAGAAGTCGATTATCTTACTCTATTGTATTCAACCCCCCTTCTACAATAGATTATTACTGGGCAACATTTAATGACTTTATTCAAGACAAGTTTAGACTTAACACGATTTATACTTTAAACAGAAGTAGATCCCTTTTCAAAAATTGAATTGGAATCTTTACCAAAAACAAAATTAACAGGAATAATCTTAGATTTGGTTTTGTCTATAACATGTCTATAGGTTTTTGGACTAACTGTCTCATCAACAACAATTTTCTCCTTAAACTTCTTATCTTCATCTGACTTATATCCTAGACATTCTTTCCAATTCTTAGAGGTATTAATCTCATGAAATTTTCTACCAGAATCTGTCTAGGTTCTGATTTTCTCATTAGCATATTCTAGTTCCTTTTCAAGTGCAGTACATTTAAGTTTCATCTCTAAATACACGTGTTTAGCATTATCACATTCTATCTGTACTTTTTGCATAAGAGAAAATTCAGCTTCTAAATGCTAATTCCTTTTCCTAAGTTTAGACATCTCAGATAAGATTCTAGTATTTTTAGCAGTTTGACTTCTAAAGCTAATATGCAATGACTTTAGAAAACGTCTTAACTCAGAAGCATTATCAGTATCAAAATCGAAGACAGTATTTAGTACCTTATCATCAGGAATAACAATATCATCAGTATTGGCCATTAGGGCATAGTTGACCACCTCAGTATCAGATTCTGAGGAAGAGTCCATCCAATCCTTGCTTGATGTGATGAGTGCCTTTGTCTTCTTGCACTCACTAGCAAAGTGTCCCATACCATTACACTTGTAGCATCTAACCTTTGACTTGTCAAATTTGCTACCCTTGTTGTCCTTTTTGATATACTTGTCTTTGTCTGCATTGAAGGTCTTTTTCTGGAAGTTGCCTTGTCTTCTAGCCTTCCTGAACTTCATCTTTTTGAAGCCTATGACAATCATAGCAACCATCTCTTCCATGTCTGAGTTAGACGAGTCATCATCAGTATTGGTATCAGGATTGCCATCAGTATCTGATGAAGAGTCATCAGGATCTGACTCAACTATTCTTGATTTCCTTCTAGAGACCTTCATAGCTTTTCCTTCTGATTTAGCCTCTACATTCAAGGCAATGGTCTTTGCCTTGCTGCTTTTCTTATTCTTTCTCTGTTGAACCTCAAGATCATGGGTTCTTAGCATTCCAGAGACTTCATCAAGAGACACAGTGTTGAGATCATACTGATGTCTAATGATCGAGGTCTGAGTATCCCATTCTTCAGGTAAAGCTCTTAGAAACTTGGTGTTAGAATCTTCAGTTTCATATTCCTTGTCAACTAAAGATAAACTATTCAGGAGTGTTAGAAATCTATCATATAAATCAGTCAGGCTCTCATCAGGTTTAGCATCGAATTGTTCATATTCTTGAATCAACAGAGCCCTTCTGTTTTTCTTGACAGATGCAGATCCCTGGCATTGAGTTTCCAAGGTATCCCAGATTTCTTTTGCAGACTTGCATGCAATCACTCTGTTGGACATGACAGCATCAAGACTACTCTGCAGGATGTTCTTTATCTTTGGCTCCCTCAGTACATGAGCTTTTTCTTCTGGAGTCCATTCACTGTTTGCCTTGACCACATAGTGTTCATGTACAGTTTCTGTTCGTTCTATAATCCTGGTAGGAATATATGGTCCATCACGAATCCTGTCCAAGTAGTCAGGATCCATAGCCTCCAGGTACATCAGCATCTTTACCTTCCATGTTGGATATTCAGATTTCTTCAGAATGGGACTTTTCATACTTTCATACTTGGTTGTCGACATCTTAGATCGTATCTGATTCAAATTTAAATCAGTCTGCTCTGATACCAATTGTTTCCCAGTAATAAACAATTGTAGAAGGGGGGTTGAATACAATTGTATAAGATTCTCGACTTAATAAATTATGTATCACAAATATGAAAGAATAATAACAACTTTATTAAATCTGATATAAAACTGTTACAAACTCTCTCAAGAAATTCTGATGTTCTTGAGAGCTTCTAGGTTACAAAGATACTCGTGTGTGATCGATATAAATCGAAACCTAAACTGTGTTTATATACTACACAGCTTCTCTATCGATTACAAGATAAGTCCTAATCAATTACAAAGATTGAAACCTATCCTAAATTGATAGCTTCATTCCTACAGACCAGGAACCGACAAAATAATCTTCCTTTTTTAACTAGACTCTAAATATAACTCGAAGTAGAATTCCTGATCAGCTTCCAGTCCTGATGATCAATCCTGATCCCAGTCCTGATATTCATCCTGATCCTGACGATCATGCAATCCTAATGGCTATGCATTACTGATGACATCAGCAATCCTGATCAGTTGAGTCTAGATCCTGACGATCATTGAATCCTGATATAACAGACTACACAAAGCATGGAAGCCAGTATTTCTGGAAAGGTCACGAGAAGAAGTAGCATTCTGTTTGTATGGTCAAAAAGTAGAATTTACATAAAAGACAATCAGTCAAGAAGGGCAAGCTACCAACACATGGACCACTACTCAGAATGGAGAAACAAGGATCTTGAACAGATTTACTTTTTGTATTATTGATTGTTCAAAATATCTTGTAAACTTGGGATATATAACCAAGTAGAGCATAATTCTAGAATAAGGAATCAGTTAGGCAATTTAGAGAGCAAAAGGCAATATCCTTTGTAAATTTTTTTTTTGCTAATTATATCCTTTGTAAATTGCTGAAGCTAGAATTGTGTATTTGCAGCTGTGTGTTTATTCATAAAAATCACAGAGATTTCTTCAAATAAAAATCTCTCAGGTGGACAAATCAATCCACCTGAATTTTTAATTCGTGTGATTTTATCTTGTTTGTTTTTATGTTCTTGATTTTACTTTCTTATTTTTACTATCAAGAACACAAGAAATTTTAAAGATTGTATTCAACCCCCCCTTCTACAATCTTGATTCATTGTCTGGGAATAACAATTGGTATCAGAGCAAGCTTCTAACACACAAGAAGTTTAAAGATCTAAAGACATCAGAATCACGGGTCAGAAGGATTATGGAGTTAAAATACCAGTTCTTGATAGAGAAAATTACTTTGACTGGAAAGTAAAAATGCGACTACATCTAATGTCTATGGATGAAGGTTATGTAGATTGCATAAATCATGGCCCTCATGTACCAATGAAGCAAAACCCCTCAATAGCTCAAGAACCTGCAGGAGCTCCAAGCACCATTCCAAAGTTGCCTTCAGATTGGACTCCTGAGGATCACATTGCAATGCATAAAGACAAGAAGGCCATGAATATCTTGTTCAATGGTCTTGATTCTGACATGTTTGACAATGTTATTAATTGTTCTACATCAAAGGAGATTTGGGACACTGTCCAAACCATTTGTGAAGGGACTGGGCAGGTAAGAGAAAACAAGATGCAGCTCCTCATACAACAGTATGAACACTTTCACCTCAAGAGTGGAGAATCTTTGAATGATACTTTTAGTAGATTTCAAAAATTGTTGAATGGATTGAAGTTGTATGGAAGAGTGTATCAAATTAAAGATTCAAATCTTAAATTTCTCAGAGCCTTGCCAAAGGAGTGGAATCCTATGACTGTTTCCTTGAGAAACACTCAAGAGTACAAGGACTTTACTCTTGAGAGGCTGTATGGAACCCTTAAAACATATGAGCTGGAAATGGAGCAGGATGAAGAAATTGAGAAGGTCCAAAAGAAAACTGAATCTGTTGCTTTAGTAGCAAGTGTTGAAAAGGCTGAGGACATGAAAGAAGAAGCTGCTGAAACTACACCAAGCCAAAGTGCTTGTGAAGGTAGAGCTGAATCAAGAAAGTGCAAAGGAAAGATGATTGAAGAAAGTGAGCCCTCCAATCAAGAGGAAATGGATGAGCTAGATGAACATTTAGCTTTTCTGTCAAGAAAATTCTCAAAACTCAAGTTCAAGAGAAACCCTGATGTGTCCAAACCATTCAGAAAGGACTCTCAATCAAACAAGAACCTTGTTGAGAGGTCCAAATTTAAATGTTTCAATTGTGGAATGGGAGGTCACTTTGCCAATGAATGCAGAAAACCAAAAGCTGAGAAGAGTGACAGGAAGTTTGAGCATGTTGATTACAAAAAGAAATACTTTGATCTTCTCAAGCAAAAGGGTAGAGCATTCATAACACAGGACTATGACTGGGCTGAAGATGGGAATGATTCTGAGGAGGACACTGAATTTGTGAACCTTGCACTGTTGGCTGATTCAAGTGAGCAGGAGGCCAGTTCATCATCCAATCAGGTAATTACCACCAATCTCTCTGAGCTTTCTACTAAGGAATGTAATAGTGCAATTAATGACATGTCCACTGAATTGTACCATATGCGTATTTCTCTTAAATCACTTACAAATGAAAACACCAGGATTAAAGATGCTAATCAGTTTTTAAGTGATAGGAATGTAGTTCTGGAAACTCAATTTATTGAGTTTGAGAAAATAAGAGTAGAGTGTCAAGTTGCCAAGGATGATTTGCTAACTGTGCTGAAAAGAGAAGAAATTCTCAATGCACAGCTAACTAGAGAACAGGAAACAATAGCTAGATGGACTGATTCCAGGAATGTTGCCAAAAACATTATTAAGGCTCAAGGTGTGGATACATTCTACAAGGAATCAGTGAGAAAAGATAAAAAGAAGCTAGATGTTGAAAATCTAGGAGATGACACTTCAATGGATAGTGAGCATCCGTTGAAGGGTAATACCTCTACGGATAGTAAGCACCCGTTGATGGACAACACCTCTACGGAAGTGACTTATCCAAAGAAGTGTACATCTAGTGTTAGTCTAGAGAAACTTGAGAAGCTGAACAAAAAGTATGGTCCAACCAGCAAAAATTTTGTTCAGGGAGAGTGTAGCAAAACCAAAGCTAAGGATGTCAACATAGGTCACTTGTCCAACAAGCAATTGAAGGGCAAGTTAGAAATTATAGAGGTCAAGGCTGAGGTAAAAAAGAAAAAGAACAGAAATGGTAAGGTAGGGATTAACAAGCATAACAACTATACACCTGACAAGTATGCTCCTAGGAAAACTTGTGTAAAATGTGGTAGTGTTAATCATTTATCTACCAAATTACAAAACTGTTAAAACTTCATCTGTTCAAATGCCAATGTATGTACCCAATATGCCTATGCCTGCTATGCCTGCTATGCCTGCTATGCATAACATGTTTGCTCATACTGATCATGCATCAAATCTGTATTCCAACATGCCATTTGTTTCAAATCCTTATATGAATGCATTCACAATGCCACAAATGACTTGGAGCATGCCACAAATGAACACTACGTATGCACATAATTCTCAAATACCTACATCAAACATGTATGCATATGGACATCCTCAGCATGTTGTCTCTCAGAGGTCAACACCCAGGGTCAAGGTTGATTTAAGTCAACCTGAGATTAAGGTGCAAAATGACAAGAAAGGCAAAGTTAAAGCTAACAGGAAAGGACCCAAGGAAACTTGGGTACCAAAATCCACTTGATTTGGTTTTGTTGTGTGCAGGGAATCAGAAAGAATCTATGGTGTAATATCCGTGAACTTTATTAATAATATAAATTATATTTTATGTGTAAAATAATTTATGTGGAGTATTTGGAGTCTTAATGATTAAGGTTATTGAGTAATAGTATGTTAATTGATGTGTCAAAAGCCCCTTTCGAATGTCTTTTCATTTAGAAATATCTTCAGTTTTGAGCCCCGTTTTGAAAATTCAAGGGCCCCGTTGAAATTTTGTACATCATTATTATTCCTTCGTCTTTCGTATTCGAATCATTATTGGAAGATTTATTCGTATCATTATATTCTTTATTACCCGATACTATCAGTAGTAATTGTTTTATTCAAAGAAAGAAAAATTATTCTGAACCCTAATTGTTTAGGGCGATTGATATATCGTTCATATCAATAATACATCTATTATAGCCCCAGTATTCTTGAGCATTCGTTATATAAATGATATGTATTGATATGGATAACTATCAGTCCTTGTGGATAGTTATCACCTCGTAAAACGTGAACTTCACTTTATTAAAGGTTTAAAGCGATCCAATGGATCGGTATCGATCCAAAAATGTCGTTTGGGGTATTATTTTCCACTAAGTATAAAAAGACGAATCGTACATTATCCTTCATATAATTTGTATTAAATATATACAAAAATACAAAAATTCCCGAACCGTGTTCTTCGTGTTCTCGAAAATCAAAATCAATTTTGAAGGTGTTATTGAAATCCAAATATCAAGTTCAAGTACTCAAATCAAAGCTCTTGATCTCTAGTTTCAGAATCTTCAAACCATATCATCATCTGGTAAATTTTCGATTTATTATGAATTTTTCAATATTCGAATTAAATTAGGGTTCTTGTTCGAATTAGGGATTTTCATTCTGTTGATTCTCCGTTCAATTGATTGCTTTTAACATGTTCCTAGGGTTCTAATTAGTAGGAATCCATGCTTTAATTTCATGTTTATGTTCGATTTTGATAAATTCTATTTTAGGGTTTTTGCCCGATTTTTCTTTTGAATAGTCCGTTCATATGAATGATCTGACATTGTTTTTGATAGAGGGCTTTCATTGTATGTGTTCTTAGCTTCATTTTAACATAAAGAACGTCGATTTTCATGTACGATTTAGTGAGATTGGAAAATTTGCTTGAGGTTGCCGGAATTTGATCGGGATTGGGATTCCGACTGTGTTTTTGGTTTGTTTTGGTCGGAATGAATTACTGAGTTAATAAGGAGTGTTTTGGTACAGAAAGCCCCAAATTCTGATGTGTTTTTGAGTCGCCGGATTCTGGAAAACCCACCGGAATCTGGAAAAATTCCGGGTTGTTCTTCCCGACCCGTTTCTGTTCTTCCCGACCCGTTTACCCGAATTGTTGACCCAGTTTCAATCTTCGAAACCCTAAATTATTTTCAGAAAACTGTTTTTGGATTTTATTTTTAAAAATAATTCGAAAATAGTTTAAATATTTAAAAAAATCATATTTTTATTTTAAAAATACATTTTTAAATTCAGAAAATTCTGAAAAATTATAATTATTTATTTAAATTCGAAAACAGATTAAATTTAATTATTTTAATTATTTTTGATTAATAATTAATTTATTAAATTAATTGATTAATTCAATTTAATCAGTTAATTCTTATTAATTAATTATTAATTAGATTTAATTAATTTAAATTAAGTTTAATTATTTTCTAGCTTGTTTTAATTATTTAAAAATAGTTTGAGCATTTAGAAAGTGTCAATTAATTTTATATTAATTGATTTAATTGTTTTTAAATACTTATATTGGGATTAATAATCCGATTTTGATTTAAAAATTATTTGTGACTTATTTAAATTCAAATAAGCCTCGGATATTGTTTTAAAAATGTTTATAAGTGCTATATGTTTATACGAGTTGAATAATGTGTTTTATTGTTCGTAAATGCTTTGTATAAGGGCTAGTGTCTGAGTTTTTATTTTCGTAAAATAGAACGAGCGTCCGATAAATACGATTAAATACCCGATTACTTGTTTAGACTTAAAAATGGTTATGAGTTTATGTCGAAAGTAGAACGAGGATAGTTAGACTTATTATTATGAGCAACTGATGGTATTTCCTCGAATATTCTTAACTCTTTGATTAATCTACAATCATGTTGGATATGAGAAACCTTCACCTTCAATTCAGTTTATATTGACGATAACCATTGTTGACTTTCTTAATTGAGAATGTTGAAATCGTTCCGAATCTATTTCTCGGATTTCATTTGATATTGAATAGTTGAACCTCTTTTGCAACTATTATACCTTTCATTGTGTATTTATCTACCGTTGAAACCGTTCCGAATCTATTTCTCGGATTTCATTTGATATTGAATAGTTGAAGATCTTTTGCAACTATTATACCTTTCATTGTGTATTTATCTACCGTTGAAACCGTTTCGAATCTATTTCTCGGATTTCATTTGATATTGAATAGTTGAAGCTCTTTTGCAACTATTATACTTTGTCATTGTGTACTTATCTTGTGATGCATGTTATTGCTTATACTCTGTGATAGAATGGACATGTTTTTTTTAAATAGGACCATTAATGGTCGGAAATAATTTAAGGCCAAGATGGCCATGGATCCTAGTGGATGACTTTGCTATAAGCAAGTCCGGGGTTGATGCGTGACTGATCAGCAGCTCAACCTTTTGATTTGAAAAATGTAGAAGTCCAATTCTAATCCCTTTTACTTCCATTGAGATTGTTAAAAAGCATATGTTTTGCTTAAACCTTGTTGATTCAGATAATTGTGATCTTCATTTCATTATGGAACTGTGATTGAAATATATTATGCTTGCTGAGCACTTGTGGCTCATACTTGTTTGTTTTATCTGTAATAACCCCAAATTTTGGACTTAGTTAATTTTTTATTATTATTATTATTATTATTTTTATTTGATGAATAGTAAAATCCTGATGAATAGTAATTTTTGTCGTTTAGAAAATTTTCAGACCACCCTATGTACGAGTCGGGATAATGAACTTTCGAAGTCGTATTAGTGATCTACTATGAAAATGAAGGAATGCAAAAGCTGTCAGAATCAGAAAAAGAGTATTTTCTGTTTTCTTCGAAATTTCACCTATTACGGATGGATTAATCATTATTTAAATATATTGGAGGATTTTATATTATCAATTCCATGGATATGGATTTATTAAAGTTATTAGGATATCAAGAACGTTTACGGTAAACTACTTCGATAGAACACTTAAGAAATCCCTGCGAACGTTCAACGAGATTAAGCCGTAACCGAACAACGTGACACTTAGTGGATTAAATAAAAGCATGAAAGTAACATGTAACAAGATTAATCCAAGGAATGCAACAATTGTATCATCCATGTGAAAAGGAACAAACTAGTAAAGCTATCTTGCCACCATGATCTCCCGTTGCTTGACATGTGTCATGATGATGAGGCAAACAAGCTATGACTCACTAAACCAAAGATGACACAAGCACACTACATCATCATCTCTTACACATTAATCAGCATCCACCCACTTCACTTTATCAAGAAAATATCAAGGAAAAGCAAAGAAAACTCTCCCCACCCCATTTCTTCAACAATCTGCCCAGCATGACCAAGGGAGGAGAAACATTTCATAACTTGAGTTCTACTCATCCTTAAATCACTAAATTTTAACCATAGCTTCTCCACTCCATGGGTCACATTCGTTAAAAATTTCATGGTCTACAAAGGAGTGTAGCCTAGCCAAATCTCTTCCCCAAGTTGGAGAACCCAATCTGTCCAGTTTCTGTCCAGCGGAAAGATGGGGCCCAAAACCCTAGCTAGGAAGCTTCCAATTTGATGATCTATAACTCAAAAGAAATCTCATGAAGAGAAAAAGGTCTGGTAAACATTTTAGCACCAAACTCTTATTTTTCGATTTGTTATGGATTTTACAAGATGAGGATGAATAGTAACTTTTCATGATTCTTGATTTTGTTTCTTAAGGATTAAGCTTGTTAAGGTTTGTTCAAAGCTCAAGGAAGGATTATAAACTATTGTTAGTGTATATGAAGCATCAAGGAAGGTATAAACTCTTGAAACCCTTAGTTATAAATTGATTTATATGGTTAGTTTTAAGTATAGTTTAGTTAGTTTGATTATAAGGATGAATGGTTGATTTTGATGAAAGTATGGTGTAGTTTTGATGGTGAATAAGTAGATGTTGGTTTTGACTATGGTTGATGATGTTTATGGATTAGTCATGATGTTGAAGAAATGAGTTTGATGATTGGTTGGTTGATTATGTAAAGATGATGATTTAAACTTTGGAATCACTAAAACATAGCCGTCGTAATGCCCGATTTTCCTTAACCTTGTTTTCCTTGTGATATTCGAACCTAGTAACTTCTGCCCAAGATCACCACTGCCCATTTTTGTGTAGGCGTTAGTTCAAGGTTCGTTTTGGTGCGAAGATCATGTGAATACGATTTACGGTTTAGGAGAAACATGTGTTTTAGTGTAAGACGTTCGTAAAACCAAACCGTGCCACTTAGTCAACTTTGAGGCTATGATCGAACCACTTAGAGGTCATAATAAAATGTTAAACTTTGTGATAACATGCTAGGTATGTTTAGGAAGACCCTCGAAAAGATTTCGTGCAAAAAGGATTAAATCTCAATCTTATAAAAATGCGTGAGCGAGCATGCTCGAGTAGAAGTTCTTAAGGAGTTAACTTGAAAATGGACTTTGTACTTGAGATAGTATATACTTAGTATGGTGAAAGCGTTTAAGTTATTAATCTTGAACCTTGTGTTGATTCTAGATTACTGGACCAACCTGAGACTTATTGCTACTTCGGGATTTCCAGGCAAGTTTTCTCATTCCCTACTATGTTTTAAAGTAAAATATTCTGATGATGCATGTGATATGTAATATGCATGCTTTCAAACCTCACATCGTAAATAGATGTGATGGTATAAAATTGTTGAGATAAACTATATGCATATGGTATTATGCATGCTTTCAAACCTCACATCGTATATAGATGTGATGGTATTAAAAATAATGAGAGGTAATATATGCATATGATATATGCAAGTTTTCGAAACCTATGTTGTGATAATAAACTACTTTCATATATGATATGCAAATGAGAAGTATACATGTTTTATTCCCAAGTACATTGCGATATATAAATTGCATGCTTGTTTTCGAACTGCTATATATAGCTATACTCGAGGTTATGACTTGATGTTGGTGTTAGTGTTAGTGCCCTAGAGACAATACAATTGTACTTCTGGGAAACACTATTTTGTTATTTAATAATGATTATGTTCTATTGATTATTCGACAACAATTATTATATCTTTATTTACTGCGATATTAATGTTAGAGTAATAAATGTCCTTGGAATATTGAACACGTATTCTATATCTTTAAGTATGTGACTTAAAAATGAGATTATATGAATAGTGTTTATATTCCTAAATTATCCCTAATTAAGCATTATAAATTAGGACAATTATGATGCATAAAGATTAGTATGTTCATTGACTAAATGACCACATCTCATTGGTCATAGGTATAATGATACTAAAGTCAAGAACATAGGTGCATGTAATATTCTACATGGCACCGGATAGACCCACAGTGAGATTCTACATGGTAATAAAGTCATTAGAATAGCTCACAGTGATAATGGTGTAATGATCCTTAGACTTGAGATCATTATATTTCTATACGAGGATTAATATACTTTGATTACATTAAAAGTTACCTTTGACCGGGTGATGATAAAAGTGGACATCGGGTATATTATGAGTCATATGAGAAATATGAATGATAGATATAGGATTTAACCCTCCTATTATTAGGAGAGATATTATTGGCCTCTTGATTGAGTGAGACTATGAAAATGCATGGCCATGCTCAAATATTGATTTGTTTTAATAGTCTACTCATTGATCAAGGAAACCTGGATTAAATGTTGAAGAGGATGACTAATAACATGCCTCGAGTTTAATCTATAATATTTGGTTAAAGGGATTATATTACACGGAAACATTAGTCACGAAAGGTTTAATTGGATCACCATTTATTATTATTTCTTGGGGAGCAATGATGTATTACTAGATGCCGCTCATTGTTTATAATTTTATTTAAGAATAAAATTATTGCCAACGAAATAATAACCTAAAGGGTCACACACTTAGAACGTTTTAAATGGAGTTTTAATTTAAATTATGCATTTCAATTAAATGATTAAATTTGAAATTAGTTATTTAATTGAGCTGGTCTTAATTAAATCAGAATTCGAATTTAATATTAACTGATTATTTTCGAAATTAGTCATTTAATTGAGATGGTCTTAATTAAATAGAATTTCGAATTTAATACTAAAACCAAAATCAGATTGGGTTTTAAGAAGCCCAAAAACGGATTTAGGGTTTTGGCCCAATCCTCTATCTCATATAAATACATTATGATGTATTATTGAGGGATAAATTTTTCTGCAATTTCGAATTAAAGAAAACCCTAGCAGCTCTGCATTAAAAGAGGCTAGAGAGAGAGAGAGGGGCAGTTTTTCGGCTAGTACCGAACTCCGTTGATCGTTGGACGATCGAGCGTTCGTGTGGACGACTTTGGCGACGCAGATCTTGGACAAGGGCTGTGTGGTGATTACAACAAGGACCTCCATCTTTCCGAACTTTAAAGCTCTTTAAGGTATGATTTCGTTTCTCCATAATCAGCCATGTCTTGTACACGGATCCTATGGTTAGGGTTTCGGAATTTTTATTGTTTTACGACTGTTTTTCGCTGCGTTTGTTGCCCCGAAATCCAACAATGGTATTAGAGCTACGTGTATAAGGGGCTGATTTGGTTATGTGTTTACTGTATTCGATGCATGTATGCATGTTTTATGAATCCGCCTTGATACAGTTATGAGATATATCGATTATATTATGTTATATCGCTTATATATGATACTGTTATGCTTAATATATTGATATGACTGATTAATATGTGATGATTGTATGTTATGCATGTTGTCTGGTTTATATAGGGATATAAACTATGAGACAGATCATGTTTGGACACGATCTGCAAACTGGGATATGTCTGTATGTATATGATACATACTTCCGGAACTGTATATGATGCAGTGGCGGCAGAGACTATAAGATATGATCTGAGATTCCGAAATCGATGATTTTTGAATAGCACTAGTCTTCCGGAATAAAAAATTTCCAAGCTGGTTATGGCCTTAAGACCCGTAGTTTAATGGTTTATGGTTTTGGTTTTACAAATACGACTTGCATGTCGTTTTCTTCATTCTTGTAATTGTTTAACCTTGAATGTAAATCGAGTTTTATTATGTAAGTACATAAGTATAGGTTGGATGCAATTGTTCAATGTAATGTACTTGAAGATTGAAGGACGATCAAAGAAGAGGTGCATTCAAGGGAACAAGGAGAATGAAGACATGTAATTGTATTTATATTTTTCACCATAGATTGACCTTTGATCCTTTCATTAGCTTGAAAGTATCATATAGGATAAAGGCCATAACCAAGCACGGTTACATACTGCACTTTACATATTGATGTATGATTGCATGTGTAGGATACAATGTGATGCATGACTTAATTAGATTAATCATGTATTAATGTATGTATTAGATACATCACCCATGCCATGCCTGCTAAACAAGATAAAATCTGTAACGATTCAAGATTTTAAAATTGAACAAAATGAACATGAGATTCCTGTGTTTATGAAACACGGAAATAAGTGTGAATTTTCAATTTTTGATATGGGGCGATTTTGACAAAAATACAAGCAGCGCTTGTAAGAAAGGTGGATTTTAAGTGAGACCACTATGACTCCTCCGCTGGACTGGAAATCAAACCATTGATGAACTTTGAATTGAAATACTTAGTTCAAGGAAAAATTGGGAATCTCTTGATGATGGGATCATGGTCGTTTTAATAAAATCCCTAAATTTAAAATATTAAGTCACTTAGATGCCTTCCAATGAGCAACACTCGTCAAGACCTAGATCGAGAAATAGTGGGTTCGCCAAAGCGAAGCACTCCAATCTATCGTGGTAAGGCGTGATGAAGTAAATGTGATACTTATATGTTAGACTATTGGGTTAGACTTAACTAAGTTACCACAATAGGATTGTGAACTTAGAGGCATGGAGTTTGGTAAGATTTATTGGATAAATACGTACAATTGTTGTTCTACCAAACTATCCAAGAGTTATATAAGATATAATTGACAAAAGTTGTCTACCTAAATAATTGTGTTTTTGGAGTAAAGCCAAAGCTGACCTTAAGCATGATGAAATATGGATCTTGGCTCGCTAGAAAGGTTTAAAGAAACTTTTCCGAATTGATAGATAGGGCTATTCATTTGATAAAATAGTGGGTGATATATATTATGAATATATATATATGAATAATCACTTGAACATTATCTATATAATCCGCAGACTAACTTATTTTATGCATTTTTTTAACATTGTAGATATTTAATGGCACATAACTCAAATAACTTCTCTGTACGATCAGTCCTTGAGAAGGACAAGCTGACAGGAACAAACTTCCTAGACTGGCAAAGGAATTTGAGGATTGTCCTCAGGAAAGAGCGAAAGCTCCATGTCATTGATATTCCTCGCCCTGAACCTCTGCCAGAAGGTGCATCGGTTGATCAACAGAATGTTTATCAGAAACATATCGATGATGACACAGATGTTACCTGTCTTATTCTTGCGACTATGAGTCCCGAGCTTCAGAAACAACATGAGCATATGGATGCTTATGTGATGATTGAGCACCTTAAACGTATGTTTGAAGGACAGGCTCGTCAGGAGAGGTTTGATACAAGAAAAGCCTTGTATGCATGCAAACAGGGTGATCGTGATCCAGTTGCACCGCATGTTCTAAAGATGATTGGATATATGGAGTACCTTGCTACTCTGGGTTCCACCATCGGTACGGAAACCCAGATAGATCTAATCTTGCAATCTTTGAACGGCAGCTATGCTCAGTTTGTAATGAATTACATCATGAATGAGATAGACAAGACACCTACCGAATTGTTGGCAATGTTGAAAACTGCTGAGACCAATATTCAGAAGGCATCCCCTAACGCCATTATGATGGTCAATAAAGGGAATGCCAAAGAACAGGGTAAAAGGAAAGGCAAGAAGAAGATTGGATCTAAATCTGCTAATCCAAAACCTGCTTTTAAAAAGGCTTTGAAGCCTACAGGAGGTGTTACAAAAGGTGCTGCAAAAGGTGCTGCAAAAGGTGATTGTCACTATTGCAATAAACTAGGTCATTGGAAGAGAAACTGTCATGCTTACTTGGAGGATTTGAAGAAGATGAATTCTGTGAAGATTTCAGATTCAGGTATTTATGTTATAGAAGTCAATTTGTCTACTTCTACATCATGGGTATTAGATACTGGATGTGGTTCTCACATTTGTATAAATGTGCAGGAACTTCGAAGGAGTAGGACTTTGGCGAAAGGAGAAGTCGACCTACGCGTTGGCAATGGAGCAAAGGTTGTTGCTTTGGCTATAGGGACTTATAATTTATCATTGCCCACAGGGCTTATTTTAGAACTTGAAAACTGTTTTTACGTGCCTGCGATTTGCAGAAACATTATTTCTGTTTCTTGTTTGGACAAGAAAGGTTTTTCCTTTACAATTCAGAACAATAGTTGTTCCTTTGGTTTGAATAATGTTACCTATGGGGTTGCACGTTAATTTAATGGTTTATATGTTCTAGATCTTGATACTCCTGTCTATAATATAAATAATAAACGTATTAAGGCTAATGACTCAAATCAAACATACCTTTGGCATTGTCGTTTAGGCCATATAAATGAGAAACGCATTTCCAAGTTACATAAGGATGGATAATTGGATAAGTTTGATTTTGAATCATACGAAGAATGCGAACCTTGTCTCATTAGAAAAATGACTAAAGCTCCTTTTACCGGAATTGGTGAAAGGGCCACCGAACGATTAGAGCTTATACATAGTGATGTATGTGGTCCAATGCGTACGATGGCAAGAGGTGGTTTTTACTACTTCATAACCTTTACTGATGATTTTAGTAGATACGGATATGTGTATCTTTTGAAGAACAAGTCCGAGTCATTTGAAAAATTCAAAGAGTATAAGGCAGAAGTGGAAAAGCAAATAGGCGGAAGTATTAAAACCCTACGATCTGATCGTGGAGGTGAGTACCTAAGCTTAGAATTTAAGAATTTCTTAAAGGAGTGTGGTATTGTATCACAACTCACACCTCCTGGAACACCACAGTGGAATGGTGTATCTGAAAGGAGAAATCGTACCTTGTTGGACATGGTGCGATCGATGATGAGTCTAGCGGATCTTCCAATTAGTTTCTGGGGTTATGCCCTAGAGACGGCTGCACAAACACTAAACCGAGTTCCTTCAAAAACGGTTCAAAAGACACCATATGAGATATGGACTGAAAAACGTCATAGCGTGTCATTTATGAAAATTTGGGGATGCGAAGCGTTTGTGAAACGTTTAACCTCAGACAAGATAGGACCAAAATCAGATAAATGTAATTTTGTGGGATATCCAAATGAAACAAAAGGGTATTACTTCTATAATCCTTCAGAGAACAAAGTGTTTGTTGCTCGAACAGCTGTGTTTCTTGAAAGATAATTACTTTCTAAGAAAAATAGTGGGAGGACAATAGATCTCGATGAGGATCGAGAACCACAGATTAATGTTGAACCAGAGTTGGAACGTGAGCAGAATGTGACTGAAAATGTTGAGGACAACATTGCTCAAGAAACACAGGTCGTTCGTAGATCTAGTAGGATTCGTCATGAGCCAGAGAGATATTATGGATTTCTGCTGACTCAAAATGGCGATGTAATGCTTGTAGATAATGATGAGCCTCTTACCTACAAAGATGCTATGAATAGTCCAGATTCTGAGAGATGGCTGGAGGCCATGAAATCTGAGATGGATTCCATGTATGAAAACAAAGTATGGACTTTGGTTGAACCACCTGAAGGGGTAAAACCCATCGAGTGCAAGTGGGTTTTCAAGAAGAAAACTGACATGGATGGTAATTTACAGACCTACAAAGCTAGACTAGTGGCGAAAGGTTTCAAGCAAATTCATGGTATTGACTATGATGAAACTTTCTCACCGGTGGCTATGGTCAAATCCATCAGGATTTTGCTTGCAATAGCAGCTTATTATGACTATGAAATCTGGCAAATGGATGTCAAGACTGCTTTCTTAAATGGGAGCTTAGAAGAGGATGTGTACATGACACAACCTGAGGGTTTTGTCGATCCAAAATTTGCTAGGATGGTCTGTAAGTTACTACGATCCATTTATGGGTTGAAGCAGGCCTCGAGGAGATGGAACATTCGTTTTGATGAAACAGTCAAAGAGTTTGGTTTCATACAAAATGAGGATGAACCGTGTGTTTACAAGAAGGTTAGTGGGAGCCATGTGGCATTCCTAGTATTATATGTAGATGACATATTGCTAATAGGGAATGACATTACTTCTCTACAGGCTGTGAAGACTTGGTTGGGAAATAATTTCTCGATGAAAGACTTAGGCGATGCATCCTACATATTAGGAATCAGGATCTATAGAGATAGACCCAGAAGAATGATCGGCTTAAGTCAGAGTACATACATTGACAAGATATTGCATCGTTTCGGGATGCAAGAGGCTAAAAGGGGCTATGTCCCAATGTCTCATGGGATAACGATCTCAAAAGAAAACTGTCCTAAATCATCAGATGAAAAGGACCGTATGAATAAAGTACCATATGCTTCGGCAATTGGTTCTATAATGTATGCAATGATATGTACTCGTCCCGATGTCTCGTATGCTTTGAGCATGACGAGTAGATACCAGTCTAATCCAGGTGAAAGTCACTGGACAGTTGTCAAGAACATTCTTAAGTACCTTAAGAGGACTAAAGATTCGTTCTTGATATATGGAGGAGATGAGAAACTAGTTGTAAGAGGTTACACTGATGCTAGTTTCCAGACAGATAAGGACGACACTGTGTCTCAGTCTGGATTTGTGTTTTGCCTAAATGGAGGTGCTGTAAGCTGGAAGAGTTCAAAGCAAGAAACAGTAGCTGATTCTACAATGGAAGCTGAGTATATTGCAGCCAGTGAAGCAGCCAAAGAGGCTGTTTGGATTCGGAATTTTATTACGGGACTTGGAGTGGTTCCATCGATCGCAGACCCAATTGATCTATATTGCGATAATAATGGAGCCATTGCGCAGGCTAAGGAACCAAGATCTCATTCCAAGGCAAAGCATATACTTAGGAGATATCACCTCATTAGAGAAATAAATAATAGAGGGGATATACATATATGTAAAGTGCATACTAATGATAATGTTGCGGACCCACTGACTAAGGCTTTGTCGCAGCAGAAGCACGAATGTCACACTAGTTCCATGGGTATTAGATACATGGGTGATTGGCTCTAGTGCAAGTGGGAGATTGTTAGTGTTAGTGCCCTAGAGACAATACAATTGTACTTCTGGGAAACACTATTTTGTTATTTAATAATGATTATGTTCTATTGATTATTCGACAACAATTATTATGTCTTTATTTACTGCGATATTAATGTTAGAGTAATAAATGTCCTTGGAATATTGAACACGTATTCTATATCTTTAAGTATGTGACTTAAAAATGAGATTATATGAATAGTGTTTATATTCCTAAATTATCCCTAATTAAGCATTATAAATTAGGACAATTATGATGCATAAAGATTAGTATGTTCATTGACTAAATGACCACATCTCATTGGTCATAGGTATAATGATACTAAAGTCAAGAACATAGGTGCATGTAATATTCTACATGGCACCGGATAGACCCACAGTGAGATTCTACATGGTAATAAAGTCATTAGAATAGCTCACAGTGATAATGGTGTAATGATCCTTAGACTTGAGATCATTATATTTCTATACGAGGATTAATATACTTTGATTACATTAAAAGTTACCTTTGACCGGGTGATGATAAAAGTGGACATCGGGTATATTATGAGTCGTATGAGAAATATGAATGATAGATATATGATTTAACCCTCCTATTATTAGGAGAGATATTATTGGCCTCTTGATTGAGCGAGACTATGAAAATGCATGGCCATGCTCAAATATTGATTTGTTTTAATAGTCTACTCATTGATCAAGGAAACCTGGATTAAATGTTGAAGAGGATGACTAATAACATGCCTCGAGTTTAATATATAATATTTGGTTAAAGGGATTATATTACACGGAAACATTAGTCACGAAAGGTTTAATTGGATCACCATTTATTATTATTTCTTGGGGAGCATTGATGTATTACTAGATGCCGCTCATTGTTTATAATTTTATTTAAGAATAAAATTATTGCCAACGAAATAATAACCTAAAGGGTCACACACTTAGAACGTTTTAAATGGAGTTTTAATTTAAATTATGAATTTAAATTAAATGATTAAATTTGAAATTAGTTATTTAATTGAGCTGGTCTTAATTAAATCAGAATTCGAATTTAATATTAACTGATTATTTTCGAAATTAGTCATTTAATTGAGATGGTCTTAATTAAATAGAATTTCGAATTTAATACTAAAACCAAAATCAGATTGGGTTTTAAGAAGCCCAAAAACGTATTTAGGGTTTTGGCCCAATCCTCTATCTAATATAAATACATTATGATGTATTATTGAGGGATAAATTTTTCTGCAATTTCGAATTAAAGAAAACCCTAGCAGCTCTGCATTAAGAGAGGCTAGAGAGAGAGAGAGAGGGGCAGTTTTTCGGCTAGTACCAAACTCCGTTGATCGTTGGACGATCGAGCGTTCGTGTGGACGACTTTGGCGACGCAGATCTTGGACAAGGGCTGTGTGGTGATTACAACAAGGACCTCCATCTTTCCGAACTTTAAAGTTCTTTAAGGTATGATTTCGTTTCTCCATAATCAGCCATGTCTTGTACACGGATCCTAGGGTTAGGGTTTCAGAATTTTCATTGTTTTACGACTGTTTTTCACTGCGTTTGTTGCCCCGAAATCCAACAGTTGGGGCTTATAAGCTAGATATGGTATATCAGCTATAAGCCAGGTTTTTTTAGAAATGCCCTAGGTTAAGGGCGTGTGATTTTCTTTAGATCAGAAGTAGTTATATTTTCTGTATATATTAAAGATTATTTTCCGATAAAGATATCAGGTAACTGTTATTCGATGATTATTTATTTAATTAATATTATTTTGAATATTCATTTAATCCTTATTTATTTAATGAATATTATTTTGAATATTCATTTAATCCTTATTTATTTATTGAATATTATTCTGAATATTCGTTCAATCACTATTTATTTAATGAATATTATTTTTGAATATTCATTTAAAGTTTATTTATTTAATAAATATTATTTGATTATTTATTAAATACTTTTAACACACTTTTAAATTGAGTTGGATTATTTAAAGTTATTCTTTACCTTCAACATTTATGAAGGAGGTTCTAAGCTGTATTATTAATTATTTTAAATCAAAAAGAGGTTCCCAAAATACTGTCTTTCCATTTAAATCTATCGTTTAAGAGGATTTAAATACTCGCTCAACTACCAAAAATATGGGGAACCTGATTTAAGTAACTGCTACTCATTTTAAACTCTTAACTCAAAACTGTCAGGGGACAGATATTTTCTCGGAGCAATTTAATTGCTGCAAGTCAAATGTTGTGTAACTACCTCAACGATCGAGGAGTAAATTGATGGAACAAGTCGATATCCATTAACAAGCAATAGCTTGGGAAATATTGGAGAATCTTCCTTTCCAACCTAGATATAACTACTTAGTGGAGTCGTATCAACAAGTATTACACTTGGGGCAAGGAGGACGATCTTTACGTTTCAGAGTCATGGATTTCATCCGAACTAGGAGTGGTGTAAGAGGTCCAGTTGCGCCGACCCATCCATTTTATTGCCCCAAATGGGCCGGGAGATCCGGGAAGGCGGTAGACAATGTCAGGCTGTCGTGATTCTTCCATCTACATGTAGAGAACATATTTTTGTTGTATGACCTACTACTGATCATAGTAAGGTTGGTACGACGGGCGCGGTAGCAACTCCGGTATTGGTTCATCATCCAATTTGGATAATTCTGCAACATGTATTGAAAGGGACTAAGGGTAGCCCCTTAGTACAGGTTTACCGATCATGTTGGCAGGGGGTCGAAAAGTGTTCAAAGAAAAATGAAGTTGCAATAAATTCTGCAACTCGGGGAGGTGGCTGGAACACTAGCTCAGTCTCAGACTCATCAGAGCCATCAAAGGATGAATCATCAAATGGATCGGTCTCAGCATCAGAATCAACCTCAAGTGGGGTATTTGGGGATCCCCCTCTCCTACGACGTCTCTCTGACTCATCTACACTAGCATCCGGGTACTGCAATAATAACGTAACACATACATAATAATAGTTACTGCGCTAATAATAAAATCCTACCTAGGTGAAAACCTTTATCTAACCTATCCTTAAGTGATAAATCCTATCCTTGATAGTCTATCTAACTTAGTATGACTTATAGCTAATTCCTATCTTTAGTGATCTATAATTCCTATCCTATGTTCAATTTTCCTACGTTGTTTCAGTGACTTCAACCTGTAGCTCTGATACCAAACCTGTGACACCCCCAAACCAGTGCCACGAACATTTACATAATATAACATAATATAACATACAACCTAGGCATGCATCTAATAGATGGAAACCATACCCCAAGCCGAGATCGCTACCAGGTCGAAGTATGAAACAACATATCTAAGTTCCAACATTTAAATGAGTTACTAATTAAGTTTTACAAGTCTAAACGATTTAAATATTACAACTTAAACCAAATGTCTTAAGTCTATTAGGAAATCAAAAGTACTTAAGCATCTAAAACCTGTGCATGGGTCGGGAACCCAAACCACGGGCCGCTCCTAGCAGCAAACTCTCTAGCAAAAGACTTCCTAGCAGTGCGGAATGTACGGACCATCTTCTGACTTCACTGAAAGGTTAAGGTAAAAACAAGAAAATGAGCCAAAGAATGCTCAGCAAGTATAATCAACAACATATGTAACTAGAAATCCATTAGTGATCAAATGGTAATTAAATGGAAATCAACTGGTAGTCAAATGGTAATTAAATGGTAATCGACTGGTAATCAATAGTTTCAAGATATACATTTCTATTCAAAGGAAAAGATTTAAGAAATGGAATTGGAACTTCCGGTAAGACGGTACGAGCTATACGGGTGATCAGCCACATAAAGCTCCAGACCATGTTTTCACAAGGTCCTAACATTCAGGATCCATAGGCACACATTGGCCTAAAAATACATACATAAGTAACCAGGACCGCCTCCACGGCCAAAGTTTGTTCCATTCATGAGTAATTCAAACAAAAGGTTTAAATGAACAAGAGGCTTTTAACATTTCCGATATTCATTTCAGGGCATAAGTTATTTCAAGATTTTATTGCAAGGGCTTAAAGAATGATCAATTGAAAGGCATGGTAAATAAGTGAACAAAGGAATAAAGGTGCTCCGGGTATTCAAAAGTTAACCGAGGTCAACAAAGTATAAGTCAAGGAAAAAGGGCTTATATGAACAAAGCAAAGGTAAAGGAACAATGGTAGGTTTTATAAAAAGGGTAAGGTGAAAAGGGATACAATAACGTAGTATGGAAATTGATTGCATAATAATAATTTAAAGGACAAGTAAGAGTTTAACGTATACTTGCCTTAAGTAGACAATATCTCAGTATCTGAATCTCAGGGTTCCAACTTCACTTCCACTGGCTCTTTGCCTAGCCGTCTACTGGAACCTATACAAGAATATAATACTGTCTTAGTCTCTATTCCTTAGTACCTCAGCTTTGTTTACGTATCTCTAAGTATTTCTACCCCATCGTTATACAATCATATATTCTTATATATATATTTAACCAAGTAATCACTTAGGAAGCACATAATACTTTAATGACTCAATTAACATTAATCATGTAGTCACTTAACATCACATGACATCCTTAACACTTAATCATATAAGCCATGTATACGTACCTCAAGTATTATACCACATACTTATTCCATTGACGACAACCTATCTCAATTAAAGTTCAACTAAACAATTAGCATAGAAGTGACCATGTATACCACTTAAGATAAATAAAATTATGACATTACCACACTACCCTCAATACTTCATCTTTTCTTTCTTCCTCTCTTCATGGCCTCTCGGCCTTTCTCCTTCTCTTTCTCTTTCACTACACTAACACCTAATCACACACACGAACAAGTACACTCACACAAGAACCCAATGGTGAACACATTTTAAAAGAATACGCACACACACACATACACTAACTCAAGTTACACAACCTTTGCGAAAACACACATTACCTAAGTCTACATTTTTATCCTCACGCACACCTTGAAAATCACTCTTTTAGTCACTCACCCCCCTCACATACACCATATATTTTGAAAATACATACTTATGAACACTCTTTGAAAATACACCCACCTACTTATTTTGAAAATACACACACCTATTTATTTTGAAAATACACACCTATGAATACATTTTGAAACTACACACACCTATTCATTTTGAAAATACACACACCTATTTATTTTGAAAATACACACACCTATGAATGCATTTTGAAAATCACACTTCCAAACTCAAAGTTTTTAAATCAAATCTCTCTCTCTCTCTCTCGACCTCTCTCTATCTCGGCCTCTCTCTCCCTCTCGGCCTCTCTCTCCCTCTCTCGGCCTCTCTCTCTCCCGGCCTCTCTCTCCCTCTCTTTCTCTTTTTAACTATCCTCCTTCCACCTTAACTCCCATCCTTCAAACCAAAATCAATTAAACCTCAAGCCAAAGTTCAAACAACAAATGTTTTAATTGCAACTAACATCTATAAACAAACTAAAATCATACTTTCTTTTAAACTAACATGCAACTTATAATATTTCAAATCCTTACTATCCACATCACATACAACATACATAATAAGTAAAAATCGAAACCCACTAACAAACTTTAATCAAAATCATCATGGATCATAAAATTAGTGACATGCATCAACAAAATGAACTTGAGTTCAACTTTTAAACACAAAAATCAAGACCATGGCTCACAAGGATCATTGCCATGGTCGGGTTTCTTCTCGGATGAGCCCAAAACAATGGGTCTCATCGAGAATGACCCTAAATACACACAATCGACCTTTGCATGTAAGCTTTATGCATAAAGACCCTTAAATCCGAAAATTCCAAATTTTGAAACCATGATAAAACTCGAAATTAGTACAAGAGGGTTGTAGAGATTTGAGAGAGGAGTGTTTTGGTTACTCACACTTGTAATTTGGGTGAGAGAAACACAAGTTATGGTGGTTTTGATTTTGTAAGAGATGAAGAACAAGAGAGAGAAATGGGTGTTGGGGAGAGAAAAAGAAGAAAGAAGAAGAAGAAGAGAGAGAACGGGTGGGGAGCCTATGGGGGGTGGGTAGGGGTTTTTATAGGGGACTTAAAGTAATGTAAAAGTAAACACTTTTTAGTTATTTAATTATTAAATGACAAAAATGTCCAAATAAATAAAATACTAACATGATAAAAATCAAGGGCTATCATGTAAATTCATAATCCCATTTCTAGATCCAAGAGAAATATTATTCTACAAATAACTTTTGTAGATTAGTTAAATAAAATTACATTTACAAAGAATAATCAAATAAAATGTCTTTTAATCTCAAAAATAAATTTTAAATAGAATCTTACCATTCACTAGGTAAATAAATAAATTACCTATTGAAAATAAATACTCTAGAAGGTGTAGCATCTCTTTAAAATAAATAATTAAAATAATGAAGTGGTTATAAAATTTAAATCATGAGTTTAAAACTAAAATAAAATATAAATAATGCTAAGAAATATTTTATGCTACTTAATTAAATAATTTAGCATACTCTAAATTTAATATAATTATTATATGACTTAAATAAATTTACAGAGCACTTAAATAAAATTTAGAAACCAGATATGCAATTAACTAACTCCTCACAAAGTGAATAATTCACAATTCTAAACACATAACAATTATTGCACATAATAAATACCTAACAATAAAATGTACGCTTCATTAAAATATTTAAGTCGAAATTTAGAATCGTTACATCATCCCCCCCTTAAAAAGGATTCTGTCCTCAGAATCTACTACGTAAACAGCTGAGGGTACTTTTCTAACATTTCGCTTTCTAACTCCCAAGTTGATTCTTCAACCTTGGGGTTTCTCCACAATACTTTCACTAATACAACTGTTTTATTTCTAAGTACTTTCTCTCTACGATCTGATATCTCGATTGGTTGCTCTACATAGGATAAATCTGTCTGAATTTCTATCGGTTCATACTCAACTACATGCTTGGAATCAGGATGATACTTCTTGAGCATCGAAACATGGAATACATTGTGAATGTGCTGCATATGGGGTGGTAAAGCTAGTTCATACGCAACTTTCCCTATACGTCTTAGAATTTCAAAAGGGCCGACAAATCTCGGACTAAGCTTTCCTCTCTTTCCGAATCTAGTCAAACCTTTCCATGGTGACACCTTTAGTAACACGGGTTCTCCTACCTCAAAATCTACATTCTTCCTGGTTGGATCTGCGTACTTCCTTTTTCTATCTTGAGCAGTTATCAATCTCTTCTGGATGAGTTCCACAGTCTCTTTCGTTTGCTGAATCAATTCTGGTCCAAATATCTTGCGTTCTCCAACTTCGTCCCAACATATTGGCGATCGACATTTCCTTCCATACAAAGCTTCGTAGGGAGGCATTCCGATACTGGCATGGTAACTATTGTTGTACGAGAACTCTACTAGAGGCAAATGTTCGTCCCAATTACCTTCAAAATCCAGGGCACAGACCCTTAGCATGTCCTCAATTGTTTGAATGGTTCTTTCGCTTTGACCGTCAGTCTGTGGGTGGTAAGCTGTGCTCATCTTTAGTTGAGTCCCTAAGCATTCTTGAAATTGTCTCCAAAACCTTGAGTTGAATCGGGGATCTCTGTCTGATACAATAGACACGGGAACTCCATGGCGTACCACTATCTCCTTCAGGTACAAGTGAACGAGCTTATCCATTGAGAATCTTTCGTTGATCGGAAGAAAGTGAGCTGATTTCGTCTTTCTATCCACGATAACCCAAATAGCGTCGTGATTTGATTTAGTTCTCGGTAATCCCACAATGAAGTCCATCGCAATGTGTTCCCACTTCCACTCGGGAATCTCTAGTGGTTGTAGCAATCCGCTCGGTCTCTGATGTTCTGCTTTGACTCTTTGACAAGTGTAACATTTACTAATCCATTATGCAATTTCTCTCTTCATGTCAGGCCACCAAAAGTTTTCCTTTAAGTCATGGTACATCTTAGTGCTTCCGGGATGAATTGAATACTTCGAGTTGTGAGCCTCGTGCAAAATCTCGCTTTTCAGTTCTGTCACATTGGGTATCCAAATTCTTGAAGAAAATCTCAAAATTCCCTTGTCATCTTTTTGCGTGCACAATTCTTCTCCGGTCAAATCATTGACCTCATGATTCATCACTTCCTCTTGGCATCTTTTAATCTTCTCCAATAGTTTTGGTTGAAATTTCATGGTATACAACATCTCACTGGTAGATCCTGGGGCATAAACCTCTAAGTTCAACTTCTCAAATTCCTTAGACAACTCCTTGGTCATGGTCAACATGTTCAACCTCTCTTTTCAGCTTAACGCATCCGCTACCACGTTCGCTTTGCCCGGGTGATAATTGATGGTGCAATCGTAGTCCTTGATCAATTCTAACCATCTTCTTTGTCTCATGTTCAATTCCTTTTGGGTGAAGATGTACTTCAGGCTCTTATGGTCGGTGAAAATCTCGCATTTTTCTCCGTAGAGGTAGTGTCTCCAAATCTTTAGCGCAAACACTATAGCAGCTAGTTCCAAGTCATGTGTGGGATACTTTTGCTCATGGGGTTTTAATTGTCTAGAAGCATACGATATCACCTTGTCACGTTGCATCAATACGCATCCCAATCCTTTATGCGAAGCATCGCTGTAAATCACAAAGTTTCCTTGGTCGTCAGGTAATGCTAAAACAGGTGCAGTCACCAATCTTTTCTTTAGTTCTTGAAAACTCTTTTCACACTTATCACTCCATTCAAACTTCTGATTCTTTTTGGTAAGCTGAGTCAAAGGTGTGGCTATCTTGGAGAAGTCCTTAACAAATCGTCGGTAGTATCCGGCTAATCCCATGAAACTTCTTACTTCTGTCGGGGTTCTTGGTCTTTCCCAATTTACCACTGCTTCTACCTTGGCTGGATCCACTCTTACTCCTTCACTGCTGACTATGTGCCCGAGAAACTGCACTTCTTTCATCCAAAACTCACACTTAGCAAACTTTGCGTACAGCTTCTCCTTTCTCAAGATTTCCAGAGCTATCCTTAAATGTTCAACATGGTCTACTTCCGTCTTAGAATATATCAGTATGTCATCAATGAATACGATCACGAACTTGTCCAAATACTTCTTGAAGACTCGGTTCATTAAGTCCATAAAAGCAGCAGGTGCATTAGTTAATCCAAAAGACATCACTAAGAATTCATAGTGTCCATACCTTGTTCTGAAGGCTGTTTTCGATATGTCTTCGGGTTTGATCTTCAGCTGATGATATCCGGATCTCAAGTCAATCTTGGAAAAATATGATGCTCCTTTCAGTTGGTCAAACAAGTCGTCTATCCTGGGAAGAGGGTACTTATTCTTGATTGTCAACTTGTTCAATTCTCGATAGTCGATGCATAACCTCATACTTCCGTCCTTTTTCTTTACAAATAACACGGGTGCGCCCCACGGGGAAACACTTGGCCTTATGATGCCTTTATCCAAAAGTTCTTGCAGTTGGGTTGCCAATTCCTTCATTTCTATAGGTGCCATTCTATAGGGAGCTTTCGAAACTGGTTCCGCGCCGGGTATTAATTCGATGGCGAATTCCAATTGCCTGTCAGGGGGTAATCCTGGAAGTTCTTCTGGAAATACGTGGGGAAACTCATTGACCACTGGGATCTCTTCCATACCTAGTGTTTCTTTCCTTGTATCTACCACGTGTGCAAGATAGGCTTCACAACCTTGTCGTAGCAATCTCTTCGTCTGAATGATGGTGAGAAAGGTCTTGGTCTGTTTTTGACCCTTAAATACTACGGTGTTGCCAGTCGGAGTTCGCAAAGTCATCTTCTTATTCCTACAATCGATCTGCGCTTCATTTTTAGCCAACCAATCCATTCCTAGGATTACATCAAATTCTCCTAACTTGAAAGGTATCAAATCCACAAGAAAGAGAGTTCCAGAGATATCTATCTCACAACTGGGGCAAATTTGATTTACGGGTATGCGATCTTGATTAGCTATCACGATATCTAAGGACTTGTTTAATACTTGAGTTTCACAATTCAATTTAGCAGCGAATTCCTTAGAAATGAAAGACCTAGTAGCACCAGAATCAATTAACACGTTGGCACTTATGGTGTTGACGAAAAGCGTACCTACGACTACGTCTGGGTTCTGAATCGCATCTTTGATATTCAAATTGAAAGTCCTTGCTTGAGTTTGATTAAGCGGAGGAGGCGCTGTTAGCCTTAACAGATTCCCACTTTGAACTGGAGTCTTACATTCCCTGGCAATGTGTCCGATCTTTCCACACTTGTTACACGTGACGTTCAGTCTCGGGTTGCGACATTCATTAGCAAAGTGGCCCTTCTGATTGCATCTATAGCACACCATGCTAGGTTTGTTACAAACTCCGGCGTGCTTCTTCCCACAAGTCTTGCATTCCATTATTGGAGGTCTTGGTAATCTTGGTTGCTCGGTATTCTGTGGTCGGTTTTGTGGGTGGTTCTGTGGGCGATTCCCTGAGTTCAAATTTCCCCCTTCTTGCCTTCGAAAGGGTGCTCCTCTGTTCTGTTGAAATCCAAACTTCTTGTCCTTGTTTTGGAAACTTCCTTGTCCTTGATCTAACGGACTTGTCTTCCTTTTCTTGCTTTCTTTTTCCTTCTGGGAGTACTCACTCTCGCTTTCCACAATACTTGCCTTCTGAACCACTCCCGCATATGTGTTCAACTCAAAAACTGCCACTCTACTGCGAATCCATGGTTTAAGTCCTTGCTGAAATCTCTTAGCTTTCTTTTCCTCAGTATTCACATACTCGGGTACAAATCTAGCTAACTCCGTAAATTTCTTCTCGTATTCTGCGACGCTCAAGTTTTCTTGCCTAAGTTCGAAAAATTTCAACTCCATCTGATTTTGAATGTACCTTGGAAAGTACTTGTCCAAGAACAACTCGGTGAACCTATCCCATGCTATCACAGTAGTTCTTTCTAAAGCACTAACAGATTCCCACCAATAAGTAGCTTCTCCCTTCAACAAGTAACTAGCGAATATCGTCTTCTGGTCAGCTCCAACATTCACTAAGGCAAAAGCTTTTTCTATTTCTTTAAACCAAGTTTTGGCCGCAATTGGGTTAGTGGTACCTTCAAATTCTGGGGGTTTAACACCTTGGAAAGTCTTGAAGGCTACAGTCTGTGCAGGTGGTGGTTGATTTTGTTGTGGTTGTTGCTGAAACTGTTGTTGAAGTAGCTGTTGTTGTTGGGTAAGGGCAGTTGTTTGTCGTCGGAGAAGTTCCATCATTTCAGCCATGTTGGGATTGTCTTGCCCCTCTGGCGGGTTCTGGTTTCTAGTACGAGTATTTCTTTTTGGAGGCATCTAACTGATAAGAGGAAAATAGTTGATTATACAGTTCTATAATATCGAAATTTGGCAGTATCTAAGCAATATGGTACTGAAATGTAAATAGGATGTCGATATATAGAGGTATGTATGGGTACGATAAAAAGGAAATCACATAAATAACCCATTGACTGATAAACAGTTACCGATAGTACGAATCTGATACAGAGTACGAATAAAAGAGTCAACGATAATAGTACAACCCATAAATAATGTCTAATACGATGGCCATGCCACCAAACAGCTGATCATAACATAAAGTAAATAGGTCTGCCACTAAACAACTATGGCAACCTCACAGCAGCATCAGGAATCATCTCTAGTCATCAGCGGTCGAGCCCTCTCCTGCCAAAGTCCTAGCTATCCTAGTCAACAAGAAACGAACCATCCTGACAACCTCATCAAAACCTCTATCCCTGTCGGCGCAAGTCTCAAGTCCACGAAGTCCACGGTTAGTCACATCCACTAATGACTGGAGTCTAACACCTAACCCTGAAGAAGGAGATGGTGCAGGGGCTCCACCTACTAAGAAGTCGACCAAAGTACAGACCTCCGAATCCCGTCCAAAGAGAGTATCACTCTGACGAGCTAGCAACACATAGACGCTATGCGGAACACTAGTGTGGCTGGATGGATGAACAAGAACTCTATGCAAAACTGATGGGGAAACAACAGGTGGTGACGGTGATCTAGCAACTCGGGGAGGTGGCTGGGACACTAGCTCAGTCTCAGACTCATCAGAGCCATCAAAGGATGAATCATCAAATGGATCGGTCTCAGCATCAGAATCAACCTCAAGTGGGGTATCTGGGGATCCCCCTCTCCTACGACGTCTCTCTGACTCATCTACACTAGCATCCGGGTACTGCAATAATAACGTAACACATACATAATAATAGTTACTGCGCTAATAATAAAATCCTACCTAGGTGAAAACCTTTATCTAACCTATCCTTAAGTGATAAATCCTATCCTTGATAGTCTATCTAACTTAGTATGACTTATAGCTAATTCCTATCTTTAGTGATCTATAATTCCTATCCTATGTTCAATTTTCCTACGTTGTTTCAGTGACTTCAACCTGTAGCTCTGATACCAAACCTGTGACACCCCCAAACCAGTGCCACGAACATTTACATAATATAACATAATATAACATACAACCTAGGCATGCATCTAATAGATGGAAACCATACCCCAAGCCGAGATCGCTACCAGGTCGAAGTATGAAACAACATATCTAAGTTCCAACATTTAAATGAGTTACTAATTAAGTTTTACAAGTCTAAACGATTTAAATATTACAACTTAAACCAAATGTCTTAAGTCTATTAGGAAATCAAAAGTACTTAAGCATCTAAAACCTGTGCATGGGTCGGGAACCCAAACCACGGGCCGCTCCTAGCAGCAAACTCTCTAGCAAAAGACTTCCTAGCAGTGCGGAATGTACGGACCATCTTCTGACTTCACTGAAAGGTTAAGGTAAAAACAAGAAAATGAGCCAAAGAATGCTCAGCAAGTATAATCAACAACATATGTAACTAGAAATCCATTAGTGATCAAATGGTAATTAAATGGAAATCAACTGGTAGTCAAATGGTAATTAAATGGTAATCGACTGGTAATCAATAGTTTCAAGATATACATTTCTATTCAAAGGAAAAGATTTAAGAAATGGAATTGGAACTTCCGGTAAGACGGTACGAGCTATACGGGTGATCAGCCACATAAAGCTCCAGACCATGTTTTCACAAGGTCCTAACATTCAGGATCCATAGGCACACATTGGCCTAAAAATACATACATAAGTAACCAGGACCGCCGCCACGGCCAAAGTTTGTTCCATTCATGAGTAATTCAAACAAAAGGTTTAAATGAACAAGAGGCTTTTAACATTTCCGATATTCATTTCAGGGCATAAGTTATTTCAAGATTTTATTGCAAGGGCTTAAAGAATGATCAATTGAAAGGCATGGTAAATACGTGAACAAAGGAATAAAGGTGCTCCGGGTATTCAAAAGTTAACCGAGGTCAACAAAGTATAAGTCAAGGAAAAAGGGCTTATATGAACAAAGCAAAGGTAAAGGAACAATGGTAGGTTTTATAAAAAGGGTAAGGTGAAAAGGGATACAATAACGTAGTATGGAAATTGATTGCATAATAATAATTTAAAGGACAAGTAAGAGTTTAACGTATACTTGCCTTAAGTAGACAATATCTTAGTATCTGAATCTCAGGGTTCCAACTTCACTTCCACTGGCTCTTTGCCTAGCCGTCTACTGGAACCTATACAAGAATATAATACTGTCTTAGTCTCTATTCCTTAGTACCTCTGCTTTGTTTACGTATCTCTAAGTATTTCTACCCCATCGTTATACAATCATATATTCTTATATATATATTTAACCAAGTAATCATTTAGGAAGCACATAATACTTTAATGACTCAATTAACATTAATCATGTAGTCACTTAACATCACATGACATCCTTAACACTTAATCATATAAGCCATGTATACGTACCTCAAGTATTATACCACATACTTATTCCATTGACGACAACCTATCTCAATTAAAGTTCAACTAAACAATTAGCATAGAAGTGACCATGTATACCACTTAAGATAAATAAAATTATGACATTACCACACTACCCTCAATACTTCATCTTTTCTTTCTTCCTCTCTTCATGGCCTCTCGGCCTTTCTCCTTCTCTTTCTCTTTCACTACACTAACACCTAATCACACACACGAACAAGTACACTCACACAAGAACCCAATGGTGAACACATTTTAAAAGAATACGCACACACACACATACACTAACTCAAGTTACACAACCTTTGCGAAAACACACATTACCTAAGTCTACATTTTTATCCTCACGCACACCTTGAAAATCACTCTTTTAGTCACTCACCCCCCTCACGTACACCATATATTTTGAAAATACATACTTATGAACACTCTTTGAAAATACACCCACCTACTTATTTTGAAAATACACACACCTATTTATTTTGAAAATACACACCTATGAATACATTTTGAAACTACACACACCTATTCATTTTGAAAATACACACACCTATTTATTTTGAAAATACACACACCTATGAATGCATTTTGAAAATCACACTTCCAAACTCAAAGTTTTTAAATCAAATCTCTCTCTCTCTCTCTCTCTCTCTCTCTCTCTCTCTCTCTCTCTCTCTCTCTCTCTCTCTCTCTCTCTCTCTCTCTCTCGGCCTCTCTCTCTCTCGGCCTCTCTCTCCCTCTCGGCCTCTCTCTCCCTCTCTCGGCCTCTCTCTCTCCCGGCCTCTCTCTCCCTCTCTTTCTCTTTTTAACTATCCTCCTTCCACCTTAACTCCCATCCTTCAAACCAAAATCATTTCAACCTCAAGCCAAAGTTCAAACAACAAATGTTTTAATTGCAACTAACATCTATAAACAAACTAAAATCATACTTTCTTTTAAACTAACATGCAACTTATAATATTTCAAATCCTTACTATCCACATCACATACAACATACATAATAAGTAAAAATCGAAACCCACTAACAAACTTTAATCAAAATCATCATGGATCATAAAATTAGTGACATGCATCAACAAAATGAACTTGAGTTCAACTTTTAAACACAAAAATCAAGACCATGGCTCACAAGGATCATTGCCATGGTCGGGTTTCTTCTCGGATGAGCCCAAAACAATGGGTCTCATCGAGAATGACCCTAAATACACACAATCGACCTTTGCATGTAAGCTTTATGCATAAAGACCCTTAAATCCGAAAATTCCAAATTTTGAAACCATGATAAAACTCGAAATTAGTACAAGAGGGTTGTAGAGATTTGAGAGAGGAGTGTTTTGTTTACTCACACTTGTAATTTGGGTGAGAGAAACACAAGTTATGGTGGTTTTGATTTTGTAAGAGATGAAGAACAAGAGAGAGAAATGGGTGTTGGGGAGAGAAGAAGAAGAAAGAAGAAGAAGAAGAGAGAGAACGGGTGGGGAGCCTATGGGGGGTGGGTAGGGGTTTTTATAGGGGACTTAAAGTAATGTAAAAGTAAACACTTTTTAGTTATTTAATTATTAAATGACAAAAATGTCCAAATAAATAAAATACTAACATGATAAAAATCAAGGGCTATCATGTAAATTCATAATCCCATTTCTAGATCCAAGAGAAATATTATTCTACAAATAACTTTTGTAGATTAGTTAAATAAAATTACATTTACAAAGAATAATCAAATAAAATGTCTTTTAATCTCAAAAATAAATTTTAAATAGAATCTTACCATTCACTAGGTAAATAAATAAATTACCTATTGAAAATAAATACTCTAGAAGGTGTAGCATCTCTTTAAAATAAATAATTAAAATAATGAAGTGGTTATAAAATTTAAATCATGAGTTTAAAACTAAAATAAAATATAAATAATGCTAAGAAATATTTTTTGCTACTTAATTAAATAATTTAGCATACTCTAAATTTAATATAATTATTATATGACTTAAATAAATTTACAGAGCACTTAAATAAAATTTAGAAACCAGATATGCAATTAACTTACTACTCACAAAGTGAATAATTCACAATTCTAAACACATAACAATTATTGCACATAATAAATACCTAACAATAAAATGTACGCTTCATTAAAATATTTAAGTCGAAAATTAGAATCGTTACAATTTAAACTGGGATAGATTTCTTGCTGAGCATTATTAGCTCATTCTTGCTTTATTAAATCTTTCAGCATGAGGAAAACATTGCCGAATCCACCTCGTGTTACGAGAGCAAGGGAATGGAGAAACCACCCTGGAGTTAGTTGATGCAGGATGGATAATGTCGGTTTGAGCAGAATAGTTGCAGCTTGAAAAAGTGAGAATTATTTTGAGTGGGTTTGTATTACTAAACCTAGTACTACACGTACGCAACAATCTCCTTTTTAGGTAACAAAATACCCATCGACGGTATTTTATCGTGAGATGAACGTGCTAAATCGCATCGCGAGTACATTTCGTACGATAGGCCATGATGGCTCAACTCAGAAATCAAAGATATGAAGAATGAATAGCGTGATTCTGATAAAGACACGTATGGTTGCAACGAGCAATGCGACAATCTCAGGACCTACGAGGGACGAGACCTATGGTGGTCTGGGGTTGGATTCGTTCGATACGACTAGTGTAAGATTCGGGAAAATTACGTGTTATTATGTGATGTGAAATGAAATTTTAATTTCATGTTAAGAGTTATTAAATGATTTATCTGTTTAAACGTGCTAAGTTATTCGTTAAATGATTGAATATGTGATATTGTGGTGCTATGTGAAATGTGTGGGGAATTAGAAACTATTTTGAAAAGGATGTCATACTATTTTATTCTATTTTAATTATCGAAAAGAAAATTTGGATCGTTCCCAAATTATTCGGGACATTGGTATATCGTTCGTACCAATATTTCATTCGTTAAAGTGGGAAGTATTCGAAAATATTCGTAATGGAGGTATTTTGGTTCGTATATTTTGTATTAAACAATACTTGTAGTTATCCGTACTTTATGGATGATTATCGTCTCGAAAGACGTGTATTCTGCTTTATTAAAGGTTTAAAGCATATATTCTGTTATGTTGTATTTAAAACGATCCATCAGATCAATATCGATCCAAAAATGTCGTTTGGGGTATTATTTTCCGTTTAATATAAAAAGGCAAATCGTACTTTGTTTTGCGTATAATAAAGCTTAATTACAGTTAAAAATCCGAAAAACCCTAGAACGTGTTCTTCGTGTTCTTGAGAATCAAACTCAATTTTGAAGGCGTTATCGGAATCCGATTTAGATGTTCTTGTAACCGAATCGAATCTCTCATCATCTTCTATCTGAATCCAGCATCAAAATTTATGTGGGTATGATTTCTTGATTTTGCCCAATTTTATTATTTGGAATTTTAGGGTTAAATTTGGGGGAAATCGTGATTTTGATTGTTATTAATAATTGATGATATGAATGAGTTGTATATGATGTGGTGAGTATGTTGGTGATTTTTATTTGATTTTTAGAGCATTAAATCGAGCTATTCGAATTTTTAAAGGTTCACCGGAAAAGCTTGAATTGTTGCCGGATTTTTAGTTCGGGTTATGTGTTCTTGATATGGTTACTACCAGTGCATAGATCGGTTAATTTGGAGTCTATTCATGTAAAAATATTAGAGGTTGGCTTTCATTTTTGTTCGCCGGAAAGTCGGTCGTCGCCGGCGTTCTTCGTCGATTCGATCGTTTCTCGGTTGATTTCGACTGGAATGAGGCGTGGTTTTGAAGCCCTGTGATTCTCCTGCAAAGTAGTGTGTTTTTTTGTAGTGTTCGTGGCCGCCGGAATACGGCTGGGCGGCCGGAACACCTGCCGGAATCTGGGTTTCCGCCGGCTGTTCTTGGCGACCCACCGTGTTCTTGGCTACCCGTTTTGGGATCCAGCCCTTGACCCGGTTTCAATCCAATTTTTCCCTAATCCATTTTGAAAAACTGTTTCTGGGTTTATTTTTTTAAAATAAATCAAAAATAGTTTAAAATTTTTAAAAATCATATCTTTAATTTAAAAATACATTTTATTATTCAGAAAATTCTGGAAAATCTTATTTATTATTTTAAATTCGAAAATTGATTAAACTTAATTATTTTAATTATTTTTAATTAATAATTAATTTATTTAATTAATTGATTAATTCTTTTAATCAGTTAATTCTTAAAAATTGATTATTAATTATATTTAATTAATTTAAAATTTAGTTTAATTATTTTCAAACCTGATTTATTATTTAAAAATAGTTTGAGCATTTAAAGAGTGTCAATTAATTTTATTAATTGATTTATTTGCATTTAAAATACTTATATTGGGTTTAAAAATCCGATTTTTGATTTAAAAATTTGTTTGTGGCTTATTTAAATTCAAATAAGCTTCGTGTGATGTTTTAAAAATAGTTATAAGTGCTATATGGTTTGTATGAGTTGTGTAATGTGTTTTATAATCAGTATATGCTCGTACTAGGGCTAGTATCTGAGTTTTAAATATCGTAAATTTGACCGGGCGTCCGATACGTAACCGGTTACTTGTTTAGATGTGTTATGTGAATGATGTGAATTATCTGTTGTTGAGTCATGCATGCGAATAAATTGTGTTGAGACTTGTTTGAGTAATTGGTTGTGTCTAATGTTATCACGAGGGGTAGTTGGAATAGAAATTTGTCAGTAATGTTAGAAAATGAGATTTATGAGGCCGTTAACTTAGATGTTGACTTTTATGGAATAGAGATTTTCGATGAACGTGATACGTGGGTGATTTATTTAGTTAATCGTGATTATTCTATCTATTGAATATTGTTGTCTATGCAACAGAGGCTATTGGACGAGACGAGTCGGATTATCGAAGTGTGTTAAATAAGAGATGTCGGAGAAGGATGAGTTATTGTTTACGACGAATTGGGTTATTGTGAGATGACGTAGCACCAAGGGGACGTCAACACCCGTAGAGGATATTTTCAATGTATTTCTTCTAAAAGAGATATCGGTAAGATTAGTAAATGTGTTAGAGTTTAGTTAATAGTTTATGGAATGTGAGAATCATACGTTGAAGGCTAAGTACCGTCTCATGTTTGACTATCGAGGCTAGCACGTGGATTCGAAATGGTAGAAGCAGACTAGTGGTATTCGCAAGAGCGTTAAAGCAAAGAAGGACGGAAGTAGAGAATCGTGCGATAAGACAGAATAAGGAGGGAATCGTATTGTTTCAGCGTAACGAAATAGCTAAGGACCAGAGGCAAGTGTTTATATCCTTGCTTATTAATTGAGTGATATTATCTTGAATTATCATTATGCATGTTGAATGATTTTCACTGAATTTTCAAATGTTGATTTCTTTGCATTGAATTGCAAGTATGTTATTAAATCTCGTAAATTGACGAGTATTATTTTATACCTTTTGAGTTTAGATTCATATTTCCAGGTTGATTGGAAAAATATAAATATTGTGTTGAAACGATTTAAAAGATAGTTATGGGCCGTATACTAAGGCTTTCTTTCAAAAAGTTGATTTAAAAATATTAGGTTGGAATATTGCCAACCCTAGATGAGTGGGAACTTGTGAACCCTATGAGGGTAAAATGTTATTTTAAATTCCGAAGTTGTGGTACTTGTTCTACAAGTATTCCATTTTCCATCTTGCACCCATGCAAGTATTATTATCATTTCTTGTTAATGCGATCATCTGATCCAGTTCCTGATTCGAATTCATATATGCCGTGCATGATTTAGTTTACTTCCTTCAAATACAAGGCTTATCTATTATAGGTATATATTCGAAGGACTTGAACTATTTCTGTCAGAAGTTAATAAACTCTTGTTTTCTTCATTTATAAAATTCACCTTGAATTTTTCTTAAACTTGAACTTGACTTTCTTGTCACTTACCAGATTGGTGAATCTTAACAAATTCTTCCATAATGTGATGATTTGAACTGTTGAGGCCATCTAGAGCCTGTTCTTTGAACCCTATTCTATATTGAGTTGTTGCAAATTCTGTTGATATCATAATGCCTGTTTCATATCAGACTTAATCTTGTTGAGCATGTCATTGTTTATTCTTCATTATATCCCAGTTGTTACATCGATCTCGTCGATGTTTATTATATTGTCACTTTTCATGTGCAACTCCCAATATTGTGTCGATCTCGTCGATACTAGATTATATTGTTCTTCCTTGATGGATTCTTCATAATTGAACTGTTTCCTGGAACGTGAGTTTTCCAGTAATTGTTGTATTAGGGTTGTCGATTCTTCCGACACCTGATTGTCGAAGTAAGGTTGTCAATTGTAGTGACACCTGATGTATATAATATAGAATTGGAATGTTTTAAAATGGGACCAGTAATTGGTCGGGCCATATTTATGTTCGGAATAAATTAAGGCCCAGATTGGCCTAGGATCCAGTAGAGGACTTTGCTATAAGCAAGTCCGGGGTTGATGCGTGGCTGGCCAGCAGCACAACCTTTGATTTGATAAATGTGAAAAATCCAATTCTAATATAAACTTTCATTTCTAGGATGAGTTACATCCGTATATTTTGTACTTGTGAGTTATGCCCTGATATTCAGGATTATTCGTTGCGCGAAGTTGTTGGTTGTTGATTAATAAATGGTGGTTTCAATCTTGCTGAAATCACTTACTCTTAATTCATTTGGATTCCAAATAGTCGAAATCCACTTCCTTGATTCCATTGGTAGTCGTGAGATATCTATTCTGATGAGTTTTATTCATACCGCGTATCCAGTCGGTACCATGTTGATGTCTTGAAGTGCGTTCTTTGTTCCATGACCGAGCGTGTTGGCTCATTCTTACTCCTTGATTATTCTACCCTTCCAGAGTTTTTGGTTTCAGAGAATGTTGTGAATAGATCTGTTATATTCAAATTAGTATCTTTATACAAACTATGGTCTTAAAGACATATGAGTTATACTTAATTCGTATTTTCTACATACTATTGTAGTTATTGTTGATTCGGTCGCCGTGGCGGCCAATATAAACCTTTTTGTGTTTTAAACTATTCAGTTGCGAGAAGCTGAATGAGAAATTGTGATAAATTACTAAACTTGATTTGAGAAGTTTTAAAGATTACAAATGTTCAAAAACAAAAGTCTGTTATTTGGAAATCCAAAGCTTATTTTGGAAACTTTATATATTATACTTGATAATGCACTTGCTGAGCAATTCATTCGCTCATACTTGTTTTCTTTATATATATTTTAGCCTGCCAGTAAGAAGGTATATTGGCGAGAGTTGTCCGCGTAGCTGATCAGAGATGGGGAAGGATATTAGCGTAAAGACGTTCTGATCCAGAGCATTTGGAGCTAGTGAGAGGTTTTGTATATAGATGTTTTCTATTGAATAATATATTGTATAAGATTAGTTGCCTGGTATACTTCTTATCGAAGTTATACTAGTGTATTAGAATTTTTGTAAAGAGAATGGTTGTAAAGAAGAAAGATGGTTGTAATGAAATTTTGGATTCTTGTTTCTAGCACTATAACCTTTAAAGATTCTTGGTAGAGTTGGGGTCACATTTATTATTATTATTGTGTTGATTTTATATTGAACAGGTTGTTTGGATTAAGGGTGCAGTGTGACGACCAAATCCTTTGACCCCGGATTTGGGGCGTTACAGGTTGGTATCAGAGCGAGGGTTATAGTAAAACTAGAAACGAGAGTGTGTGGGAGTGTATATAGTTATATAAGGAACGTTAGAGCTCATTTAGAGTTCGTGTTGGACTATTGGATATAGTACCGCTGAGTGAGTTGAGAGAGAGGTATTTGATTGAGATAGTTGTGCTGAGATGGATAGAACTTCTTATGTTTGTAGACGTCTAAGGCGGAATCTTCGAGGACTATTACGAGTCGACGACGACGTACGATATTGATAACTTTGCGACGTGGAAAAGAAGGGCTGAAATCGAATAACGAGCTATCGAAGGAGTCGACAGAGGAGTCATATGTGAAGACCTTGGTAATACCTTCCCATCCTAAGGAAATATTTGACATTTCTTTAAGCGAAACTTGTGTTGGTGAATATATGCCACCTTTTGACCTTGTACTTGATACTTTTGATCAATCATGATTGCAATTGCATCAGAGGTTGTTGTGATATCTATTTCAAATTTGTGAAGCCTGTTGAAAATATGCTATTCGAATTCCAACTCCTTTATTTTTCAGGGGTGGATAACTCTAGTTATGATGTGATACTACTTGTTGATACATCCCTTTTGTGGTTGTTTTTATTTTCTGGAAATAACACCTTTGGAATCTATTCAATTTCAATCCAAGGTGTGTATTTGAGATTTCTTATCGAAAGGCCCTGATATCATTGTCATTCCGACTCTAAATTTCTTTCATATTTCTCTACTCCAACTGAGGTAAACAACCCTATTTATAGGGGACACAAGGACTATCTGTCTGTGTGATAGAAGTCTGATGGGACGCCGTCACTTGTGCGTTGTGAAATACAAGAAGGCTAATTACCTTTAGTACTGTCTTAATAGAGACACACAACATTGAGTTCATGTGATCAAATTGGTCTCTCGGTAATTCTTTCACTTCCAATAATGTTTGCTTTGGAATATGCAGATTGGTAACCCCAATTGTGGGACATTTGCTACGATATAGAATCTTTTTACTTCAAAATATCATGAATTTTTGTTATACCAAATAATCTGGGAGGTATGCCATTAGGGTGAACTGAAATTTACCCTACCATAATGAACGAAGAATTTGCGATTGAATTACCACGAGCGAAAGCGGATTACGATGCGATTAGAATACTAGTAACATATAACGGAGCCAGTTGTTCTCTCTCTACCGATTAACGTTACGATGTGGAAGAGGTGAAGTTAGATAATTCAAAAGTTGATTGGAAATTGGGGAAAAATGTTTAATTGTGCTGATGATATCCCATGTTGTGGAAGATTAACATAATAGATTTTTGTCTCAATGAGAAGAACTTTTAAAATTTGATGATAGGCTAATAATGGAGAATGAGTTAATCTTTAAGTATTTCAGGATTGTATGATATGGTTGCAAGTCTTTTGCTCACGATAGTTAAGGTAGATCTTACCAGTCAATGTGGATGTATAGGATGAGAATCAAAATGACGTTGAGTGGTTCAAGCTGTTTGGGAATTGAGATGGAACCATGGAAAAGGTGTCCTGAGTGTTACTGTGAATGTATCTTCTGAATTATTTAGGAATCGGATGGAGAGCAATTAAGTTATTGGAACTAAGTAGAACAATTATAAAGATATGGGATTAAGTCACCAAGCTGATAAGGAATATTCTCACAATTATAGATAGGGAAAGAAGATGAATAGGAGTTAATAAGGATTTAAAGATAATGGACAAAGTAATGAGTGGTTGTTTTAAACTGAATATTTGTTTGGCACGGAAGGTATGTGATCATTGAAAGCAGTTGTTAGATATATTGGAGGTAGATAAAGTTGACCCAAGAATATGGATGGCTGATAGTATGAGTAGAGAAAGGAAGATTAGAGACGTAAATATCTTCGGTTCAAGGATTAGAAAGGATGGAGTTTTAAGGTTATGATAACAAGAGATCAACTAGAAGGAATGACGGAAATAAGGATTCAACCAGAATTGATTAAAGAAAAAGGGCTACATAAAGGAAAGAGTTATGGAGAAAGAAATGGAATTCAATGACAGGAGGGAACGAGAAAGAATAAGGGATAAGAAAGAAATGTAAGGATATATAAGAGATTTAAAAGAATACTGATGTTAGTGAGTGTTTAAGTACTTGAGATGTTAGAAAATGAAGACAAGATAACAGAGATGTAGTAGACAAGTACGACTAAAGAGATTCCTGATTGGAAGTGGAGACATGTTAAGATAAACTGTGTAGTAGAGTTGTTAAGGCCTAGAGCTTATCATGATATTATTTGAGTTATTATTGACCGATTAACGAGAGGTATTCATTGAGTGAGTTGGTTCGTCTCTATTTGAATGAGATAAGAGTACGACATGGAATGACGGGTTTAATTGTATTTGACAGAACTCCGCGACCTAATTAAAGGATTCAGACAGACTATAATTGTGCACTAAATTTTGAAGGTAATTGGAAGGATCATTTACCATGATTAGATTTCCTTACGACAACAGTTACTATGACGATTTTGAAATGCTACCTTACGTCGATCTACTGTGTGTTGGGGAAGTTGCGTGTAAGTTTGCTTACCACCCCGTGAGTGGTGTATTCATAGTATATTTCATAAAAAAATATGAACCTATAGAGATCTAGTTAAATTGTTCTATGTTGAGTAACCGACTGAGATATTGAGTCAGTATGAGAGAGTGATAAGTAATAGAGGAGTCAAATTAGTATGAGTATGAGGAGAAATCCTAAGGTTGAAGAGTCAACCTAGGAATTTGAGAATGAGATGTTGGAAAGATATCCACCTATGTTTGCGCAAGTTGATTCCGAGGACAGAATCCTGTTAAGGAGGGAAGGATGTAAGATCCGGGAAAATTACGTGTTATTATGTGATGTGAAATGAAATTTTAATTTCATGTTAAGAGTTATTAAATGATTTATCTGTTTAAACGTGCTAAGTTATTCGTTAAATGATTGAATATGCGATATTGTGGTGCTATGTGAAATGTGTGGGGAATTAGAAACTATTTTGAAAAGGATGTCATACTATTTTATTCTATTTTAATTATCGAAAAGAAAATTTTGATCATTCCCAAATTATTCGGGACATTGGTATATCGTTCGTACCAATATTTCATTCGTTAAAGTGGGAAGTATTCAAAAATATTCGTAATGGAGGTATTTTGGTTAGTATATTTTGTATTAAACAATACTTGTAGTTATCCGTACTTTATGGATGATTATCATCTCGAAAAACGTGTATTCTGCTTTATTAAAGGTTTAAAGCATATATTCTGTTATGTTGTATTTAAAACGATCCATCGGATCAATATCGATCCAAAAATGTCGTTTGGGCTATTATTTTCCGTTTAATATAAAAAGGCAAATCGTACTTTGTTTTGCGTATAATAAAGCTTAATTACAGTAAAAAATCCGAAAAACCCTAGAACGTGTTCTTCGTGTTCTTGAGAATCAAACTCAATTTTGAAGGCGTTATCAGAATCCGATTTCGATGTTCTTGTAACCGAATCGAATCTCTCATCATCTTCTATCCGAATTCAGCATCAAAATTTATGTGGGTATGATTTCTTGATTTTGCCCAATTTTATTATTTCAAATTTTAGGGTTAAATTTGGGGGAAATCGTGATTTTGATTGTTATTAATAATTGATGATATGAATGAGTTGTATATGATGTGGTGAGTATGTTGGTGATTTTTATTTGATTTTTAGAGCATTAAATTGAGCTATTCGAATTTTTAAAGGTTCACCGGAAAAGCTCGAATTGTTGCCGGATTTTTAGTTCGGGTTATGTGTTCTTGATATGGTTACCACCAGTGCATAGATCGGTTAATCTGGAGTCTATTCATGTAAAAATATTAGAGGTTGGCTTTCGTTTTTGTTCACCGGAAAGTCGGTCGTCGCCGGCGTTCTTCGTCGATTCGATCGTTTCTCGGTTGATTTCGACTGGAATGAGGCGTGGTTTTGAAGCCCTGTGATTCTCCTGCAAAGTAGTGTGTTTTTTTGTAGTGTTCGTGGCCGCCGGAATACGGCTGGGCGGCCGGAACACCTGCCGGAATCTGGGTTTCCGCCGGCTGTTCTTGGCGACCCACCGTGTTCTTGGCGACCCGTTTTGGGATCCAACCCCCGACCCGGTTTCAATCCAATTTTTCCCTAATCCATTTTGAAAAACTGTTTTTGGGTTTATTTTTTTAAAATAAATCAAAAATAGTTTAAAAATTCTAAAAATCATATCTTTAATTTAAAAATACATTTTATTATTCAGAAAATTCTGGAAAATCTTATTTATTATTTGAAATTCGAAAATTGATTAAATTTAATTATTTTAATTATTTTTTATTAATAATTAATTAATTTAATTAATTGATTAGTTCTTTTAATCAGTTAATTCTTAAAAATTGATTATTAATTAGATTTAATTAATTTAAAATTTAGTTTAATTATTTTCAAACCTGATTTATTATTTAAAAATAGTTTGAACATTTAAATAGTGTCAATTAATTTTATTAATTGATTTATTTGCATTTAAAATACTTATATTGTGTTTAAAAATCCGATTTTTGATTTAAAAATTTGTTTGTGGCTTATTTAAATTCAAATAAGCTTCGTGTGATGTTTTAAAAATAGTTATAAGTGCTCTATGGTTTGTATGAGTTGTGTAATGTGTTTTATAATCAGTATATACTCGTACTAGGGCTAGTATCTGAGTTTTAAATATCGTAAATTAGACCGGGCGTCCGATACGTAACCGGTTACTTGTTTAGATGTGTTATGTGAATGATGTGAATTATCTGTTGTTGAGTCATGCATGCGAATAAATTGTGTTGAGACTTGTTTGAGTAATTGGTTGTGTCTAATGTTATCACGAGGGGTAGTTGGAATAGAAATTTGTCAGTAATGTTAGAAAAGGAGATTTACGAGGCCGTTGACTTAGATGTTGACTTTTATGGAATAGAGATTTTCGACGAACGTGATACGTGGGTGATTTATTTAGTTAATCGTGATTATTCTATCTATTGAATATGGTTGTCTATGCAACATAGGCTATTGGACGAGACGAGTCAGATTATCGAAGTGTGTTAAATAAGAGATGTCGGAGAAGGATGAGTTATTGTTTACGACGAATTGGGTTATTGTGAGATGACGTAGCACCAAGGGGACGTCAACACCCGTAGAGGATATTTTCAATGTATTTCTTCTAAAAGAGATATCGGTAAGATTAGTAAATGTGTTAGAGTTAAGTTAATAGTTTATGGAATGTGAGAATCATACGTTGAAGGCTAAGTACCGTCTCATGTTTGACTATCGAGGCTGGCACGTGGATTCGAAATGGTAGAAGCAGACTAGTGGTATTCGCAAGAGCGTTAAAGCAAAGAAGGACGGAAGTAGAGAATCGTGCGATAAGACAGAATAAGGAGGGAATCGTATTGTTTCAGCATTACGAAATAGCTAAGGACCAGAGGCAAGTGTTTATATCCTTGCTTATTAATTGATTGATATTATCTTGAATTATTATTATGCATTTTAAATGCTTTTCACTGAATTTTCAAATGTTGATTTCTTTGCATTGAATTGCAAGTATGTTATTAAATCTCATAAATTGACGAGTATTATTTTATACGTTTTGAGTTTAGATTCATATTTCCAGGTTGATTGGAAAAATATAAATATTGTGTTGAAACGATTTAAAAGATAGTTATGGGCCGTATACTAAGGCTTTCTTTCAAAAAGTTGATTTAAAAATATTAGGTTGGAATATTGCCAACCCTAGATGAGTGGGAACTTGTGAACCCTATGAGGGTAAAATGTTATTTTAAATTCCAAAGTTGTGGTACTTGTTCTACAAGTATTCCATTTTCCATCTTGCACCCATGCAAGTATTATTATCATTTCTTGTTAATGCGATCATCTGATCCATTTCCTGATTCGAATTCATATATGTTGTGCATGATTTAGTTTACTTCCTTCAAATACAAGGCTTATCTATTATAAGTATATGTTCGAAGGACTTGAACTATTTCTGTCAGAAGTTAATAAACTCTTGTTTTCTTCATTTATAAACTTCACCTTGAATTTTTCTTAAACTTGAACTTGACTTTCTTGTCACTTACCAGATTGGTGAATCTTAACAAATTCTTCCATAATGTGATGATTTGAACTGTTGAGGCCATCTAGAGCCTGTTCTTTTAACCCTATTCTATATTGAGTTGTTGCAAATTCTGTTGATATCATAATGCCTGTTTCATATCAGACTTAATCTTGTTGAGCATGTCATTGTTTATTCTTCATTATATCCCAGTTGTTACATCGATCTCATCGATGTTTATTATATTGTCACTTTTCATGTGTAACTCCCAATATTGTGTCGATCTCGTCGATACTAGATTATATTGTTATTCCTTGATGGATTCTTCATAATTGAACTGTTTCCTGGAACGTGAGTTTTCCAGCAATTGTTGTATTAGGGTTGTCGATTCTTCCGACACCTGATTGTCAAAGTAAGGTTGTCAATTGTACTGACACCTGACGTATATAATATAGAATTGGAATGTTTTAAAATGGGACCAGTTATTGGTCAGGCCATATTTATGGTCGGAATAAATTAAGGCCCAGATTGGCCTAGGATCCAGTAGAGGACTTGAAAATGCACACCTAGAGGGGTAAATGGCTAACTATGATCAATTTTAATGTTTTACCAGAAATGGCTTACTGAGTTCAATTTATGCAGACTTAAATGGCATGCTGACTGTTACCAATGCAGACACAAATGGCACGCTGATTGTAAATAAATGCAGTACGGTAAGTAAGGCATAAAAGTAAAGAACACAATAAACTTTTAGCCAGGTTCGACCCCTAATCCTATGGTCTACGTCCTGGTCCCTTACCAACCCGGTAAGAGAATATATTATTGATCAATGAAATAAGCCAATTACAAGATACAATAATATATCTCCCTTTTTCACCCAGCTGCTGAAAACGGCTTGCTGAAACAATTTGTTTCCCTTGAGTAAATAGCTCACTTGAACTCCAAAGTCTCTCTAACAAGCTTGCTCCCTTGAACACTGAATTCCTTGAGTCCCACTCTTGAATTCCTTAGTTCCTTGAACAACTTGCTTTCTAGAACAATGAGTTCCTTTGAGCACTATACTCCACAATAACCAAGATTCCTTTGCCACTAATTCAGCAACTAACAATACAACTTGAACAATACATATTTGCAATAAAGAATTCGATTATACAACTCAAGCTATAAACTCTCTTATGTAATATAAGTGTATATAACAATAAAGCTCAGAGTTTATGTGTTTAGTGTTTGAGAGAGAAAGATAAAACTTGAATGTTCTTTTCTCAAAACATGTATCAATGTGTGTTACTTGCTTGGTTACATCCAAGAAAGATTGTAAGTGAATATATATATATATATATATATATATATATGAGATCACACAACGGCTAGATGAAGATATGGCTATAACAAAATGATTTGATTGCATAAGATACTCTCCAACAGCTATAATATTTGTTAGAAGAAGAGATTTTGAATATTTGAAATAATTTGAAACTTCTAACAATCATTTTTGAGATATATACAATTGTATATATATAAGAATTCAATTTCCAACAGCTATAAAAAGATATGAACGAATCTTGGCTGTTTTGGAAATGTTAAGATATGGTAGAGATTGAGTAAATCTGTTTTAAGTGGATAAAGAAAGGTAAATCATAATCCCAATAAAATAGGAACATATTTTCAACTTGATTTGAGCTCTATTAATTATATAAACTATATATTATATAATAGAGTTCTTACATATATAATCCTAGCCAATCTCTGATATCCTTTAGCAATCTCCAAGAAATCTTCAAGATCAAAATTGACTTAGAACAGCTTCTGGCGAGTCCTTGTCAGCTTGTTGTTCTTCCCTGTCAGCTTGCTGTTTTGGTATTGAACATGTGAAGTTGGCTTGCCAAACTGACTCAGTCCAGCACTAATGGCTTGCTGTTTAGATAAACTGACATTCATTCAGTAAGCTATTTTGCCCTGCAAAACCAAGTTAGTACATATGATAATGGCATGCTATTTTATATGCACTGACATTTCATATCAGTAAGCCATCTTTCCCTGCAACAACAAGTTAGGATAGAGCATATAGATTGATGCTTTACATCTATAAATACAAACATCTTTGCCACTATGTGATCATCAAAATTCATAGAGTTTCAATCTCCCCCTTTTTGATGATAATATATCCATATGCGATTGAGCTAAAAGCTCCCCCTCAATTAAAGCATCAAGCAAAACAAGTTAACAAAATAACAAGCTAATATATTCAATGACAAGCAATCAGCTTGCTGTTATGTGTCATCATCAAAACCAATAGGGTTTCAGGACTTTGCTATAAGCAAGTCCGGGGTTGATGCGTGGCTGGCCAGCAGCACAACCTTTGATTTGATAAATGTGAAAAATCCAATTCTAATATAAATTTTCATTTCTAGGATGAGTTACATCCGTATATTTTGTACTTGTGAGTTATGCCCCGATATTCAGGATTATTCGTTGCACAAAGTTTTTGGTTGTTGATTAATAAATGGTGGTTTCAATCTTGCTGAAATCACTTACTCTTAATTCATTTGGATTCCAAATAGTCGAAATCCACTTCCTTGATTCCATTGGTAGTCGTGAGATATCTATTCTGATGAGTTTTATTCATACCGCGTATCCAGTCGGTACCATGTTGAAGTCTTGAAGTGCGTTCTTTGTTCCATGACCGAGCGCGTTGGCTCATTCTTACTCCTTGATTATTCTACCCTTCCAGAGTTGTTGGTTTCAGAGAATGTTGTGAATAGATCTGTTATCTTCAAATTAGTATCTTTATACAAACTATGGTCTTAAAGACATATGAGTTATACTTAATTCGTATTTTCTACATACTATTGTAGTTATTGTTGATTCGGTCATCGTGGCGGCCAATATAAACCTTTTTGTGTTTTAAACTATTCAGTTGCGAGAAGCTGAATGAGAAATTGTGATAAATTACTAAACTTGATTTGAGATGTTTCAAAGATTACAAATGTTCAAAAACAAAAGTCTGTTATTTGGAAATCCAAAGCTTATTTTGGAAACTTTATATATTATACTTGATAATGCACTTGCTGAGCAATTCATTCGCTCATACTTGTTTTCTTTATATATATTTTAGCCTGCCAGTAAGAAGGTATATTGGCGAGAGTTGTCCGCGTAGCTGAACAGAGATGGGGAAGGATATTAGCGTAAAGACATTCTGATCCAGAGCATTTGGAGCTAGTGAGAGGTTTTGTATATAGATGTTTTCTATTGAATAATATATTGTATAAGATTAGTTGCCTGGTATACTTCTTATCGAAGTTATACTAGTGTATTAGAATTTTTGTAAAGAGAATGGTTGTAAAGAAGAAAGATGGTTGTAATGAAATTTTGGATTCTTGTTTCTAGCACTATAACCTTTAAAGATTCTTGGTAGAGTTGGGGTCACAGATTTTATTATTATTGTGCTGATTTTATATTGAACAGGTTGTTTGGATTAAGGGTGCAGTGTGACGACCAAATCCTTTGACCCCGGATTTGGGGCGTTACAACTAGTGTTAAGAAATTACATATACGTTAATCGACCTTCATCTTTTGAGGATGTGTTGATGCAGCCGTAGGAGGCCCAATCTTTGAACAATTATCGGGGAATGGCGAATATGTTTCGAACTCCTGACCTAGTTAAGGACTTGTACGATTTTGAGGTACCGTTGGTTAGTACCATAAGCCATAAAGGCAGAAAGATAAGATCATCCTCGTACGGGTGATGTTAGAAATTATGATGACCATTGACTTCTTGGTATCTACTTGCTGGTACACTCCTCAATCTAAAACTGTTCATGCCCGTGTTACCTTGAATAATTCATGTCAGGTAACCTTTCTAGTTTCCTACTTCAACTTGGGATGCAATCAACCATTGCTATATTCATTTTATTTCTTTTCTTTTCTCCTCTCATTACCTTTGAGGTTTAAATACGCAGAGTTACCTTACCATTACTCACCAGAGCGTTTTGTTCATGTTCCAGGACGACCTGAAGAGGGAACCATTATTCATCTATCCTTCCAGGTCTATAATTTATTTCGTATTCTTTCAATTATCTAAGGAATGTTCAATTAATGCTTCCTTAATTATTTGACGAATATTCTTTAACGCTTATTTTGATATTCGATTTCTTTTTTTTCATACTTGGACTCCTCAGTCGAATTCATAAATATCTAGCTATGTGTCTAAAACATAGATGATGTATATTTCAGAGACTACTCGTAAATTCTTTTCTTCTATTAAGGAGGGATTTGCACATCAGACGTTGAAATCGTAGAAAGGATATCAATTTGATATTGATATTCCGAATTCAATTCTATTGGAAAATTTGATAAAGTTTATGTATGGAGACACCTTTGGGTGTACCGTTTCACTGATGAGAAATGTTTGAGGTTATCAATTGTTCCGATACCAAGAACTTTCTATCCAGATCCTATATTCTATTCAAGGGTTATAATTACCTTGTTCGTCCCAAACTTATTATTCTTCTTTTTAATTCATTATCCGAGTAGTCAAACATTTTGCTTTCTTTCTTTCTTTGACTACGATGCCGAGATTTTTGTACTAATAAATTAAAAATGGCTAATTGCATGTGCCATAATGAGTGACTAGTTAATTGTTATAACTAGTTGAAATTTTAATGATATGATGAAAATCTAGCTAATCATCCTAGCTAGATGATGCGTTCCAAACCAATCAAACTAGCAAATTTTGTTCAGCTAGTTGTTAATGTTTCTTGAAGTGAACTAGTTATTGTATCACTAAGTTCAACTTTCGGTTAAATTTTTATAAGTGAATTAACGATGCATTTATATGCAGTGAAGTATGGTGGGAAGATTTTCAAACGATAATTTGATTGAGACCTAACCAGGTCGCCCCCTCAGCGAGAATTTTTACAAAGTTTTATTTTATTTTATATATATATAAAGCATTCAGTTTCTTGAAGTGTTCTTGGTACCATGCAAGTATTTTCCTAAGAATTTGGAAAAAGAGAGTGTTGAAGCTGAGAGCTAAAACAAATGAGTCCAATAAATTATGAATCGAAGTTTACGGAAATTGCCAAGGTTTGTTTCGCATGATGCGAATTCAGAATAACGAAGCGTTTGAAACGACTGATTATGTTACAGTGGTTAATGAAATGACTATGATAGAAATGGAAGCAAAGTGGACGAGAAAGAAATGGGCATAAAGAAAATAGAGTATGAAACGTGAATAGATTGAGAAAGAAAGAAGGTAAGAATTCAGATTGTCGGACGAGGAAGCGTTTGACCTCCAAGAAGATGAAACTTGTTTAGCGACTGTGATGGATACGAAACGGGAAGTACCTAGTGTACAGAATATCCCCGTGGTTAACGAATTCGAGGATATATTTCCAGAAGATCTTCTGGGGTTACCACCCGATAGAGAAATAAAGTATGGTATAGAATTAGCTCCAAGAACGGCGCCAGTTTCGAAGGCCCCGTACCGACTAGCTCTAGTCGAGATGAAGAAATTAGTAGCTCAATTATGGAAATTGTTAGGGGAAGGAATGATAAGACCAAGTGCGTCACTGTGGGAGGCACCCGTGTTATTGGTGAAGAAAAAGGACGACAGCATGAGCTAAATAGGCTAATTGTTAAGAATGAATACCCCTGCCAAAGATCGGTCATTTGATCGATCGGCTGCATGATGCAGTTAAATCCTCGAATATTGATTGAGAACTGGATACCACCAATTGAATATTAAGCCTGAGAACGTACCCAAGACTGCGTTTCGCACCAAGTATGGACACTACGAGTTTTTAATAATGTCGTTTGGGCTGACGAATGCCCTTGCAGCTTTCATGGACGTGCTGAATCGACTTTTCCAGAAGTATTTGGATAAGTATGTCATAGTGACATCGACAATATTTAGGTTTACCTCAAAGACCGAGGAAGAACATGCAAAACATTTGAGGATCGTGTTAGAAACACTGAGGAGAGAAAAGTTATATGCCAAGTTCTCAAAGTGCGAGTTTTGGTTAGAGGAAGTACAATTTTAGGACATGTGGTCAACAGTAAAGGAGTAGTGGTTGACCCTGCAAAGATAGGAGACATTTCAAACTAGGAAAGACCAACCACACCAACCGAGGTGAGTAATTTTGTGGATTTAGTCGGATATTACCGAAGATGTGTACAAGATTTTGCTAAGATAGCAGCCCCAATGACCAGACTTACTCGAAAGACTGAAAAAGTTGAATGGATCGAGAAATGTGAGAAAATTCCCAGGAATCATAAGGCGTATTTTACCAAGTTGGGATTCCAAATGTTCAAGAAATGAAAGATGCTAAATCATCGGAATGACTAATAAGAAGAACTGAAGGGATGAAGTTTGAAGTCACGAGAACATAAAGGATTATTTAAAGGTCCTGAATGAGCCAGAACGAATTAAGGAATAAAGATCCGTCATAAAGAGACAGCTACACCGAGAGTACAAAAAGGTAAAGAAAGTTAAGGAAATGTTATAAGTGGTCGGATAAATAAAAGGATTTATCGATTGGTAAACAAATATTGGATATGTCAGAAAATGAAGGCAGAACAAAGACCTAGTTGACTATCACAGTTAATAGAGATTCCTGATTAGGATTGTAATTTTACTATAATGGATTCTGTGATAGGATCAACAAGAATCAAGTCGGACTATGACGTCAATTGAGCTATAATTGATGGATCGAATGAGTCTACTCATATTTTGTTATCAGCAAGAGATCGTTAACCGAAGAGTTACGAAAGAGATAGTTGGGTGACGTGGAGTTCCAGTCACCATCGTGTCAGATAAGAACCAATGATTGAACTCCCGATTCGGGAGGAGTTTTCCAAACATGTTTGGCAACGAGATTGAGTGCGAGTACTACGTAGGATCCGCAGACCGACAGACCGACCGAAAGAAACATTTCAGACAACCGAAGTTACGGTAAGTGTTGTACCGCTGATTGCAAGAATAATCGAATGTTGATAGAAAATGGGTGTATATGAACATAGCCATAATTGGCTTATATAAAGCGTCCGGTAGATATCACAGACCGGAATGAGAAAGTGTTTTAATGAAACCAGAGAGTTGAAGAGTAACCTCGGCTATTTTCTTAGATTCCGGGACGGAATCCTTTTAAGGAGGGGAGACTGTAATAACCCCAAATTTTGTACTTAGTTAATTTTTTTTTTTTTATTATTATTATTTTTTATTTGATGAATAGTAAAATCCTGATGAATAATAATTTTTGTCGTTTAGAAAATTTTCAGACCACCCTATGTACGAGTCGGGATAATGAACTTTTGAAGTCGTATTAGTGGTCTACTATGAAAATGAAGGAATGCAAAAGCTGTCAGAATCAGAAAAAGTGCATTTTCTGTTTTCTCCGAAATTTCACCTATTACGGATGGATTAATCATTATTTAAATATATTGGAGGATTTTATATTATCAATTCCATGGATATAGATTTATTAAAGTTATTAGGATATCAAGAACGTTTACGGTAAACTACTTCGATAGAACACTTAATAAATCCCTGCGAACGTTTAACGAGATTAAGCCGTAACCGAACAACGTGACACTTAGTGGATTAAATAAAAGCATGGAAGTAACATGTAACAATATTAATCCAAGGAATGCAACAATTGTATCATCCATGTGAAAAGGAACAAACTAGTAAAGCTATCTTGCCACCATGATCTCCCATTGCTTGACATGTGTCCTGATGATGAGGCAAACAAGCTATGACTCACTAAACCAAAGATGACACAAGCACACTACATCATCATCTCTTACACATTAATCAGCATCCACCCACTTCACTTTATCAAGAAAATATCAAGGAAAAGCAAAGAAAACTCTCCCCACCCCATTTCTTCAACAATCTGCCCAGCATGACTAAGGGAGGAGAAAATTTTCATAACTTGAGTTCTACTCATCCTTAAATCACCAAATTTTAACCATAGCTTCTCCACTCCATGGGTAACATTCTTTCAAAATTTCATGGTCAACAAAGGAGTGTAGCCTAGCCAAATCGCTTCCCCAAGTTGGAGAACCCAATCTGTCCAGTTTCTGTCCAGCGGAAAGATGGGGCCCAAAACCCTAGCTACGAAGCTTAAAATTTGATGATCTATAACTCAAAAGAAATCTCATGAAGAGAACAAGGGCTGGTAAAAAGTTTAGCACTAAACTCTTATTTTTCGATTTGTTATGGATTTTACAAGATGAGGATGAATAGTAACTTTTCATGATTCTTGATTTTGTTTCTTAAGGATTAAGCTTGTTAAGGTTTGTTCAAAGCTCAAGGAAGAATTATAAACTATTGTTAGTGTATATGAAGCATCAAGGAAGGTATAAACTCTTGAAACCCTTAGTTATAAATTGATTTATATGGTTAGTTTTAAGTATAGTTTAGTTAGTTTGATTATAAGGATGAATGGTTGATTTTGATGAAAGTATGGTGTAGTTTTGATGGTGAATAAGTAGATGTTGGTTTTGACTATGGTTGATGATGTTTATTGATTATTCATGATGTTGAAGAAATGATTTTGATGATTGGTTGGTTGATTATGTAAAGATGATGATTTAAACTTTGGAATCACTAAAACATAGCCGTCGTAATGCCCGATTTTCCTTAACCTTGTTTTGCTTGTGATATTCGAACCTAGTAACTTCTGCCCAAGATCACCACGGCCCATGTTTGTGTAGACCTTAGTTCAAGGTTCATTTTGGTGTGAAGATCACGTGAATACGATTTACGGTTTAGGAGAAACATGTGTTTTAGTGTAAGACGTTCGTAAAACCAAACCGTGCCACTTAGTCAACTTTGAGGCTATGATCGAACCACTTAGAGGTCATAATAAAATGTGAAACTTTGTGATAACATGCTAGGTATGTTTAGGAAGACCCTCGAAAAGATTTCGTGCAAAAAGGATTAAATCTCAATCTTATAAAAATGCGTGAGCGAGCATGCTCGAGTAGAAGTTCTTAAGGAGTTAACTTGAAAATGGACTTTGTACTTGAGATAGTATATACTTAGTATGGTGAAAGCGTTTAAGTTATTAATCTTGAACCTTGTGTTGATTCTAGATTACTGGACCAACCTGAGACTTATTGCTACTTCGGGATTTCCCGGCAAGTTTTCTCATTCCCTGCTATGTTTTAAAGTAAAATATTCTGATGATGCATGTGATATGTATTATGCATGCTTTCAAACCTCACATCGTAAATAGATGTGATGGTATAAAATTGTTGAGATAAACTATATGCATATGGTATTATGCATGCTTTCAAACCTCACATCGTATATAGATGTGATGGTATTAAAAATAATGAGAGGTAATATATGCATGTGATAGATGCAAGTTTTCGAAACCTATGTTGTGATAATAAACTACTTTCATATATGATATGCAAATGAGAAGTATACATGTTTTATTCCCAAGTACATTGCGATATATAAATTGCATGCTTGTTTTCGAACTGCTATATATAGCGATACTCGAGGTTATGACTTGATGTTGGGGCTTATAAGCTAGATATGGGATATCAGCTATAAGCCAGGTTTTTTTAGAAATGCCCTAGGTTAAGGGCGTCTGATTTTCTTTAGATCAGAAGTAGTTATATTTTCTGTATATATTAAAGATTATTTTCCGATAAAGATATCAGGTAACTGTTATTCGATGATTATTTATTTAATGATTATTATTTTGAATATTCATTTAATCCTTATTTATTTAATGAATATTATTTTGAATATTCATTTAATCCTTATTTATTTAATGAATATTATTTTGAATATTCATTTAATCCTTATTTATTTATTGAATATTATTCTGAATATTCGTTCAATCACTATTTATTTAATGAATATTATTTTTGAATATTCATTTAAAGTTTATTTATTTCATAAATATTATTTGATTATTTATTAAATACTTTTAACACACTTTTAAATTGAGTTGGATTATTTAAAGTTATTCTTTACCTTCAACATTTATGAAGGAGGTTCTAAGCTGTATTATTAATTATTTTAAATCAAAAAGAGGTTCCAAAAATACTGTCTTTCCATTTAAATCTATCTTTTAAGAGGATTTAAATACTCGCTCAACTACCAAAAATATGGGGAACCTGATTTAAGTAACTGCTACTCATTTTAAACTCTCAACTCAAAACTGTCAGGGGTAGATATTTTCTCGGAGCAATTTAATTGCTGCAAGTCAAATGTTGTGTAACTACCTCAACGATCGAGGAGTAAATTGATGGAACAAGTCGATATCCATTAACAAGCAATAGCTTGGGAAATATTGGAGAATCTTCTTTTCCAACCTAGATATAACTACTTAGTGGAGTCGTATCAACAAGTATTACACTTGGGGAAAGGAGGACGATCTTTACGTTTCAGAGTCATGGATTTCATCCGAACTAGGAGTGGTGTAAGAGGTCCAGTTGCGCCGACCCATCCATTTTATTGCCCCAAATGGGCTGGGAGATCCGGGAAGGCGGTAGACAATGTCAGGCTGTCGTGATTCTTCCATCTACATATAAAGAACATATTTTTATTGTACGACCTGCTACTGATCATAGTAAGGTTGGTACGACGGGCGCGGTAGCAACTCCGGTATTGGTTCATCATCCAATATGGATAATTCTGCAACATGTATTGAAAGGGACTAAGGGTAGCCCCCTTAGTACAGGTTTACCGATCATGTTGGCAGGGGGTCGAAAAGTGTTCAAAGAAAAATGAAGTTGCAATAAATCCTTGCAACTTCATCTTTTATTTTATGAGTTATGACTCTGATAAAACCTTACTCAGATTATATATGCATAAGTGGATTTTGGTTTACGGAAACCTTATATTATTTTTCCTCGTAACTTCATCTTTTATGTTATGCAAGTATTCTATCCGTTTAATGCGTAGCATGTGGTTATAAAGATATTGAACTATATGGTATTTTGAATCAGTAATTAGGGTTTAAGCCTTGATTCTAATGTTAACCTCTATTTTTAAAAAGATATGTCTGAGTCTTGGTATACCATACTGATACCAAGGATTTTCCTAAAGGATTTACGAAGAGTATATGAGTATGAGTATAAGTCATACGGTATTTTAAACGGTATACTATTTTGGGGTTAGACCCTAGTAGTGATAAAAGCTTTGATCCCATATGGATTATCTCCCTAAAAGGTTTAAAGATTTAAACTGGGATAGATTTCTTGCTGAGCATTATTAGTTCATTCTTGCTTTATTAAATCTTTCAGCATGAGGAAAACATTGCCGAATCCACCTCGTGTTACGAGATCAAGGGAATGGAGAAACCACCCTGGAGTTAGTTGATGCAGGATGGATACTGTCGGTGTGAGCAGAATAGTTGCAGCTTGAATTAGTGAGAATTATTTTGAGTGGGTTTGTATTACTAAACCTTGTATAGAATTGTGAGGTCTATTATTGTAACTTCAGGTAGAGGTTGTAAATAATAGATGAGATCCTGATAGTACATTTGGGTTGTAATAACAAATGTTGATTATTGTTGCTCATTTCCAAGGCTATAACTTGTGTGTGTGTGTGCGTAAGTGATTGGGGTCTTTGGAGTGGTATTATGAGAATATTGTAAGTAAGGCAGATATTGTATCACTGATGGAGCGTGACAACCCAGATTCCTGACCCCGGATCTGGGGGTGTTACATTAACCCTATTCCAGTGAAGTGAGAATATGAGAAGACACAGCGCGAGCGATAGTTCTCCAGCAGCTAGGAGACCACCTCGAGTGGTTGTCATTGGCAGGGTAGTTGTCTATTTTGTTAGTTAGACTAGAGGTCTAGCTTTGAACTTGAAGTTGTGGAATATTAATAACTCTGAAAACTGGTTTGTAATAACTTAGAAGCTTGTTCAATGCCATAATCTGAATGCGGTCTTGGTTAAGGGGTGTTTTATGTTATTATTATATTATGCATATGATATATCCAGGTATATTGTGTTTTGTTGATCGAGTGACTCCCCAGACCCGTGCCCCGGGTTTGGAGGGCGTCACAGGTTGGTATCAGAGCGACAGGTTATGGCATTTGAAACAATTTAGGACTTAGGGTCCAGGATAACGTAGAGAGTTAGAAATTCACTTAAAGACTATAGAAGGTCAATTCGGAATATTATGCGTGGTAATTGAATGTGGTTATATAATTGCAGCCCCCTAGCTCTAGTTCAGATTCAGACCCATCAGAGCGTACGATAGAGGAGAGACATGTACCAGGAGAGAGAGCAAGACCGTCGCGGCCGATACAACCCCAGACTGGACATGCTGAAGTCAGGAGAGATCATATACTTTGTCCCGTTCCACTTCGACGCGTAGCACCAGCACCAGTGTCTCAGGCATTTGTTTCCGGACCTTTGTACCAGCTTTCTCAGCCATCAGTTCCACATCATGAGTATCAGAGGGTGAGAGGGGAAGGGAGTATTTCTATAGACATGTATTGGAGATGAGAGGGACTCGTTCGTCAGAAGCAGCCGTAGCACAAGAGAGCGACAGACTCAGAGGCCAGATATGAGAGATTCAGATGAGACTTAGGGTTACGAGGACATTAGTAGAGACGAGGTTGTAGGGACTAGCTTCTAGCCGAGAGGGAGAGACTGTAGCAGGGTTGAAAGAGATATTGGACTATGCGGTAAGGGAGATTGGAGAGGTTGCCGGACCAGCGCTATGGAGGACTAGGGATGATGATCCGTGAGCAGGATTAGGTGAGGTCGGATGTTATGTGGGTGTATGGAATTCCAGCTAGATAGTATATAGATGCATAGTATAGTAGCAGTAGTGCACCGGGCTTATAGTATCGCCTTGGGTTGTTGTTGTAATTTTGATTGTTGTACTGTTGATCGGCAGTTGTAGTTCAGCTATGACATACTTTACTTTTGAAAGCGTTCAACGCTTGTATCAGATGTATATATATATATATATATATATATATATATATATATATATATATGATAACCACCTTTTGCAAAACTATTATAATTCTCTTGTTATTCATTTTCATCATTATAACTGTCATTCTACTTGATACGACAAGGGTATTCTTACGCCATCGAAAATTTGTAGACCTTGGTTCTATCAATTGTGTTCTCTTTCTTTTCTACTTATGAATTATATGATTAAACCAATTATTGTTTATTTATCAGTAATATGCCTCCTAGACGAAGTACCCGTGCAAATGATTCCTCTTACCAAGAAGGTCAACAGAATTCACCTCCAACGGGTCACATAGATCCGATTGTAATACAGCTTTTGAATACTCTTACTCAGCAAACTGCTACCCTAGCACAACAACAACAGATTCAACAACAGCTACTACAGCAGCAGCAACAGCAGCATCAGCAACAGCAACAGCAGCAGCACCAACAAGCAGCACCAGTAGTTACGTTCAAAGCATTTCAAGCAGAAAAACCTCCGGAATTCAAAGGATTCGCAGACCCAGTCGAGGCAAAGGCATGGTTAAAGGAAATAGAGAAAGCTTTTACCTTAATAGAGGTAACGGAAGAAAAGAAAACAGAGTACGCTAGTTATTTTCTGAAGAGTGAAACAAGTTATTGGTGGGAAACGAGTAGGGCTATGGAACCTGAGGGATTAATTACGCGGGACAGGTTTACAGAGTTGTTTTTAGAAAGGTATTTTCCTGATTATATGCGAGACCAGATGGAGTTGAAATTTTTTGAGTTAAAACAAGGTAGTATGACTGTTCCTCAGTACGAGACCAAGTTTACTGAATTGTCTAGGTTCGTTCCGCCATACGTTGACACGGAGAAGAAGAAGGCCAAGAGGTTCCAACAGGGACTGAGGTCATGGATTCGTAGTAAGTTAGCCATTCTGGAGTTGGACACCTATGCAGCAGTGGTTCAGAAGGCAATGATTGCGGAAGCAGAGAGTGATTCATACATGAGAGAGAAAGAGAATAAGAAAAGGAAGGTAGGGACATCTGATAAGGGACAACAACATGGAAGTTCACAAGGTCAGTCGAATAAGAAACCAGGATTCCAGTCCGACAGGAGTTCAAGTTTTAAGGAACCAGATACCGGGAATACATGACAAGACAATCGTTTACCAGCCAACAATCAGCAGGGAGTTTCTAGACCCCCACTACCAGAATGTAAGACATGCGGGAAAAGACATCCAGGAGTATGCAACCGATTGAGTGTCACGTGTTTTAAATGTAACCAGAAGGGTCATTATGCCAGAGATTGCAAGATAGGTATTGTGTGTCACCGATGCAAGGAACCAGGTCATATGATTAAGGATTGCAGAGCACCAGCACCCGTGAACAACATGATTCGAGCTATAAAGGCACCTCTAGCTCTTGATGTTCAACCACTAGCCAGAACCTATAACATGGCAATGAGGGAAGCAGTGAGAGACACCAATGTGGTGGCAGGTACACTTCTAGTAAACTCTATTAGTGCTAATTTACGATAGTCTATTATCTTTCAAGTTGGGAAGTAGCTTACGAGTTGGCCTTACCCCCGCACATGCAGCACGTTCATAATGTGTTTCACGTATCAATGCATAAGAAGTATCGACCAGATTCGAACCATATAATAGAATATGAACCCATAGAGGTCCAGTCAGGTTTGTCTTATGTAGAACAACCAATTCAGATATAGGATTGTAGAGAGAAAGTGTTAAGGAATAAGACCGTAGCAATAGTAAGAGTTTTGTGGAGGAATCCTAAGGTGGAAGAGTCTACCTGGGAGTTAGAAAGTGATATGTTAAAGTAGTATCCCCAGTTGTTTCCTTGATCTGATTCTGAGGACAGAATCCTATTAAGCGGGGAAAGATGTAATATCCGTGAACTTTATTAATAATATAAATTATATTTTATGTGTAAAATAATTTATGTGGAGTATTTGGAGTCTTAATGATTAAGGTTATTGAGTAATAGTATGTAAATTGATGTGTCGAAAGCCCCTTTCGAATGTCTTTTCATTTAGAAATATCTTCAGTTTTGTGCCCCGTTTTTAAAATTCAAGGGCCCCGTTGAAATTTTGTACATCATTATTATTCCTTCGTCTTTCGTATCCGAATCATTATTGGAAGATTTCTTCGTATCATTATATTCCGTATTACCCGATACTATCAGTAGTAATTGTTTTATTCAAAGAAAGAAAAATTATTCCGAACCCTAATTGTTTACGGCAATTTATATATCGTTCATATCAATAATACATCTGTTATAGCCCCAGTATTCTTGAGCATTCGTTATATAAATGATATGTATTGATATGGATAACTATCAGTCCTTGTTGATAGTTATCACCTCGTAAAACGTGAACTTTATTAAAGGTTTAAAGCGATCCAGTGGATCGATATCGATCCAAAAATGTCGTTTGGGGTATTATTTTCCACTAAGTATAAAAAGACGAATCGTACATTATCCTTCATATAATCCGTATTAAATATATACAAAAATACAAAAATTCCCGAACCGTGTTCTTCGTGTTCTCAAAAATCAAAATCAATTTTGAAGGTGTTATTGAAATCCAAATCTCAAGTTCAAGTACTCAAATCAAAGATCTTGATCTCTAGTTTCAGAATCTTCAAACCATATCATCATCTGGTAATTGTTTGATTTATTATGAATTTTTCAATATTCAAATTAAATTAGGGTTCGTGTTCGAATTAGGGATTTTCATTCTGTTGATTCTCCGTTCAATTGATTGCTTCTAACATGTTCCTAGGGTTCTAATTAGTAGGAATCCATGCTTTAATTTCATGTTTATGTTCGATTTTGATAAATTCGATTTTAGGGTTTTTGCCTGATTTTTCTTTTGAATAGTCCGTTCATATGAATGATCTGACATTGTTTTTGATAGAGGGCTTTCATTGTATGTGTTCTTAGCTTCATTTTAACATAAAGAACGTCGAGTTTCATGTACGATTTAGTGAGATCGGAAAATTTGCTTGAGGTCGCCGAAATTTTATCGGGATTGGGATTCCGACTGTGTTTTTGGTTTGTTTTGGTCGGAATGAATTGCTGAGTTAATAAGGAGTGTTTTGGTACAAAAAGCCCCAAATTCTGATGTGTTTTTGAGTCGCCAGATTCTAGAAAATCCACCGGAATTTGGAAAAATTCCGGGTTGTTCTTCTCGACCCGTTTCTGTTCTTCCCGACCCGTTTACCCGAATTGTTGACCCTGTTTCAATCTTCGAAACCCTAAATTATTTTCAGAAAACTGTTTTTGGATTTTATTTTTAAAAATAGTTTAAATATTTATAAAAATCATATTTTTATTTTAAAAATACATTTTTAAATTCAGAAAATTTTGAAAAATTATAGTTATTTATTTAAATTCGAAAACAGATTAAATTTAATTATTTTAATTATTTTTGATTAATAATTGATTAATTCTATTTAATGAGTTAATTCTTATTAATTAATTATTAATTAGATTTGATTAATTTAAATTAAGTTTAATTATTCTCTAGCTTGTTTTAATTATTTAAAAATATTTTGAGCATTTAGAAAGTGTCAATTAATTTTATATTAATTGATTTAATTGTTTTTAAATACTTATATTGGGATTAATAATCCGTTTTTTGATTTAAAAATTATTTGTGATTTATTTAAATTCAAATAAGCCTCAGATATTGTTTTAAAAATGTTTATAAGTGCTATATGGTTTATACGAGTTGAATAATGTGTTTTATTGTCCGTAAATGCTTTGTATAAGGGCTAGTGTTTGAGTTTTTATTTTCGTAAAATAGAACGAGCGTCCGATAAATACGATTAAATACCTGATTACTTGTTTAGACTTAAAAATGGTTATGAGTTTATGTCGAAAGTAGAACGATGATAGTTAGACTTATTATTATGAGCTGTTTATTATAGAATCGAGTTCCCGAATCAAGGGAAAGGAGAAGGTAGAGTAAGCGAGATAGACCGAAGTCAGCTACGTAGACCAGGCAAGTATCTGTGCGATTACTTGTTGATTAAATTGATATTGTTTCCAATGATTATGCATGTTACCCCCAGAACAATTCAGATTACTCAATCTTTAGTCCGTATTTGAGCAACTGATGCTATTTCCTCGAATATTCTTAACTCTTTGCTCAATCTACAATCATGTTGGATATCAGAAACCTTCACCTTCAATTCAGTTTATATTGACGATAACCATTGTTGACTTTCTTAATTGAGAACGTTGAAATCGTTCCGAATCTATTTCTCGGATTTCATTTGATATTGAATAGTTCAAGCTCTTTTGCAACTATTATACCTTTCATTGTGTATTTATCTACCGTTGAAACCGTTCCTAATCTATTTCTCAGATTTCATTTGATATTGAATAGTTGAAGCTCTTTTGCAACTATTATACCTTTCATTGTGTATTTATCTACCATTAAAACTGTTCTGAATCTATTTTTCGGATTTCATTTGATATTGAATAGTTGAAGCTCTTTTGCAACTATTATACTTTGTCATTGTGTACTTATCTTGTGATGCATGTTATTGCTTATACTCTGTGATAGAATGGAAATGTTTTTTTTAAATAGGACCACTAATGGTCGGAAATAATTTAAGGCCAAGATGGCCATGTATCCCAGTGGAGGACTTTGCTATAAGCAAGTCTGGGGTTGATGCGTGACTGATCAGCAACTCAACCTTTTGATTTGAAAAATGTAGAAGTCCAATTCTAATCCCTTTTACTTCCATTAAGATTGTTAAAAAGCATATGTTTTGCTTAAACCTTGTTGATTCAGATAATTGTGATCTTCCTTTCATTATGGAACTGTGATTGAAATATATTATGCTTGCTGAGCACTTGTGGCTCATACTTGTTTGTTTTAACCCTATTCCAGTGAAACGAGAATATGAGCAGACACAACACGAGCGATAGTTCTCCAGCAGCTAGGAGACCACCTCGAGTGGTTGTCATTGGCAGGGTAGTTGTCTATTTTGTTAGTTAGACTAGACGTCTAGCTTTGAACTTTAAGTTGTGTAATATTAATAACTCTGAAAACTGGTTTGTAATAACTTAGAAGCTTGTTCAATGCCATAATCTGAACGCGGTCTTGGTTAAGGGGTGTTTTATGTTATTATTATATTATGCATGTGTTATATCCAGGTATATTGTGTTTTGTTGATCGAGTGACTCCCCAGACCTGTACCCCGGGTTTGGAGGGCGTCACATATGGTACTTAGACGGTGGTTGTTCTAGGCACATGACTGGATATTCTGCCCTACTCACAGAGTTTGTGGAGAAAACTGGCCCTAACATTACCTTTGGAGATGACAACAAAGGCTACACTAAGGGATATGGCTTGATTACAAAGGAAAATGTCATCATTGATGAAGTAGCACTAGTTGATGGACTTAAGCACAATTTGCTGAGTATCAATCAACTGTGTGATAAAGGTTTCTCAGTTTCATTCAATCAAGGAGCCTGTGTTGTTTCCAACAAGGAAAACAACAATATGGTGTTGATAGGCCACCTCTACAGCTGTTACACATGGATTTATTTGGACCAGTAAATGTCATGTCAATTTCAAAGAAAAGATACTACCTTGTGATTGTGAATGATTTTTCTAAATTTACATGGACATACTTTCTGCACTCCAAAGATGAGGCAAGTGAAATCATAATCAATCACATCAAGGCTACTAACAATCATCCTGATCTCAAATTAAGAAGAATCAGGAGTGACAATGGCACTGAGTTCAAGAATTCAACAATACGGCTGTTTTGTGATGAAAATGGAATCATTCATGAGTTTTCTGCAGCTAGAACACCACAACAAAATGGAGTGGTGGAAAGGAAAAATAGAACTCTAATTGAGGCTGCACGAACAATGCTAGGAGAATCAAAGTTGCCCACTTATTTTTGGGCTGAAGTAGTTAACACTGCATGTTTCACTCAAAACATCTCTTTGATCAATTAAGCAAAAGGGATGACTCCATATCAGCTGCTCAAAGGAAGGAAACCATCCTTGAATTTTCTACATGTCTTTGGCTGCAAATGTTTTGTATTGAGAAACCAAGGTGAACATCTTGGAAAATTTGAGTCAAAAGCAGATGAAGCCACTTTTGTGGGATATGCAGCTGAAAAATCCTACAGGGTTTTCAATCACAGAATCAACATTGTTATGGAATCTATACATGTTGTTTTTGATGATGCCAGAATTCTAGGTCTCACTGATGAGGGTTTTCATGAAACTCTCAGGTTTGAGAATGAGGTGGAAGGTCTATTTTATGATGATGAAGGTGATGATTATGAGGATGAATCAGTCCCTCCAATAATGACTATTTCAAATATGGATAACTCAAGTTCAAATGAGCCATCCATAGAAGGGACAATTGGTGCATCCGTAGGAAGCCAAAATGGAGCATCCGTAGGAAGCCAAAATGGAGCATCCGTAGGAATCCAAAATGGAGCATTCGTAGGTGAATCACAACACAGATTTACCACCCCAATAAACTCAGGGGGAGTTTCTCTGAGTCAAGGATCAACATCACATGATCATGCTTATGACAATGATGCTTCATCTTCAAGACCTACACCTGCAACAAGAAGGAAATGGACAAGGGATCACCCATTTGAACTGATTATTGGTGATGCATCCTCAAATGTCCAAACTAGAAGAGCTACTCAAGATGAATGTTTATACAACATCTTTCTTTCTCAAGAAGAACCAAAGAAAGTTGAGGATGCTCTTTTAGATCCAGATTGGGTATTAGATATGCAAGAAGAGCTAAACCAATTTAAGAGAAACGAAGTATGGAAGCTGGTACCCAAACCTAAAGACAGAAGTGTTATAGGTATAAAGTGGGTATTCAGAAACAAGATGGATGAAAATGGCATTGTCACAAGAAACAAAGCTAGATTGGTTGCTCAGGGCTATTCTCAAGAAGAAGGAATAGATTATGATGAAACATTTTCCCATGTTGCTAGATTGGAAGCAATAAAGATATTCCTAGCCTATGCAGCCCATGCCAATTTCAAGGTCTATCAAATGGATGTCAAGAGTGCCTTCTTGAATGGGGAACTGGAAGAGGAGGTGTATGTCAGTCAACCTCCTGGTTTTGAAGATCCAAATTATCCAGAATTTGTCTACTTCCTACTAAAGGCACTCTATGGACTGAAGCAAGAACCTAGAGCCTGGTATGACACTCTGTCACAGTTTCTTTTAGAGAATCACTTCACTAGAGGTACTGTTGACAAAACTATTTTCTTTAGAAATGTTAACGGCTCTAGTATACTTGTTCAAATTTATGTAGATGACATAATCTTTGGGTCTATAGATGAGAAGTTTTGCAAAAGGTTTGCCAAACTTATGCAAAGTAAATATGAAATGAGCATGATGGGTGAACTTACCTATTTCCTTGGCTTACAAGTTAAGCAAGAGAAAGAAAGAATCTTCATTAGTCAAACTAAATACATCTTTGATCTATTAAAGAAGTTTGATCTAATGGATTGCTCTCCTGCTAAAACACCCATGCCAACTGCCACTAAGCTTGAATTGAATGCTAAGGAAAAATGTGTGGACATTTCAAGTTATAAAGGCATGGTGGGCTCACTTTTATATTTAACAGCTAGTAGACCTGATATTATGTTTGCTACATGTCTATGTGCTAGATTTCAGGCATATCCTAGAGAGTCTCACTTAATTACTATCAAAAGGATTTTCAGATATCTCAAGGGAACACCAAACCTTGTCCATATGGGTTTAAAGAATTGTAGAAAACTTCATTTGGGGTTGTCAAGGCCTGAATTAGAGCAGATACCATGGGATCCTCAGTTACACATATACCTCTAAATGCAGCTATACAAGAAAAATGGGGAAAAATTGAAGCGGGCCGTTTTGTGGGTATTTTCTCGTAATTTACCCAATGGGTTTATAGAATTGTAGAAACCTTCATTTGAGGCTGTCTGGGCCTGAATTAGAGTAGATACCAGGGGACCCCCGGTTACACCTATACCTCTAAAGGCAAGCTATACAAGGAAAACATGGAAAAATTGAAGCGGGCCGTTTTGTGGGTATTTTCACGTAATTTTACCCTATGGGTTTATAGAATTGTAGCAAACTTCATTTGGGGCTGTCCGGGCCTGAATTGGAGTAGATACTAGGGGACCCCCGGTTACACGTATACCTCTAAAGGCAAGCTATACAAGGAAAACGGGGAAAAATTGAAGTGGGCCGTTTTGTGGGTATTTTCACGTAATTTTACCCTAGGGGTTTATAGAATTGTAGAAAACTTCATTTGGGGCTGTTCGGGCCTGAATTGGAGTAGATACTAGGGGACCCCCGGTTACACGTATACCTCTAAAGGCAAGCTATACATGGAAAACAGAGAAAAATTGAAGCGGGCCATTTTGTGGGTATTTTCATGTAATTTTACCCTATGGGTTTATAGAATTGTAGAAAACTTCATATATGGTTGTCTAGGCCTGAATCGGAGCAGATACTTGGGGATCCCCTATTACGTATTCCTCTAAAGGCAGCTATTCAAGGAAAACGGGAAAAAATTGAAGCAGTCCATTTTATGGGTATTTTCATGTAATTTGACCCTATGGGTGTAAAGAATTGTATAAAATTTCATTTGGGGCTGTCCGGGCCTGAATTAGGCAGATACCACAGGACCCCCGGTTACATATACCTCTAAAGGAAGCCATTCCACGAACACGGGGAAAAATTGAAGAGGGCCGTTTTGTGGGCATTTTCACGTAATTTTACCCTATAGGTTTTTAGAATTGTAGAAAACTTCATATGTGGCAGTCAGGGCCTGAATCAGAGCAGATACTTGGGTACCCCCGGTTACACGTATACCTCTAAAGGCAGCTATACAAGGAAAACGGGGAAAAACTGAAGGAGTCCGTGTTATGGGTATTTTCATGTAATTTGACCCTATAGGTTTAAAGAATTGTAGAAAACTTCATTTGGGGCTGTCCGGGCCTGAATTGGAGTAGATACTAGGGGACCCCCGATTACACGTATACCTCTAAAGGCAAGCTATACATGGAAAATGGGGAAAAATTAAAGCGGGCCATTTTGTGGGTATTTTCACGTAATTTTACCCCATGGGTTTATAGAATTGTAGAAAACTTCATTTGAGGCTGTTCGGGCCTGAATTGGAGCAGATACCAGGGGACCCCCGATTACATATACCTCTAAAGGCAGCCAATCAAGGAAAATGGGGAAAACTTGAAGCGGGCCGTTTTGTGGGTATTTCCACATAATTTTACCCTATGGGTTTATAAAATTGTAGAAAACTTCATTTGGGGCTGTCCGGGCCTGAATTAGAGCAGATACCAGGGGACCCCCGGTTACACGTATACCTCTAAAGGTAAACTATACATGGAAAACGGGGAAAAATTGAAGCGGGCAGTTTTGTGGGTATTTTCACATAATTTTACCTTATGGGTTAATAGAATTTTAGAAAACTTCATATATGGCTGTCTGGGCCTGAATCGGAGCAGATACTTGGGGACCCCCTATTTTTTTTTGCTAACTGAATATTTTTATAAATACCGAAAGAACGTTACATAATCTAGGGGCATACCCCGCGAAAGGAAGAACAGCTACATCGATTGCTACAATAAAAGCTAATCAAGCATAAATTGAACAGACTAGAAGAAATCGTACCCAACAATACACCTAATAAAGGCAACTAATAAAACAAGGATTCTTCTTGATATACACTTTAATGGCATTGATAGAAAATAATCTCTCTCTCACCATCCTTTTAGCAAGGAAAATCAACTGGTCCACTGTTTTAGAGTTTCCATTTCGGTGAATTCTGTCATTGCGCTCGATCCAGGTGCAATAAATGGCCACTGAAATGTATAACCAAGCTATCCTTTTCCTTAAGTTTGTCTCCCTATCCCGAACAAAGACTCCACTCTGCCAATCATTCCATGCAAGGCGCAATTGGACTGGACTACTTTTAAGCACCAAGTATGAGTAAGGGCATTCAACAAATAAATGTGCAACCGTTTCATCACTGTTGTGACAAAGAACACATCTAGGATTAAAATCGAAGCCAAATCTCTGCATTTTATCCTTTGTAAGCAACCTGTTTTTTAAAGAAAGCCACATGAAAAAAGCACACTTTTGAATAGACAAATTGTGCCACACCGCTTGAACACAGGGAGGCTTAACTCCTACATTTCTTATTGTCTGCCAAATAGAGGAGATGGAAGGAAGAACATTATCCTACGATAGAACTTTATCTTCTCTAGTTATTGGAACAGTAGCAAGTAACTGTCTAAGCTCAATGGCCAGGACATGGTTAGACAAACCAGGATTCCAGTGCCCATTGTCAATGATGGAACGAACTGGTGCAAGAGAGGAAGATTATGAGATAGAAATGATTTCTTGGCCCAACTGCTCAGTAATAGATTTATGACCAAACCAAGGATCATGCCAGAGTTTAAAACCAGAATGTCGTCCAATCTTAAAGAACATGAAGGATTTAGCATCTTGCCGCAGTTTCATGATTTCTTTAATGCACCAAGGACTTTTATACAGTGTGTTCGCCGACCAAAAGGATTTATTCTTTTAAAGACACTCATGTAGCCAGAGAATCCATAGGGAATAAGCGTTAAGCTTGACAATCCTCCAAATTTGGTAGAGGATAGCTGCTCTATTCCACTCCGCAAGATCCCGAATACCAAGCCCACCTTCCTCCTTTGGGAGGCAACACTCATGCCAAGCAACTTTGTGATGAGTTCTAGCGGTTACATTACCCCCCAGAGAAACCGAGCAAAGACCGATTGAAGCTTCTTTAGCACTCCTTTAGGAATAAACAGATAGCAAGCCCAAAAGCCTTGTATGCTAAACAGGACAGACTTTATGAGATGTAACCGTCCGGAGTATCGAAGATATCTAGTAGTCCAATTATCAATACGGTTGCTCAACTTGAGGGTAAGATCTCGACTATCCGAAGCTTTTAGCCCACTAGTGATCAACGGGAGACCCAAATACTTAATGGGGAACACACCTCGTTGAAACCCAGAGATGGCAAGAGTCCTCTGGATGACATCCAAGGGGACATTGCAGAAAAAACAAGCGCTTTTACTAGGATTAGGTAGAAGCCCTAAGACAACAGAAAACTGGGCCACACTGTTCAGCATCGCAGCTATGGAATAATCATCCCCTCGACAGAATAACATCAGGTCATCCGCAAAGATTAGATGCGTTAACTTTATCTCCTTAGTTCTCCAGTGAAATTCAAACTGATCATCATTAGCCAAATCATGATTAAAATGAGCAGTTAACACTTCCATACCAAGCACAAAGAGATAAGGGGACAAAGGATCCCCTTGTCTAAGCCCCGTTTTATTGGCAAAGTAGCCTTCCAAGGATCCATTAACTTTGATTGAAGTCATAGCAGTGGTGACACACACCCGAATCCAATCAATAAACACAACAGGAAACCCCATTCTCTTCATAGCTTCAAAAAGAAAATGCCAATTAAGGGAATCAAAGGCTTTGTGAATGTCAAGCTTGAATATACATCTAGGAGGGCCCTCATCCCGATGATAATCCCTACATAGAGCTTGGGCTAGCATAATGTTATCCCTAATACGCCTCTTAGGAACAAAGGCGGTTTGATTATGAGATATCATGAGAGGCATTAAGCTTTTTAACCTCGCAGCTAACAGTTTAGAGATGCATTTATACAAGGTGTTGCAGCAAGAGATAGGTCGAAACTAAGAGATCTTAGAAGCTCCTTCAACCTTGGGAATGAGGGCAATAGCTGACGAGTTTACAGCTTTTGGCAAATGAGAGGACTCAAAGAAGTACCGAATAACACGAACTACATCTCCACCTAAAACATCCCAAGCCGCAATGAAGAATTCCGGAGTAAAACCATCTGGTCCCGGGCTCTTATTTCTAGCTAAGCTTTTCATAACAGCAGCTATCTCTTCCTTAGAGAAGGGAGCTGAGAGAGAGCCAATAAAAGATGCTGGCACATGAGGGAGAATAACCTCTTCATCAATTTCAACGACACTACTCGCCGTCCCCAATACAGAAGAGAAATACTCAACAGCAATATTGGAAATCTCTCTATGACTCGTATGCACATCACCAACATCATCTTCCAGAGCTAAAAGTTTTTGGTATTCCACCTTCCTCGACAAGAGTTAAGATAGAAAGAGTTATTACAGTCTCCCAGTCTTAGCCAATTAATACCAGACTTCTGCCTCAAAATGATTTCCTCATTATAAAGAGCTTGAGAAAGAGCATTGCACATATTTTCCTCCTCTATAAACTGCTCCAAAGAAGGCACCAAAGGCAGTGTAGCTTGAAAATGAGCTAGGGTAGCACGAGCTTCGCAGACTTTGGCGTTCAAGTTGCCTTGAGCCTTATTCAGATTCTTTAGATTCACTTTAACATGTTTTATCTTAGAGGATAAGATATACTAAGGGTCCCCTTCTATAACCACATCCCAGGCACTACGAACAACATCCAAAAAATCCGGAGATAAAATAATGTGTTGAAATACTTGGAACGGATTAAAAATACGATCTATTGTCAAACCCAAATGCACAAATGCTGGGCAAAGGTCAGAGAGGCCACGAGGAAAACAGGGAAAACAGGGAAAAATTGAAGAAGTCCATTTTATGGGTATTTTCATGTAATTTGACCCTATGGGATTAAAGAATTGTATAAAAATTTATTTGGGACTGTCCGGGCCTAAATTGGGCAGATACCAGGGGACCCCCGGTTTCATATACCTCTAAAGGTAGCCATTCAGGGAAAATGGGGAAAAATTGAAGCGGACTGTTTTGTGGATATTTTCACGTAATTTTACCCTATGGGTTTATAAAATTATAGAAAACTTCATTTGGGGTTGTCCGGGCCTGAATTGGAGTATTTACTAGGGGACCCCTGGTTACACGTATACCTCTAAAGGCAAGCTATAAATGGAAAACAGGGCAAAATTGAAGCCGACCATTTTGTGGGTATTTTCAAGTAATTTTACCCTATGGGTTTATAAAATTGTAAAAAACTTCATTTGGGGCTGTTCGAGCATGAATTGGAGCTGATACCAGGGGACCCCCAATTACATATACCTCTAAAGGCATCCGTTCAAGGAAAATGGGGAAAAATTGAAGCGGGCCGTTTTGTGGGTATTTTAACATAATTTTACCCTATGGATTTAGAGAATTGTAGAAAACTTCATATGTGGCTGTCTGGGCCTAAATCGGAGCAGATACCAGGGGTCTCCCAGTTACACGTATACCTCTAAAGGCAGCTATACAAGGAAAACGGGGAAAAACTGAAGCAGACCGTTTTATGGGTATTTTAATGTAATTTGACCCTCTGGGTTTAAAGAATAGTCGAAAACTTCATTTGGGGCTGTTCGGGCCTGAATTGGGCAGATAACAGGGGACCCCGGTTTCATATACCTCTAAAAGCAGCCATTCAAGAAAAACGGGGAAAAATTGAAGCGGGTCGTTTTGTGGGTATTTTCACGTATTTGTTTTTTTGCTAAATGAAAAAATTTATCAAAAGGCCAAAGGGTTTATAATCTAGGGGCGTACCCCACGGAAAATAAAACTAACTGAATAGTACCAACAGCTGGTAACTAAACTCAAAGACTGAATAATAACATAGTACTTAAACCAAAATTACAATTAGGGAAATAGAACAATACAAGCAACTATCTAGCATTAATAAAGGCAGCTGCTGAAAGTCGGGTACTTGATAATATGCATTCACGTAATTTTACCCTATGGGTTTATAAAATTGTAAAAAACTTCATTTGGGGCTGTCCGGGCCTAAATTCGAGTAGATACTAGGGGACCCCCGGTTACACGTATACCTCTAAAAGCAAGCTATACTAGGAAAACGGGGAAAAATTGAAGCGGGCCGTTTTGTGGGTATTTTCACGTAATTTTACCCTATGGGTTTATAAAATTGTAGAAAACTTCATTTGGGGATGTTCGGGCCTGAATTGGAGTAGATACTAGGGGACCCCCGGTTACATGTATACCTCTAAAGGCAAGCTATACAAGGAAAATGGGAAAAATTGAAGTGGACCGTTTTGTAGGTATTTTCATGTAATTTTACCCTAGGGGTTTATAGAATTGTAGAAAACTTCATTTGGGGCTGTCCGGGCCTGAATGGGAGTAGATACTAGGGGACCCCCGGTTACACGTATACCTCTAAAGGCAAGCTATACATGGAAAACGGGGAAAAATTGAAGCGAGCCGTTTTGTAGGTATTTTCACGTAATTTTACCCTATGGGTTTATAGAATTGTAGAAAACTTCTTATATGGTTGTCTGGGCCTGAATCGGAGCAGATACCTGGGGACCCCCTGTTACGTATACCTCTAAAGGCACGGAAAACGGGGGAAAATTGAAGTAGTCCGTTTTATGGGTATTTTCATGTAATTTAACCCTATGGGTTTAAAGAATTGTATAAAACTTCATTTGGGGCTGTCCGGGCCTGAATTAGGCAGATACCACGGGACCCCCGGTTACATTTACCTCTAAAGGCAACCATTCAAGGAAAACGGGGAAAAATTGAAGCGGGCCGTTTTGTGGGCATTTTCACATAATTTTACCATGGGTTTATAGAATTGTAGAAAACTTCATATGTGGATGTCTGGGCCTGAATCGGAGTAGATACCTGGGGACCCCGTGTTAATTATACCTATAAAGGGAGCTATATACAAGAAAAACGGGGAAAAATTGAAGAAGTCTGTTTTATGGGTATTTTCATGTAATTTGACCATATGGGTTTAAAGAATTGTATAAAATTTCATTTGGGGCTGTCCGGGCCTGAATTGGGTAGATACTAGGGGACCCCCGGTTACATATACCTTTAAAGGAAGCCATTCCACGAAAACGGGGGAAAATTGAAGCGGGCCGTTTTGTGGGCATTTTCATGTAATTTTACCCTATGGGTTTATAGAATTGTAGAAAACTTCATATGTGGCTGTAAGGGCCTGAATCGGAGCAGATACCAGGGGACCCCCTATGACGTATACCTCTAAAGGCAACTATACAAGAAAAATGGGGAAAAATTGAACCAATCCGTTTTATGGGGTATATTCATGTAATTTGACCCTATGTGTTTAAAAAATTTTAGAAAACTTCATTTGGGGTTGTCAGGGCCTGAATTGGAGCATATACCATGGGATCATCAGTTACACGTATACCTCTAAAAGCATCTATACAAGAAAAATGGGGAAAAATTGAAGCGGGTCATTTTGTGGGAATTTTCACGTAACTTTTACCCTATGGGTTTATAGAATTGTAGAAAACTTCATTTGGGGCTGTCCTGGCCTGAATTGGAGTATATACTAGGGGACCCCCAGTGAAACGTATACCTCTAAAGGTAGCTATACAAGGAAAACGGGGAAAAATTGAAGCTGTCTGTTTCATTGTTATTTTCATGTAATTTGACCCTATGGGTTTAAAGAATTGTAGAAAAATTCATTTGGGGTTGTCAGGGCCTGAATTGGAGTAGATACCATGTGATCCTCAGTTACACGTATACCTCTAAATACAACTATACAAGAAAAATGGGGAAAAATTGAAGCGGGCCGTTTTTTGTGTATTTTCACGTAATTTTACACTATGGGTTCATAGAATTGTAGGAAACTTCATTTGAGGCTGTCTAGGCCTGAATCGGAGAAAATACCTGGGGACCCCCTGTTAAGTATAACTCTAAAGGCAGCTATACAAGGAAAACGGGGAAAAATTGAACTAGTCAGTTTTATGGGTATTATCAAGTAATTTGACCCTATGGGTTTAAAGAACTGTAGAAAACTTCATTTGGGGTTGTCAGGGCCTGAATTGGAGCAGATACCATGGGATCCTCAGTTACACGTATACCTCTAAAAGCATCTATACAAGAAAAATGGGGAAAAATTGATGCGGGTCGTTTTGTGGGAATTTTCTCATAATTTTACCCTATGGGTTTATAGAATTGTAGAAAACTTCATTTGGGGCTGTCCTGGCCTAAATTGGAGTATATACTAGGGGACCCTTGGTTACACGTATACCTCTAAACGCAGTTATACAAGGAAAACAGGGAAAAATTGAAGCGGGCCATTTTGTGGGTATTTTCACGTAATTTTACCCTATGGGTTTATAGAATTGTAGAAAACTTCATTTGGGGCTGTTCGGGCCTGAACTGGAGCAGATATTAGGGGTCCCCCGGTTACATATACCTCTAAAAGCAACCATTCAAGGAAAATGGGGAAAAAATTGAAGCGGGCCGTTTTGTGGGTATTTTCACATAATTTTGCCCTATGGGTTTATAGAATTGTAGAAAACTTCATATGTGGCTATCTGGGCCTGAATCGGAGCAGAAACCTGGGGACCCCCTGTTACGTATACCTCTAAAGGCAGCTATACAAGGAAAACGGGGAAAATTTAACATCTCCGTTTTATGGGTATTTTCATGTAATTTGACCCAATGGGTTTAAAGAATTGTAGAAAACTTGATTTGGGGTTGTCAGGGCCGGAATTGGAGCAGATACCATGGGATCCTCAGTTAAACGTATACCTTTAAATGCATCTATACAAGAAAATTGGGAAAAATTGAAGCGGGACGATTTGTGGGTATTTTCACATAATTTTACACTATGGGTTTATAGAATTGGAGAAAACTTCATTTGGGGCTATCCGGGGATGAATTGGAGTAGATACTAGGGGACCCCCGGTTACATATACCTCTAAAGGCACCCATTCAAGGAAAATGGGGAAAAAATTGAAGTGGGCCGTTTTGTGGGTATTTTCACGTAATTTTACCCTATGGGTTTATAGAATTATAGAAAACTTCATATGTGGCTGTCTGGGCCTGAATCGGAGCAGATACCTAGGGACCTCCTGTTACGTATACCTCTAAAGGCAGCTATACAAGGAAAACGGGGAAAAATTGAACCAGTCCGTTTTATGGGTATTTTCATGTAATTTGACCCTATGGGTTTAAAGAATTGCTGAAAACTTCATTTGGGGTTGTCAGGGCCTGAATTGGAGCAGATACCATGGGATCCTCAGTTACACGTATACCTCTAAATACAGCTATACAAGAAAATTGGGGAAAAATTGAAGCGGGCCGTTTTGTGGGTATTTTCACGTAATTTTACCCTATGGGTTTATAGAATTGTAGAAAACTTCATTTGGGGCTGTTCGGGCCTGAACTGGAGCAGATATTAGGGGTCCCCCGGTTACATATACCTCTAAAAGCAACCATTCAAGGAAAATGGGGAAAAAATTGAAGCGGGCCGTTTTGTGGGTATTTTCACGTAATTTTACCCTATGGGTTTATAGAATTGTAGAAAACTTCATTTGGGGCTGTCTGGGCCTGAATCAGAGCAGATACCTGGGGACCCCCTGTTACGTATAACTCTAAACGCAGCTATACAAGGAAAACATGGAAAAATTGAACTAGTCCATTTTATGGGTATTTTCATGTAATTTGACCCTATGGGTTTCAAAAATTGTAGAAAACTTCATTTGTGGTCGTCCGGGCCCGAATCGGAGAAGATACCAGGACCCCCCCCCCCCTTCAGTTACACATATACCTCTAAAGGCAGCTATACAAGGAAAACGGGGAAAAATTGAAACGGGCCGTTTTCTGGGTATTTTTATATAATTTGACCCTATGGGTTTATAGAATTGTAGAAAACTTCATATGAGGTTGTCTCGGCCTGGATCAGTGCAGAAAACATGGGATACCCGATTACATATACCTTCAAGGTAGCTATACAAGAAAATTGGGGAAATATTGATGCAGGCCATTTTGTGGGTATTTTCTCGTAGTTTGACCTTATGGGTTTATAGAATTGTATAAAACTTCATTTGGGGCTGTCCGGGCCTGAATCGGAGCAGATACGAGGGGACCCCCTGTTACGTATACCTCTAAAGGCAGCTATACACGGAAAACGGGGAAAAATTGAAGTGGGTCGTTTTGTGGATATTTTGACCTGATTTAACCCTGCAGATTTATAGAATTGTAGAAAACTTAATTTGTGGTTATCCGGGCCTGAATCGGAGCAGATACCATGGGACCCCCAATTACACGTATACCTCTAAAGGTAGCTATACAAGGAAAACGGGGAAAAAATGAAGCAGTCCGTTTTATATACCTCTAAAGGCAGCCATTCAAGGAAAATTGGGAAAAATTGAAGCGTGCCATTTTGTGGGTATTTTCACGTAATTTTACCCTACGGTTTTATAAAATTGTAAAAAACTTCATTTGGGGCTGTCCGGGCCTGAATTCGAGTAGATATTAGGGGACCCCCGGTTACACGTATACCTCTAAAGGCAAGCTATACAAGGAAAACGGGGAAAATTTGAAGATGTCCGTTTTATTGGTATTTTCATGTAATTTGACCCTATGGGTTTAAAGAACTGTAGAAAACTTCATTTGGGGTTGTCAGGGCCTGAATTGGAGCAGATACCATGGGATCCTCAGTTACATGTATACCTCTAAATACAGCTATACAAGAAAAATGGGGAAAAATTGAAGCGGGCCGTTTTGTGGGTATTTTCACGTAATTTTACCCTATGGGTTTATAGAATTGTAGAAAAATTCATTTGGGGCTGTCTGGGTCTGAATCGGAGCAGATACCTGAGGACCCCCCTGTTACGTATAACTCTAAGCGCAGCTATACAAGGAAAACGAGGAAAAATTGAACCAGTCCATTTTATGGGTATTATCATGTAATTTGACCCTATGGGTTTAAAGAACTATAGAAAACTTGATTTGGGGTTGTCAGGGCCTGAATTGATGCAGATACCATGGGATCCTCAGTTACACGTATACCTCAAAATGCATCTATACAAAAAAATGGGGAAAAATTGAAGCAGGCCGTTTTGTGGATATTTTCACGTAATTTTACCCTATGGGTTTATAGAATTGTAGAAAACTTCATTTGGGACTGTCCTGGCCTGAATTGGAGTACATACTAGGGGACCCCTGGTTACACGTATACCTCTAAAGACAAGCTATACATGGAAAATGGGGAAAAATTGAAGCGGGTTGTTTTGTGTGTATTTTCACGTAATTTTACCCTATGGGTTTATAGAATTGTAAAAAACTTCATTTGGGGCTATACGGACCTGAATTGGAGCAGATACCAGGGGACCCCGATTACATTTACCTCTAAAGGCAACCATTCAAGGAAAATGGGGCAAAATTGAAGCGAACCGTTTTGTGGGTATTTTCACATAATTTTACCCTATGGGTTTATAGAATTGTAGAAAACTTGATATGTGGCTGTCTAGGCCTGAATCGGAGCAGATACCAAGGGACCCCCAGTTAAATGTATACCTCTAAAGGTAGCTATACAAGGAAAATGGAGAAAAATTGAAGATGTCCGTTTTATTAGTATTTTCATGTAATTTGACCCTATGGGTTTAAAGAATTGAAGAAAACTTCATTTAGGGTTGTCAGGGCCTGAATTGGAGTAGATACAATGGGATCCTCAATTTCACGTATACCTCTAAATACAGCTATACAAGAAAAATGGGGGAAAATTGAAGCGGGCCGTTTTGTGGGTATTTTCACGTAATTTTACCCTATGGGTTTATAGAATTGTAGAAAACTTCATTTGGGGCTGTCTGGTCCTGAATCGGAGAAGATACCTGAGGACCCCCTGTTACGTATAACTCTAAAAGCAGCTATACAAGGAAAACGAGGAAAAATTGAACCAGTCCGTTTTATGGGTATTATCATGTAATTTGACCCTATGGGTTTAAAGAACTGTAGAAAACTTCATTTGGGGTTGTCAGGGCCTGAATTGATGCAGATACCATGGGATCCTCAGTTACACGTATACCTCAAAATGCATCTATACAAAAAAAATGGGGAAAAATTGATGCGGGCCGTTTTGTGGGTATTTTCACGTAATTTTACCCTATGGGTTTATAGAATTGTAGAAAACATCATTTGGGGCTGTCCTGGCCTGAATTGGAGTACATACTAGGGGACCCCTGGTTACACGTATACCTCTAAAGGCAAGCTATACATGGAAAATGGGGAAAAATTGAAGCGGGTCGTTTTGTGTGTATTTTCACGTAATTTTACCCTATGGGTTTATAGAATTTTAGAAAACTTCATTTGGGGTTGTACGGGCCTGAATTGGAGCAGATACCAGGGGACCCCCGGTTACATTTACCTTTAAAGGCAACCATTCAAGGAAAATGGGGAAAAATAGAAGCGGACCGTTTTGTGGGTATTTTCACATAATTTTACCCTATTGGTTTATAGAATTGTAGAAAACTTCATATGTGGCTGTCTGGGCCTCAATCGGAGCAGATACCAAGGGACCCCCAGTTAAACGTATACCTCTAAAGGTAGCTATACAAGGAAAATGGGGAAAAATTGAAGATGTCCGTTTTATTGGTATTTTCATGTAATTTGACCCTATGGGTTTAAAGAATTGTAGAAAACTTCATTTAGGGTTGTCAGGGCCTGAATTGGAGCAGATACAATGGGATCCTCAATTACACGTATACCTCTAAATACAACTATACAAGAAAAATGGGGAAAAATTGAAGTGGGCCGTTTTGTGGGTATTTTCACGTAATTTTACCCTATGGGTTTATAGAATTGTAGAAAACTTCATTTGGGGCTGTCTGGGCCTGAATCGGAGCAGATACCTGGGGACCCCCTGTCACGTATAACTCTAAACGCAGCTATACAAGGAAAACGGGGAAAAATCGAACCAGCCCGTTTTATGGGTATTTTCATGTAATTTGACCCTATGGGTTTAAAGAACTGTAGAAAACTTCTTTTTGGGTTGTCAGGGCCTGAATTGGAGCAGATACCATGGGATCCTCAGTTACACGTATACCTCTAAATACAGTTATACAAGAAAAATGGGGAAAATTGAAGCGGGCCGTTTTGTGGGTATTTTCACGTAATTTTACGCTATGGGTTTATAGAATTGTAGAAAACTTCATTTGGGGCTGTCTGGGCCTGAATTGGAGCAGATACCTGGGGACCTCCTGTTACGTAAACCTCTAAAGGTAGCTATACAAGGAAACCAGGGAAAAATTGAACCAGTCCGTTTTATGAGTATTTTCATGTAATTTGACCCTATGGGTTTAAAGAATTGTAGAAAACTACATTTGCGGTTGTCAGGGCTTGAATTGGAGAAGATACAATGGGATCCTCAGTTACACGTATACCTCTAAATGCATCTATACAAGAAAAATGGGGAAAAATTGAAGCGGGCCGTTTTGTGGGTATTTTCACGTAATTTTACCCTATGGGTTTATAGAATTGTAGAAAACTTCATTTGCGGCTATCCAGGCCTGAATTGGAGTATATACTCGGGGACCCCTAGTTACACGTATACCTCTAAAGGCAAGCTATACATGAAAAATGGGGAAAAATTGAAGTGGGTCGTTTTTTGGGTTTTTTCACGTAATTTTACTCTATGGGTTTATAGAATTGTAGAAAACTTCATTTGGGGCTATACGGGCCTGAATTGGAGCAGATACCAGGGGACCCCCGGTTACATTTACCTCTAAAGGCAACCATTCAAGGAAAATGGGGAAAAATTGAATCGGACCGTTTTGTGTGTATTTTCACATAATTTTACCCTATGGGTTTATAGAATTGTAGCAAACTTCATATGTGGCTGTCTGGGCCTGAATCGGAGCAGATACCAAGGGACCCCCAGTTAAACGTATACCTCTAAAGGTAGCTATACAAGGAAAACGGGGAAAAATTGAAGATGTCCGTTTTATTGGTATTTTCATGTAATTTGACCCTATGGGTTTAAAGAATTGTAGAAAACTTCATTTAGGGTTGTCAGGGCCTGAATTGGAGCAGATACCATGGGATCCTCAATTACACGTATACCTCTAAATACAGCTATACAAGAAAAATGGGGAAAAATTGAAGCGGGCCGTTTTGTGGGTATTTTCACGTAATTTTACCCTATGGGTTTATAGAATTGTAGAAAACTTCATTTGGGGCTGTCTGGGCCTGAATCGGAGCAGATACATGAGGACCCCTGTTACGTATAACTCTAAACGCAGCTATACAAGGAAAACGGGGAAAAATTGAACCAGTCCGTTTTATGGGTATTTTCATGTAATTTGACCCTATTGGTTTAAAGAACTGTAGAAAACTTCATTTGGGGTTGTCAGGGCCTGAATTGGAGCAGATACCATGGGATCCTCAGTTACACGTATACCTCTAAATACAGCTATACAAGAAAAATGGGGAAAAATTGAAGCGGGCCGTTTTGTGGGTATTTTCACGTAATTTTACCCTATGGGTTTATAGAATTGTAGAAAACTTCATTTGGGGCTGTCTGGGCCTGAATCAGAGCAGATACCTGAGGACCCCCTGTTACGTATAACTCTAAACGCAGCTATACAAGGAAAACAGGGAAAAATTGAACCAGTCCGTTTTATGGGTATTATCATGTAATTTGACCCTATAGGTTTAAAGAACTGTAGAAAACTTCATTTGGGGTTGTCAGGCCCTGAATTGGAGCAGATACCATGGGATCCTCAGTTACACGTATACCTCTAAATGCATCTATACAAGAAAAATGGGGAAAAATTGAAGCGGGCCGTTTTCTGGGTATTTTCACGTAATTTTACCCTATGGGTTTATAGAATTGCAGAAAACTTCATTTGGGGCTGTTCGAGCCTAAATTGGAGCAGATATCTGGGGTCCCCCGGTTACATATACCTCTAAAGGCAGCCATTCAAGGAAAATGGGGAAAAAATTGAAGCGGGCCGGTTTGTGGGTATTTTCACATATTTTTTTCCTATGGGTTTATAGAATTGTAGAAAACTTCATATGTGGCTGTCTGGGCCTGAATCGGAGCAGATACCTGGGGACCCCCTGTTACGTATACCTTTAAAGGCAACTATCCAAGGAAAACGGGGAAAATTGAACCTGTCAGTTTTATGGGTATTTTCATGTAATTTGACCCTATGGGTTTAAAGAATTGTAGAAAACTTGATTTGGGGTTGTCAGGGCCAGAATTGGAGCAGATACCATGGGATCCTCAGTTAAACGTATACCTCTAAATGCATCTATACAAGAAAAATGTGGAAAAATTGAAGCGGGACGGTTTGTGGGTATTTTCACGTAATTTTACCCTATGGGTTTATAGAATTGTAGAAAACTTCATTTGGGGCTGTCCGGGGATGAATTGGAGTAGATACTAGGGGACCCCCGGTTACATATACCTCTAAAGGCAAGCTATACATGGAAAATGGAGAAAAATTGAAGCGGGCCGTTTTGTGGGTATTTTTACGTAATTTTACCCTATGGGTTTATAGAATTGTAGAAAACTTCATTTGGGGCTGTACGGGCCTAAATTGGAGCAGATACCAGGGGTCCCCCGGTTACATATACCTCTAAAGGCAGCCATTCAAGGAAAATGGGGAAAAAATTGAAGCGGGCCGTTTTGTGGGTATTTTCACATAATTTTACCCTATGGGTTTATAGAATTGTAGAAAACTTCAGATGTGGCTGTCTGGGCCTGAATTGGAGCAGATACCTGGGGACCTCCTGTTACGTAAACCTCTAAAGGTAGCTATACAAGGAAAACAGGGAAAAATTGAACCAGTCCGTTTTATGGGTATTTTCATGTAATTTGACCCTATGGGTTTAAAGAATTGTAGAAAACTTCATTTGCGGTTGTCAGGGCCTGAATTGGAGTAGATACCATGGGATCCTCAGTTACACGTATACCTCTAAATACAGCTATACAAGCAAAATGGGGAAAAATTGAAGCGAGCCGTTTTGTGGGTATTTTCACGTAATTTTACTTTATGGGTTTATAGAATTGTAGAAAACTTCATTTGGGGCTGTCTAGGCCTGAATCGGAGCAGATACCTGGGGACCCACTCTTACGTATAACCAATACGCCATAGATGACCTTTTACAACATCTGGGTATGGGTGTTACCCTGTTGCATGTTACCTTAGCTATGAAATTTTGAACCTATTACAACATTGTAGTTTTGGTGTTACCATATCCATAAACCCATGTTACATTAGCTATAAAAAGATGTTGTAACTGTGTAACACAATGAGGGTGTTACCTTAGAGTATTAATTTTGAATTTTTTATTTAAAATTAATAATTCAATAATTATTTCACTTTAAAAGTAATTAATTTTTAAAAAATCATTGAATAATAAAAGTAATATTTTTATAAAATTAATATTTTTATAAAAGTAATATTCTGTGAAATAAATGAATTATTTATATTTTATAAAATGTTTTAATCAATTTATATTAGAAAAGGTTTTTAAAAAAAATTCAAAATCATTAAATTTTGATTAAAACCAATAAAAAATTTATTAGAGAGAGTAACAGCTTGCAAAACTAATTTTAACAATAGATTTAAAAATAGATTTTAAGAACGAAATAATTAAAATAATAAATCATAATTTAATATCAAACATATTAGAATAAATTTGTAATATTTTTGTTTTAGGAAAAAAAAAACCGGGCAAACGAAAATTTGGTGAAAAGACGGGGGAAAACAAAAATATTACAGGCGGGGGAAAACAAAAATTAGGTCAAAACAGAGCGGGGAAATTGGGGAAAACACTCGGCGGGGAAATTGGGGATATTGGGGGAAAACAGTGGGCGGGGAACTCATCTCACTTTTATTCTCTCATTCTCACTTCTCATCTCACTTCTCACTCTCTGTCTATCTCTAATTCGCGCTTCTTAAATTAGGATTTAATTGAGGAATTAAATTAGGGTTTGAGGTGGGTTTAATCGAAGTTTGGTGGAGCTGGGTTTAATTGAAGCTTGGTGGGTACTCGAAAGTGTGTAAGGTATGCTTCATATGCTTCGATTTGTGCCTCTCTCTGTCTCTATCTATCTCTCTCTCTCTCTCTCTCTCTCTCTCTCTCTCTCTCTCTCTCTCTCTTGTCTCTGTCTCTCTCTCTATAGCTATATATGCATGTACATTACTGGTTTGATGTGAACATTACTGGTTTCATATGCTTCGATTTTTTGTTTTTACTGGTGTCTAGGCTTATTACTGTAATTTTTGTTAATTAAACTGATTTGTTCTCTCTTGAATGTTTACTTTTGAATGAAAAACTGATTTATAACCAGTGTCTAGGCTTATTACTATTGAATGTTAATTTGGCATGAACCATATGTGTTATATGAAGGGTTTCGGGCATGAAAACGAAACGGAAAAACGCGTAAAACAGAAAAATTAACGAAACCCTCCGCAGGATCCATGCGAAAAATGATATTTAATTCGTGAATAGAATCGTTTAACTTTTGAAGCTTTACGAACGGCTGACGAATGGAGGTCCTTTGATATGATCACCACGTATCCCGCCTTGCGATATACGTCTCTAATTGGTCCACACGAACGCCCGATCGTCCAACGATCACCGGAGTTTGGTACTAGCCAAGAAGCAGCCTCGAATCTCTCTCTCTCTCTAGTCTCTCTTTGATGTAGAGCGGCTAGGGTTTTTTTTTTCTAAAAATTCTGAATATATTAAACCCTAAAAATAATATATCCTTATGTATTTATAGGGAGAGAAGAGTGGGCTGAACCCTAATCTGATTGGGCTTCCAAAACCCAGTCCGATTATTGGTTGTATTATTATTAAATTCGAATTATTGTTTAATTAATCAAGTCCCACTTAATTAATTCAATAATTCAATATAATAATAATAATTTATTTAAATTCGTAATTTAAATAAAGCTCCATTTAAAACGTTCTATGTGTGTGACCCTTTAGGTTATTATTACGTTGGAAATAATTTTAATATCTAATAATAAAATTATAAACAATGAGCGGCATCTAGTAATACATCATTGCTACCCAAGTAATAATAATAATTGGTGATCCAATTAAACCTTTAATGAATAATGTTCCATGTAATATAATCCTTTTAACCTTATATTATAGATTAAACTCGAGGCATGGTTCATGTCATCCTCTTCAACATTTAATCCCGGTTTACTTGATCGATGAGTAGACTATTAAACAAATCACAATTTGAGCATGGCCATGCATTTCATAGTCTCACTCAATCAAGAGGCCAATAATATCACTCCTAAAATAGGAGGGTTAAATCATATATCTATTATTCATATTTGTCATATGATTCATAATATACCCAATGTCCACCTTTATCATTACCCGGTCAAAGGTAACTTTGAGTAGAATCAAAGTATATTAATTCTCATATAGAAATATAATAATTTCAAGTCTAAGGATCATTGCACCATTATCACTGTGAGAATTGCTTATGACACTTGATAACATTTACCATGAAGAATTCACACGGTGGGTCTATCCAGTGCCATGTTCTGCTAACATGCACTTATGTCTTTGACTTTAGTATCACCATACTTATGACCAATGAGATGTGGTCATCAGTCAACAAACATACTAGTCTTAATGCATTATTATTGTCCTCTAATAATAATACTCGACTAGAGATCTTTTAGGATTATAAACACTACTCATAGAATCTCATTTCTAAGTCACATACTTAGAGATATAGAATTCATGCTTATATTCCAAGGACATTTATTATTCTAACATTTATATCGCAGTTAATAAAGACATAATAAATAATTCAAAGAAAATCCATAGAACATATTTATTAATAATCAAAATGTCTTCCCTAAGAACATTATAGTATTATCTCTAGGGCACAAGCACTAACAATCTCCCACTTGCACTAGAGCCAATCACCCATGTATCTAATACCCATGGAACTAGTGTGACCTTCGTGCTTCTGCTGCGACAAAGCCTTAGTCAGTGGGTCTGCAACGTTATCATTAGTATGCACTTTACATATATGTATATCTCCCCTCCTTGTAATCTCTCGAAGTAGATGATATCGTCTAAGTATATGCTTTGCTCGGGAATGGGAACTTGGTTCCTTAGCCTGCGCAATAGCTCCATTGTTATCGCAATAAAGATCAACTGGATCTGCGATCGATGGAACTACTCCAAGTCCCTCAATAAATTTCCGAAGCCAAACAGCCTCTTTGGCCGCTTCACTGGCAGCAATATACTCAGCTTCCATTGTAGAATCAGCTACTGTCTCTTGCTTCGAACTCTTCCAGCTTACAGCACCTCCATTTAGACAAAACACAAACCCAGATTGAGACACAGTATCGTCTCTGTCTGTTTGGAAACTAGCATCTGTGTAACCTCTTACAACTAGCTTCTCATCTCCTCCATATACCAAGAATGAATCTTTAGTTCTCCTGAGGTACTTAAGAATATTCTTCACTGCCGTCCAGTGACCTTCACCTGGATTAGACTAGTATCTGCTCGTTATGCTCAAAGCATACGAAACATCAGGTTGAGTACATATCATTGCATACATTATTGAACCAATTGCAGAAGAATATGGTACCTTTTCATACTGTCCGTATCATCTAATGATTTAGGACAATTTTCTTTTGAGATCACTATCCCATGAGACACAGGGACAAATCCCCTCTTTGCCTCTTGCATCCCAAAATGATGCAATACTTTGTCAATGTATGTACTCTGACTTAAGCCGATTAATCTTCTAGATCTATCTCTATAGATCTTGATCCCTAATATATAGGTAGCATCGCCTAAGTCTTTCATTGAGAAACTTTTTCCCAACCAAGTCTTAACAGCCTGAAGAGAAGGTATGTCATTCCCTATTAGTAATATATCATCAACATATAATACTAGGAATGCCACTTTGCTCCCACTAACCTTCTTATATACACAAGGCTCATCTTCATTTTGAATACAGCCAAACTCTTTGACTGTTATATCAAAACGAATGTTCCAACTCCTTGAGGCCTGCTTCAATCCATAAATAGATCGTAGTAGCTTACAGACCATTCTAGCAAATCTCGGATCGACAAAACCTTCTGGTTGTATCATATACACATCCTCTTCTAAGCTCCCATTTAAGAAAGCGGTTTTGACATCCATTTGCCAGATTTCATAGTCATAGTAAGCTGCTATCGCAAGCAAAATCCTGATGGACTTGACCATAGCTACTGGTGAGAAAGTTTCATAATAGTCAATACCATGAATTTGTTTGAAACCTTTCGCCACTAGTCTTGCTTTGTAGGTCATTACATTACCATCCATGTCTGTTTTCTTCTTGAAAACCCATTTGCACCCAATAGGTTTTACCCCTTCAGGTGGTTCAACCAAAGTCCATACTTTGTTTTCATACATGGAATCCATCTCAGATTTCATAGATTCCAGCCATCTCTCAGAATCTGGACTATTCATAGCATCCTGATAGGTAAGAGGCTCATCTTCATCCATAAGCATTACATCGCCAGTCTGAGTTAAGAGAAATCCATAATATCTCTCAGGCTCGTGGCGAATCCTACCAGATCTACGAACAACCTGTGTTTCTTGAGCAGTAACATTTTCATGTACTTCGTGCTCATGTTCCAACTCTGGTTCAATGTCATTCTGTGGTTCTCGAACTTCATCGAGATCTATCATACTCCCACTGTTTTTCTTAGAGAACAATTCTCTTTCAAGAAATACAGCAGTTCGAGCAACAAACACTTTGCTCTCGGTACAATTATAGAAATAATACCCTTTAGTTTCTTTTGGGTATCCCACAAAATTACATTTGTCTGATTTCGGTCCTAGCTTGTCAGTGACTAAACGTTTCACAAACGCTTCGCATCCCCATACTTTCAAAAAGGACATGCTATGACGTTTCTCAGTCCATATCTCATATGGTGTAGTTTGAATCGATTTAGTAGGAACTCGGTTAAGTGTGTGTGTAGCCGTTTCAAGAGCATAACCCCAGAAACTAATTGGAAGATCCGCTAGACTCATCATCGATCGCACCATGTCCAACAAGGTACGATTTCTCCTCTCAGATACACCATTCCACTGTGGTGTTCCAGGAGGTGTGAGTTGTGATACAATACCACACTCTCTTAAGAAATTCTTAAATTCTAAGCTAAGGTACTCACCTCCGCGATCAGATCGTAGAGTTTTAATACTTCCGCCTATTTGCTTTTCCACTTCTGCCTTGTACTCTTTGAATTTTTCAAATGATTCGGATTTGTTCTTCAAAAGATACACATATCTGTATCTACTAAAATCATCAGTAAAGGTTATGAAGTAGTAAAAGCCACCTCTTGCCATCGTACGCATTGGACCACATACATCACTATGTATGAGTTCTAATCGTTTGGTGACCCTCTCACCAATTCCAGTAAAAGGAGCTTTAGTCATTTTTCCAATGAGACAAGGTTCACATTCTTCGTATGATTCAAAATCAAACTTATCCAAGTATCCATCCTTATGTAACTTGGAAATGCGTTTCTCATTTATATGGCCTAAACGACAATGCCAAAGGTATGTTTGATTTGAGTCATTAGCCTTAATACGTTTATTATTTACATTATAGACAGAAATATCAAGATCAAGAACATATAAACCATTAAATAAACGTGCAACCCCATAGGTAACATTACTCAAACCAAAGGAACAACTATTTTTCTGAATTGTAAAGGAAAAACCTTTCTTGTCCAAACAAGAAACAGAAATAATGGTTCTGCAAATCGCAGGCACGTAAAAACAGTTTTCAAGTTCTAAAATAAGCCCAGTGGGCAACGATAAGTTATAAGTCCCTACAGCCAAAGCAGCAACCTTTGCTCCATTGCCAACGCGTAGGTCGACTTCTCCTTTCGCCAAAGTCCTACTCCTTCGCAGTTCCTGCACATTTATACAAATGTGAGAACCACATCCAGTATCCAATACCCATGATGTAGAAGTAGACAAATTGACTTCTATAACATACATACCTGAATCAGAAATCTTCACAGACTTCATACCCTTCAGGTTCTGATCCTCCAAATAAGCTTGACAATTACGCTTCCAATGACCCGGCTTCTTGCAAAAGTGACATACATAACCCTTTGCAGCACCTTTTGCAACACCTCCAGTAGGCTTCAAAGCCTTTTTGAAAGCAGGTTTCGGATTAGCAGATTTAGATCCAATCTTCTTCTTGCCTTTCCATTTCCCCTTTCCTTTGGCATTCCGTTTATTCACCATCATTATGGGAGCAGGGTTAGCCTTTGACATATTGGTCTCAGCAGTCCTCAATAATGCCAATAATTCGGTAGGTGTTTTGTCTATCTCACTCATAATATAGTTTATAACAAATTGAGTGTAGTTGTTGTTCAAAGACTGCAAGATCAAATCTGCTTGGTGTTCCAGTAAAACCGGGTAACCCAAATTCTCAAGGGTTTCCAAATACCCTATCATCTTTAGAACATGCGGTCCAACCGGGTCTCGATCTCCCTGTTTGCATGCATACAACGCTTTGCTTACATCAAACCTCTCTTGACGAGCTTGACCCTCAAACATCCTTTTGAGGTGCTCTATCATGTCATAAGCGTCCATACGCTCATGTTGTTTCTGAAGCTCAGGACTTATAGTCTCTAGCATCAAACAACAGACATCCATAGAATCATCAAGATGCTTCTGATAAGCATTTTGTTGAGCCTCGGTTGCTTCAGCAGCAAGAGGTCCAGGGTGAGGAATATCAAGGACATAAAGCTGTCGCTCCTGCCTGAGGACAATCCTCAAATTCCTTTGCCAATCAAGGAAGTTGGTTCCTGTCAGCTTTTCCTTCTCAAGGACTGATCACACAGAGAAATTGTTTGATTTTGCCATTTAGATATCTACAATGTTAAAATGCATAAAATAAGTTAGTTGCAGATTTATTAAATTATGTTCAAGTGATTATCCATATATATTCACAATATATATCTCTCACTATTTTTATCAAATCAATAGCCCTAACTATTAATTCGGAAGGCATTACTCTAAATCCTTCTAGTGAGCCAAGATCCATGTTTCGTCATGCTTAAGGTCAGCTTTGGCTTTACTCCCAAAACATGACTTATTTAGGTAGACAACTCTTGTCAATTATATCATATATAACTCTTGGAAAGTCTGGTAGAACAACATTTGTCCACATTTATCCAATAAATCATACCAAACTCCATGCCTCTAAGTTCACAATCTTATTGTGGTAACTTAGTTAAGTCTAACCCAATGGTCTAACAGTTAAGTATCACATTTACTTCATCGCGCCTTACCACGATAGATTGGAGTGCTTCGCTTTGGCGAACCCACTCTTTCTCGATCTAGGTCTTAACGAGTGTTGCCCATTGGAAGGCATCTAAGTGACTTAATATTTTAAATTTAGGGATTTTATTATTAAAACGACCATGATCCCATCATCAAGAGATTCCCAATTTTTCATTGAACTAAGTACTTCAATTCAAAATTCATCAATGGTTTGATTTCCAGTCCGTCGGTGGAGTCACAGTGGTCTCACTTAAAACCCGCCTTTCTTACAATCACTGCTTGTATTTTTGTCAAAATCGCCCCATATCAAAAAATTAAAAATTCATACTTATTTCCGTGTTTCATAAACAGGAATCTCATGTTCGTTTTGTTCAATTTTAAAATCTTGAATCGTTACAGATTTTATCTTGTTTAGCAGGCATGGCATGGGTGATGTATCTAATACATACACGTTTAAACTAATTAAAACATGCATCATTATTGCTAAGCATACATATCATCATCACATGCATCATATATGTAAAGTGCGTAAAGTAAACGTGCTTGGTTATGGCCCAATCCTATGCGATTTTTCCAAGCTAAAGGAAAAATCAAGGTCAAACTATGGTGGTATCAAATATAACATAATAAATAATACATGTCTTCATGCTTCCTTGTAATGACTCCTTTGATCGCCTCCTTGGTATGCGTCCATGTCTTCATATCATCAATTATATTACAAAATATGAAACAAGCTAATCTAATAAACTTACAAGTGAAACTCGAGTTACATTTGAGATTTAATCATTACAAGAATGAACAACATGCAAGTCGTATTTAAAAAAAAACCAAACAATAATCAAAACCACTAACCTATGGGTCTTAGGGCCATAACCATACACCATGCTCATATAACAATTAAGAACATCTCATATTGCATCAACATATAACATCATATCATATTTTTCATGATCCAATCACAAAATCAAATAAAGTGTAAATTAGAAAATTAAAATCAGAATTCTGAAAACAATAAATCGCTGTTTACAGACAGTAAACGACGTCAAACGCCTTACAGACGAACGAATGACTTTGTCAGTATTATTGAGACGCCCGTTGCCCTTTCCAAAAAGGTATTGTCGGCGAAATTCTGAGACAGTATGCAAATTTCACCAAATTTGCACAGCCAATCAGAAATCGTATCGAATACGATTCTCATAACAAGAACAAAATTATATCATGTATATATCAGTATACATACATATTATATGATCATCTGAATCATCATTATTATACAATTTAAGTATATACATCAATACAATATTCATGTTATCATAAAAACAACGCATCAATCATGATAGTCGCAAACATGCTTTCATCATCAAAATAGTAAAAATATAAACGAATTAAACACTTTTCGAAAGTAGCTCTGATGCCATTGAAGAGTTTCGGGAATTAAAATGCAACGGAAAAACGCGTAAAACAGAAAAATTAAAGAAACCCTCCGCAGGATCCATGCGAAAAACGATATTTAATTCGTGAATAGAATCGTTTACCTTTTGAAGCTATACGAACGACTGACTAATGGAGGTCCTTTGATATGATCACCACGTATCCCGCCTTGCGATATACGTCTCTAAATTAGTCCACACGAACACCCGATCGTCCAACGATCACCGGAGTTTGGTACTAGCCAAGAAGCAGCCTCAAATCTCTCTCTCTCTCTCTCTCTAGTCTCTCTTTGATGTAGAGCGGCTAGGGTTTTTTTTTCTCTAAAAATTCTGAATATATTAAACCCTAAAAATAATATATCCTTATGTATTTATAGGGAGAGAAGAGTGGGCTGAACCCTAATCTGATTGGGCTTCCAAAACCCAATCCGATTATTGGTTGTATTATTATTAAATTCGAATTATTGTTTAATTAATCAAGTCCCACTTAATTAATTCAATAATTCAATATAATAATAATAATTTATTTAAATTCGTAATTTAAATAAAGCTCCATTTAAAACGTTCTATGTGTGTGACCCTTTAGGTTATTATTACGTTGGCAATAATTTTAATATCTAATAATAAAATTATAAACAATGAGCGGCATCTAGTAATACATCATTGCTACCCAAGTAATAATAATAATTGGTGATCCAATTAAACCTTTAATGAATAATGTTCCATGTAATATAATCCTTTTAACCTTATATTATAGATTAAACTCGAGGCATGGTTCATGTCATCCTCTTCAACATTTAATCCCGGTTTACTTGATCGATGAGTAGACTATTAAACAAATCACAATTTGAGCATGGCCATGCATTTCATAGTCTCACTCAATCAAGAGGCCAATAATATCACTCCTAAAATAGGAGGGTTAAATCCTATATCTATCATTCATATTTGTCATATGATTCATAATATACCCAATGTCCACCTTTATCATTACCCGGGCAAAGGTAACTTTGAGTAGAATCAAAGTATATTATTTCTCATATAGAAATATAATGATTTCAAGTCTAAGGATCATTACACCATTATCACTGTGAGAATTGCTTATGACACTTGATAACATTTACCATGAAGAATTAACACGGTGGGTCTATCCAGTGCCATGTTCTGCTAACATGCACTTATGTCTTTGACTTTAGTATCACCATACTTATGACACTAAACACTCTCTTGTTCTTTTCTTTTTACAAGATTAAACCCACCAAAAACTAGTGATTTCTTTATCCAAATTTTTAGTGTGAGTATTCAAATCGATCCTCTCTCAAACCTCTACCTTCCTATCGGTTCAATTTCGAATTTTGTTACACTTTTCAGATTGGGGTTTTTTCGGATTTTCGGATTTTTATGTGTAATACTTACATGCAATTGTTGTTTGTGAGTGTTGGGGTTCAAACTCGATGAGACCCACGATTTTGGGCTCATCCGAGAAGAATCCGACCATTGGCAATGATCTTAGTGAGCCAATGATCTTGTTTAGTTACATGCATGTTTTAATCTTATGTATTTTGCTTATTTTGGGTGTTTATAGTGATTGCATGTAAGGGATTCTTGTTTTACTTTGTGATTTTAGAGTTAAAGTTTGATGGGTTCTTGATTTTATTGTGAATAAAGGATTGTAAATGCTAATTGAGAGTTGCATATGGATGCATGTTGATTTTCTTTTGAATTTTGGATTTTATGTGATAAAGGTTTTGATTATTTATGTATAAGTGGTGTATAGGATGAGACAAGTGATTTTGTAGTTATATTTTGTTGATTTAAAGTTGAATTGACTTGCATGTTAGTTTTGTGGAATGATTTGAATTTGTTAAGTGATGGGTCATTTTAATTTGATGACTATGTATTGGTTTTGTTAATTGGTGGAAGGAGTGTTGGCGTTTGGTGAAACCGAGAGAGAGATGAGGGAGAGAGGGAGAGCCGAGAGTGAGAGATTGAGAGAGATTGATGGAGAAGCCGAGAGAGGTGGGTGAGGAAAAGGAGAAAAAAATGATGGGAGAAATTAAGGGAGAAAAGAAAAGAGGGAACTGGATGAGAGAGTAGATTTTTGAATGTGTGTGTGTTTTCTTTCAAAAATGTGTTCATGTGTGAGTGTGTGTTTTCTTTCAAAAATGTGTTTGTGTGTGTGTGTGTTTTCTTTCAAAAATGTGTTCATGTGTGAGTGTGTTTTTCTTTCAAAAATGTGTTCATGTGTGAGTGTGTGTCTTCTTTTGAAAATGTGTTTTTTTTTGTGTGTGTGTGTGTGTAAGAGAGTTGTGAGTGTTTGGTGTTGGTCAAGGCAATAAGGCCGAGAGAGGGAGAAGAAGAGAGAAAAGGCCGAGAGGAGAGAAAAGAGAAAGAAGAGAGAAAAGAAGATAAAGAGAGAAAAAGAGAAAGGAAGGAGAAGGAAAGATAGAAGTATTGATGATTGGTTGTGTGATGACGTAGTTCAATTAAATTTAAGAGGTATACATGGTCGAGTGGTACTAGTTGCGTAACTGTATTTTATAATGGTATATGTGTTGGATTCATGTTGTTAATGTTAACATTGATTAATTGATTGTGGTTTGTCGTAAGATTGAGTCATTATATAAGTAATGAACCATTGTGTTGACCTTAGGTTGATTGTATAAGGCTTATGGTATGTATACGTGGCTTTTATGATTAATTGTTATTATTGTCAAAAGAATTAGATAGAGATAGTAAGATGCTTCATCTTGAGGTCTTTCTGTCAACGTTTTAAAGTAAGTTATGTGATATCATGTGTTACGTTCTAAGTGACTAAAGTTATGTACGGATATAGTCAAGCATGCTATATGCCATTATATGGATACATGTCGATATGACTATACGTGTATGGTAAGAAGAGTTAGGTCATAACCCTTTAAGGTATGACATACTTCCCTGGAATTGTGAATTGTGATTTGGTTTTACTTATATGTATATATATCTATATCGTTGGGGTAGAAGTACTAGTTAGTCGACTTACATAAACAAGCTGAGGTACTAAGATGGTATTATACCTTTATATATAGGTACAAGTAGGAAGCCAGAAAAGGAGCCCGTGTACGTAAAGTTGGAGATGTGAGATACAAGTTATTGAGTTAGTTTATCGGCTTTTGAGGCAAGTGTCTATTCCCTCCACTTATTGTTCAAGTGGTAGTTTCTCTTAAATTTTGCTGCGAATGTTTTCCTTAACCAGAATTATTTCTTTTACCTTTCCTTTCATATAATACCTTTGAACATTTTGTTCCACCTTGCAACTATATCTTTGTATACCTATCCTGCTTTGTCTTAAACCCATTTATTGCCATGCTTACTTATAGCTTGATTATTGTCTAATACCTTTGCTTGACCCTATAACATGATCTTTCTACTTTTCATTATCATTTGAATCCCTGAAGCGTTATCATGAATTGAAATCTGTAAAACTGAAACAAGTTGTCAAATATAGACTTGATTTATAATTGAAATCTTGACACCTTTATTCGTTGTGATTAATCTGAAATTTTATTCAACCCTGGAATTGGAAATTTGTTTTTGACCGTTACGCCGGTCTGGTTTATGAATTATTTAAGGCCAGTATGTTGCCTATGGATCCAGTGTGTGTTTGGCATCACATTATATATGTGATCCGGAGCTAATGCGTTGGCTGATCACCTAGCTTATCTCGTATCGTATGGTTCCAATTCCAATCTGTTTATTTATTGATTCTTGTTATGAACCCTGTTATACATCAAATACTTTGATTCATTTCTGTTATCCTGTTTGAAGTTGTTGGCTTTATTATACACTTGCTGAGCATTGTTGGCTCACTCTTGCTATTTTTCCCTAACCTTTCAGTTAAGAACGAAGTTAGCTATCTTCGGGTAACCGCTAAGGAGACCGTGAGAAGGCCTGATTCGAGATTTTAGGTTCCATGTTGTCAGGCAGATAGAATTCATTCTAGTTCTTACCAATGGTTAGATGGTGGCAAATGGTTTGTAATAAAACTGAATTAGATGTTGTAATAAACTTTGATATTTTAGATTCTTGTTCCACACCATAACCTATGATCGATCCTTAGCTGAGGGGTCGTTTGTTTAATTATGTTTTATTCAGAGTGATAGTGGCACCAAATCCTGACCCCGGATTTGGGGGCGTCACACAAATAAACTCTAAAATAATTAATTCTAATCAAAGAAATAATTTATATACTAAAATTATTCTAAAAATATTTAAATGCACAAAATTCATAATTAAATGAATTTTAAACTAATTTACTTAAAACAAATATGTCGGACTCAAATTTACTAATAATTATCAAAATAAAATTTTAACACATAATACCACCTCACATATCCACATAATATTATTTAAACATTAAATCACACAATGCAGCAAATTTTTTAATTTACTCAAAATAAATAAATATTACTATTTTTATTACTCAATTAAAATAGGAAATTCGCACCTAATTTCCCGGATAAAATAACCAACTTTCACAATTATTTTTTTAAATAAAATATACACATAATACCATTCCTCCTTTTTGAGAAAAGCAATAAATCATTCAGATAATAATATTAATAAACCCTAAAAATTAGGGTTACTACAATCTACCTACCTTATAAGGATTCCGTCCTCGGAATCAGCTGAAGGTGTCACTAAGGTTCTTTTTAATAACTTCCAACTCTGGTTGCATCCTCTATAATACTAACTCTTTAACCTTTGATACTTGCTCTTTCTAGTCTGGTATTCTACCAGTTCCTCTATATAAGGCAAACCCGGTTGTACCACTACACGTTACGCGTTACTAGTATTCTAATCGCATCTTGATCCGCTTTGACTCTTGGTAATCCCACCACAAAAGTTAACTAATTCCAACCTGCTTGGCATACTTCCAAGATTATTTGAGATAATCAGATTCATGATATTTTGAAGTGAAAAATGTCGTATCATAGCGAGTGTCCCACAATTGTGGTTATCAATTTACGAATTCTTAAAGAAAACATTATTTGAAATGAAAGAATAACTGAGCGATCAATATGATCAAAAGAACCAATGTTGCGTGTCTTAGTTAAGAAATTACTAAAGGTAATTAACCTTCTTGTGTTGCACAACACACAAGTGATGTCGTCCCATCCAACTTCTATCACACAGACAGAGAATCCTTGTGTCCCATATAAATAGGGTTGTTCGTCTCAGTTAGAGTAGAGAATATAAAATGAGTCTAAAGTTAAGTTAACAATTAAAGCCTTTTGATGAGAAATTCTCAAATACACCCCTGGATTACGACTGAACAGATTCCAAAGGTACTAATTCCGGAGAAAGAATAACCGGAAAAGAAATTATTGGCACAATACGAGGAAATGATGATTTATCAATAATAGAGTTATTCACTATTGAAGAAAATTAGAAATTCAAATATCAAAACTTGACAGGTTTTTAGAAATCTGAAAAATAGGCATCAAGATAGCCTTTAGCACATTTGAAACCCCATAACAGGTGAACACAATATCAAATATAATTTCAGAAGGCGGAATATTTTCATTGACAAAAGTCTTACTTAAAGGAATGTCAAATATGTTATTAAGAAGGAAGGTATTGCCAAGATCTTTAGGTATGTCTTCTTTATCAGCTCCTCCGATGTCCCGTCATTCGATTCTAAGTTCTTCTGCTACACGTTCTAAGGTTATCGATATCATACGTCATCGTCGACCCGCAATAGTCTCTGAAGATTCCACCAGCTACATCTACAACCACAAGGATTTCCATCCAACTCAACTCAACTTAGCTCAACTATCTCAAACAAGTACCATATCTTAAATTACTCGTTGGTACTATATCCAATAGTCCAACACGAACTCTACATGAGCTTTGACGTTCCTCACATAACTATACACACTCCTACACACTCTCGTTTCTAGTTTACTATAACTCCGCTCTGATACCAACTGTGATGCCCCAAAATGTAACGCCCCCAAATCCGGGGTCAAAGGATTTGGTCGTCACACTGCACTCTTAATCCAAACAACCTGTTCAATATAAAATCAACACAATAATAATAATATCTGTGACCCCAACTCTACCAAGAATCTTTAAAGGTTATAGTGCTAGAAACAAGAATCCAAAATTTCATTACAACAATCTTTCTTCCTTACAACCATTCTCTTTACAAAAATTCTAATACACTAGTATAACTTCGATAAGAAGTATACCAGGCAACTAATCTTATACAATATATTATTCAATAGAAAACATCTATATACAAAACCTCTCACTAGCTCCAAGGCTCTGGATCAAAACGTCTTTACGCTAATATCTTTCCCCATCTCTGATCAGCTACGCGGACAACTCTCGCCAATACACCTTCTTTCTGGCAGGCTAAAATATATATAAATAAAACAAGTATGAGCGAATGAATTGCTCAGCAAGCGCATTATTAAATATAATATGAAAGGTTTCCAAAATAAACTTTGGATTTTCAAATAAACAAGCCTTTGGCTTAAACATTTGTAATCTCTAATATTTTCAACTCAAGTTTGGTAATTTACCACAATTTCTCATTCTTCTTCTCTCAATTGAATAGTTTAAAACACAAAAAGATTTATATTGGTCATTACGGCGACCGAATCAACAATATCTACAATAGTAAGTAGAAAATATGAAATAAATATAACTCATACGTCTTCAAGACCATAGTTTGTACAAAAATACTAATTTTGAAGATAACAGGTCTATTCATAACATTCTCTGAAACCAACAACTCTGGAAGGGTAGAATAATCAAGGAGTAAGAATGAGCCATCACGCTCGGTCATGAAATAAAGAACGCATTTCAAGACTTTAATATAGTACCGACTGGGTATGCGGTATGAATAAAACTCATCAAGATAGATATCTCACGACTGCCAATGGAATCAAGGAAATGGATTTCGACTATTTGGAATCCAAATGTATTAAGAGTAAGTGATTTCAGCAAGATTGAAACCACTATTATTAATCAACAACCAACAATTTTACGCAACGAATAAACCTGAATATCAGGTCATAACTCACAAGTATAAAACATATGGATGTAACTCATCCCAGAAATAAGAATTGATATTAGAATTGGATTTTTAACATTTATCAAATCAAAGGTTGTGCTGCTGGCCAGCCACGCATCAACCCCGGACTTGCTTATAGCAAAGTCCTCTACTGGATCCTAGGCCAATATGGGCCTTAATTTATTCCGACCATAAATATGGCCCGACCAATTACTGGTCCCATTTAAAAACATTCCAATCCTATATTATATACGTCAGGTGTCAGAACAATTGACAACCTTACTTCGACAATCAGGTGTCGGAAGAATCGACAACCTAATACAATAATTGCTGGAAAACTCACGTTCCAGGAAACAATTCAATTATGAAGAATCCATTAAGGAATAACAATATAATCTAGTATCGACGAGATCGACACAATATGGGGAGGTGCATATGAAAAGTGACAATATAATAAGCATCGACGAGTTCGATGTAACAACTGGGATATAATGAAGAATAAACAATGACATGCTCAACAAGATTTAGTCTGATATGAAACAGGCATTATGATATCAACAGAATATGTAACAACTCAATATAGAATAGGGTTCAAAGAACAGGCTCTAGATGGCCTCAACAGTTCAAATTATCACATCATGGAAGAATTAGTTAAGATTCAACAATCTGGTAAGTGACAAGAAAGTCAAGTTCAAGTTTAAGAAAAATTCAGGGTGAAGTTTATAAATGAAGAAAACAAGGGTTTATTAACTTCTGACAGAAATAGTTCAAGTCCTTCGAACATATACTTATAATAGATAAGCCTCGTATTTGAAGGAAGTAAACTAAATCATGCACAACATAAATGAATTCGAATCAGGGAATGGATCAGATGATCGCATTAACAAGAAATGATAATAATACTTGCAAGGGTGCAGGATGGAAAAATGGAATACTTGTAGAACAAGTACCACAACTTCGGAATTTAAAATAACATTTTCAACATAGGGTTCACAAGTTCCCACTCATCTAGGGTTGGCAATATTCCAACCTAATGTTTTAAAATCATGTCTTTTAAAAGAAAGCCTTAGTATACGGCCCATAATTATCTCTTCAAACTTTTCAGTATAATAAGTATATCTTTCCAATCAATATGAAAATATGAATCTAAACTCAAAAGGTATAAAAGAGTACTCGTCAATTTACGAGATTAAATAACATACTTGCAATTCAATGCAAAGAAATCAACATTTGAAAATTCAGTAATAAGCATTCAACATGCATACTAATAATTCAAGATAATATCCCTTAATTAATAAGCAAGGGTATAAACACTTGCCTCTGGTCCTTAGCTATTTCGTAACGCTGAAACAATACGATTCCCTCCTTATCCTGTCTTATCGCACGATTCTCTACTCCCGTCCTTCTTTGCTTTAACGCTCTTGCGAATACCACTAGTCTGCTTCTACCATTTCGAATCCATGTGCCAGCCTCGATAGTCAAACATGAGACGGTACTTAGTCTTCAACGTATGATTTCACATTCCATAAACGATTGTAACTTAACTTCGATAATCTGACTCGTCTCGTCCAATAGCCTTTGTTGCACAGACAACCACATTTCAATTGATAGAATGATCACAACTAACTATACAAGTAATCCTCGTAACTCGCTTGACGAAACTCCCCATACTATAAAAGTCAACATCTAAGTCAACGGCCTCGTAAATCTCACTTTCTACCATAACCGACAAATTTCTATCCCAACTACCCCTCGTGGTGATATTAGACACGACCAAATACTCAAACAAGTCTCAACACAATTTATTCGCATGCATGACTCAACAACAGATAATTCACATCATTCACATAACATATTTAAACAAGTAACCGGTTACGTATCGGACGCTCGGTCTAATTTACGATATTTAAAATTCAGACACTAGCCCTAGTACGGGCATATACGGACTATAAAACACATTACACAACTCATACAAACCATATAGCACTTATAACCATTTTTAAAACATCACACGAAGCTTATTTGAATTTAAATAAGCCACAAACAATTTTTTTAAATCAAAAATCGGATTTTTAAATCCAATATAAGTATTTTAAATGCAATTAAATCAATTAATAAAATTAATTGACACTCTTTAAATGCTCAAACTATTTTTAAATAAATGAACCAAGCTAGAAAATAATTAAACTTAATTTTAATTAATTAAATCTAATTAATAATTAATTATTAAGAATTAACTGATTAAAAGAATTAATCAATTAATTAAATAAATTAATTATTAATCAAAAATAATTAAAATAATTAAATTTAATCAATTTTCGAATTTAAATAAATATTTATGAATTTATAAAATTTTCGGAATAATAAAATGTATTTTTAAATCAAAGATATGATTTTTAGAATTATAAAACTATTTTTGAATTATTTTAAAAATTAAAAATCCAGAAACAGTATTCAAAAAAGGAAATTAGGGTTTTTGGATCAAAACCGGGTCGGGTAAAAACTAAACGGGTTGCCAAGAAACTTTTCCGGGTCGCCAAGAACGACCCACCGGAAACTGGGTTTCCCAGTTTCTGGCCGGCGTCCGGCCACCGGAAAACTTCTCCGACAACCTCCAAGTACCCCAAATCGTATGGTTCTAATCAGGAACTAATTGGGCTTCTTAAAAACACTTCTATTTCAACACAACAACTTGGAATCCGCCCGAAATCGACGGAAGAAAACGCAACAGCCGCCGCGACGGCGCGTTTTCCGGCCTTCCTCGAACGTTGCCCGACGACTACACTGAATATACACCTCGACTCTAAATCCTCCGATCTATGCAATGGTACAAACGAAACCAAGAACAAGTCAGTCTATCTCAAACTCCGGCAAAACTCAAGAACTCCGGCGAGCTTTAACTTTCCCGATTAGCTCGAAAACGAACTCCAAATTCAAATTAAAAATCACATACAGGCTCTACATCCCATAACAAACACAACCACACCATCAATTAGGAAGAACAATCAATCGAACGATTTCCCCCAAATTAACCCTAAAAATTCGAAATAAATAAATTAATTAAAAATAAGAAAATTTCAGAAATCATACCCACATGAATTTTGATGCTGGATTTGAATAGAGGATGATGAGAGATTCGATTTGGTTATAAGAACATCGAAATCGGATTCCGATAACGCCTTCAAAATTGAGTTTGATTCTCAAGAACACGAAGAACACGTTCAGGGGTTTTTAGCTTTTTAACTGTAATTAAACTTTAATATACGCAAAACAAAGTACGATTTGCCTTTTTATAATAAACGGAAAATAATACCCCAAACGACTTTTTTGGATCGATACTGATCCGATGGATCGCTTTAAATACAATATAACAGAATATATGCTTTAAACCTTTAATAAAGCAGAATACACGTTTCACGAGACGATAAGCATCCATAAAGTACAGATTACTACAAGTATCGTTTAATTCAAAATATACGAACCAAAATACCTCCATTGCGAATATTTTCGAATACTTCCCACTTTAACGAATGAAATATTGGTACGAACGATATACCAATTTCCCGAATAATTTGGGAACGATCCAAATTTTCTTTTCAATAATTAAAATAAAATAAAATAGTATAACATCCTTTTCAAACTAATTTCAAATTCCCCACACATTTCACATAGCACCACAATATCACATATTCAATCATTTAACGAATAACTTAGCACGTTTAAACAGATAAATCATTTAATAACTCTTAATATGAAATTAAAATTTCATTTCACATCATATAATAACACGTAATTTTCCCGGATCTTACATCCTTTCCCCCTTAACAGGATTCTGTCCTCAGAATCAACTTGCGCAAACATAGGTGGATATTTTTCCAACATCTCATTCTCAAATTCCTAGGTTGACTCTTCAACCTTAGGATTTCTCCTCATACTCATACTAATTTGACTCCTCTATTACTTATCACTCTCTCATACTGACTCAATATCTCAATTGGTTACTCAACATAGAACAATTTAACTAAATCTCTATAGGTTCGTATTTTATGAAATATAGTATGAATACACCACTCATGGAGTGATACACAAACTTATACGCAACTTTCCCAACACGCAGTAAACCGACGTAAGGTAGCAATTCAAAATTGTCATAATAACTGTTGTCGTAAGGAAATCTAATCAACGGTAAATGGTCCTTCAAATTACCTTAAAAATTTAGTACACAACCATAGTCTGTCTGAATTCTTTAATTAAGTCGCGGATCTCTGTCAAATACATTTGAACCCGTCATTCCATGCCGTACTATTACCTCATTCAAATAGCTAGAGATGAACCAATTCATCTAATAAATATCTCTCGTTAATCGGTCAATAATAACTCAAATAACATCATGATTAGCTCTAAGCCTTAGCAACTCTACTACAAAGTCTATCTTAATATGTTTCCACTTCCATTCAGGAATCTCTTTAGTTGTAATCGTCTACTATACCTCTGTTACTCTGTCTTCATTTTCTAGCATCCCAAGAACTTAAATACTCACCAACATTAATATCCTTTTTAAACCTCTTATATATCCTTACATTTCCTTCTTATCCCTTATTCTTTCTCGTTCCCTCCTGTAACTGAATTTCATTTCTTTCTCCATAACTCTTTCCTTTATGTAGCCCTTTCTCTTTAATCAATTCTGGTTGAACCCTTAATTCCGTCATTTCTTCTTATTAATCTCTTGTTATCATAACCTTAAAGCTCTATCCTTTCTAATCCTTGTACCGAAGATATTTACATCTCTGATCTCTCTTCTTCTTTTTTTCTACTCATACTATCAGCCATCCATATTCTTGGGTCAACTTTATCTACCTCCAATATATTTAACAACTGCTTTCAACGATCACATACCTTCCGTGCCAAACAAATATTCAGTTTAAAACAATCACTCATTACCTCATCCATTGTCTTTAAATCCTTATTAACACCTCTTCGTCTTCTTTTCCTATTTACAATTGGGAGAATATTCCTTATCAACTTGGTGACTTAATCCCATATCTTTAAAATTGTTCTACCTAGTTCCAATAACTTAATTGCTCTCCATCTGATTCCTAAATAATTCAGAAGATACATTCACAGTAACACTCATGACACCTTTTCCATGGTTCCATCTCATTTCCCAAACAGCTTGATCAACTCGACATTATCTTGATTCTCATTCTATACATCCACATTGGCTAGTAAGATCGACCTTAACTATCGTGAGCAAAAGACTTGCAATCATATCATACAATCCTGAAATACTCAAAGATCAACTCATTCTCCATTATTAGCCTATCATCAAATCTTAAAAGTTCTTCTCATTGAGACAAAAACCTATTATGTCCATCTTCCACAACACGGGATACCATTAGCACAATTACACATTTTTCCCCAAATTTCCAATCAACTCCTGAATTATCTAACTTCACCTTTCCATATCGTAACGTTAATCGATAGAAAGAGAACAACTGGCTCCGTTATATGTTACTAGTATTCTAATCGCATTGTAATCCGCTTTCGCTCGTGGTAATTCAATCGCAAATTCTTCGTTCATTATGGTAGGGTAAATTTCAGTTCACCCTAATGGCATACCTCCCAGATTATTTGGTATAACAAAAATTCATGATATTTTGAAGTGAAAAGATTCTATATCGTAGCAAATGTCCCACAATTGGGGTTACCAAATCTGTATATTCCAAAGCAAACATTATTGGAAGTGAAGGAATTACTGAGAGACCAATTTGATCACATGAACTCAATGTTGTGTGTCTCTATTAAGACAGTACTAAAGGTAATTAGCCTTCTTGTATTTCACAACACACAAGTGACGGCGTCCCGTCAGACTTCTATCACATAGACAGATAGTCCTTGTGTCCCCTATAAATAGGGTTGTTTACCTCAGTTGGAGTAGAGAAATATGAAAGAAATTTAGAGTCGGAATGACAACCAGGGCCTTTCGATAAGAAATCTCAAATACACACCTTGGATTGAAATTGAATAGATTCCAAAGGTGTTATTTCAAAAAAATAAGAACAACCAGAAAGGAAGTATCAACAAATAGTGTTACATCACAATTAGAGTTATCCACTCCGGAAGAATGAAGGAGTTGGAATTTAAATAACATATTTTTCAACAAGCCTCAAAATTTGAAATAGGCATAACAACAATCTTTGGCGCAATTTAAAACATGATTGATCAAGAGTATCAAATACAAGATCAACAGGTGGAATATATCCATCAACACAGGTTTCTTTTTAAAGGAATGCCAAATATTTCATTACGATGGGAAGGTATTACCAAGGTCTTCACATATGCCTCCTCCGTCGACTCCTTCGATAGCTCGTTATTCGATTTCAGCCCTTCTTCTCCACGTTATTCGATTTCAGCCCTTCTTTTCCACGTCGCAAGGTTATCAATATCGTACATCGTCGTCGACTCGTAATAGTCCTTGAAGATTCCGCCTTAGACGTCTACAAATGTAAGAAGTTCTATCCATTTCAGCACAACTATCTCAATCAAATACCTCTATCTCAACTCACTCACCGGTACTATATCCAATAGTCCAACACGAACTCTAAATGAGCTCTGACGTTCCTTATATAACTATATACACTCCCACACACTCTCGTTTCTAGTTTTACTATAACCCTTGCTCTGATACCAACTGTAACGCCCCCAAATCCGGGGTCAAAGGATTTGGTCGTCACACTGCACTCTTAATCCAAACAACCTGTTCAATATAAAATCAACACAATAATAATAATATCTGTGACCCCAACTCTACCAAGAATCTTTAAAGGTTATAGTGCTACAAACAAGAATCCAAAATTTCATTACAACAATCTTTCTTCCTTACAACCATTCTCTTTACAAAAATTCTAATACACTAGTATAACTTCGATAAGAAGTATACCAGGCAACTAATCTTATACAATATATTATTCAATAGAAAACATCTATATACAAAACCTCTCACTAGCTCCAAGGCTCTGGATCAAAACGTCTTTACGCTAATATCTTTCCCCATCTCTGATCAGCTACGCGGACAACTCTCGCCAATACACCTTCTTTCTGGCAGGCTAAAATATATATAAATAAAACAAGTATGAGCGAATGAATTGCTCAGCAAGCGCATTATTAAATATAATACGAAAGGTTTCCAAAATAAACTTTGGATTTTCAAATAAACAAGCCTTTGGCTTAAACATTTATAATCTCTAATATTTTCAACTCAAGTTTGGTAATTTACCACAATTTCTCATTCTTCTTCTCTCAATTGAATAGTTTAAAACACAAAAAGATTTATATTGGTCGTTACGGCGACCGAATCAACAATATCTACAATAGTAAGTAGAAAATATGAAATAAATATAACTCATACGTCTTCAAGACCATAGTTTGTACAAAAATACTAATTTTGAAGATAACAGGTCTATTCATAACATTCTCTGAAACCAACAACTCTGGAAGGGTAGAATAATCAAGGAGTAAGAATGAGCCATCACGCTCGGTCATGAAATAAAGAACGCACTTCAAGACTTTAATATAGTACCGACTGGGTATGCGGTATGAATAAAACTCATCAAGATAGATATCTCACGACTGCCAATGGAATCAAGGAAATGGATTTCGACTATTTGGAATCCAAATGTATTAAGAGTAAGTGATTTCAGCAAGATTGAAACCACTATTATTAATCAACAACCAACAATTTTACGCAATGAATAAACCTGAATATCAGGTCATAACTCACAAGTATAAAACATATGGATGTAACTCATCCCAGAAATAAGAATTGATATTAGAATTGGATTTTTAACATTTATCAAATCAAAGGTTGTGCTGCTGGCCAGCCACGCATCAACCCCGGACTTGCTTATAGCAAAGTCCTCTACTAGATCCTAGGCCAATCTGGGCCTTAATTTATTCCGACCATAAATATGGCCCGACCAATTACTGGTCCCATTTAAAAACATTCCAATCCTATATTATATACGTCAGGTGTCAGAACAATTGACAACCTTACTTCGACAATCAGGTGTCGGAAGAATCGACAACCTAATACAACAATTGCTGGAAAACTCACGTTCCAGGAAACAGTTCAATTATGAAGAATCCATTAAGGAATAACAATATAATCTAGTATCGACGAGATCGACACAATATGGGGAGGTGCATATGAAAAGTGACATTATAATAAGCATCGACGAGTTCGATGTAACAACTGGGATATAATAAAGAATAAACAATGACATGCTCAACAAGATTTAGTCTGATATGAAACAGGCATTATGATATCAACAGAATTTGTAACAACTCAATATAGAATAGGGTTCAAAGAACAGGCTCTAGATGGCCTCAACAGTTCAAATTATCACATCATGGAAGAATTAGTTAAGATTCAACAATCTGGTAAGTGACAAAAAAGTCAAGTTCAAGTTTAAGAAAAATTCAGGGTGAAGTTTATAAATGAAGAAAATAAGGGTTTATTAACTTCTGACAGAAATAGTTCAAGTCCTTCGAACATATACTTATAATAGATAAGCCTCGTATTTGAAGGAAGTAAACTAAATCATGCACAACATAAATGAATTCGAATCAGGGAATGGATCAGATGATCGCATTAACAAGAAATGATAATAATACTTGCAAGGGTGCAGGATGGAAAAATGGAATACTTGTAGAACAAGTACCACAACTTCGGAATTTAAAATAACATTTTCAACATAGGGTTCACAAGTTCCCACTCATCTAGGGTTGGCAATATTCCAACCTAATGTTTTAAAATCATGTCTTTTAAAAGAAAGCCTTAGTATACGGCCCATAATTATCTCTTCAAACTTTTCAGTATAATAAGTATATCTTTCCAATCAATATGAAAATATGAATCTAAACTCAAAAGGTATAAAAGAGTACTCGTCAATTTACGAGATTAAATAACATACTTGCAATTCAATGCAAAGAAATCAACATTTGAAAATTCAGTAATAAGCATTCAACATGCATACTAATAATTCAAGATAATATCCCTTAATTAATAAGCAAGGGTATAAACACTTGCCTCTGGTCCTTAGCTATTTCGTAACGCTGAAACAATACGATTCCCTCCTTATCCTGTCTTATCGCACGATTCTCTACTCCCGTCCTTCTTTGCTTTAACGCTCTTGCGAATACCACTAGTCTGCTTCTACCATTTCGAATCCATGTGCCAGCCTCGATAGTCAAACATGAGACGGTACTTAGTCTTCAACGTATGATTTCACATTCCATAAACGATTGTAACTTAACTTCGATAATCTGACTCGTCTCGTCCAATAGCCTCTGTTGCACAGACAACCACATTTCAATTGATAGAATGATCACAACTAACTATACAAGTAATCCTCGTAACTCGCTTGACGAAACTCCCCATACTATAAAAGTCAACATCTAAGTCAACGGCCTCGTAAATCTCAGTTTCTACCATAACCGACAAATTTCTATCCCAACTACCCCTCGTGATGATATTAGACACGACCAAATACTCAAACAAGTCTCAACACAATTTATTCGCATGCATGACTCAACAACAGATAATTCACATCATTCACATAACATATTTAAACAAGTAACCGGTTACGTATCGGACGCCCGGTCTAATTTACGATATTTAAAATTCAGACACTAGCCCTAGTACGGGCATATACGGACTATAAAACACATTACACAACTCATACAAACCATATAGCACTTATAACCATTTTTAAAACATCACACGAAGCTTATTTGAATTTAAATAAGCCACAAACAATTTTTTTAAATCAAAAATCGGATTTTTAATCCAATATAAGTATTTTCAATGCAATTAAATCAATTAATAAAATTAATTGACACTCTTTAAATGCTCAAACGATTTTTAAATAAATGAACCAAGCTAGAAAATAATTAAACTTAATTTTAATTAATTAAATCTAATTAATAATTAATTATTAAGAATTAACTGATTAAAAGAATTAATCAATTAATTAAATAAATTAATTATTAATCAAAAATAATTAAAATAATTAAATTTAATCAATTTTCGAATTTAAATAAATATTTATGAATTTATAAAATTTTCGGAATAATAAAATATATTTTTAAATCAAAGATATGATTTTTAGAATTATAAAACTATTTTTGAATTATTTTAAAAATTAAAAATCCAGAAACAGTATTCAAAAAAGGAAATTAGGGTTTTTGGATCAAAACCGGGTCGGGTAAAAACTAAACGGGTTGCCAAGAAACTTTTCCGGGTCGCCAAGAACGACCCACCGGAAACTGGGTTTCCCAGTTTCTGGCCGGCGTCCGGCCACCGGAAAACTTCTCCGACAACCTCCAAGTACCCCAAATCGTATGGTTCTAATCAGGAACTAATTGGGCTTCTTAAAAACATTTCTATTTCAACACAACAACTTGGAATCCGCCCGAAATCGACGGAAGAAAACGCAACAGCCGCCGCGACGGCGCGTTTTCCGACCTTCCTCGAACGTTGCCCGACGACTACACTGAATATACACCTCGACTCTAAATCCTCCGATCTATGCAATGGTACAAACGAAACCAAGAACAAGTCAGTCTATCTCAAACTCCGACAAAACTCAAGAACTCCGGCGAGCTTTAACTTTCCCGATTAGCTCGAAAACGAACTCCAAATTCAAATTAAAAATCACATACAGGCTCTACATCCCATAACAAACACAACCACACCATCAATTAGCAAGAACAATCAATCGAACGATTTCCCCCAAATTAACCCTAAAAATTCGAAATAAATAAATTAATTAAAAATAAGAAAATTTCAGAAATCATACCCACATGAATTTTGATGCTGGATTTGAATAGAGGATGATGAGAGATTCGATTTGGTTATAAGAACATCGAAATCGGATTCCGATAACGCCTTCAAAATTGAGTTTGATTCTCAAGAACACGAAGAACACGTTCAGGGGTTTTTAGCTTTTTAACTGTAATTAAACTTTAATATACGCAAAACAAAGTACGATTTGCCTTTTTATAATAAACGGAAAATAATACCCCAAACGACATTTTTGGATCGATACTGATCCGATGGATCGCTTTAAATACAATATAACAGAATATATGCTTTAAACCTTTAATAAAGCAGAATACACGTTTCACGAGACGATAAGCATCCATAAAGTACAGATTACTACAAGTATCGTTTAATTCAAAATATACGAACCAAAATACCTCCATTGCGAATATTTTTGAATACTTCCCACTTTAACGAATGAAATATTGGTACGAACGATATACCAATTTCCCGAATAATTTGGGAACGATCCAAATTTTCTTTTCAATAATTAAAATAAAATAAAATAGTATAACATCCTTTTCAAACTAATTTCAAATTCCCCACACATTTCACATAGCACCACAATATCACATATTCAATCATTTAACGAATAACTTAGCACGTTTAAACAGATAAATCATTTAATAACTCTTAATATGAAATTAAAATTTCATTTCACATCATATAATAACACGTAATTTTCCCGGATCTTACACAAAATCCCGGGGTCAGTGGATTTGGTCGCCACGCTAAAATCTCAATTTAAAATCAACCTGTTAAATATTAAACCCATAGAAATATAACATCTACGACCCCAACTCTACCAAGAATCTTTAAAGGTTATAGTGCTAGAAACAAGAATCCAAAATTTACTAAACTTTAACTTCCTTTTTACAACAATACTCTTTACATAAAATCTATAACACTGATATAACTTCGATGTGAAGTATACCAGGCAAAACTAAATTTATACAATATAGTATTTACTATAAATCAACTATATACAATACCCATACACTAGATCCAAATGCTCTGCATCAACTCATCTTCCCAACGTCGTCTTGAATCTTTCTGCTCCATAGTTATGCAATTAAATACTGGCAATCTACCTTTTCACTGGAGGGTTAAAAGGTAAAACAAGCAAGAGTGAGCAAAAGAAGCTCAGCAAAGTATATAGTACTGCACAAGATAAAATAATGATGCAATTATAGCAATACGTATAAAAATGAACTCAGCTGGCCAAGAAAATGGCAATATATGAGAGAATCAATTTAACTGGCAAAATGAACAATAATACTAATCGATATCAACTGTAAGTTAGAATTGGATTTTTTACGGTGACGCGATGAGTTATAGTGGATGATCAGTCACACTAAAACTCCGGACCCTACCCACGGTATGTCCAAATACTGAACTGGATCCAAGGCCACTTTGGCCTACATAATACTGATACTCTGACTGGCGTCTGCAGTCCTTAAAAACATTTAATTTTAATTAAAAACTTCCAATTCAAACTTAATACTGGGAGTTAGGTGTCGGAACAATCGACTACCTCGATAATTCAAACTATTACTTTCAACTGTCTGATTAACTTTATCAGTTGAATTAGGCTAAGACAAATGCATAAGAATTAGATTTCCCATAACAAGGAATCAAGGTAAAATCTGACAATATAAGGTGCTGCAAGGTATAAGTTAGGAAATGAAATAGAGTTCGTCAAATCAAGAACAATAGGTTATCTCAATCTCAGGATAATAAAAGAATCTGGTTATGAAACAGTAATTAAATTAAGAATTGAAAACAGGAACCTTAATACGATACTCTGAACAAAAGAGTACAAGTTAGTAAACTTGCCTTTGATCCTCAGCTATTACGTAAAGCCGAAGTACTATAATTCTCCTCCTCTTCTATCTTATGTCGTCACAATTCTCTATTCTGATAACTCTTGGTTCCGACGCATAAGCGATTGCTACGAGTCTGCACTACCGAGATCGTGCCCGCCCGACTATTCACTAGTTAAATATAAGATATACTTTAGCCTTCGTACTATACATCTACATAATATAAATGTTTATAAACTTAAGCGCATGTATATTCTACCGAAAATTGGGCATGACCTATTCATAAAGTGGACATTGCCCTGCTTTAAAACACCAAAACTTTCTAACTTAATCATTCACAATTTAATCCACAATTTATTTAATACTCACATAATCTGCCTTGACTTGCAGTAAACATATAAGAAAATAATCCTGCATTGACTTGCAATAAAGATATAAGAAAATAATCCTGCATTGACTTGCAGTAAACATATAGGAAAATAATTTTGCTTCAATTTGCAGAAAACATATAAGAACATAGTCATGTCCTGACTTGCAATAGCTCTATTTAGAAATAAGCAATCACGTTCACATTTATCACATAGCACGTCCATCATCTAATTCACATAATTTCATATACTTCAGATAACACATAGCACATGCTTGGACTGACAACTCCTATAATTATACAAATTACTAGCTGCACATTTAACACCTAAACACATTTCATTCAGGTACGCATTTAAACTAGCTTATCATATCATATACATTTACCAAATAATGTTCATTTAATAGTTCTGCCGGAAATTCGGCAGCATTTCCTCTATTTATATAATAATCCTCCTGTTTTAACTAATACCAACACCCAAGAATTAATTTACAACTAATCTCACTCATATAAGTTAACTGAATCAACCTAAATTCACAATTATAAATAACATACTCAACTCAGTATCTCATCTAAACACATTCACATCCAAAGATCAGCATAATACATTCACGACTCCACAACAAAATACATAAGTCACATAACACGTCATAAGTTGAAACTCTTTTTGGAAAATATTTGGTCTTTCTTTTATAAAGATTTGAATATAACAATATATGGATCGAAAAACAATCATTATATTTTAAATCTCATTATCACTCGATTAATTAAAATCAATCAAGTCAAACAGATAATGAATAAATAAATACTAAAATAATAAAATAGTTTGAAAATAATAATCAAATTTGATTTATAAATAATCAAAATAATAAACAATTAATAAAATTCACCAATTAACTCTTAACTTAATTGGTCAATTAAATTAATTTCATTATTATCTAAAATTGATTAAAAATAATCAATTTCAATTACTCTTTAACTCTAAGGGTTTTAAAACAAATAATAAAATAAATACTTAGATTTTACGAAATTTCGGCATGACCCGTTCGTAAACAGGACTAGCCAGAAATTTTGCATGTACTATGCTGCGTCCCCAATCATAGGACGGATCACATAGTACAGCACAACAATAACCTGTATATATATCACAGTAATTAAACAACATAAATATCTCAACCATCACTACAACAGATACCCTAACTGGGAATCAAACCAGAATACTAAATCAATAGCACAACTAATTTACAACTCACACTAAACTTTAAATACAAACAAATTTTTACATACATCAAATTAACAACTTACAAACAACGATTACTCGAAACATTAACACATTACGAATTTACAATTTGTAGTCCGACTCAGTATACTAAACGAATTACTAAAATAATTCAGCTACTAAGGATTAAATACTATTGAACATAACTAAAAATCATTAGCAATTTATAAGACAATCTGCATCACATTACTAATTAACACATTCCAAGAACCTGCACGACCAATAAAATCAATTAGTTATCAAAACAATATAAACACTGAAATCTATACATATACTAACCTAGTTATTCGAACTATTCATAAAATGGTTCGAAATTTTGCGCAATACATTTAATATCAAAATAATATTAACAATCGAATTTATACTAACCACACACACAATATTAACAAGGCAATGAGTTTATACTTAACAACTCAAAAGAACGAATTTGTATATAATTCTACAAAACAACTTATTATCAACATAATTTAAATAAACAAGTCGACCATATAACGAACACATAACTAAATAAATAACACAATTTAATTACACTGCACATCTTTTATTCTCGAAATCTGCACATATATACCATAACAATTTTTTAAACAGAAATTTGAACTAAGATTTAATTTTTAATAACGAACACGAATCACGACACCACTCAATCAACAAAACTATTTTATACTTAATTATTACAAAAACAATTATAACTACACATAATCAGAACACGAATTTGAAGTACATATAATTAACAAAAGAAAACAAGTTATTAACTGAAGTTTGATCTATACCCAAGAATCGAAATCGAAAAATAGAGGTGTGGTTGGCAGCAGCTGCGCGTAGAGACAGTAGAAACGGCGGCGGTGCTCGGAAAATCTGGACCGAAAGCCGGAAGGCGGCGGCCGGCCGGACTGACAGGGGTGGCGCGACATGCTTACCAGGAACAAAAGGGCGGCTGTGTCGTTACTTTACAACACCAGATCGAAAGTGTGGGTGTTGCGGAATGAAAGCGAACAGGGGGGGGGTTCTTCCATTTTTTGTTTTCGATCAAATCTGTGTGTGTCGAGTTTGAGGTGTGCGTGTGTTCTCTGTTTATAACTGCGTGTGTGGGTTAGTGTAATATAAATTTTGGAATAGATTATAACGGGTTAGGTAGAGAAGATAATGACAACAGCTCATTACTTTAATTAGCCCACTGCCTGAATTAACGGGACTAATACGATACTGGAATAAGTAAATTTTTAAACAAATAAACTCTAAAATAATTAATTCTAATCAAAGAAATAATTTATATACTAAAATTATTCTAAAAATATTTAAATGCACAAAATTCATAATTAAATGAATTTTAAATTAATTTACTTAAAACAAATATGTCGGACTCAAATTTACTAATAATTATCAAAATAAATTTTTAACACATAATACCACCTCACATATCCACATAATATTATTTAAACATTAAATCACACAATGCGGCAAATTTTTTAATTTACTCAAAATAAATAAATATTACTATTTTTATTACTCAATTAAAATAGGAAATTCGCACCTAATTTCCCGGATAAAATAACCAAGTTTCACAATTATTTTTTTAAATAAAATATACACATAATACCATTCCACCTTTTTGAGAAAAGCAATAAATCATTCAAATAATAATATTAATAAACCCTGAAAATTAGGGTTACTACAACAAATGTATATCAACCAGTGAAGTATTGTACAGTGCAATTGCTACATCACTCATTTCGTTGATGAGCTACCTGTCAACGGAAGCTGCAAAGCATACCATTCCGTTGACAGTTACAATATTGACTTAATACAAAATCTACTAAGTGTTTTATAATTATCATCAAGAACAACATATTCCTAACACAGAACCTAAGAAAGTTGAAGATGCTCTAGATGATCCAGATTGGGTGATTGCTATGCAAGAGGAACTCAATCAGTTTGAAAGGCAGAAAGTTTGGAAGCTGGTACCCAGGCCTAAGGGAAAATCTGTTATTGGAACAAGATGGGTATTCAGAAATAAGTTGGACGAAGAAGGCATTGTAACGAGAAACAAAGCCAGACTGGTTGCTAAAGGTTACTCTCAAGAAGAGGGTATAGATTATGATGAAACCTATGCACCAGTAGCGAGACTTGAGGCCATCAGAATGTTTCTGGCATTCGCAGCACATTCCAATTACAAGGTATATCAGATGGATGTGAAGAGTGCTTTTCTGAACGGGGAGTTAGAAGAAGAAGTGTATGTGGAACAACCTCCAGGTTTTGAGGATTCAAAACTAGCAGACTTTGTGTACTTTCTATTCAAAGCTCTCTATGGACTCAAACAAGCTCCAAGGACATGGTATGACACTCTCTCTGAATTCTTACTTGAAAATGATTTTACAAGAGGTGTTGTAGACAAGACTCTCTTTTACAAAAAGCACAAAAATGATTTGATATTGGTGCAAGTATATGTTGATGACATAATATTTGGTTCTACTAATGATGATCTATGCAAGAGATTTGCTAAGTTAATGCAGAGTCGTTATGAAATGAGCATGATGGGTGAATTGTCATTCTTTCTTGGACTGAAAGTATACCAAAGACAAGATGGTATATTCATTTGTCAGTCCAAGTACATCAAAGATCTTCTTAAGAAGTATCAAATGGAAGACTCATCTACAACAAAGACTCCTATGCCAACTGCCACTAAGCTTGATAAGGATAAAACTGGTAAGAAGGTTGACATCACAGGCTATAGAGGTGTTATTCCCAAATGACCTAACAGAATTGTAGAAGGGGGGGGTTGAATACAATTCTTGATATTTTCTTAAACTTAAAACAATGATAAAATAAAACTGAACTGAATAAACAAAAACACAAGATATCAATAATTCAGTTGGATTGTTTGATGATCCAACTGAAGTGTTTTTATTGCGGAAATAATCTGTGATACAAAAGTACACAGCTGCTCAGTTACAGAGTTGTAGAGAAGAATGCTCTCAAAGATAGCTAATACAAACTATTTGTTTTTCTTCTCTTACTTTCTTTCTAACTGCTACACTTGGTTATATATTCCCAAGTTTACAATACTATTTTTGGCTACTCTAAAGTACACTAAAGATAACCGCCAATAGTTTGCTTTTCATCCCTTTGTCCAGTGGTCCTTGGAGATCCTTGCTTTTGTCTTCATGCTTATTATGATCACTCCCAAGAGCCCAATTGGAAACTGGGATGTTTCCTTATTCTCCATGTCCATTTTAATGGTTTCCAATGCAAAGTACACTTCCACATCACCTTTAGATCTGTTCAGTAAACTGTCACTATCACTTTGTCAACTATTCAGAAAAGCAATAATGATTCGTTGATAGCAGGGAGATGTGTTTCGTTGATAGCTTTATTCTCCATTTCATTGATGAGTAAACTTCATTTCGTTGATGAGTAAACTTCATTCCGTTGATGGTGTATCCTTGTTCCGTTGATAGAGTAATCTTCATACCGTTGACATGTCTTCACTTAGGCAAAATTACAAGGCATGATATACTTACAATTAACCAACCTATTTTGCCTATCTAGTACTTAGTCAACATGACTTAGGAAACCTATCTAATACATACATCAAATGCATATCAAACTGTGAAGTATTGTACAGTGCAATTGCTACAACACTCATTCCGTTGATGAGCTTCCTGTCAACGAAACACTGCAAAGCATGCCATTTCGTTGACAGTTACAAAATAACTTAATACAAAATCTACTAAGTGTTTTTACAATTATCATCAAGAATCAACATATTCCTAACAATCTCCCCCAATTTATGACTGATAGAATAACAGCCATAAATCAAGAGCCTTGATGATAACAAAAACACTCAGACATATTACCCATGATTAAAAGTAAAAATTGCATTTAGCTTCATAAAGTTTTAGACATAAACAAGACTTACAAGACTAATGCCCAAATGTGCTCCTCTAGACTGAGCAAATGATTCATCTTGGTCTTCTTTGAGGCATAGTCTTCTTCCCTCTCCTAGAGTTGTTCTCCTCAATCTGGACCTGTAGCCTTCTGTAAAAGATCTTCTCTTCTTCATCTTGATCACCAAGCTTGGATTGCATGAACCTTAGAGTTTGATTAGATGCCTTATCCAGCTGGTCTTCCATCCTGAAGAACCTTCTGCAGTTGTCCTTGTCCTTAAATTCCATCATCCAGTAAGGTTGAAGATGGATCTTCTTTCCTGTTGAGGGCACTCTTAGCATCCTGGGAAGAGCCTCAGGCTTGTTCCAGCTAGCCTTTATTTGACATATCTTGGAGACCACCTCAGACTTGGCTGTTTTGGTGAAGCCAAAGTCTTTCTTCAAGCATCTAAACACTGTGAGTAGTGTTTGGTAGTCTTCTCCTAAAATTCTGTAGAGAGGCCATATTTGTTCTCTACCACCCTTGTATGTGAAAACCAATCTTTCAGGTAACTTTTGAGAAGCTGCAATGCCCCTTACTTCCACCAGGTTGTCTAAATCAAGATGTAAGCTGGATTCTTCCCTGATGTCAGCAATGTACATGCAGTCCTCTGGATTTGTAGGGGGTTTCTGAGATTGTGGCTTCCTCACAAATACTGGCTTTGCCTTGACAGCCCTTTTCTTTGTCTTCATTGGTTGATCCTTTTCAAATAGGAACTTTGGAAAATAGGCTTCATCAAATTCAATAGGCTCCTCCTTTGGCATGATTGGTTGATCATGAAAGTTGACAGGGTGTGCAGGGTCACAGGCCAACTTTCCTCCAATAGGTAGGTCAATAGGAATTTGATGTGCACTTGTTGTGGAAGGGGCTTGAGCAGTGTCCAGAGAGTCCTCTTTTTCAAAGTTCAGATTCCTCTTAGCTCTAGCCTTTGGTTGCCTTACACTTTTCCTTGCTGGTTCAGCTTCATTAGCTCCATCCTTGGCTTTTTCTTCCTGAAAGGTCTCTTCATCTTCAAGTGCTTGAGCAACTGCCAATGCTTGCATTGCTGTCCTTTCAGATTCTTCAGCCTTGGCCTTTGCAAAATTTGGGTGACCAACCCAAATGCAGATTTCCTTGTTGTCCCTGTAGATGATGGCCCTTTGATTCCTTATGCTTGGATGATTGCTTTCCTTGCTCTCAATGATCAGCTTCCCTAGGACTTTGAACTCATCTGGCTTTGGAGCAGGATAAAATATCCTTTCAATGTTCTTGCCTTTGGGTTTGGCAGGTGATATTGGAGACATCCCTCTTGCATCCACATTCTTAAAGCATGAAGATTGACCCTTCTCATTTCTTGAATCTTGAAAGATTCCATGCTGAAGGGGCTCTATAGCATAAGAGCTCTTGAACTGTGGCTCCATTTGTACAATCACCATTGCATTTGTTGATGGCTGATCTGTCTTTGAAGATTCAGTAATGTTCTTGAACCTTGCTTCTATGTTGGACCAGTGATCTTTGATTTGTTCTGCAAGTTTCATCCTTATAGAAGCTTCCTGGATCAGGTCAATACTATCCTTCTTCTTCTTCCCAAACTCCCCCATTGCTAGTGGCTCCTGTGGCAGTGAAATGGCTGGGACCAACACCTTTGTGATTTGAATGTTTAGCTCCTTAGATTTCTCCCCCTTTTTGTTAGCATCAAGAGAGATGACTGGGAGTCCTTGAGCTGCCACTAGCTGAGTGAGTAGCTGAGTTTGCTTCTCCTGTTCCTTCTGCATTTGAGAAAGTGTAGCTTCCACCTTGTCCACTCTTGTAGAGAGAGTTTTCAAGGATGTAGCCACCTCAGGTTCCTTAGAGAAAAACCTGGTCATCTTGGACACAGTGAGAAGAGGGAGCTTTTCATCGATCATCCTGTAGTTAGCATCCCTGAGATTGCTAATGGAGTCCTTGATTTATGTAGCCTCAATCCTTGTCTGCATCATTTGTAGCCTTTGAATTTCCAGAGAATCCATGATGGCCTTGTAGAATTTCTTGTCCCTTGCATTTGCAGACTCATGAGCTAGATAGGCCTCATTGTACTGCCTTGAGATAGCAGCATCTAGAGTGACTCTTCCATGCATACCCTGAGAAAGCCAGCCTGGTGTAGGAGGCACCACAGAAGGCCCAGTCTGTGAAGTGGTGGCCACCTGTAGATTATCACCATAGCTGTCCTCATCATCAGAAAACTCAAAGTCTCCACTTGCTGCAGCTCCTGGAGGTAGATTGGTCAAGGCATCCTTTGCTCTTTGCATTGATGCAGTAGTATGAATTAAGTTGAGTGACCTTTCTGCCTCCACATTGCCCTGTTGAGCCATAACTTGATAGGCTGACACAGGATGAGTAAAGGTCTCAGGATCCAGGGAAATACTATCCAGAGTTTGTTGATAAAGCTCTTGGAAAGTAAGTTCCCTTTCTCCCTCACTGACCTCCATTAACTCATTAGCAATGGCTGCTTCCACCCTTATTGCTCCTGTAGTCCCTTCTCTCTCTCCACTCTTTGCTTGCATCATGGGCTCCCCATGGCTCACACCTCTCACACCCTCACCTTCACCTACTAAGGTGGTACTCTCAAACTCTCCTTTTGCCTGGCTGGAAGAAATAGCCAGCCTCTCACTCTCATTCTCTCCTTTTGCCTGGCTGCAAGCCAGCCTCTCAATTTCACTCCCTCTCAAACCTAAAAGTGTCTCAACTACCACCAGGTCATCTACACTAGTTGTGGAAACAACTGGATTTTCAATAAGGGGTGTAGATTGACCTATCAACGGAATGGTAGTTTGAACTGTCAACGGTATGGATACCGTTGATGGAGAAACACTTGTCAACGAAAGAAGCTGTTTCGTTGATGAAGTCAATAAAGCACTTTGAGAAAGTGAAATTACAGTAGAATCTGTGGTGATTGATTTTAGAGATTGGTCCACAGATCCTCGTGCAACTTCAGAAAAAATTGGTTGATGGCCCAACAAATCACTTAACAAGTGATGGCCACCAGCTTCAGAGTGGGGCTTCTCCAAGATTAGAGTTGGAGAATCAGGAAAAGATGTATGGATCATGTCCACATCTAAAGATTGAGTTGGTGAATTGGATGGAGATAAATCAAGATTAATGTTTAGAGAGTGGGACTGTAACACCAGAGAAATAATAGGGGTTACATCAAACTGAATTTGAGAAACTGGAAGTGTTGCTTCCAGTGTGTGTGCACCCTGTGAACCCTTGGTCTTTTGCTTCACTCTCCTTTGGTATTGGGAAAATGTAGACTTTGGGCTTGAAGTGTCCCTTACCCTTTTGGACTGTGCTCTAGGTGGAGAGCTTGTTTCAATAATCACATCCTTTTGGGAGGATGCAATTAGACTTGTGTTTAAATCCATTTTACTCATTGTGCCTTGTTGGGAAGACACAATGGGGCTAGGCTGGGAAACACTTACCTCACCTTCCTTATTCTTGGGGTTTCTTTGATTTTCACCCCTCCCCTCACCTCTCACAACTCCAGACTCACTCCCCTTAGGTTGTGTGGTAGTTTTTACAACAGGTGCCTTTTGAGAAGCACCTGAGGTTGGCTTGGAGGATTTCTTTGATTTTGATTTAGTTGCTGGGGCAGGAGCCTGTTGGGTCACAGCTACAGACTCCATAGCAACAAGGTTGGAGGAGACAATAGAAGTAACAGCTATACTAATAGGGATAGTAGTAGTTACCTCAATGATTGGCAGATACACCACTGGAACATCACCATTGTAGTTCAGCCTCAGTATGTCTGTCAATACTCTCTTTTCTTGTACAAAGCACTCAAACCTGGCATTAGGGTTAGAGATAACTAATGGTGCTGGACTAACATGATTAGCCAACATCATCAGAAACCTTGCATAATAGATATTTTTCTTCCTATTTGCCCTATCACCCAACTTAGCACCAATTTCATAAATAAGTTGGGTGCTAAAGTTGTAATATCTATCATTTAGAAGCATGGTTAGGAGAATTAACATAGAATTAGTTAATGCATCAAAATTACTAATCTTTCCAGAAAAGACTTTAATGAATGCATCAGCTAAATAACTGTATTCCCTAACCAAACCTCTCCTAATTATTCTACCCAGATTATCAGTAGGCAAAGAGTAGTTTATAGAATTTAGCATGGTAGTTATTTCAGTGTTAGTAGGCAAAGCATCACAGTTATTATCAGGAATATGTAAACATGCTTGCAAAACATCAGAATTAACTATGTACTCATTACCTTGAAGAGTGAATTGCAGTGTGCCGTTTGTTCCACTATACTCACATGAGGTCCAAATCTCCTCGATTACTTCATTGTAGAGTGGTGTAGAGGGAAACATCGCATAGCTCAACTTACAGTTCCTCATGAAATCCATCATTTTGAAAAAGATGCTGTTCGGACTCTCCTTAACGACAAATGGAATGGAATTGTTCTTCTCATAGATGAACCCACCAGCAGACATAAGCTTGACTATGGGTGCCATTGTTGAGTGAGGAAAAGCTTCGAGCTGTATTGCTTGTTAGAGAGAAGAAGCTAGAAAAACTTTTGGAATTTTTGAGAACAGGTAGAAATGAAATAAAGAAATTAAAATTTCTTAAATACTTCCCCAAAAGTTCTCAGAAATTAAGTCCAATAATTAATCTAAATTACCTGATTGGCTTAAAAAGTAACCGTTAGAATTAAATATTACCACGATTTATGCTTACAGGGGTGTATGTATAGATCGTGATAAAGAACGTGAAATTTCAACGGCTCAGATTAAAAAGCGCTACATCAACGAATCAGGATTGGGCGGTTAAAGTCCAGTCTTATTTCGTTGATAAAGCTGCGTTTCGTTGATATAAAAGAGCTATCAACGAAACACCCAGAAAAATGCTAAGACTGTCAACGAAATGGTGCGTTTCGTTGACATAGTAATTTTGACTTAGACAAAATTTCACCTTTTCCTGAGAAAATCAATTCACAGAAAAATTATGGCAAGTTCCTGGCTGCATTATGACTTGCAAATATCTCAAAAATAATTAAGAGAAATTTAGCATACCTAGCTCACTTACTAATCTTGAGAATGTTGATTCATCAAGTGGCTTGGTAAAGATGTCTGCAAGTTGTTGTTCACTTGGAACAAAATGTAACTCCACAGTACCATTCATAACATGTTCTCTAATGAAATGGTACTTGATGTCAATGTGCTTGGTTCTTGAATGCTGCACTGGATTCTCAGTAATGGCAATGGCACTAGTGTTGTCACAGAAAATAGGAATTTTCTCAACTCTTAATCCATAATCAAGTAATTGATTTTTCATCCATAAAATCTGTGCACAACAACTTCCAGCTGCAATATACTCAGCCTCAGCTGTGGAGGTGGAAACTGAGTTTTGTTTCTTGATGAACCATGACACGAGCTTGTTTCCTAAGAATTGACAGGTGCCTGTTGTGCTTTTCCTGTCAATTTTACATCCTGCATAATCTGCATCTGAATAACCAATTAGTTCAAAACCAGATTCTCTAGGATACCAAATGCCAAGGTTTGGTGTTCCCTTGAGATATCTGAAAATCCTTTTAATAGCAACTAAATGGGATTCTCTAGGATCAGCCTGAAATCTAGCACATAGACATGTAGCAAACATAATATCAGGTCTACTAGCTGTTAAATACAAAAGTGAGCCTACCATGCCTCTGTAACTTGAAATGTCCACAGATTTTTCCTTAGTATTCAATTCAAGTTTGGTGGCAGTGGGCATGGGAGTTTTGGGAGTTTTACCACATTGTTGTTTCCTCCTTTAGAAACAACACAGGCTTCTTTAGAAAAAGTAACTAAAAATCCTTTGTCACAAAGTTGACTGATACTAAGCAAATTGTGCTTGAGACCATCCACCAATGCAACCTCATCTATGATGACATTCTCTTTTGAAATCAAGCCATATCCCTTTGTGTAGCCTTTGCTGTCATCTCCAAAAGCAATACAAGGGCCAGCTCTTTCCTGAAACTCTGTGAGCAGGGTAGAATCACCAGTCATGTGTCTTGAACAACCACTATCCAAGTACCAAAGATTCTTTTTGTCTCCCTGCACACAATAGAACCAAATCAAGTCGATTTTGGTACCCAAGTTTCCTTGGGTCCTGTTTTGTTAGCCTTTGCTTTTCTTTTTACATCATTTTTCACCTTGGGCTCAGATTGATTTAAATCAACTTTTACTCTTGGTGTTGATTTCTGATTGTTGCTCACATTTTCATTTACAGCATGCATATTTGAAGGAACACACATATTATTCATATTCCATGGCATTTGTGGCATACTAAACATATTCATGTATGGATTAGGCACAAATGATATGTTAGCATATGGATTCTGAAATTGTGCACATGGAGCAAACATGTTAGGCATAACAGGCATTGTAGGCATAAGATTATTCATTGCAGGCTTGGGAATTTTCACATTAGCAGTTTTCTTAACAGATTTGCAGTTAGTAGATAGATGACTAACACTTCCACAATTGACACAAGTCTTTCTAGGAGCATATTTATCAGGTGTGTAATTGTTGTGTTTGTTAATTCCTACTTTGCCATTCCTGTTATTCCTTTTATTTCCCTTAGCCTCAATTTGAACATTCTCTATTTTATCTTTCAATTGCTTGTTGGACAAGTGACCTACATTAGCTCTCTCAACAGGCTTCTCAACTTTCTTTGATTTACTAGACTCACCTTGAACAAAGTTCTTGGTGACAGGACCATACTTATTATTAAGTCTAGTGAGTTCATCTTTTCTTTTCTCTGTCAACGAAACACCCTGATCGGTTGATGGTTCATGTGTCAACGGAACATCGCATTCCGTTGACATATCAACCTTCAACAAATGATCATTGTTGTTTGTTGACTCTGTTTCTGAATCTAAGGCTTCACAAGCATACCCTAGTTTCTCTTTGTTCTTTTTCCATGATTGTTCACAGAAAGATTCCATACCTTGAACATTAATGATATTGGTAGCAACATTCCTGGCATCTTTCCATTTAGCAATCACACTCTGTTCTATTTCTAGTTGTGTCTTAAGAATTTCTTCCCTTTGTAACACGTTCTCAAGTTCCTTCTTAGCATCCCTACTAACACATCTCATTTTCTCAAATTCAATGAGCTGTGCTTCTAACATTGCATTCCTATCACTTAAGAGCAAATTAGTCTCTTTAATTCTTGAATTCTCTTTGGTAAGTGATTTAAGAGTAACACGCAAATTATATAATACAGTAGACATTTCATTTACTGCACTATCGCATTCCTCTTTAGAAAGCTCAGAAAGATTAGTAATTGTTACCTGGTTGCTTGAGGAACTTGCTTCCTGCTCATGATTGTCAGCCATAAGAGCCAAGTTGACATACTCAACATCATCATCAGAATCTTCACCATTACCAGCCCAATCATACTCCTGAGACATGAAAGCCTTTTCCTTTTGCTTGAGAAGTTCAAAGTATTTCTTTTTATAATCAACAGGCTCAAATTTCCTGTTGCTCTTCTCAATCTTGGGCTTTCTGCAGTCTCCAGCAAAGTGACCAAGCATTCCACAATTGAAACATTTAGATTTAGACTTTTCAATCCAGTTTGTTTTGCTAGGTTGAAAGTCTCTTCTTGGTGGCCTTGCTTCTGAGTTTCTTTTGAACTTGAACTTAGAGAATTTTCTTGACAGAAAAGCAATGTGTTCATCAATCTCATCTAAGTCATCCAAGTTGGCTGGTTCTGATTCTTCTTCTTCTGTCATCTTGTCTTTACCCTTGCTAACATCACTCCTACAACTAGATCGACTAGTTGTGGCCTTTGCAGCTTCTTCAGTGTCATCTTCCAGTTGGTTCACAGATGCAATCAATGCAATGGATCCACCCTTCTTCTGTACCTTTTCAATTTCCTCATCTTGCTCCATTTCCAGCTCATAAGTCTTCAATGTTCCATACAGCCTTTCAAGAGTGTAATCTTTGTACTCTTGAGTGTTTCTTAGAGAAACAGTCATAGGCTTCCATTCTTTTGGAAGAGCTCTTAGAAATTTAAGGTTTGAGTCCTTAGTTTGGTAGATTCTCCCATACAACTTTAATCCATTCAGAAGCTTTTGAAACGTACTAAACGTGTCATTTAGGGTTTCACCAGCTTTAAAGTGAAAGTGCTCATATTGTTGTATAAGGAGTTGCATTTTGTTCTCCCTTACTTGCTCAGTTCCTTCACATAGTGTTCTGACAGTGTCCCATACTTCTTTGGAGGTTGTACAGTTTATGACATTATCAAACATCTCTTGCTCCAAACCATTAAACAGAATGTTCATGGTTCTCTTATCTTTATGGATTTCTGCAAGATCTTCAATAGTCCATTCTGAGACAAGTTTTGGAATTTCTACGTCAGGAGCATCATCTGGCACTCCAATTCTAGATGCAAACTTCATGGGAACGTGTGGACCTTTCTCAATGCAGTCTACATATCTCTCATCCATAGACATGAGATGTAAATGCATCTTTACTTTCCAGTGAAAGTAATTGTCCTTATCAAGAACTGGTATCTTCACACCTGCATCCTTCTTCACCATGGTTTCTGTTTTGGTCTTGATCTTTAAACTTCTTGTATGTTAGAAGCTCGCTCCGATACCAATTGTTATTCCCAAATGACCTAACAGAATTGTAGAAGGGGGGGGGGGTTGAATACAATTCTTGATATTTTCTTAAACTTAAAACAATGATAAAATAAAACTGAACTGAATAAACAAAAACACAAGATATCAATAATTCAGTTGGATTGTTTGATGATCCAACTGAAGTGTTTTTATTGCGGAAATAATCTGTGATACAAAAGTACACAGCTGCTCAGTTACAGAGTTGTAGAGAAGAATGCTCTCAAAGATAGCTAATACAAACTATTTGTTTTTCTTCTCTTACTTTCTTTCTAACTGCTACACTTTGTTATATATTCCCAAGTTTACAATACTATTTTTGGCTACTCTAAAGTACACTAAAGATAACCGCCAATAGTTTGCTTTTCATCCCTTTGTCCAGTGGTCCTTGGAGATCCTTGCTTTTGTCTTCATGCTTATTATGATCACTCCCAAGAGCCCAATTGGAAACTGGGATGTTTCCTTATTCCCCATGTCCATTTTAATGGTTTCCAATGCAAAGTACACTTCCACATCACCTTTAGATCTGTTCAGTAAACTGTCACTATCACTTTGTCAACTATTCAGAAAAGCAATAATGATTCGTTGATAGCAGGGAGATGTGTTTCGTTGATAGCTTTATTCTCCATTTCGTTGATGAGTAAACTTCATTTCGTTGATGAGTAAACTTCATTCCGTTGATGGTGTATCCTTGTTCCGTTGATAGAGTAATCTTCATACCGTTGACATGTCTTCACTTAGGCAAAATTACAAGGCATGATATGTTGGGTTTCATTGTAAAAACGCAGCGAAAAACAGACGTAAAATAATAAAATTTACGAAACCCTAACGCAGGATCCATGTATAAGTTGTGACTGATTATGGAGAAACGAAATCATACCAGTTAAGAGCTTTCCGAATTCTGTAAGATGGAGGTCCTAGATTGCAATCACCACACAAACCTTGCTTCAAGATCCGTGTCTCTAAATCGTCCACAGAACATCCGATCGTCCAACGATCCAAGGAGCAGGTACTAGCCAAATAAAACTGCCTTCTCTCTCTATCTAGCCTCTCTTGAAAACGGATTTTCTGAACTAAACCCTAAAACTATACATCATTATGTATATATAGGGTAGAGAGATTGGGCCTAACCCTAATCAGCTTGGGCTTCAACTAAACCAAACTGATTTGGGTTATTAATGAATTAAATTCGAAATATCATTTAATTAACCAAGTCCAACTTAATTAATTAATTAACCAATTTCGAATTTATAATTATTTAATTTAAATCTGATATTTAAATTAAAACTCCTTTTAAAACGTTCTTATTGTGTAACCCTTTAGGTTATTATTACGTTGGCAATAATTTCAATATCCAATAACAAAATATAAACAATGAGCGGCATCTAGTAATACATCATTGCTACCCAAGTAATAATAATAATTGGTGATCCAATTAAACCTTTCGTGATTAATGTTTCCGTGTAATATAATCCCTTTAACCAAATATTATAGATTAAACTCGAGGCATGTATTTAGTCATCCTCTTCAATGCTTAATCCGGGTTTCCTTGATCAATGAGTAAACTATTAAAACAAATCAATATTTGAGCATGGCCATGCATTTTCATAGTCTTACTCAATCAAGAGGCCAATAATATCTCCCCTAATAATAGGAGGGTTAAATCCTTTATCTATCATTTATATTTCTCATACGACTCACAATATACTCGATGTCCACTTTTATCATTACCCGGTTAAAGGTAACTTTTAATGTAGTCAAAGTATATTAATCCTCGTACAGAAATATAATGATCTCAAGTCAAAGGATCATTACACCATTATCACTGTGAGTCTTTCTTATGACTTTATTAACATGAAGAATCTCACGGTGGGTCTGTCCAGTACCATGTACTCCTACATGTACCTATGCATTGACTTTAGTATCTCCATACTTATAACCAATGAGATGTGGTTATCTGTCAATCAACATACTAGTCTATTTATGTATTATTATTGTCCTATATATAATAATACTCGACTAGGGACCTTTAAGAATAAGATATATTATATAATCTCAAGTTCAAGTTGTATACTTAAACTATATAATGTGTATCATAATTCTAAGGACATTTATTATGCTAATAAATATATCGCAGTCATTAAAGTCATAATAAATACATTTACTTAATAATCAAATGACATAAGGTTTATCAAAATAAACAATGTATTGCCTCTAGGGCACCTACACTAACATGATATACTTACAATTAACCAACCTATTTTGCCTATCTAGTACTTAGTCAACATGACTTAGGAAACCTATCTAATACATACATCAAATGCATATCAAACTGTGAAGTATTGTACAGTGCAATTGCTACAACACTCATTCCGTTGATGAGCTTCCTGTCAACGAAACACTGCAAAGCATGCCATTTCGTTGACAGTTACAAAATAACTTAATACAAAATCTACTAAGTGTTTTTACAATTATCATCAAGAATCAACATATTCCTAACAAGAGGTATGATAGGCTCATTACTTTATCTCACTGCAAGTAGACCAGATATAATGTTTGCAACATGCTTGTGTGCTAGGTTTCAGTCTGATCCTAAATAATCTCATCTAATAGCTGTTAAGCGAATATTTAGATATCTTAAGGGAACCCCAAATCTTGGAATTTGGTACCCTAAAGATACAGGATTTGATCTTATTGGATACACGGACTCTGATTTTGCAGGTTGTAAGATTGATCGGAAGAGTACTTCAGGAAGCTGCCAGTTTCTTGGAAGAAGGTTAGTTTCCTGGTATAGCAAGAAGCAGCATTCAGTGTCCACATCAACAGCTGAGGCTGAATACATTTCTGCTGGTAGTTGCTGTGCTCAGATCTTGTGGATGAGAAACCAACTCCGTGACTATGGGCTTTTGTTGACAAAGATTCCAATATTTTGCGACAACACAAGTGCCATAGCAATCTCTAACAACCCAGTGCAACACTCGAGGACGAAGCACATCGACATCAGGTATCATTTTATCTGAGATCATGTCATGAATGGAACTGTGGAGTTACATTTTGTACCCACAGAGGAACAAATTGAAGACATGTTTACTAAACCGCTTGATGAATCCACTTTTTCAAAGCCCGTTGGTGAACTTGGGATGTTAAATCTTTCTAATTGATTTTGATTAGAAGTCAGTAACTGCAGATAGTCCTAGTGAATACATGAGTTTAAGATTTTCTATATCCTTAGGACTCGTGAATTTATTTTCTGGAGCAATTCTCGTAGTTAGGATTATTGTACTAATTTTATGTCATAATTATGGATGATATATCTTCTGGCATTTAATTGGTTATTAATTCTAAAAATTATTTAGGTGCTAATATTTGTTCTAAATATTTAAGCATCTATTTAATTTAAATTAGTTTACTTTGTTTTTAACATTGTAGATTAATGCAGCATAATTTATTGGATTTTAATTGGTTAATATCATTTGATGGTATTTAGTCGATTTTATTCTAAGAAAATTGTGAATTTTCTGTTAACAATTGATTTTGGTAAATTTTAAAAGATTTATTCAAAATAAAACTTGACAGGAAATACAAAAGTCTGAATTTTAAAATAGAACAGGTTTTGAAATTTAGACAGAAGCAAAAAATATCGAATTTAGAAAATTCGATAGTTTTTCTAAGTACTAGAAGAAATCTATCGAAATTAATTTTCGATGGTTTTTGGTATAAGAAAAGAAAACTATCAAATACAATTATCGATAGATTTTGAAAATGATTTGAAAAAGCATCGAATTGAATTTCTATCACTCAATATCTAAATTCTCGATGGTTTTTGAAATAAATAGAGAAAACTATCGAAGAGAATTAATTTTTCCATTATTTTAATTCTCGATAGTTTTTCTTTTAACAAAGGATCCCTCGATAGTTTTTCAGGTTTTAAAAAGAAACAAGTTCGATAGTTTTCAGAAAAACCTTTTAAATTCTGATTTTCAAAATCTTCGATAGTTTTTCAAAAACTATCGAAGTAAAGTTGACAGTTTTACCCCCAACTAAAAACCATCGAACATACTATTAAAAAAACATCGAACACTGCAAAGACAATATTGCCCCTGTCAATTCAAAAAGTATATAACAACCCCTTACGTTTTTTTTTGTTCTTATTCTCATATCTAAGGGCTTTTGTTTATACTTACAAGAATACATATAACCAAGAACATCACTGTCGATAGAATTCTTCATTTTTAACCGATCAAAACTTGGAAAAGTTACAGTTCTATCAGTGTTAATTGATTTTGTAATAACCCCAAATTTTGGACTTAGTTAAAATTTTTTTTTTTTTTTTATTTGATGAATAGTAAAATCCTGATGAATAGTAATTTTTGTCATTTAGAAAATTTTCAGACCACCCTATGTACGAGTCGGGATAATGAACTTTCGAAGTCGTACTAGTGATCTACTATGAAAATGAAGGAATGCAAAAGCTGTCAGAATCAGAAAAAGAGCATTTTCTGTTTTCTCTGAAATTTCACCTATTACTGATGGATTAATCATTATTTAAATATATTGGAGGATTTTAAATTATCAATTCCATGGATATGGATTTAGTAAAGGCATCAAGACACAAGAACGTGTATGGTAAACTACTTCGATAGAACACTTAAGAAATCCTTGCGAGCATTCAACGGGATTGAAGTGGTAACAGAACAAGGCGACACAAATGAGAGTATATAAATCCCATTTATATTCCAAGATTCAAGCTCGAACCATTTTAATTAAGTATTCGATTGTTAGGACGAATAGTGAATAGTTACTATTCACTGCGAGAATCACGTAGAGTTTTATTCGCTCTTTTTAGGAAATATTTTCGAATCGTTTCAAGAGAAACAAAAACAAGGATGGATAGTAACAATGATGAATAGTACTCCAAGGTGAATAGTAAAATTTTATAGTCTCCGATTGATCCTATATTTCAGCGGAAGTTCAGGAATAATAAACGGTTACTAATCGCGTAGTCAGAAATCGCAAACGAAAACGAGAATCGAAAATCCGCTTGAAGGAGTAAATTTGGACGTATTATAACTTAGGAATTAAAGAAGAATATATGTATTAAGAAGGTGTGTGGAAGAAGCTTGTAAACTTAACCAAAGATGAGGGGTTGGATTGTATTTTGGTAAAGTAAGATAGATACACTACGCCATAAATGGCCTTTTGCAACCACAAAACTACGTTGCTATAGGCCCAGTTTCGCGTTGCAATAGCCCCAAAAAGGGCTATGGTAACATCAGAGTCGTGTTAGGTTCTCAGCAGTTGCTATAGGGGTCTATAGTAACATACTGAGGGCCCCTAAGGTTACATAGCAAACTGTGTTACTAAAGATATCTACAGCAACACAATAAACATTCTACAGCAACATACTTTCTGTGTTACCAAAGATATTAAAATTTTGCAAAAAAGTGGGTCCCACATGTGAGGCTCACGTGTTATATTATCAATTGCAACACACAATTATACCTATAGTAACACCCTAAGTATAATAAAATAAAAATATGTTGTTTAAATATTATATTTCCCACTAAATAAACCAACAACCAAACCAAGTACTAATTTCATTCACCAATAAGATAACCAATCCAATAACAAACCAACCACATCAGCCAATAATACCCACCAACACTAGAGAACATAAATTAAAATGTACAAGTACTACAAGAAAATTACATGTTCATTTTGAACAACCACATTGCAAACTCATAAGCGGGATAGAAAAACCTATACTAGGTCATAAAAAGGCACTGTCTAAACCACTAAATGTCTAAGAGCCAAGTCCGCCACTCATTTGTCAGAGGTTCCTTCTTTGCCTCCAACATTTTCATTTGTGCTTGAGTATGCATCTACAACATATAAGTAATTCTTCCGGATGACTCTAAATTTCCATGTTTACTTTCCTGGAAGCATCCAAAAAGTAATACTAACTACAACTTATTCTTCTACTTTTAATTAAAAATACTTCTAAATTAATCTAATCAACCAAATAATGAAAAATGTCACATGGGCCTCAGACTCCTCTAATGCCATTACAATCTTACAAACACATACTGAACACAATGGCTAATCATTTCGATACCTGGTATTAAGGCAGTCCAGACAGAATATATGTATATATATATATATATATATATATATATACACACACACACACACACATACTACACGCATAATTTAGTAAGCTTACTAAATTTAAACAGCACAAAGCTAAAAACCAATGGCTTGAGAAAAAAATCTGACTTAGCAATTTAAGTGTTGAATTTATGCTTTTCTAGGGGTCTAGAGACTTCCATTATATCCTACTACGAACTACATGATGTTGTACATAAGTACCACGCAACTAACATCAGATCTAATAATAGGCTATTTCAGATCTACTGAACACATTCTTGCAGGAATAAAAGTGTAACAAACATAACCACAAGTACAATCATATTACCACTTTCCAATAATTATTACTGCAAAGTAAAATAATAAGCAGCTTACCAAAAATTCTGTTCTTCTCTTTATCCCATGTTATGCCATTCAAAACATCAATATTCTGAAACACAGAAAGGAGCAAAACATTAGTTTAAAAAGAGGGATAAGAGGTTCCTTTTCTATTAAATCAATTATGTTCTCCTTCATCTATTCTTGTGAGGTCTTAAAGTGTTTGAGTAACATGTTATAAAGCAAAAAACTCCTTACATTTGTCTCAGAAGCCAGTAATCCTTCTCTGTCGAAGAGTAAAGAAATTAGTAGTTTAAAGTTTGAGGCGAAATTTCTCAATAAAATTAGATAAATATACATTTTTTATAAGGATTATGAAACACAAACCTTAAACTTTGAAGTAGAATCCAACGACGGACAACACCATCTTTTGGTGAAATCCTAGCAATGCAATCAGTCTGCTTCATGAAAAGTCGAGAAAACAAGTTTTAAGGCATTCAAACAACAATATCATCAGGTGAAAAAATTATCCGTGAAAATGCAACTAACATAATCTTGAATGACACAAATTTATCTTTGTAAGCATAAAATAATTATAAAAATAAACTTAACAGCTGATTTTCAAAGAATTACAAACAAACAGGCATCTACCGACTACGTTGAATTATACACAGGGAAACCATCAATTTAAAGCAGCAAAGATCAAGAAGACTACCTAAAAACTGGGCAAGTACAGTTGAAGTATATCTATTACCTACAGTTGAACTCTAAGTTCTCTCTTTTTCTTATTTGTTCTGTTTACATATACTGTTCTTGTTCAGGTCTTTTAGGCCCTGCAAGCCCTTTCTATTTATCAACTTATAGACTCCATCCATAAACTTGCAAGAAAGCACATATGTGCTTAGTATTCATTCTTCACAAATCAAAACTTGTGACTATTTAGATGGTTTACTCTTCATGACAATGTACAAAGTATAAACTAAGTAGAAATCAAATTAGTGGCAAACATGGCCCTTGCCTGAATCAATGAGTGAGAATCAAGAGGCTACTTTACAAGACTTTTATTCGACTAATTCAGGTTTAACTAGTATACTATTGATCTCGTTATACTTTGAAGTAGAACTCTATTACTAACTTCATGGTTAGGAAATAGGAACTGAATCTTATAGTGTATGAAACCACTGAACATGCTGTTTCTGGGAAATTGTGGGAATATACTGACAATTGCAACTTTTAAGAGTAACATGTAAAACCAAATAACAACATTAATTTAAGCAAACCAGCAGAAACATTTGTATTTGATAAGCTTAAAAACGGTTTACCTTCCATATAAACATGTAAAATGTAGTTATTGCTACTTTGCTATCCAGATCAACTGATCAGCAGAATTGCATTACTTTACCAAATAAGAATGAAAAAACAAAAGATGAGCAGCAACTATTTACCTTCAGAATTGCATCACCCAGCAAAGAATCCCTTTTTATACGTTTTATCGATTGTAAATCACTAAATCTCTACAACACCAATACACTCATTAACTACGAGTTGAAGTTATGTAAGCCACGAAAACATAATTACATAAGCTAAAACAACATTAAGATATGCTATACCTATCTGAGATGATTCAATCAAACCAATACACTATCAAGGTCTGTAATTCAAAGCAAACACACCCAACCTATTCATTTCAAATTCCCAATTAACAAAAAAAAAGATGAGGCAATGAGGTAAGAAGTTTACATAAATCATAAAATTTAATCATAAACAATTTGCAAGCATAAAAAGTGAGGGGTATACCTTAAAATCGAAACCAAATGAAGACTGAACCGTAGACATAGAACCCAAATCAAGCTCGAACCGGAATCTATTGCAACCCAAATCAAAGCTCGAACACTAATTAGTCTCGTTGAACCCCTCAAATTTAATCAAACCTTAATTAGAGTGGGAAAAAGTAGCGAATGAACCCTAATTAGAGTGAGAGAGACGAAGTGTGAAGAGTGAAAGAGACGAAGTGTGCTGGTGAACCCTAATCGTGAGAAGTGAGAGAAGAAAGAATTGAGAGTACTTGTTTTGCCCCAAATTTTCCCCCGACTTGTTTTTGGCCCCATTTTAATTTTTCGTTTTACCGCTTTGTGTTTTTATTTGCCGCTCAGCCCTTCTCAATACTGAATTGACAACAACCTCTGACTCTACTTTTCTTTTTTCAGATTTTTAAAAAATTATATACAAATTTATTTCAACTTGTTTGTATTAAATTAAAATTACTATTAAATTCATAACTTTCATTATTTTGTAATAACTCTTAGTTTTTACAAATTATTATTTTCTCTAATAAAATTGTTAATTATTTTAATTAAAATTTAATAATTCTTGAATATTATTTTAAAATATTTTAATTCTAAATTTATTAAAAATATTTTAAATTTATGAAATACAAATAATTCAATAATTTGATGGAATATTACTTTTTCTAATGATAAATTCAATGATTTTATTAAAATTATTCACTTTTAAATTTAAATAATTATCAAACTATTAATTATAAATAAAATTTAATTTAATTTGTTCATTAAGACTATACTCGAAGGTAACACACCTCAGTGTGTTGCCCAGTGTAACACCTTTTACAAGTATAGTAACATAGTTTCATGGCTTTGGTAACACCCAAAATCATTGCGTTACGATAGCACAAAAAGTGTATAGCTAAAGTGTGACACCCCCAAACCAGTGTCACGAACATTTACATAATATAACATAATATAACATACAGCCTAGGCATGCATCTAATAAATGGAAACCATACCCCAAGCCAAGATCGCTACCAGGTCGAAGTATGAAACAACATATCTAAGTTCCAACATTTAAATGAGTTACTAATTAAGTGTTACAAGTCTAAACGATTTAAATATTACAACTTAAACCAAATGTCTTAGGTCTATTAGGAAACCAAAAGTACTTAAGCATCTAAAACCTGTGCATGGGTCGGGAACCCAAACCACGGGCCGCTCCTAGCAGCATACTCTCTAGCAAAAGACTTCCTAGCAGTGCGGAATGTACGGACCATCTTCTGATTTCACTGAAAGGTTAAGGTAAAAACAAGAAAATGAGCCAAATAATGCTCAGCAAGTATAATCAACAACATATGTACTAGAAATCCATTAGTAATCAAATGGTGATTAAATGGTAATCAACTGGTAATCAAACGGTAATCAACTGGTAATCAAATGGTAATTAACTGGTAATCAAATGGTAATTAACTGGTATCAAACGGTAATTCACTGGTAATCAAATGGTAATCAATAGTTTCAAGATATGCATCTCTATTCAAAGGAAAAGATTTAAGAAATGGAATTGGAACTTCCGGTAAGACGGTACGAGCTATACGGGTGATCAGCCACATAAAGCTCCAGACCATGTTTTCACAAGGTCCTAACATTCAGGATCCATAGGCACACATTGGCCTTAAAATACATACATAAGTAACCAGGACCGCCGCCACGGCCAAAGTTGTTCCATTCATGGGTAATTCAAACAAAAGGTTTAAATGATCAAGAGGCTTTTAACATTTCCGATATTCATTTCAGGGCATAAGTTATTTCAAGATTTTATTGCAAGGGCTTAAAGAATGAACAATTGAAAGGCATGGTAAGTAAGTGAGCAAAGGGATAAATATGCTCCGGATATTCAAAGGTTAACAAAGGTCAACAAAATATAAGTCAAGGAAAAGGGCTTATATGAACAAAGCAAAGGTAAAGGAACAATGGTAGGTTTTATATAGAGTAAGGTGAAAAAGAACACCGTAACATGGTATGGGAATCGATTGCATAATGATAAATAAAGGACAAGTAAGAGTTTAACGTATACTTGCCTTAAGTAGACAATATCTCCATATTTGAATCTCAGGGTTCCAACTTCACTTCCACTGGCTCTTTGCCTAGCCTTCTACTGGAACCTATACAAGAATATAATACTGTCTTAGTCTCTATTCCTTAGTACCTCAGCTTTGTTTACGTATCTCTAAGTACTTCTACCCCATCGTTATACAATCATATATTCTTATATATATAACCAAGTAATCATGTAAGAAGCACATAATACTTTAATGACTTAATTAATATTCAATCATGTAGTCACTTAACATCACATGACATCCTTAACACTTAATCATATAAGCCATGTATACGTACCTCAAGAATTATACCACATACTTATTCCATTAACGACAACCTATCTCAATTAAAGTTCAACTAAACAATTAGCATAGAAGGGACCATGTATACCACTTAAGATAAATAAAATTATGACATCACAATACCACCATCAACACCTCCCTCCCTTCTTCCCTTCTTCTTCTCGGCCTCTCGGCCTCTCCCTCTTTTCTTTCTTTTCTCTCCCCCTCGGCCTCTCGGCCTTTCTCCTTTTTCTCACTCTCTCACTATACTAACATCTAACCACACACACGAACAAGTACACACACACAAGGACACAATGGTGAAAACATTTTAAAAGACTACGCACACATACACATACACTAACTCAAGTTACACAACCTTTGCGAAAACACACATTACCCAAGTTTACATTTTTAAACCTTACACACACTTTTAAAATCACTCTTTTGGTCACTCATCCCTTCATATACACCATATATTTTGAAAATACATACTTATGAACACTCTTTGAAAATACACCCACCTACTCATTTTGAAAATACACACACCTATTTATTTTGAAAATACACACACCTATGAATACATTTTGAAACTACACACACCTATTTATTTTGAAAATACACACACCTATGAATACATTTTGAAACTACACACACCGATTTATTTTGAAAATACACACACCTATGAATACATTTTGAAAATCACACTCCCAAACTCAAAGTTTTTAAATCAAATCCTTCCTTTTTAACTTCATCTCTCTCTCTCTCTCTCTCTCTCTCTCTCTCTCTCGGCCTCTCTCTCTCGGCCTCTCTCTCCCTCTCTCCCTCTCTCTCCCTCTCGGCCTCTCTCTCCCTCTCTCGGCCTCTTTCTCTCCCGACCTCTCTCTCCCTCTCTTTCTCTTTTTAACTATTCTCCTTCCACCTTAACTCCCATCCTTCAAACCACAATCATTTCAACCTCAAGCCAAAGTTCAAACAACAAATGTTTTAATTGCAACTAACCTCTATAAACAAAATAAAATCATACTTCCTTTTAAACTAACATGCAACTTATAATATTTCACATTCTTACTATCCACATCACATACAACATATATATACTAAATAAAAATCGAAACCCACTATCAAACTTTAATCAAAATCATCATGGATCATAAAATTAGTGACATGCATCAACAAAAATGAACTTGAGTTCAACTTTTAAACATAAAAATCAAGACCATGGCTCACAAGGATCATTGCCATGATCGGGTTTCTTCTCGGATGAGTCCAAAATGATGGATCTCACCGAGAATCATCCCTATAACTAGTAATCAACCATTGCATGTAAGTTTTACACAAAAGGAAGAAGAATCCGAAAATTTCCGAATTTAAAAATTGAATCAAAACTTAAAATGGATACAAGAAGGTTGTAGAGATTAGAGAGAGGAGTGTTTTGGTTACTCATACTTGTAATTTGGGTGAGAGAAACACAAGTTATGGTGGTTTTGATTTTGTAAGAAATGAAGAACAAGAGAGAGAAATGGGTGTTGGGGAGAGAAGAAGAAGAAAGAAGAAGAAGAAGAGAGAGAACGGGTGGGGGAGCCGATTGGGGTGGGTAGGGGGTTTTTATAGGGGAGTTAAAGTAGTGTAAAAGTAAACACTTTTTAGTTATTTAATTATTAAATGACAAAAATGTCCAATTAAATAAAATACTAACATGATAAAAATCAAGGGCTTTCATGTAAATTCATAATCCCATTTCTAGATTCCATAGAAATATTATTCTACAAATAACTTTTGTAGATTAGTTAAATAAAATTACATTTACAAAGAATAATCAAATAAAATGTCTTTTAATCCCAAAAATAAATTTTAAATAGAATTTCACCACTCATTAGGTAAATAAATAATTTACCTATTGAAAATAAATAATCTAGAAGGTGTAGCATTTCTTAAAATAAATATTTAAATTAATTAAGTGGTTATAAAAATTTAAATCATGAGTTTAAAACTAAATTAAAATATAAATAATGCTAAGAAATATTTTATGCTACTTAATTAAATAATTTAGCATACTCTAAATTTAATAAAATTATTATATGACTTAAATAAATTTACAGAGCACTTAAATAACATTTAGACACCAGGTACACAATTAACTAATTACTCACAAAGTGAATAATTTACAATTCTAAGCACATAACAATTAATGCACATAATAAACACCTAACAATAAAATGTACGTTTCATTAAAATATTTAAGTCGAAATTTAGAATCGTTACATCATCCCCCCCTTAAAAGGATTCTGTCCTCAGAATCTATTACGTAAACAGCTGAGGGTACTTTTCTAACATTTCGCTTTCTAACTCCCAAGTTGATTCTTCAACCTTGGGGTTCCTCCACAATACTTTCACTAATACAACTGTTTTATTTCTAAGTACTTTCTCTCTACGATCTAATATTTCAATTGGTTGCTCTACATACGACAAATCTGTCTGAATTTCTACCGGTTCATACTCAACTACATGTTTGGAATCAGGATGATACTTCTTGAGCATCGAAACATGGAATACATTGTGAATGTGCTGCATATGGGGTGGTAAAGCTAGTTCATACGCAACTTTCCCTATACGTCTTAGAATTTCAAAAGGGCCGACAAATCTCGGACTAAGCTTTCCTCTCTTTCCGAATCTAGTCAAACCTTTCCATGGTGACACCTTTAGTAACACGGGTTCACCTACTTCAAAATCTACATTCTTCCTGGTTGGATCTGCGTACTTCCTTTGTCTATCTTGAGCAGTTGTCAATCTTTTCCGGATGAGTTCCACAGTTTCTTTCGTTTGCTGAATCAATTCTGGTCCAAATATCTTGCGCTCTCCAACTTCGTCCCAACATATTGGCGATCGACATTTTCTTCCATACAAAGCTTCGTAGGGAGGCATTCCGATACTGGCGTGGTAACTGTTGTTGTATGAGAACTCTACTAGAGGCAAATGTTCGTCCCAACTTCCTTCAAAATCCAGGGCACAGACCCTTAGCATGTCCTCAATTGTTTGAATGGTTCTTTCGCTTTGACCGTCAGTCTGTGGGTGGTAAGCTGTGCTCATCTTTAGTTGAGTCCCTAAGCATTCTTGAAATTGTCTCCAAAACCTTGAGTTGAATCGGGGATCTCTGTCTGATACAATAGACACGGGAACTCCATGGCGTACCACTATCTCCTTCAGGTACAAGTGAACGAGCTTATCCATTGAGAATCTTTCGTTGATCGGAAGAAAGTGAGCTGATTTCGTCAGTCTATCCACGATAACCCAAATAGCGTCGTGATTTGATTTAGTTCTCGGTAATCCTACGATGAAGTCCATCGCAATGTGTTCCCACTTCCACTCGGGAATCTCTAGTGGTTGTAGCAATCCGCTCGGTCTCTGATGTTCTGCTTTGACTCTTTGACAAGTGTAACATTTACTAATCCATTCTGCAATTTCTCGCTTCATGTCAAGCCACCAAAAGTTTTCCTTTAAGTCATGGTACATCTTAGTGCTTCCGGGATGAATTGAATACTTCGAGTTGTGAGCCTCGTGCAAAATCTCGCTTTTCAGTCCTGTTACATTGGGTATCCAAATTCTTGAAGAAAATCTCAAAATTCCCTTATCATCTTTTTGCGTGCACAATTCTTCTCCGGTCAAATCATTGACCTCATGATTCATCACTTCTTCTTGGCATATTCTAATCTTCTCCAATAGTTCTGGTTGGAATGTCATGGTATACAACATCTCACTGGTAGATCCTGGGGCATAAACTTCTAGGTTCAACTTCTCAAATTCTTTAGACAACTCCTTGGTCATGGTCAACATGTTCAATCTTTCTTTTCGGCTTAACGCATCCGCTACCACATTCGCCTTGCCCGGGTGATAATTGATGGTGCAATCGTAGTCCTTGATCAGTTCTAACCATCTTCTTTGTCTCATGTTCAATTCCTTTTGGGTGAAGATGTACTTCAGGCTCTTATGGTCGGTGAAAATCTCGCATTTTTCTCCGTAGAGATAGTGTCTCCAAATCTTTAGCGCAAACACTATAGCAGCTAGTTCCAGGTCATGTGTGGGATATTTTTGGTCATGGGGTTTTAATTGTCTAGAAGCATACGATATCACCTTGTCACGTTGCATCAATACGCATCCCAATCCTTTATGCGAAGCATCACTGTAAATCACAAAGTTTCCTTGGTCATCAGGTTGTGCTAAAACAGGTGCAGTCACCAATCTTTTCTTTAGTTCTTGAAAACTCTTTTCACACTTATCACTCCATTCAAACTTCTGATTCTTTCTGGTAAGCTGAGTCAAAGGTGTGGCTATCTTGGAGAAGTCCTTAACAAATCGTCGGTAGTATCCGGCTAATCCCATGAAACTTCTTACTTCTGTCGGGGTTCTTGGTCTTTCCCAATTTACCACTGCTTCTATCTTGGCTGGATCCACTCTTACTCCTTCACTACTGACTATGTGCCCGAGAAACTGCACTTCTTTCATCCAAAACTCACACTTAGAGAACTTTGCGTACAGCTTCTCCTTTCTCAAGATATCCAGAGCTATCCTTAAATGTTCAACATGTTCTACTTCCGTCTTAGAATATATCAGTATGTCATCAATGAATACGATCACGAACTTGTCCAAATACTTCTTGAAGACTCGGTTCATTAAGTCCATAAAAGCAGCAGGTGCATTAGTTAATCCAAAAGACATCACTAAGAATTCATAGTGTCCATACCTTGTTCTGAAGGCTGTTTTTGATATGTCTTCGGGTTTGATCTTCAGCTGATGATATCCGGATCTTAAGTCAATCTTGGAAAAATATGATGCTCCCTTCAGTTGGTCAAACAAGTCGTCTATCCTGGGAAGAGGGTACTTATTCTTGATTGTCAACTTGTTCAATTCTCGATAGTCGATGCATCACCTCATACTTCCATCCTTCTTCTTTACAAATAACACGGGTGCGCCCCACGGGGAAACACTTGGCCTTATGATGCCTTTATCCAAAAGTTCTTGCAGTTGGGTTGCCAATTCCTTCATTTCCATGGGTGCCATTCTATAAGGAGCTTTCGAAACTGGTTCCGCGCCGGGTATTAATTCGATGGCGAATTCCAATTGCCTGTCAGGGGGTAATCCTGGAAGTTCTTCTGGGAATACGTCGGGAAACTCATTGACCACTGGGATCTCTCCCATACCTAGTGTTTCTTTCCTTGTATCTACCACGTGTGCAAGATAGGCTTCACAACCTTGACGTAGCAATCTCTTTGTTTGAATGATGGTGAGAAAGGTCTTGGTCTGTTTCTGACCCTTAAATACTACGGTGTCGCCAGTCGGAGTTCGCAAAGTCATTTTCTTATTCCTACAATCGATCTGTGCTTCATTTTTAGCCAACCAATCCATTCCTAGGATTACATCAAATTCTCCTAACTTGAAAGGTATCAAATCCACAAGAAAGAGAGTTCCAGAGATATCTATCTCACAACTAGGGCAAATTTGATTTACGGGTATGCGATCTAGATTAGCTATCACAATATCTAAGGCCTTGTTTAATACTTGAGTTTCACAATTCAATTTAGCAGCAAATTCCTTAGAAATGAAAGACCTAGTAGCACCAGAATCAATTAACACGTTGGCACTTACGGTGTTGACGAAAAGCGTACCTGCAACTACATCTGGGTTCTGAACTGCATCTCTGATATTCAAATTGAAAGTCCTTGCTTGAGCCTGATTAGGCGGAGGAGGCGCTGTTAGCCTTAACAAATTCCCACTTTGAACTGGAGTCTTACATTCCCTGGCAATGTGTCCAATCTTTCCACACTTGTTACACGTGACGTTCGGTCTCGGGTTGCGACATTCATTAGCAAAGTGGCCCTTCTGGTTGCATCTATAGCACACCATGCTAGGTTTGTTACAAACTCCGGTGTGCTTCTTCCCACAAGTCTTGCATTCCATTATTGGAGGTCTTGGTAATCTTGGTTGTTCGGTATTCTGTGGTCGGTTTTGTGGGTGGTTCTGTGGGCGATTCCCTGGGTTCAAATTTCCCCCTTCTTGCCTTCGAAAGGGTGCTCCTCTGTTCTGCTGAAATCCAAACTTTCTGTCCTTGTTTTGGAAACTTCCTTGTCCTTGATCTAACGGACCTGTCTTCCTTTTCTTGCTCTCTTTTTCCTTCTGGGAGTACTCACTCTCGCTCTCCACAATACTTGCCTTCTGAACCACTCCCGCATATGTGTTTAATTCAAAAACTGCCACTCTACTGCGGATCCACGGTTTAAGTCCTTGCTGAAATCTCTTGGCTTTCTTTTCCTCAGTATTCACATACTCGGGTACAAATCTTGCTAACTCCGTAAATTTCTTTTCGTATTCTGCAACGCTCAAGTTTTCTTGCCTAAGTTCGAAAAATTTCAACTCCATCTGATTTTGAATGTACCTTGGAAAGTACTTGTCTAAGAACAACTCGGTGAACCTATCCCATGTTATCACAGCAGTTCCTTCTAAAGCGCTAACAGATTCCCACCAATAAGTAGCTTCTCCCTTCAACAAGTAACTAGCGAATATCGTCTTCTGGTCAGCTCCAACATTCACTAAGGCAAAAGCTTTTTCTATTTCTTTTAACCAAGTTTTGGCCGCAATTGGGTTAGTGGTACCTTCAAATTCTGGGGGTTTAACACCTTGGAAAGTCTTGAAGGCTACAGTCTGTGCAGGTGGTGGTTGATTTTGTTGTGGTCGTTGCTGAAACTGTTGTTGAAGTAGTTGTTGTTGTTGGGTAAGGGCAGCTGTTTGCTATCGGAGAAGTTCCATCATTTCAGCCATGTTGGGGTTGTCTTGCCCTTCAGGCGGGTTCTGGTTTCTGGTACGAGTATTTCTTTTTGGAGGCATCTTACTGATAAGAGGAAAATAGTTGGTTATACAGTTCTATAATATCGAAATTTGGCAGCATCTAAGCAATATGGTATTGAAATGTAAACAGGATGTTGATATATAGAGGTATGTATGGGTACGATAAAAAGGAAATCACATAAATAAACCATTGACTGATAAACAGTCACCAACAGTACGAATCTGATACAGAGTACGAATAAAAGAGTCAACGATAATAGTACAACCCATAAATAATGTCTAATACGATGGCCATGCCACACAACAGCTAATCATAACATAAAGTGAATAGGTCTGCCACTAAACAACTATGGCAATCTCACAGCAGCATCAGAAACCATCTCTAGTCGTCAGCGGTCGAACCCTCTCCTGCCAAAGTCCTAGCTATCCTAGTCAGCAAGAAACGAACCATCCTGATAATCTCATCAAAACCTCTATCTCTTTCGGCGCAAGTCTCAAGTCCACGAAGCCCACGGTTAGTCACATCCACTAATGACTGGAGTCTAACACCTAACCCTGAAGAAGGAGATGGTGCAGGGGCTCCACCCACTAAGGAGTCGACCAAAGCACGGACCTCCGAATCCCGTCCAAAGAGAGTATCACTCTGATGAGCTAATAACACATAGACGATATGCGGAACACTAGTGCGGCTAGATGGATGAACAGGAACTCCAGGCATAACTGATGGGGACACAACAGGCGGTGATGGTGATCTAGCAACTCGGGGAGGTGGCTAGAACACTAGCTCAGTCTCAGACTCATCAGAGCCATCAAAGGATGAATCATCAAATGGATCGGTCTCAGCATCAGAATCAACCTCAAGTGGGGTATCTGGGGATCCTCCTCTCCTACGGCGTCTCTCTGACTCATCTACACTAGCATCCGGGTACTGCAATAATAACGTAACACATATATAATAATAGTTATTGCGTTAATAATAAAATCCTACCTAGGTGATAACCTTTATCTAACCTATCCTTAAGTGATAAATCCTATCCTTGATAATCTATCTAACTTAGTATGACTTATAGCTAATTCCTATCTTTAGTGATCTATAATTCCTATCCTATGTTCAATTTTCCTACGTTGTTTCAGTGACTTCAACCTGTAGCTCTGATACCAAACCTGTGACACCCCCAAACCAGTGTCACGAACATTTACATAATATAACATAATATAACATACAGCCTAGGCATGCATCTAATAAATGGAAACCATACCCCAAGCCAAGATCGCTACCAGGTCGAAGTATGAAACAACATATCTAAGTTCCAACATTTAAATGAGTTACTAATTAAGTGTTACAAGTCTAAACGATTTAAATATTACAACTTAAACCAAATGTCTTAGGTCTATTAGGAAACCAAAAGTACTTAAGCATCTAAAACCTGTGCATGGGTCGGGAACCCAAACCACGGGCCGCTCCTAGCAGCATACTCTCTAGCAAAAGACTTCCTAGCAGTGCGGAATGTACGGACCATCTTCTGATTTCACTGAAAGGTTAAGGTAAAAACAAGAAAATGAGCCAAATAATGCTCAGCAAGTATAATCAACAACATATGTACTAGAAATCCATTAGTAATCAAATGGTGATTAAATGGTAATCAACTGGTAATCAAACGGTAATCAACTGGTAATCAAATGGTAATTAACTGGTAATCAAATGGTAATTAACTGGTATCAAACGGTAATTCACTGGTAATCAAATGGTAATCAATAGTTTCAAGATATGCATCTCTATTCAAAGGAAAAGATTTAAGAAATGGAATTGGAACTTCCGGTAAGACGGTACGAGCTATACGGGTGATCAGCCACATAAAGCTCCAGACCATGTTTTCACAAGGTCCTAACATTCAGGATCCATAGGCACACATTGGCCTTAAAATACATACATAAGTAACCAGGACCGCCGCCACGGCCAAAGTTGTTCCATTCATGGGTAATTCAAACAAAAGGTTTAAATGATCAAGAGGCTTTTAACATTTCCGATATTCATTTCAGGGCATAAGTTATTTCAAGATTTTATTGCAAGGGCTTAAAGAATGAACAATTGAAAGGCATGGTAAGTAAGTGAGCAAAGGGATAAATATGCTCCGGATATTCAAAGGTTAACAAAGGTCAACAAAATATAAGTCAAGGAAAAGGGCTTATATGAACAAAGCAAAGGTAAAGGAACAATGGTAGGTTTTATATAGAGTAAGGTGAAAAAGAACACCGTAACATGGTATGGGAATCGATTGCATAATGATAAATAAAGGACAAGTAAGAGTTTAACGTATACTTGCCTTAAGTAGACAATATCTCCATATATGAATCTCAGGGTTCCAACTTCACTTCCACTGTCTCTTTGCCTAGCCTTCTACTGGAACCTATACAAGAATATAATACTGTCTTAGTCTCTATTCCTTAGTACCTCAGCTTTGTTTACGTATCTCTAAGTACTTCTACCCCATCGTTATACAATCATATATTCTTATATATATAACCAAGTAATCACGTAAGAAGCACATAATACTTTAATGACTTAATTAATATTCAATCATGTAGTCACTTAACATCACATGACATCCTTAACACTTAATCATATAAGCCATGTATACGTACCTCAAGAATTATACCACATACTTATTCCATTAACGACAACCTATCTCAATTAAAGTTCAACTAAACAATTAGCATAGAAGGGACCATGTATACCACTTAAGATAAATAAAATTATGACATCACAATACCACCATCAACACCTCCCTCCCTTCTTCCCTTCTTCTTCTCGGCCTCTCGGCCTCTCCCTCTTTTCTTTCTTTTCTCTCCTCCTCGGCCTCTCGGCCTTTCTCCTTTTTCTCACTCTCTCACTATACTAACATCTAACCACACACACGAACAAGTACACACACACAAGGACACAATGGTGAAAACATTTTAAAAGACTACGCACACATACACATACACTAACTCAAGTTACACAACCTTTGCGAAAACACACATTACCCAAGTTTACATTTTTAAACCTTACGCAAACTTTTAAAATCACTCTTTTGGTCACTCATCCCTTCATATACACCATATATTTTGAAAATACATACTTATGAACACTCTTTGAAAATACACCCACCTACTCATTTTGAAAATACACACACCTATTTATTTTGAAAATACACACACCTATGAATACATTTTGAAACTACACACACCTATTTATTTTGAAAATACACACACCTATGAATACATTTTGAAACTACACACACCTATTTATTTTGAAAATACACACACCTATGAATACATTTTGAAAATCACACTCCCAAACTCAAAGTTTTTAAATCAAATCCTTCCTTTTTAACTTCATCTCTCTCTCTCTCTCTCTCTCTCTCTCTCTCTCTCTCTCTCTCTCTCGGCCTCTCTCTCCCTCTCTCCCTCTCTCTCCCTCTCGGCCTCTCTCTCCCTCTCTCGGCCTCTTTCTCTCCCGACCTCTCTCTCCCTCTCTTTCTCTTTTTAACTATTCTCCTTCCACCTTAACTCCCATCCTTCAAACCACAATCATTTCAACCTCAAGCCAAAGTTCAAACAACAAATGTTTTAATTGCAACTAACCTCTATAAACAAAATAAAATCATACTTCCTTTTAAACTAACATGCAACTTATAATATTTCACATTCTTACTATCCACATCACATACAACATATATATACTAAATAAAAATCGAAACCCACTATCAAACTTTAATCAAAATCATCATGGATCATAAAATTAGTGACATGCATCAACAAAAATGAACTTGAGTTCAACTTTTAAACATAAAAATCAAGACCATGGCTCACAAGGATCATTGCCATGATCGGGTTTCTTCTCGGATGAGTCAAAAATGATGGATCTCACCGAGAATCATCCCTATAACTAGTAATCAACCATTGCATGTATGTTTTACACAAAAGGAAGAAGAATCCGAAAATTTCCGAATTTAAAAATTGAATCAAAACTTAAAATGGATACAAGAAGGTTGTAGAGATTAGAGAGAGGAGTGTTTTGGTTACTCATACTTGTAATTTGGGTGAGAGAAACACAAGTTATGGTGGTTTTGATTTTGTAAGAAATGAAGAACAAGAGAGAGAAATGGGTGTTGGGGAGAGAAGAAGAAGAAAGAAGAAGAAGAAGAGAGAGAACGGGTGGGGGAGCCGATTGGGGTGGGTAGGGGGTTTTTATAGGGGAGTTAAAGTAGTGTAAAAGTAAACACTTTTTAGTTATTTAATTATTAAATGACAAAAATGTCCAATTAAATAAAATACTAACATGATAAAAATCAAGGGCTTTCATGTAAATTCATAATCCCATTTCTAGATTCCATAGAAATATTATTCTACAAATAACTTTTGTAGATTAGTTAAATAAAATTACATTTACAAAGAATAATCAAATAAAATGTCTTTTAATCCCAAAAATAAATTTTAAATAGAATTTCACCACTCATTAGGTAAATAAATAATTTACCTATTGAAAATAAATAATCTAGAAGGTGTAGCGTTTCTTAAAATAAATATTTAAATTAATTAAGTGGTTATAAAAATTTAAATCATGAGTTTAAAACTAAATTAAAATATAAATAATGCTAAGAAATATTTTATGCTACTTAATTAAATAATTTAGCATACTCTAAATTTAATAAAATTATTATATGACTTAAATAAATTTACAGAGCACTTAAATAACATTTAGACACCAGGTACACAATTAACTAATTACTCACAAAGTGAATAATTTACAATTCTAAGCACATAACAATTAATGCACATAATAAACACCTAACAATAAAATGTACGTTTCATTAAAATATTTAAGTCGAAATTTAGAATCGTTACATATAGTAACATCAAATATGGTAACACCCCCCTAATTTGTTGCTATAGGCCATCTATGGCGTAGTGATATTTGTGATATATGTGTATACATGTATCAAGCTTCTTGGACAAGCTTTGTAATTAAAACAAAAACCTCCCAAAACTTCCACAAACACCCTTGAATCAGATCTGAGCTCTCTCTCCCCATTTCTTGATGAAAAAAATGAATGGAAGAAGAAGAAGAAGATGGAATGCTTGCTTGCTTGCTTCTCGTGTTCTACTACTCGAATCGAAGCCCTTTCCAAGCTCTTCGCATCTAAGGTAACATCTCCAACACCCACCATCTCTAGCATGATCTTTTATTGAGTTTAAGAAGATGATCAATAGTGTTTTGTTGAGTTTTATGTTTATAATTGAAAGATGGAAGCATGAATGTATTGTTAAGGTCATGAGTAAGTGGATTATGTAGTTTGTTTAGTTGTTGGATGAGTTGTGGATGGATTTTGAATGTGATACCAACTGGTTTGGCTCGGTTTGAGGTTGATATTGGACTTTAAGTGTTTTAATTGATGTGTATGATGATTGGTGGTGAATTGGAATGAGATTTGAATCTCGGAAATGTTAAGTTTTAAGCCGACGTAATGCCTGATTTTCGGTAACGCTAAAAACTGCCTAGAATCCGAAAACCTAACTGCCTCTTTTGGTTCAATGATGAACATGAGTGTGTAGAGATTTGTTTCTAGTTTACGTGAGCGTAAGAATCATGTCATTACGATTTACGGTTTAGGAGAAACATGTGTTTTAGTGTAAGGCGTTCGTAAAACCAAACCGTGCCACTTAGTCAACTTTGAGGCTATAATCGAACCACTTAGAGGTCATAATAAAATGTGAAACTTTGTGATAACATGCTAGGTATGTTTAGGAAGACCCTCGAAAAGATTTCGTGCTAAAATTATTAAATCTCAATTTTATATAAATGCGTGAGCGAGCATGCTCGAGTAGAAGTTCTTAAGGAGTTAACTTGAAAATGGACTTTGTACTTGAGATAGTATATACTTAGTATGGTGAAAGCGTTTAAGTTATTAATCTTGAACCTTGTGTTGATTCTAGATTACTGGACCAACCTGAGACTTATTGCTACTTCGGGATTTCCAGGCAAGTTTACTAAAACCTTACTCTATTGTTCAGAGTAGGTATATTTTCAAATGTATAATACTTGGTTATTCAAATTTTTATGTGTACTCTTTGTTCCAAGTATCGTGCAAGTTTCTCAAAACCCGAAGCTCTAGCATTCGACTTTATTTTTTAAAAAACTGTTGTTGTTGTGATATGACTGCTACAAATGCACGAACTGTTTTACTTATCGTATAAGCTTTCAAATGCTGAACGGTTGTTCAAATGCTATTTATCGATATAGATATAAAATGGAGTACACGAGGCTCTACGATGCAGAGCGTACTATATTCTACTTATCAAAATATTTAATTCCTGTTGATGCAAGTTTTCGAAACCTATGCTTACTGTTGTTGTGATAATAAACTGCTTTCATATATGATATACAAATGAGAAGTATACATGTTTTATTCCCAAGTACATTGTGATATATAAATTGCATGCTTGTCTTCGAACTGCTATATATAGTGATACTCGAGGTTATGATTTAATTATGGGCTCCTAAGCAAAATATGGGATATTAGTTAGAAGCCAGGTTTTTATAAATGCCCTAGGTAAAGGGTGTATGATTTTATTCTTTAGACCGGAAGTAGTTATATTTTCTGTATATGTTAAAGATTATTTTTCCGATAAAGATATCGGGTAATTGTTATTCGATGATTATTTATTTAATGAATATTATTTTTGAATATTCATTTAAGGCTTATTTATTCAATGAATATTATTTTGAATATTCATTTAATCATTATTTATTTTATGAATATTATTTTGAATATTCATTCAAGGTTTATTTATTTAATGATTATTATTTTGAATATTCCTTTAATCACTATTTATTTAATGAATATTCTTTTTGAATATTCATTTAAAAGTTTATTTATTTAATAAATATTATTCGATTATTTATTAAATACTTTTAGCACGTTTTAAAATGAGTTATATTATTTAAAGTTTATCCTCGACCTTCAATAAGTACGAAGGATATTCTAAGTTGTACTATTAATTATTTTAAATCACGGGGAGGTTCCCAAACACTGTTTTTCCATTTAAATCTATCTTTTAAGAGGATTTAAATACTCGCTCAACTACCAAAAATATGGGAAACCTGATTTAAGTGGCTGCTACTCATTTTAAACTCTCAACTCAAAACTGTCAGGGGACAGATATTTTCTCGGAGCAATTTAATTGCTGCAAGTCAAATGTTGTGTTACTACCTCAACGATCGAGGAGTAAATTGATGGAACAAGTCGATATCCATTAACAAGCAATAGCTTGGGAAATATTGGAGAATCTTCCTTTCCAACCTAGATATAACTACTTAGTGGAGTCGTATCAACAAGTATTACACTTGGGGAAAGGGGGACGATCTTTACGTTTCAGAGTCATGGATTTCATCCGAACTAGGAGCAGTGTAAGAGGTCGGGTCGCGCCGACCCATCATTTTTATTACCCCAAATGGGCCGGAGAGATCCAGAAAGGCGGTAGACGATGTCAGGCTGTCGTGTTCTTCCATCTACATGTAGAAAACATTTTTAGTTGTACGACCTGCTACTGATCATAGTGAGGTTGGGACAACTGGCGCGGTGATTACTCCAGTATTGGTTCATCATCCAATTTAGATAATTCTGTAACATGTATTGAAAAGGACTAAGGATGACATCCTTGGTACAGGTTTACCGATCATGTTGGCAGGGGGTTTCCTGCAACATGTATTGAAAGGGACTAAGGATGACATTCTTGGTACAAGTTTACCGATCATGTTGGCAGGGGGTTGAAAAGTGTTCAAAAAATGAAGTTACAATAAATCCTTGCAACTGCATCTTTTATTTTATGAGTTATGACTCTGATGAAACCTTACTCGGATTATATATGCATAAGTGGATTTTGGGTTACGGAATCATTATAGTAATTTTCCTCGTAACTTCATCTTTTATATTATACTAGTATTTTATCCGTTTAATGCGTAGCATGTGGTTATAAAGATATTGAACTGTATGGTATTTTGAATCAATAAATAGGCTTTAAGCCTTGATTCTAATGATAACCTCTATTTTAAAAAGATATGTCTTGAGTCTTGGTTTACCATACTGATACCAAGGATTTCCAAATGATTACGAATAGTATATGAGTATGATTATAAGTCATACGGTATTTTGAACGGTATACTATTTTGGGGTTAGACCCTAGTAGTGATAAAAGCTTTGATCCCATATGGATTATCTCCCTAAAAGGTTTAAAGATTTAAACTGGAATAGAATTCTTGCTGAGCACTATTAACTCATTCTTGCTTTAGTAAATCTTTCAGCATGAGGAAGACATTGCCAAATCCACCTCGTGTTACGAGAGCAAGGGAATGGAGAGACCACCCTGGAGTTAGTTGAAGCAGGAGGGATACTGTCGGTGTGGGCAGAATAGTTGCAGCTTGAATTAGTGAGAATTATTTTGAGTGGGTTTGTATTACTAAACCTTGTATAGAATTGTGAGGTCTATTATTGTAACTTCAGGTAGAGGTTGTAAATAATAGATGAGATCCTGGATAGTACATTTGGGTTGTAATAACAAGTGTTGATTATTGTTGCTCATTTCCAAGGCTATAACTTGTGTGTGTGTGCGTAAGTGATTGGGGTCTTTGGAGTTGTATTATGAGAATTTTGTAAGTAAGGTAGGTATTGTATCATTGATGGAGCGTGACAACCCAGATTCCTGACCCCGGATCTGGGGGTGTTACAGAAATGGTATCAGAGAGTTAAGTTATAAACTTGGATATGAGAGTGTTAAGAGTTATAAGTGAGAGAATGATGCGAGGACTCATATAGAGCTCGTTAAGTGGACTACCGGAGGTAGTGCCATTGAGGATGTTAAGACTAAAGAGTTTAGTTGGGAACTTATCGGAGGACCGATAGGACCGTTGAAGATCATCATAATGATGAGAAGGACGTTTAGAATTGTACACGGATTATCAAAAACATTAAGATAAGACGCGAAGCAGAGTCTCGGTTGCAGTTGGGGTAAGGTCGGAATGGCCAATACCAATGGATAACTTGACTTAGTAAGAACCTAAGTGTTTGAAGTTCATCGTAGTTCGCCACGAGAAGGCAACACATGTGAAGATTGAGACATTTACAGTCCTTTACGCGATCCGAATTACTAAATTGCGTGGACTAGTTAGGGCATTATCTTGTGTGTGAGGTCCAAGCCTTGAGAACAACGATTCAACCAGAGTTGGTGTCTTTTCCGTCGATGGGTATTGTGTTACCTAAGAAGGAGACTGTTGCGTACCTATAGTACCAGAACATTATCATGAGACGAACGTGCTAAATCGCATCGCGAGTACATTTCGTACGATAGGCCATGATGGCTCAACTCAGAAATGAAAGATATGAAGAATGAATAGCGTGATTCTGATAAAGACACGTATGGTTGCGACGAGCAATGCGACAATCTCAGGACCTACGAGGGACGAGACCAATGGTGGCCTGGGGTTGGATTCGTTCGATACGACTAGTGTTAAGAAATTACATATACGTTAATCAACCTTCATCTTTTGAGGATGTGTTGATGCAGCCGTAGGAGGCCCAATCTTTGAACAATTATCGGGGAATGGTGAATATGTTTCGAACTCTCGACCTATTTAAGGACTTGTACGATTTTGAGGTACAGTTGGTTAGTACCATAAGCCATAAAGGCAGAAAGATAAGATCATCCTCGTACGGGTGATGTTAGAAATTATGATGACCATTGACTTCTTGGTATCTACTTGCTGGTACACTCCTCAATCTAAAACTGTTCATGCCCGTGTTACCTTGACTAATTCATGTCAGGTAACCTTTCTAGTTTCCTACTTCAACTTGGGATGCAACCAACAATTGCTATATTCATTTATTTCTTTTCTTTTCTCCTCTCATTACCTTTGAGGTTTAAATACACAGAGTTAACTTACCATTACTCACCGGAGCACTTTGTTCGTGCCCTAGGATGACCGGAAAGGGAACCATTATTCATCTATCCTTCTAGGTCTATATTTTATTCATTATTCTTTCAATTATCTAAGGAATGTTCAATTAATGCTTCCTTAATTATTTGATGAATATTCTTTAACGCTTATTTTGATATTCGATTTCTTTTTTTTCATACTTGGGCTCCTCAGTCGAGTTCATAAATATCTAGCTATGTGTTTAAAACATAGATGATGTATATTATAACGACTCAGAAAAACGCTTGTACAGTATTAATATTTAATAATATTTGAGTTCTATGATATGTGAGTATTGTGTGAAAGGTGGATACTTGAAAAGGTGATAATTAGATGTTTACTTGGTGAATGGTATGGATTAAAATATATGTGTATGCTTTTAATTGCATTTTATATGAATTTCTTATTTAAAATTAGTTCTTTTTGACCTTCCGGGAATTTTATAAAATCATCGGAGACTCCTTTTATTGTGAAATAATTTTCACAACCTTTATTTTATATTCTATTTTTCTAAAATTAATGGAGGAATTTATTTTTGGCTTTAAGGATTTAAAAACGATTTTATGAGTTAAAAGTCATTTATGTGATCAAAACTTTGAAAATTCATATTTAATTCAATTTTGATCATAAAAATATTTTAAAAATATGGGTGAGCTTGTAAATTCGTATTCTCTGTTTTAAAAATAAAATTTTGATTTTTAGATATTATTTTGATTTTATTTCGGATTTTAGAAAGGCATTATATTGGTTTTCTTTTAATAAAAATCAGATTTTTAATTGTTGAATTACTATTTTGCCCCTGGGCTTATAAAACCCTCAACAATCAGTTTTCCCCTTTTCTTCACTCACCGCTCAACTCTCTCTTCTCCATTTTTCTCTCTCGGTTTTCTTCTCTGTAAATTCTCTCTCTCTCATTCTCTCAAATATGTTGATACTTATGAGATTATATGTATATATATATACGCATATGTGTATATGTATGCGTGTGTATGGCTGAGTGTTCGTGGGTGTGCAATTCGATTTGCATGCAGAATTTTCTTGTGTGAATCGATTGTATCCAAGCCCGAAATCATTGGTTATGTGACGATTCTGTGTTTAGTGTGTTGTTCGATTATTATTGGTGAGGTTTGTTGAAGGAAACCCGAATTCCGGGCACCTCCAAACCATGCCGCCGTCGGCAATGAGCTCCGGCGAGCCGACGGGGACGATGATGATGCTTTTGAGTCCGATTCTCTTATTAATAATAGTATTTAGTTAAGTTTTTGGTTGCATGTAAAGGAATTGTATTGCATGTGTATATTTCGATTTTTATCCAAGAAATTGATTTGAGAATTTGATTGTATTGGATGTTTGATGTGTAAGTTCAAGGTTGTAGTGATTGCATGTTAATTATTGTGTTAAGTTAAAGAATTTCAGATTATACAAGTTTGATATTTGATTTTAAATTGAAGATTTCGATTTGGGGTTTTGTTTGGATTAGAGGTGTAGTACATGTGTTAGTGATTGTTGATGCTAATTGATTTTAAATGCATAAATTGAGTACTCCTCCTTAAGGTTCTGATTTATTAGTATTGTGGCAGCCTAAGGAGTTGAGAATTGTTGATTAGTTGTATCATAGGTTATGCAATAAGAATGTTAGTGTTTAAAAGTATAGTTAGAGAATGTTGAATTTCCAGGAACTACCTGTTCTGTTTTGCTAAATTGCGAATTGTTGCTGCCTGGTTTAGACAGAGAGTCTAGGATGTAATTGTTCTAATTAGAGTCTAGTTTGTGCACGCGCAAACCTTGTATCGATAGAGTTAGCGAATAAAAAGTTATGCGTGTTTTACTAAAAGTTGCGCAGCATGGATTTTTCTGTGTTTCAGTACCTAGTTTATACAGTTAGTTTTTAATCTAAATAAAGTGTTCTGAAGTTGAAACTTTTATGCTAAGTTGGATTAGTAATCAGGAAGTAGCCTGTCTAATTTGGTATTTGTTTGACTACTTTTGGATTTATGAAAAATGTTTTCGTAAAGTATGCGCAGCAGATTTTTTTTGTTTCTTTTAGAGATGAAAACATTGTTGTAAAGGTGTTAGTGATATGGTTGGCATGATCAAGTGGACTTAAGGGTATACCAAGTGGGGTATGATATGAAAGTCAGATTATATATCTTTATATATTTATAAATGGAGTATGTTATGTGTACTTAAATGCGATGTGCGCTTAAATGAGTTGTTGCCTATTACATTGTTGTAAAGGTTATGTGATATAACTATTGTGTGTTTACACGCTTAGGATGCGTTGGGTAGTGTAGAATAAAGGTTAGCATTTTAGAGAGGGCATACTAAGATAGAATATATTCTTTTGTAGAGTCCAAGGAAGTGGAACTTAGAGATAAAGGAAAGACCAAGGTGGAGAACCAGTGATTTCTCATTACCCTTTTAGCTACTTAAGGCAAGTAATACAAACTTGCTTTCGTATTTCGATTCCATTGTTTCATTTTGACATATATGAATTTCTATCTTGCCTTGACATACTTTTAATTCTGAAAACACTTGTTGTTCATTGATAACCCTTATCTCTGTTCATATATACCATGTTGTTCTGTATACCATACTTTGTATAGTTCCTTTTTCTTTAAACCCTTATACACTGTTCATATCCATGAATTGAAACCTAATGACCTATGATTCTATAACCTGAATTTGATCATATACTTATGCATTCCCTTTTTATACCTGAAAGTGAATACACCTAACTCTCATTCTAGTACATTACCAGAACATCCCCGATGATAAATATTTCCTATATTCCACTAATAGAAATCCAAATTGTTTTGATGGAACTTATCTGATTTCCAAAGGACTTCTTTATACCTGAACATGTTTTAAAAAGGAATAAAGTTTAGACTCATTTAAATTCCGATTTGTGGTTTCCACAGATTCCTAAGATTGGAGGCGTAAGAGGCCGAGTAACGCCGGTCCAGCACTTTTTAATTATAATAAATGGACTAGGGATGGACTAGTCTAAAGGCCAATGTGTGCCTATTGGGACACAATACAAGGACCAGAGGGACTGTGTGTCCGGTATGGGGACTTTACGTGGCCGATCACCCGTATTGTCCGGTGCGTTGTGAAAAATCTCCAAAAATTACTTAATGCTTTTCTTGAAAACAGATATCTTGATAATGAAATTGGTTTACCCTTTGAAATTGTTTATTCATTGTTCTGATAATCCCTTGATATGGATTCTGCTAAAACCATGCCATATATATTGATATTGGAAACTGCTTTGAAACTGTATATTCAATTCATTGTTCTGATAATCCCTTGACATGGATTCTGTTATAACCATGACACACATATTGATATTGGAAAACTGTTCCCCAGTGGTTAACTATTTGGTTATATTATTACTTGCTGAGAATTTGGTTCATTCTTTTTCCCTGTTCTAACCCACAGTTAAGCGAGAAGATGGTACGCACTTTTCAGACAGCTAGGAAGTCTTCCTATAGGGTTGTTTTTGGGATGCCAGCTCAGGTAGGTGATGACCACTTGTAGATGGCGTCTTGTAAGGAGGGAACATAGAACTTTTAAGACATGGTTGTAATAACTTTTGAGACTTATGTTTTTGTATTAATGAATTAGATAGTGGATGCTTGTTTCACACCATTAATTGTTAAAGATCCAGGGTAGAGTTGGGGTCGCGTTTTCATGTTTATTTTATATTGTTTGCGGGTTTATTGTATAGAGTTTGTAGTGACTCCCCGATCATGACCCCGGATTGGGAGGGCGTCACAGGTTGGTATCAGAGCGGTCAGTTTTTGGTCACTGAAACAAGCCAGGATTAGGATCCCTATTAATAAAAGATGATTAAGATAGTTATGAAAGGAGTAGGAATCTGTTAGGATATTAGATTGATATATGCTAAGTAGCCACGGTAGGCGTAAGTACTTTCCTTTAAGTTGAGTTTTAGAATTAAGATAACCTGTTATTATATAAGTATCTATATCTATATTGTTATCGCAGGAGATGGACGTTATTGGTGGAGACACACCCCCTCACCCATCTATCACATCATCTGACCCTATGCATACTTTGTCTGATCATGAGGAGGATCCAGTGGAGATAGGTAGTCCTAGTGTTCAGCCCGTTGAGCTACCATTTGCACCTGTACCTGTTCAGACTACTATCCCTTGGAGAGCAGCATCTTTTGATTCTCGTGTTTCGGTCATAGGAGGTCCTGCACCTATGTTTCTTCATGCACATGTAGACCTTGCTAGAGACCTAGAGACCCTTTCCGGACAGAATGCCGAGCTTCAGGCCCTTGTAGACCAGATGTCTGATGAGGTGGACCGTCGTGTTGCTGCTACTGAGGCGGAGTGGGAGGATAGGATTCGTACTGTAGAGGAGACAGCGCGAAAGCGCCTAGCTGAGGGACCCGTTACTGTTGATGCTTTAGAGGAGGCCAGGAGAGTGACTAGGATTGTTAGCTGGATGCTGTGTGAGCTGAGAGCTGTTCGTGGTGGACGAGATTAGAGATGGTTGGATTCTGAGAGTGGGACATCTGTTAGAGCCCATTGGTTTTAGTATTGATTATTTGCACGGATGACTACTAGTTGTTAGGATGTTTTCCCGTTTTCCTAGTACTAGTAGACAGTATCATATTATCTGCTTTGACATTGACTCTGCTATGACTTTATGGGGTGATCATGTACCCTGTCATCTATTGTACCTGACTCATATCTTTACATTATGCACGTACTTTTCTTATACCTTGCTTTAAACTGTTATACCATTTATTGTTAACCTGATCCTATAATACCTATGCTTACCCTGTTTACCCTGTTACGGAGACGAGCAAGTTATCTAACAATATGGCTAAAAGTTTTAAATTTTTTTTTATGTTGCATACAGTTTTATAAACGTTTTCAAAAAAAAAAAAAAGAGTTTACATTGTGGTATATATATGCATATTGTTTCATAAATTGCTTATCTCTTATCAGAAAAATGCCACCAAAGAAAAAGACTACTGCTTCTACTCAACAGACAACCGATACCGAGGCCCAGAACCCGGTAGACCCAACTAAAACTCAGATACTTCAATTACTCCAACAACAAACTGCTGCCTTGACTCAACAACAACAACAAACTGTTCAACCTTTGACAACCTTTAAATCATTTCAAGCTGTCCACCCACCTGAATTCAAAGGTACTCTAAACCCTGTTGAGGCGAAATCATGGTTAATCGACATTGAGAAAGCTTTTGCGTTAGTTAAGGTTGGGGAAGATCAGAAAACTGAATTTGCTAGTTACTACTTGAAGGCGGAAGCTAATTTTTGGTGGGAATCTGTGAAGCTAGGAGAAGGAGAAATTACTTGGCAAAGATTTACAGAACTATTTCAGGAGAAGTATTTACCAAGGTACCTACAAGATCAGTTAGAAGTTCAGTTCTTAGAATTAAGGCAAGAAGGGATGAGTGTGGCAGATTACGAAGCCAAATTTACTGAATTGGCAAGATTTGCACCTAGGTACGTAGGAGATGATGTCAGTAAGGCTAGAAAGTTTCAACACGGATGTTGCCCAGTAATAATCTATTATAGAAGGGGGGTTGAATACAATAGTATAAGATAATCGACTTCTTAATGTATATATTACAAATATGAAAGAAAGATAACAGCTTTATTAAATCTGATATAAAACTGTTACAAACTCTCTCAAGAAATTCTGATGTTCTTGAGAGCTGCTAGCTTACAAAAACTCTCTCAAGAAATTCTATGTTCTTGAGAGCTGCTATTCGATTATGTTCTCCTTCGAATAATTAATCGAAACCAAAACTGTGTTTATATACTACACAGCTTCTCTATCAATGATAAGTCCTAATCAATTACAAAGATTGAAACCTATCTATAATTGATAGCTACATTCTACAAACCAGGAACCGACAGAATAAACTTCCATGTTTAACTAGACTCCAAATATAACTCGAAGTAGGAATCCTGATCAGCTTCCAGTCCTGATGATCAATCCTGATCCCAGTCCTGATATGTATCTTGATCCTGACAACCATGTAATCCTGATGACGTCAGCAATCCTGATCAGTTGAGTCTAGCTCCTGACGATCATTGAATTCTGATCTAACAATCTCCCCCAATCTCATACTTTGTGAAATAAAGTATAGATTCCTAAGATTCAATGATGTCAAAAACATATATACAAAATGTACAGAATCTGCAGCAACAACTTATCTGTTAAATTCTTTGATAGAACAAATTCATCTTCAAGAAGTTGGATAACAAATTTTCTTCTTTTTCTTCAAGAATTTGAATCAGTCTTTCCTTAAGATTTCTGAGTTCTTCATCTTCCTCATTAATCTGGTAGATAGTTGCTCTGAGATTCAATATGGAGTTTCTCTGAAGACTATGCTCTTCAAGCAAAAGATAAGCAATTTCCTTCCCATCAGGATTAAGAGTAAGATGAGTCATGCCAAAAGTTACTTCTTTAACAACAGTACCCCTTTGCATTTCCACATCCTGACCTCTTTGATTTAAGTACATGGGAATATAATTACCATTGAAATTACTGTTTCCATCCAGTCTTCTTCTTATTGTTGACAAAATCATGTCACTCCATTCCTTGCATATTTGATTCTTCGATCTCAAAAGATAATGAACATATTTCAGTTCCTGTGTAGTTTTCATCAGCAGATCTTGAATAGATAAGATCTTCACACTACCATCTTTCATGAAGTACAGAAGCTTTTCTTTCTTGTCAAAACCATCATGACAATCTATAACTATATCAACAGCTAGTAAATTGTTCAGGTTTTCAGAAGTTAAAGTACCTCCAATTTCAGTTAAGGAGTAAGGATCAACATATGACATATTTATATATTCAGCATCCCTGTGTCCAATACCTCCTCTTGAATTACTTGTCAATTGCTTCATATTTGAAAACATCTTTAACCAGAGTGCTTTTGATCTAACCATCCCAGATAAATCAACAACACTTGAAGCGTTTGTAATAATTCCTCCTGACTGAAAATTGATAAGTGTATCACAACTTAATGTGCTAATATGTTTCCACTTCTTATCCTTTTCCTTTTCAAATGCATAGCTTCTTTTCAGTGAAGATTCTTGTCTGCTTGGGTTCCTCCACACTCTTCTGTTTGAGAGTTTAAGCCTTTGTACATAGAGATTGAAATCTCTATTTGTTGATCTTGTAATTTCACTTCTTCTGGCTTCTTCTTCTTCATCTACTTCCTTGTTGTGAGAATCAACCACAGTAGATAAGATTATCAAATCAATCTCTTGCAGAATTTCAGAATCATCAGGATCTTGAATATTATCAGGAACAACATCAGGATTAGATTCTTCAATTTGATTTGTATTGCAGAGAGTTGATTTTCTTGATTTTCTTCTCAATTCAGGTTCTTCTTCAATATTTCCATCATCACCAAAAGTAGATCTGTCAGGAACTACTAGAGTTTGAATAGGTTCAGGAATTTCTTCAATTCTTAACCCTCGAGACCTTGTCTGTCTAGGTATTGTTTGAGTTGAAGAACCTCTTCTACTTCTTCTAGCTCCTCTCCTACCTCTGCCTCCTCTACCTCTAGCAGGAGCAGGGTTATTAAACCTTTCCATCATTTCTCGCTGTTGTCTTAAGAATTCTTCATGTGAGAGATCAGGATATTCTTCACTTGCTGTAGAGAGTGCTTTTCTTGCATATAATTGTTGAACTCTTTTATCAGTGTGATATAGAGTAACAATTCTGCCATCTTTTGTAGAAAACTTCTGGAATAAATTTGATGCATCTTTAGGATTATCAATAAAAATATCTTCATCACCTTCAGGAATTGTGGTAAGAGTATGTCCATGACCAGGTGTCAGGATTTGTTCTTCCGTCAGGATCTGAGATTGCACCAACGTTCTTACTGTCTTCACTCCAGAATCAGAAACATGAGTTGACTGCGTTGTTTGACTTTGTGAAGTTTGAATTGTAGACTTCATAACAGCAGCATCAGAGGTTTCTCCTTGTATCACTTTGTCACTACCATCATCTCCAGTATCATCATCATTATTCCTTAATACTAGATCAGGTGTGCATTTTGTCCGACTAACCTTCTCCCCCTTTTTGACATCAGGATTTGACAATAAATTCAAAATTAAGGAAAGAGAGGTTTGAATGTCAGTTACCTTAGTAACCAGAGAATCAATCCTTCTGTTGATAGAGGTTTGTTCAGAAATAACAGATTTCACTTGGGATTCTACCACCCTTAGCTGAAAAGTAGTAGGCACCTTTGTAAAACTTTGAGAAATGTCATTCCTTACCAACTCAGTTGAGTTCTTGATAGAATCAATCTCACTTTTTAGACTTTTGGATAACAGAGTTGTAGCCTTCAGATGATTCTTCAAGTCTTGATTCTCTATTGATTTCACTGCTTCATAGGCATGTTCCAAAGCAGAAGAATAACTTACAGATTCAACAGATCTGTGCCATGAATTGTTCCATTCATTCTATCTAAGTGCCTCAGTAGGATTAAAGGAAGGAATAGAAAAATCTTGTCTCTGATCTTTCCCAGTGGAAGCTTTGCCAGCCATATATGTACTTGATGAACCAAAATTAGTTCCAAGACTAATTTTGAGTGTTGTAGCAAGCTGTTTCTTCTCTTTTCGATTCTCATCATCATCACTATCATCAGAGTCATCATCATCAGTACTATGAGTATCATCAGGATCAGGAATAGCTATACCTTTCATTTTATCCTGTGAATTTGTGATAGGATGATCCATTGGTCTTGAACGAAGTGGCTGTATCAGGATAGGCTCAGCATCAGGAGCACCACTAGCGTCAGAATGAACACCGTCAGGATTTGATATGCTTGCATCAGTATTTGCTACCAATGGTTCTTGTGGAGCTTGAGGTTCAGAAGCTGCTTCAACACTTTGAGTCAAAGGTTCTTGTGTGCTTCCCTCATTGACAGTGTCCTCGACCAATATTTGAACTTCATCTGCACCAGAAATCCCTTGAGCATTGTCAGGAAATTTCTCAGAAACTGTAGCTTGGCCTGCATCTTCACTTTGAGAAGATGGTTCTTGTGTAGGTGGAATGTCGATGTCTGCATTCTCCCTTTGAGAAAATGGTTCTTGTGGGACCATTCCACGAGCTAAGCCTTCACTCAAACTTTGATTGAGTGGTTCTTGTGTGGCGGGATCATCAGAAAGAGCTGCTGAACCACTTTGAGGTTCAGGTTCTTGTGGGCTTGATCCTTTCAGTTTCTTCTGTCTCTGATAGACTAACTCTTCTGCCTTCCTTAGCTTTTCCATTGGATGTTTTATCCCAAGATTGGAAGCAGCAGCACCATACTTCTCCCATGAAATATCAACATGTCTTTTTGTTGGAGAGTCCTGTGCTGGAGAGTCTGAAATATTAACCACTTGACTTGGTGCAGTATCAGGAATACTAACATCAGGATTTGCTTGAGCAGTAGAACTGATTGCTCATTCATAATATAAGTGTCCTGTACATCAGTATCCTGCTTCTTTTCTAAAGGAATATGATACCTGCTTTTTGATAACTTCCTTTTCTTCTGTGGTGTAGACAATGGAACCACAGTTGCAGTAGCAGTATCAGCAACTTCCTTATTCACATTCATCACAGAGGATATAGGTAAGTCATCCTCTGAATCAGTCTCATCCCTGAGAACTAATTTTCTTTTAACAGAAACAGCCTCACCTCCCTTTGTAGCTTTCTTCACCAGGACCCCTTGTACACCCCCTTGTAACTTCTTTTTAGTGATAGGTGTAGAGGAAAAGTCCTTTGAACCTGATTGCCTTCCTGACACATCAGTTCTAGCTGACTTCTTTGCTTTTACAACCAAAGTCTTTTGAGAGACATTAGAGGTGGCAGTTGACTGTTTAGACTGTTTAGGATGAATGCTTGGGTTAGGAACAAGGTGTGATTGGCCTTGCCCCATAGCATTAGAAATTAAACCATAACGAGTAGGCATTTTCCTATGTAAGAAAAACCTAACCTCATCAGGAATAAAAGCATTTCCTATGAAACCATTTGCCTTGTCACTGTTGACTAAGGACTTAATATTATTCGCAGTAATTCTACAGACAGGTATAATTACATCATCCTCAAAAACAACATTAGGACACAAGTGATTAAATATCAACTGTAAAAATCTAAGAAAACAGACAGAACCTAACTTATCTGATTTCCTATCACTTAAATCTTTTAAGATAAATGACCCATAATCAAACACTGTAGAGTGGATAAGAGAGTACCCAATTTTAAGAGATCCTGATGGAAGAGCATCAAAATTTGATGTCTTGTTCAGGAAACAGCGGCTGATCGTATCAAAGAAGAAATTCCATTCCTTCTTAAGCTTTGTCCTAAAGAGATTGCCATATCTCTTTACTTCACCATTGTAGCCCAACTTTGTAACAAACTCAAAAAGAGTAGAGTCCGAAACATTAGCAGGAATAGCATCACCAAGAACAGGTAAATGCAGGGCTTCCTCCACTATTGCAGGAGTCACATAGTGAGTAATTCCATTATGTTCAAAACTCATCAAGATAGTGTCAGAATACCCTTTGTCAAAAGTAACTGAGTTCCACACCTGCATTACAGACTTAAAAGAAACACTTGCAGGTTCTGTTAAATCAAACTTCAATGGGCTTGAAGCTAGAAAATCTTGAATTATATGAAACTCATTGGGTAAATCTTGATGATTTAGAAGAGCCACAAAATTGTTAGTGGCAAAAGTAACACCACTAATCACTGTTTGTTTATTCATGAATGATGAAGACGTCATTGAAAAAAAAATCTTGAGAATTGATGTGTGAATATAGCTAGGGTTCGTAAGCACAGAGAGAGATAGAAAATCGAAAAACTGATGATGAGAGAGTAATTAATGATTTAGAATAAGTAAAAGTATTTTGTTAGAACAAAACTTTACTCTCAATAACAGGTGGCAAGATATGATTTGTGCACAAATAATTAGTGGACAGATTACGTGTGTAATTTAAATGAAACTGCACCGCTTTTTATGTGTATGTATATGTATATCTAACAGTGCAACACACGCGCGCATACAGTTGTCCTACTAAAACTCAACCGTCCATCAGCAGATACTGACGAAAAATTAGGCACAAATTAAGCAATGAAATACTGACCTGAACATCAGGATTGACCAGTTGACTTCCTGTCAGGATAACATCCTATCAGGATTTGATCAAAGGAAACATACCTTTCTGAATAACCATCAGGATTTGACAGTTATCAGGATTTCCTCTCTGTAACTTACCTCAGAAATTCTCAAAGTTCATCATTCCAAGTTCATTTACCAATTTATTGAAAGTAGCTTCAGGTAGTGGCTTGGTGAATATATCAGCTAGTTGTTGATCAGTAGGAACAAAGTGAAGTTCAATTGTTCCTTCCAGAACTTGTTCTCTTATGAAGTGATATCGAATACTGATGTGTTTAGTAAGAGAATGTTGAACTGGATTTCCTGTCATTGCAATAGCACTTTGGTTATCACAATAAATAGGTATTTTTGAGTATGACAGGCCATAATCTAACAACTGATTTCTCATCCACATTATCTGAGCACAACAACTTCCTGCAACAATGTACTCAGCTTCTGCAGTTGAAGTGGAAATGGATTTTTGCTTTTTACTGAACCATGAAAATAGTCTTCCACCCAAAAACTGACAGCTTCTTGAAGTACTTTTCCTGTCTATTTTGCATCCTACAAAATCAGCATCTGAATAACCACACAACCCAAAATCTGATTCCCTTGCATACCAAAGGCCAAGTGAAGAAGTGCCTTTGAGATATCTGAAAATTCTTTTGACTGCAATCAGATGGGGTTCTCTAGGTTTTGCTTGAAATCTTGCACATAGACAGGTTGCAAACATGATATCTGGTCTACTTGCAGTGAGATACAATAAAGAGCCAATCATTCCTCTGTAGTGAGTTACATCTACCTCAGCACCTTGATCAGGATCAAGTTTGGTAGCTGTAGCTATGGGAGTTGTAGCAGGAGAACTATCTTGCATGTTAAACCTTGTCAATAAATATCTTGTATATTTAGACTGATTGATAAAAATCCCTTCATCAGTCTGTTTAACTTGAAGACCAAGAAAGTAACTCATTTCTCCAATCATGCTCATTTGATATCTTGACTGCATAAGCTTGGAAAACTTTTCACAAAGCTTATTGTTTGTTGACCCAAAAATGATATCATCAACATAAATCTGAACTAACAACAAGTCTTTACCATGATTCAAATAAAATAGAGTTTTATCAATAGCACCTCTTTTGAATCCACTTTCCAGTAAGAATAGAGCTAAAGTTTCATACCATGCTCTTGGAGCTTGCTTTAGTCCATAAAGTGCCTTATCCAATCTGTAGACATGATCTGGATAGTTAGGATCAATGAAACCAGGAGGTTGCTCAACATAGACTTCTTCCTCCAGTTTTCCATTTAAGAAAGCACTTTTAACATCCATCTGGAAAACCTTGAATTTCTTATGTGCTGCATAAGCAAGAAATATCCTGATGGCTTCTAGTCTTGCAACAGGAGCAAAAGTTTCATCATAATCAATTCCCTCTTGTTGAGAATACCCCTTTGCAACTAGTCTTGCTTTGTTTCTGATTATTACTCCATCAGAATCAGTCTTGTTCTTGAAAATCCACTTTGTACCAACAATTGATCTATTCTTTGGTCTTGGTACCAGTTTCCAGACTTCATTTCTTTCAAATTCATTCAGTTCCTCTTGCATTGCAGTAACCCAATCAGCATCTCTAAGTGCATCTTCAACTTTCTTTGGCTCCTCCTTGGATAGAAAGTTATTGTATAGACATTCATTTTGAGTTGCACTTCTTGTTTGAACACCTGCATCAGGATCCCCAATGATCAAATCAGGAGTATGACTTGCAGTCCATTTCCTTGCTGGTGTTAAATTGTTTCTTGAAGTAGATGCTCTCCTTGGATTGGTGTTATCTTGATTTGAAGAACTTGCTTGTCTTGAAGCTCCCCCTGAATTATTGCTATGTCCTCCTGATAAGTTATCAGGATCATCACTTGAATCAGTATCTGAAGAATTCTGTCCTGATGATTGTGTTGACTCTGAACTTGTAGTAGAATGTTGTTGCTCCCCCTCAACATTAGCACTACTAGAAGTATCACTATTGATTGCATCATCAGTATTTGCACCATCAGCATCTGGTGTGTCATCAGGATTTGGTGACCCATCAGGATCTGATGTATTGACAGGATCTGATTCACTTTCTTCAGGTTCCTTGGTAGCTTCATTTTCAAAAATCAATCTATCATGAGAGTCTTCATTGATTCCAGCTATCTTCTTGTCATCAAAAGATACATTTATTGACTCCATGACAGTCTTTGTCCTCAAATTAAAAACTCTGAAGGCTCTTGATGCAGGATAGCCTATGAAAATTCCTTCATCAGCCTTTGTTTCAAATTTCCCTAGCTGTTCAGGATGAGTTCTGAGAACAAAACATTTACAGCCAAACACATGCAGATGCTTCAGACTTGGTTTCTTTTCCTTGAGTGACTGATAAGGAGTAACACCATGCCTGTTGATTAATGTGAGATTTTGAGTATAGCATGCTGTGTTGACTGCTTTTGCCCAGAAATATGTAGGTAATTTAGCTTCTTCCAACATAGTTCTGCCAGCTTCAATAAGAGTTCTATTTTTCCTTTCAACTACTCCATTTTGCTGAGGTATTCCAGGAGCAGAGAATTGTTGAATGATTCCTTTGTATTTGCAGAACTCTTCCATCTTTGAATTCTTAAATTCAGTACCATTATCAATTCTCTGTATCTTGACTTTGTACTTTGTGGTTGTCTCAATCATTCTCACATGATCCAACAGAACTTCAGGAGTCTCATCTTTTCTGTGCAGAAAATACACCCCGATGAATCTAGAATATTCATCAACAATTACAAGAGTGTACCTTTTCTTACTGATGGACATGATGTTGACTGGACCAAATAGATCAAGATATAGCAGGTGATATGGTTCTTCAATAGAGGATTCTGATTTACTCTGGAATGATGTCCTTCTTTGTTTTGCTTTCTGACATGCATCACAGAGTCCATCAGGTGTATATAATACTTTTGGTAATCCTCTCACTAAATCTTTCTTAACCAACTCATTGATATTGCTGAAGTTGAGATGAGAAAGCTTCTTGTGCCAATTCCAACTTTCATCTACTGAAGCTTTACTGATCAGACAGGTAGGGGAGTCATCAGTATTTGATTGAATGTTGGCTTCATATATGTTACCATGCCTGTAGCCAGTCAGTGCTATCTTGCTTGTTGCTTTACTGACTACTTCACAATGAGTGGAATAGAAGTTGACATGATAACCTCTGTCAGTGATTTGACTAATACTCAACAAGTTGTGTTTTAGTCCTTTCACTAGAGCTACTTTCTCAATGATGACATTTCCAATGATTATATTTCCATATCCCAAAGTTTGTCCAATGTTGCCATCTCCATAAGACACAGTTGGGCCAGCTTTTTCCTCATATTCTGATAATAGGGCTTTGTTTCCAGTCATGTGCACAGAACATCCACTATCCATGACTAACACATTTTTCTTTTTACCCTGCAATCAGAATAGAAACACACTAGTTAGAACATTTAGGAACCCATACTTGTTGGGTTCCTTTTCCATGCAATTTATTAACTTTCACAGCAAAAGACTTTCTAACCTTAGCAGTCCTGACAGGATTTACTTCATTAGGATTTGCTTTGTCAGTATCAGTATTAACAAAAGCATGTTCCAACGTGACATTCTTAATGCTACCAGAGTTTGCACTATTTTTATCAACTTTAGGCAATGTATCATAAAAGTTATAGTACAACTCATGATAATCTTTACAAGTATAAATAGAATGCCATATACTACCACAATGAAAACAGGACTTCTGTGGTTTATAAAATACTGATCTATTCCTAACATCAGACTTAGAAATATCAGCAATCTTCTTCTTACTCTTCTTACAATCAATAGCAAGATGATTAGAGTTACCACAGTTAAAACAACACTTTCTAGGTGCATTTGGGATATATTTGTAACCATTCTTTTTATTGATCCCAACTTTACCATTCCTGTTTCTCTTAACAGTAGCTTCCTTTTTCTTATCTATCACCTCACAGATTTTATCCTTAAGCTGTTTCTGAGACAATAGACCTACATTCTTAATGACTTTATTCAAGACAGGTTTAGACTTTATGATTTTAATTCCTTGAGTAGAAGTAGATCCCTTTTCAAAAGTAGAATTGGAATCCTTACCAAAAACAAAATTAACAGGAGTAATCTTAGATTTGGTTGCATCTATAACATGTCAATAGGTCTTTGGACTGACTGTCTCATCAATGACAATTTTCTCTTTCAATTTCTTATCCTCATCTGACTTATATCCTAGACACTCTTTCCAATTCTTAGAGGTATTAATCTCATGAAATTTCCTACCAGAGTCTGTCCAGGTTCTGATTTTCTCATTAGCATATTCAAGTTCCTTTTCAAGAGCAGTACATTTGGATTTCATCTCTAAATGCATGTGATTAGCATTATCACATTCTTTTTGTACTTCTTGCATACGAGAAAATTCAGCTTCTAATATATCATTCCTTTTTCTAAGTTCAGACATCTCAGATAAGATCCTAGTATTTTCAGCAGTTTGACTTCTAAAGCTAATATGTAAAGACTTTAGAAAACGTCTTAACTCAGAAGCATTATCAGTATCAAAATCGAAGATAGTATTTAGTACCTTATCATCAGGAGCAGTAGTTACATCAGCGTTGGCCATTAGAGCATAGTTGACCACCTCAGTATCAGATTCTGAGGAAGAGTCCATCCAATCCTTGCTTGATGTGATAAGTGCCTTTGTCTTCTTGCACTCAGAAGCAAAGTGACCCATACCATTGCACTTGTAGCATCTAACCTTTGACTTGTCAAATTTGCTACCCTTGCTGTCCTTTTTGATATACTTATCTTTGTTTGGATTGAAAGCCTTTTTCTGAAAGTTGCCTTGTCTTCTATTCTTCCTGAACTTCATCCTTCTGAAGTTTCTGACAATCATAGCAACCATCTCTTCCATGTCTGAGTCAGAAGAATCATCATCAGTATTGGCATCAGGATTGCCATCAATATCCGATGAAGTGTAACGCCCCCAAATCCGGGGTCAAAGGATTTGGTTGTCACACTGCACCCTTAATCCAAACAACCTGTTCAATAATAAAATCAACACAATAATAGTAATATCTGTGACCCCAACTCTACCAAGAATCTTTAAAGGTTATAGTGCTAGAAACAAGAATCCAAAATTTCATTACAACAATATTTCTTCTTTACAACCATTCTCTTTACATACAATCTAAAACACTAGTAGAACTTCGATAAGAAGTATGCCAGGCCACTACTCTTATACAATATCTTATTCAATAGAAAACATCTATATACAAAACCTATCACTAGCTCCAATGCTCTGGATCAAAACGTCTTTATGTAATGTCCTTCCCTATCTCTGATCAGCTACGCAGACAACTCTCGCCAATACACCTTCTTACCGGCAGGCTAAAATATATATAAATAAAACAAGTATGAGTGAATGAATTGCTCAGCAAGCGCATGATCAAATATAATACGAAAGGTTTCCAAAATAAACTTTGGATTTTCAAATAACAACTTTTGTTTTTGAACAATTAAAATCTCTAAAATTTTCAAATTAAGTTTGGTAATTTACCACAATTTCTCATTCAGTTTCTCGCAACCGAATAGTTTTAAAACACAAAAGATTTATATTGGTCGTTACGATGACCGAATCAACAATAACTACAATAGTATGTAGAAAATATGAAATAAATATAACTCATACGTCTTCAAGACCATAGCTTGTACAAAAATACTAATTTTTAAGATAACAGATCTATTCACAACATTTTCTGAAACCAACAACTCTGGAAGGTTAGAATAATCAAGTGGTAAGAATGAGCCAACACGCTCGGTCAAGGAATAAAGAACGCACTTCAAGACTTCAACATGGTACCGATTGGATATGCGGTATGAATAAAACTCATCAAGATAGATATCTCACGACTGCCAATGGAATCAAGGAAGTGGATTTCGACTATTTAGAATCCAAATGTATTAAGAGTAAGTGATTTCAGCAAGATTGAAACCACTATTATTAATCAACAACCAACAATTTTACGCAACGAATAAACCTGAATATCAGGTCATAACTCACAAGTACAAAACATATGGATGTAACTCATCCCAGAAATAAGAATTGATATTAGAATTGGATTTTTAACATTTATCAAATCAAAGGTTGTGCTGCTGGCCAGCCACGCATCAACTCGGACTTGCTTATAGCAAAGTCCTCTACTGGATCCTAGGCCAATCTGGGCCTTAATTTATTCTGACCATAAATATGGCCCGACCAATTACTGGTCCCATTTAAAAACATTCCAATCCTATATTATATACGTCAGGTGTCAGAACAATTGACAACCTTACTTCGACAATCAGGTTTCGGAAGAATCGACAACCTAATACAACAATTGCTGGAAAACTCACGTTCCAGGAAACAGTTCAATTATGAAGAATCCATTAAGGAATAACAATATAATCTAGTATCGACGAGATCGACACAATATGGGGAGGTGCATATGAAAAGTGACAATATAATAAGCATCGACGAGTTCGATGTAACAACTGGGATATAATGAAGAATAAACAATGACATGCTCAACAAGATTTGAATCTGATATGAAACAGACAATATGATATCAACAGAAAAGGGTAACAAGTCAATATAGAGCAGGGTTCAAAGAACAGGCTCTAGATGGCCTCAATAGTTCAAATCATCACATTATGGAAGAATTAATTAAGGTTTACCAATCTGGTAAATGACAAGAGAGTCAAGTTCAAGTTTAAGAAGAATTCAAGGTGAAGTTTATAAATGAAGAAAACAAGGGTTTATCAACTTCTGACAGAAATAGTTCAAGTCCTTCGAACATGTACTTATAATAGATAAGCCTTGTACTTGAAGGAAGTAAACTAAATCATGCACAGCATATATGAATTCGAATCAGGGAATGGATCAGATGATCGCATTAACAAGAAAGGATAACAAGGTTTGCATAGGTGCAAGGTGAAAAATGGAATACTTGAAGGGCAAGCAACACCACTTCAGAATTTCAGAATAAGTTTTCCCTCATAGGGTTCACAAGTTCCCGCTCATCTAGGGTTGGTAATATTCCAACTTAGCATTTTTAAATCAAGTCTTTGAAAGAAGGCCTTAGTATACAGCCCATAACTATCTTTTCAATCATTTCAATATAATAATTATATCTCTCCGATCAATATGAAAATATGAATCTAAAATCAAAAGGTATAAAAGAGTACTCGTCAATTTACGAGATTAAATAACATACTTGCAATTCAATGCAAAGAAATCAACATTTGAAAATTCAGTAATAAGCATTCAACATGCATACTAATAATTCAAGATAATATCCCTTAATTAATAAGCAAGGGTATAAACACTTGCCTCTGGTCCTTAGCTATTTCGTAATGCTGAAACAATACGATCCCTCCTTATTCTGTCTTATCGCACGATTCTCGACTTCTGTCCTTCTTTGCTTTAACGCTCTTGCGAATACCACTAGTCTGCTTCCACCATTTCGAATCCACGTGCCAGCCTCGATAGTCAAACATGAGACGGTACTTAGTCTTCAACGTATAATCCTCATATTTCATAAATGATTGTAACTTAACTTCGACGCACTTACCGATCCTACCGATATCTTTGTTGCATAAACATCCACATCTCAATTGATAGACCAATCACAATCAACCACATAAGTAATCCACATAACTCGCTTGACGACAATCCCCATACTATAAAAAGTCAACATCCAAGTCAACGGCCTCGTAAATCTCACTTTCTAACATAACCGACAAATTTCTATCCCATCTACCCCTCGTGATAACATTAGACACAACCAATTACTCAAACAAGTCTCGACACAATTTATTCGCATGCATGACTCAACAACAGATAATTCACATCATTCACATAACACATTTAAACAAGTGACCGGTTACGTATCGGACGCCCGGTCTAATTTACGATATTTAAAACTCAGACACTGGCCCTAGTACGGGCATATACGGACTATAAAACACATTACACAACTCATACAAACCATATAGCACTTATAACCATTTTTAAAACATCACACGAAGCTTATTTGAATTTAAATAAGCCACAAACAATTTTTAAATCAAAAATCGGATTTTTAAATCCAATATAAGTATTTTAAATGCAATTAAATCAATTAATAAAATTAATTGACACTCTTCAAATGCTCAAACTATTTTTAAACAAATGAACCAAGCTAGAAAATAATTAAACTTAATTTTAATTAATTAAATCTAATTAATAATTAATTATTAAGAATTAACTGATTAAAAGAATTAATCAATTAATTAAATAAATTAATTATTAATCAAAAATAATTAAAATAATTAAATTTAATCAATTTTCGAATTTAAATAAATATTTATGAATTTATAAAATTTTCGGAATAATAAAATGTATTTTTAAATCAAAGATATGATTTTTAGAATTATAAAACTATTTTTGAATTATTTTTAAAATAAAAACCCAGAAACACTATTCAGAAAAGGGATTAGGGTTAGGAGGATTGAAACCGGGTCGGGTTGGATGGCTAACCGGGTCGCGAAGAACACGACCGGGTCGCCAAGAACAGCCGCCGGTTTCTGGCAACGTTCCGGCCGACCGGTCGGTCTCCGGCCTCCGACTCACCCCACAACCCTCAGTTTCACCCCCCCTTCAACCCACAAACTCACCACAACACTTACACTACTAGAAAAACTAGATTAGACATCACACATTAGACATCGGTCAGAAAAGTCACTGATGTTAAAAGTATCTCTTACATCGGAAATTATAAAACTGATGTCTAATAGTAAACTACACATCACTTGCATGTATAAACGATGTCTAAACCTCCCATTTTAAAAAAAAATTAAACCCGTTTTTCTTCCCCCCGGCAAAATTCCCCCCCTTAAACTAAATTTCAGATCCCGCTCCCTCTTTTCCCCCTTAAACTAAAAACATAAAAATAAAAAAACATACCCCCCGCCCACCCAAACATACTATCCCCAAAATCAAAAAACATAAACAGAAAACACCCAAAATCAGAAAACCCCCCGCCGGTTTCTTTTTTCTTCAAGAACCTAATTAACCTAATTAACCCCTGTATAAGTCGATACCATCACTTGATTCCTTTCAATATTATCAAACACTCTTCAATATTAGTTCGATTTTATCAAACACTCTTCAATATTAGTTCATTTTATAAACCCCTTTTCTATTTTTCGATTTCGATTTGTTCATATTGTTCATATTTGCTCGATTTGTTCGTGTTTTAGATCTGGAGCTTGGAAGATACCCTCACTCTTGCAGTTTACCCCTAATTGTTCATTGTAATTAGCTCAATTTGGTACCCCTTTTCTTTTCTTTTTGATTTTATTTCCTTTTTTTGATTGTATTTGCTTTTTTGATTGTATTTGCTCAACTGCATGTGTTTGTTGCTATGATAATTGAAGCTTCCGGCTATGAGTTATGTGCAATTATTGCTGCCAAAAGGAAGTTGGGGTATGTTGCGGTGCCAGTTGATGTTCCTGCTCCTGTTAAACAAGTTGAGTAGGGTATGAATTAGTTTGGTGTTTCCAAGTTTATTATATATTTATGTATGTGCGGTTCAACGGTTGTTACTGTTTTATGTCTGTTTGTTGCTGTATTCAACGATTATGCCTGTTTTATGTTTATATTGAATCATTGCATCTCACTATATTTTAATATGACTACTATATTAATGTCTTTTTTACTGCGCTATTACAGGTTAAAGCTTTGGAAGGCTCATATGCTGAGGAATCGAGACGGAAGAAAGAAATAGAAGAAGCTCTAGCTAGGGGAAAAGAAGAAATTGAAAAGCTGAAGCCCAAGTTAGATGATGCTATGAAAGAATTACAGCTTGCCCTTGAACAGAAGTCATCTCTGGAGTTCCAAACTAGAAATTCTGATGAGATAGTGCAGGAGCTAGAACAAAAGATATTCTCAGCTGTTCATCTATTGCAACGCTACAAGAAGGAAAGGGATGAATTGCTTCTGGAGCGTAATAATGCAGTTAGTTTAGCTGAAGAACTGAGGAGAAAACCAGTAGAGGACACCTCAATTGCACGTATGACTCGGTTTTACACTGAGTTCTCTTTATCAGAAATCAAAGAAGCCACTCACAACTTTGACCCATCCTTGAAGATTGGAGAAGGAGGTTATGGAAGTATATATAGAGGTGTCCTTCGACATACTCAAGTAGCTGTAAAGGTGCTGCACTCTAATAGCTCACAAGGAAATTGATAGCGCAGTAAAGGTGCTGCACAAGTATATATAGGTGTCCTTCGTAAATCTCAACTGAAACTGATCAAATGATGTGCTTGATCTTGCAGGTTATGTCTTACTGGTGGGAAAGAATTTCATCAAGCAATAGTGAGCAGAATAAGCTAGTATATGTTCACTGAAATCTAGCTAACGGAAAACAGAATGACTTGGCTTTGTGTTTCTTGGCTTCTGCTCAATGGGTTGAATCATTTCTAGGTAAGTCCGTTACTTTGTTTACGTATTTAAAATAAACTGGCTGTTTGTAACTAATTAGTATACATAGTTTCATGCACTTTTCCTTGAAAATCTCATCTCTCAGTAATTCTAACTTATATGTTGTCACTTCCACCCTAACCTAATACTTGAACACTTATCATGGTTTTCTTGTTAAATTTGACAAGTTAATAATTGTATTTACAATGGTGATCACAGTTTTATATAAAATCTAGTGCTTTAGATATTGCACGTAATTATGGCAACTCAATAAATTCAGCCAAATACGAAAAACTCTGTCAATAAGTCATGGGATAATAAAATGAAACTAGAGAAATCCCAAAACTTTAGACATTATCTTGAATAAAGAAAAATAGCAAAAAGTGACACAATTATATTAATTACACATTTACTGCAATCTAATAATGAAACTCAGAATTCGTGCCCAAGCAGACGATATAGAGCTTACCTGATGACCTTTCACGCATCAATTTCTCCAAGCTTGAACCAGCATCTTGTGGCAGCATCACAGCAGGTATGTGTATATCAAGATCAGTTTCATCTGGATCACAAACCATCTCGAATGGTGATGTACAATAATGCCCAAGGAGGAACAACATTACAAGTTGGGTCTTGTATCATTGTTGGAGGATTGTAAGTTAATCATCTATATACTTGCCTTCTGTCAGAATCAGTTCATAACTTTGCTTTAGCATGGCACTAATTTTTATGGATTTTATCTACTTTTACAAAAATCCTTTGTCATCTTAAGTGGATGTCCTGTTTTTACTGTTCCAAAGATCCTCTTCGGGACAGATAATCTTCCAGTTAACATGGATAATATTACTTGTCGAAATTATTAGTTTCTGTTTAACTTTAAAAAAAACAAGTACTAGTTCAATAGTTGATCTAAAATTAAAGTTGTTATTTCACAAAACAACTGCATTTCAACTTGTATCAATTGGCTTAAATGTATAAGTGTATAAGGAAGTATTCCATGGTGTGTTTCTTAGGTTTTATTGGTCGAATTCATTTATGCTACAAGTGATACTATGTCAAGTTCCTCCCCATTGATCTTAATATTTGCAAGCATAACCAAACTAATTGGGATCAAGATGATAAAACTCAGCTGCAAGATTTTTTTAAAGCTTTTATGCTCAACATCATACTACGTATTGGTTCAGTTAGATTGATCATATCTCTCTTTGTTGCAGGGTTATTGTTGTTCTAAGTAGTTAAAAGTGAAATCAAAGGGAAGAAGAATGAGGGAGGATGGCTTTGTCTTGGCACATTGCTAGCGTAAGGAAAGCCACACCACAACTAGAGATGCAGCATCAACAGAAGTTTCTATATGAAATGTGCCTATATGAATGTAGTTTTGATATTTGGATGGTTTGGATTATGTAGTTAGTTTTGAGATGAATTGGATAATGTAGTTGGCCGATTGAATTTTATGTTTGGCTTTGATATATATTGACTTTTTGATTTTGATATTTGGTTTGGCTTTTTGATTTTGGTCACTATATATATCACAAGTAACATCAGAACACTAATTAACAATGATGTTTAAAAGAACAATTAAATCAGAAAAGAAAAGAACTGATGTCCAAAGAATAGAAAGACACCGATTATTATACATAACTGATGTCAAATACAAAGAAACACATCAACCCCTTATTAAGAAACCGATGTAAAAGAGAAACATAGACATCGGTTCCTTATTAAAGAACCGATGTAAAAAAGAAACATAGACATCAGTTCCTTATTAAAAACCGATGTTAAAGATGAACATAGACATCGGCTAAAAACCGATGTCTAATACCCCTACCTTTCTCTACACATGCAAAGACATCGCTTCTCTTTATCAATAGACATCGGTTTTTAGCCGATGTCTATTGCTGTTTTTCTAGTAGTGTTATACAAACCAAACCGTGCCCACAAATCGCCCAATCGAACCCGGAGTTGGCCGGAAAACGCGAAAGCCGGCGAGCTTCGATTTTCCGGTCACCTCCATAACCCAATCCAAACTTAAAACTAATCACATAATCAAACTCCCCATTACCCGATCTATCTAATGGTATAAACACAATCGAGAACCGATCAATCAATCAAAAATCCGGCCGAAACTAAAACATTTTCCGGTGACTTCTATAATTTCCGATTTGGCCATTTTCGAACTCAAAAATTCACACAAAAATCATTAGTATGCTTCTCATGACATGTACAATCCAACCATGTACTCAATTAACAAGAACAATCAAGAACAAAGATTTCCCCAAATCAATAAATTCGAATTAAATAATTAAAAATCAAGAAATTCGAAATTCATACCCACACAGATGATGATGATGGATTCGGATAGAAGATGATGAGAGATTCATTTTGATTACAAGAACATCGAAATCGGAATCCGATAACGCCTTCAAATTTGAGTTTGATTCTCAAGAACACGAAGAACACGTTCAGGGGTTTTTCGGATTTTTTAACTGTAATTAAACTTTAATATACGCAAAACAAAGTACGATTTGCCTCTTTATAATGAACGGAAAATAATACCCCAAACGACATTTTTGGATCGATACTGATCCCATGGATCGCTTTAAATACAATATAACAGAATATATGCTTTAAACCTTTAATAAAGCAGAATACACGTTTCACGAGACGATAAGCATCCATAAAGTACGGATAACTACAAGTATCGTTTAATTCAAAATATACGAACCAAAATACCTTTATTGCGAATATTTTCAAATACTTCCTAATTTAACGAATGAAATATTGGTACGAACGATATACCAATCTCCCGAATAATTTGGGAACGATCCAAATTTTCTTTTCGATAATTAAAATAAAATAAAATAGTATGACACCCTTTTCCAAATAATTTCAAATTCCCCACACATTTCACATAGCACCACAATATCACATATTCAATCATTTAACAAATAACTTAGCACGTTTAAACAGATAAATCATTTAATAACTCTTAATATGAAATTAAAATTTCATTTCACATCATATAATAACACGTAATTTTCCCGGATCTTACATGAAGAGTCATCAGGATCTGACTCAACTATTCTCGTTTTACTTCTAGAGACCTCCATAGCTTTTCCTTTTGATTTAGCCTCTGCTTTCAAAGCAATTGATTTTGCCTTGCTGCTTTTCTTGTTCTTTCTTTGTTGAACTTCAAGATCATGAGTTCTTAGCATCCCATAGACTTCATTAAGAGACACAGTGTTAAGATCATACTGATGTCTAATGATCGAGGTCTGAGTGTCCCATTCTTCAGGTAAAGCTCTTAGAAACTTGGTGTTTGAATCTTCAGTTTCATATTCCTTGTCAACTAAAGATAAACTGTTCAATAGTGTCAGAAATCTATCATATAGATCAGTTAGGCTCTCATCGGGTCTTGCATCAAATTGTTCATATTCTTGAATCAAAAGAGCCCTTCTGTTTTTCTTGACAGATGCAGATCCCTGGCACTGAGTTTCCAAAGTATCCCAGATTTCTTTTGAAGACTCGCATGCAATCACTCTGTTTGACATGACAGCATCAAGACTACTGTGTAAGATATTCTTTATCTTTGGTTCCCTGAGTACATGAGCTTTTTCTTCTGGAGTCCATTCACTTTTAGCCTTGACCACATAATGTTCAGGTACTGTATCTGTTCGTTCTATAATCCTTGTAGGAATATATGGTCCATCACGAATCCTGTCCAAATAGTCAGGATCCATAGCCTCCAGGTACATCAGCATCTTTACCCTCCATGTTGGATATTCTGATTTCTTCAAGATGGGAATCTTCATGCTTTCATACTTGGTTGTCGACATCTTTAGATCGTATCTGATTCAGAATTAAATCAGTTTGCTCTGATACCAATTGTTGCCCAGTAATAATCTATTGTAGAAGGGGGGTTGAATACAATAGTATAAGATAATCGACTTCTTAATGTATATATTACAAATATGAAAGAAAGATAACAGGTTTATTAAATCTGATATAAAACTGTTACAAACTCTCTCAAGAAATTCTGATGTTCTTGAGAGCTGCTAGCTTACAAAAACTCTCTCAAGAAATTCTATGTTCTTGAGAGCTACTATTCGATTATGTTCTCCTTCGAATAATTAATCGAAACCAAAACTGTGTTTATATACTACACAGCTTCTCTATCAATGATAAGTCCTAATCAATTACAAAGATTGAAACCTATCTATAATTGATAGCTACATTCTACAAACCAGGAACCGACATAATAAACTTCCATGTTTAACTAGACTCCAAATATAACTAGAAGTAGGAATCCTGATCAGCTTCCAGTCCTGATGATCAATCCGGATCCCAGTCCTGATATGTATCTTGATCCTGACAACCATGTAATCCTGATGACGTCAGCAATCCTGATCAGTTGAGTCTAGCTCCTGACGATCATTGAATTCTGATCTAACAACGGATTAAAGCCATGGTTAAGGAGTAGAGTTGCAGCTTTTGAGTTGAGAAATTATATTGCGGTAGTACAGAAAGCGGTGATCATTGAGGGCGAAAATGAATTAGTTCAAAAGGAGAAATTTGGAAAGAAACGAAAGTTTGGAGGATCTGAAAGAAGCCAAGGTGATGAAGGACAAGGAAGTTCTCAGAATAGGAAAAGGTTTGGAAATCAACCAGGAGGAGATAGGAATTTTCAGAAACAGAGGAGTGGATTTGGAAGTTCAGACAAGAAACCTCAAGGAGGAAAGCCGCCAACTATCACGGGAAAGGACATTCGGGAATCTGTAACAAGTTGAACATCACATGTTTTAAATGCAACAAGAAGGGACACTATGTTGATGGATGTCCAAGTTCAAAGCCAGGAGGACTAACATGTTTCAAGTGTGGAAAAGCGGGACATTTTGCGCGAGAATGTAAGGAACCGGTCCAATCTGCCAATGTACTTAGGCTCACTGCACCACCAACACGGTCACAGTCATCTCAACCTCGAGCAAGAACTTTTAATATGTCAATCAATGAAGCGGTTCAGGACAGAGATGTGGTAGCAGGTACGCTTCCTATGAATTCTGTTAAAGCTAAAGTGTTAATTGATTCTGGAGCAACTAGATCTTTTATATCTGAAAGATTCCTTGATAAATTGCAATGTGAGATACAACCATTGGAAAGGACGTTAGTAATAGAAGTGGCTAACCAGGATAGAGTTCCCGTAAACCAAGTGTGTCCTAACTGTAAAATAGAGATCGGTGGATATCTTTTTCATGCGGATTTGATACCGTTCAAAATGGGAGAATTCGATGTTATCCTAGGAATGGATTGGTTAGTAGATTGCGATGCACAGATTGAATGTAGGAAAAAGCAAGTAAGATTGCGTGTGGACGAAGACCAGGAAGTGGTATTTCAAGGTCAAAGACAAACTAGGAAGTTCGTAACGTTTATGCAAACGACACGACTACTTCGACAAGGTTGTGAAGCTTATTTGGCTCATGTTGTGGATGTGGAGAAACAAGTGTTGAAGATGGAAGAGATACCCGTTGTAAATGAGTTCCCTGAAGTTTTTCCTGATGAACTACCCGGATTACCTCCAGATCGAGAAGTAGAATTTACGATTGATTTGGCACCTGGAACGGAACCAGTATCAAAGGCACCTTACAGAATGGCACCGGCAGAAATGAAAGAATTGGCTACGCAGCTACAAGATCTTCTGGATAAAGGAGTTATAAGGCCTAGTATATCGCCGTGGGGAGCGCCAGTATTATTCGTCAAGAAGAAAGACGGGAGTATGAGATTGTGTATAGATTATCGAGAACTCAACCAGTTGACTATAAAGAATAAGTACCCGTTACCACGAATCGATGATTTATTTGATCAACTCAAAGGAGCAGCCTATTTCTCAAAGATTGATTTAAGATCTGGATACCATCAACTGAAAATCAAGCCTGAAGACGTTTCGAAGACTGCTTTTCGCACGAGATATGGACATTACGAATTTTTAGTGATGCCATTTGGATTAACTAATGCCCCGGCTGTGTTTATGGATTTGATGAACCGAGTGTTTCGAACGTATTTGGATAAGTTTGTAATTGTATTTATTGATGACATCCTGATATATTCAAAGTCTTCGGAAGATCATGCGGAACTGAAGAGTGAAATCTTACGGGAAGCTCATAGTTCACAGTACTCAATTCACCCTGGTAGCACGAAAATGTATCGAGATTTGAAGGAACATTTCTGGTGGCCTGATATGGAAAGAGAAATTGCCGAATGGATAAGTAAGTGTTATACTTGTCAACGAGTCAAAGCCGAACATCAAAAGCCGAGCGGACTATTGCAGCCATTGGATATTCCTGAATGGAAGTGGGAACATCTTGCCATAGATTTTATTGTTGGACTACCGAGGACAAAAGCTAATCATGATGCCATATGGGTAATTATAGACTGTCTGACCAAGTCTGCACATTTTCTCCCAATCAATGAAAGATTTTCACTGAATAGATTAGTACAGCTATATCTGAAGGAAGTTGTGACACGCCACGGAGTTCCAGTAACCATTGTGTCAGATCGTGATCCAAGGTTTAACTCCCGATTTTGGAGACAATTTCAAGAATGTCTGGGTACCAAGCTTAAGATGAGTACCGCATATCATCCACAAACTGATGGCCAGAGTGAATGAACAATTCAAACCATTGAAGACATGCTTAGAGCCTGTGCACTGGATTTTAAAGGAAGTTGGGATGAACATTTGCCGTTAGTAGAGTTTTCGTACAACAACAGTTATCACGCAAGCATTGGAATGCCCCCGTATGAAGCATTGTATGGAAGGAAATGTAGGTCACCTGTATATTGGAAAGAAGTGGGAGAACGAAAAGTTTTGGGACCCGAGCTAGTACAACAAACGAAGGAAAAGATTGAGATCATTCAGAAAAGACTAGTTACGGCACAAGGCAGACAACGGAAGTATGCAGACCAAGATAGGAAGGATATAAGCTTTGAAGAAGGAGACCAAGTGTTGCTAAAAGTGTCGCCATGGAAAGGAGTTACGAGATTTGGCAAGAAAGGGAAACTTAGCCCGAGATACGTAGGACCGTTTGAGATACTGAGACGTATTGGAAAAGTTGCATATGAGTTAGCGCTACCACCACACATGGAGCACATTCATAACGTTTTTCATGTATCAATGCTTAAGAAATTTAATCCTGATACAAATCACGTGATCCAATATGAACCTTTTGAGATTCAACCTGATTTGTCATATGTAGAACAACCTGTAGAAATTCAGGATCATATGGATAGGAAATTAAGGAATAAGACTGTTAAGTTAGTTAAGGTTTTGTGGAGGAATCCCAAAGTTGAAGAATCGACTTGGGAACTTGAGAGCGAGATGCTTGAAAAGTATCCGCATCTATTTTCATAAGGTTAGATTCTGGGGACAGAATCTTTTTAAGGGGGGAAGGTTATAACGACTCAGAAAAACGCTTGTACAGTATTAATATTTAATAATATTTGAGTTCTATGATATGTGAGTATTGTGTGAAAGGTGGATACTTGAAAAGGTGATAATTAGATGTTTACTTGGTGAATGGTATGGATTAAAATATATGTGTATGCTTTTAATTGCATTTTATATGAATTTCTTATTTAAAATTAGTTCTTTTTGACCTTCCGGGAATTTTATAAAATCATCGGAGACTCCTTTTATTGTGAAATCTTTTTCACAACCTTTATTTTATATTCTATTATTTTCTAAAATTAATGGAGGAATTTAGTTTTGGCTTTAAGGATTTAAAAACGATTTTATGAGTTAAAAGTCATTTATGTGATCAAAACTTTGAAAATTCATATTTAATTCAATTTTGATCATACAAATATTTTAAAAATATGGGTGAGCTTGTAAATTCGTATTGTCTGTTTTAAAAATAAAATTTTGATTTTTAGATATTATTTTTATTTTATTTCGGATTTTAGAAAAGCATTATATTGGTTTTCTTTTAATAAAAATCAGATTTTTAATTGTTGAATTACTATTTTGCCCCTGGGCTTATAAAACCCTCAACAATCAGTTTTCCCCTTTTCTTCACTCACCGCTCAACTCTCTCTTCTCCATTTTTCTCTCTCGGTTTTCTTCTCTGTAAATTCTCTCTCTCATTCTCTCAAATATGTTGATACTTATGAGATTATATGTATATATATATGCGCATATGTGTATATGTATGCGTGTGTATGGCTGAGTGTTCGTGGGTGTGCAATTCGATTTGCATGCAGAATTTTCTTGTGTGAATCGATTGTATCCAAGCCCGAAATCATTGGTTATGTGACGATTCTGTGTTTAGTGTGTTGTTCGATTATTATTGGTGAGGTTTGTTGAAGGAAACCCGAATTCCGGGCACCTCCAAACCATGCCGCCGTCGGCAATGAGCTCCGGCGAGCCGACGGGGACGATGATGATGTTTTTGAGTCCGATTCTATTATTAATAATAGTATTTAGTTAAGTTTTTGGTTGCATGTAAAGGAATTGTATTGCATGTGTATATTTCGATTTTTATCCAAGAAATTGATTTGAGAATTTGATTGTATTGGATGTTTGATGTGTAAGTTCAAGGTTGTAGTGATTGCATGTTAATTATTGTGTTAAGTTAAAGAATTTCAGATTATACAAGTTTGATATTTGATTTTAAATTGAAGATTTCGATTTGGGGTTTTGTTTGGATTAGAGGTGTAGTACTTGTGTTAGTGATTGTTGATGCTAATTGATTTTAAATGCATAAATTGAGTACTCCTCCTTAAGGTTCTGATTTATTAGTATTGTGGCAGCCTAAGGAGTTGAGAGTTGTTGATTAGTTGTATCATAGGTTATGCAATAAGAATGTTAGTGTTTAAAAGTATAGTTGGAGAATGTTGAATTTCCAGGAACTACCTGTTCTGTTTTGCTAAATTGCGAATTGTTGCTGCCTGGTTTAGACAGAGAGTCTAGGATGTAATTGTTCTAATTATAGTCTAGTTTGTGCACGCTCAAACCTTGTATCGATAGAGTTAGCGAATAAAAAGTTATGCGTGTTTTACTAAAAGTTGCGCAGCAGGGATTTTTCTGTGTTTCAGTACCTAGTTTATACAGTTCGTTTTTAATCTAAATAAAGTGTTCTGAAGTTGAAACATTTATGCTAAGTTGGATTAGTAATCAGGAAGTAGCCTGTCAAATTTGGTATTTGTTTGACTACTTTTGGATTTATGAAAAATGTTTTCGTAAAGTATGCGCAGCAGATTTTGTTTTGTTTCTTTTTGAGATGAAAACATTGTTGTAAAGGTGTTAGTGATATGGTTGGCATGATCAAGTGGACTTAAGGGTATACCAAGTGGGGTATGATATGAAATTCAGATTATATATCTTTATATATTTATAAATGTAGTATGTTATGTGTACTTAAATGCGATGTGCGCTTAAATGAGTTGTTGCCTATTACATTGTTGTAAAGGTTATGTGATATAACTATTGTGTGTTTACACGCTTAGGATGCGTTGGGTAGTTTAGAATAAAGGTTAGCATTTTAGAGAGGGCATACTAAGATAGAATATATTCTTTTGTAGAGTCCAAGGAAGTGGAACTTAGAGATAAAGGAAATGCCAAGGTGGAGAACCAGTGATTTCTCATTACCCTTTTAGCTACTTAAGGCAAGTAATACAAACTTGCTTTCGTATTTCGATTCCATTGTTTCATTTTGACATATATGAATTTCTATCTTGCCTTGACATACTTTTAATTCTGAAAACACTTGTTGTTCATTGATAACCCTTATCTCTGTTCATATATACCATGTTGTTCTGTATACCATACTTTGTATAGTTCCTTTTTCTTTAAACCCTTATACACTGTTCATATGCATGAATTGAAACCTAATGACCTATGATTCTATAACCTGAATTTGATCATATACTTATGCATTCCCTTTTTATACCTGAAAGTGAATACACCTAACTCTCATTCTAGTACATTACCAGAACATCCCCGATGATAAATATTTCCTATATTCCACTAATAGAAATCCAAATTGTTTTGATGGAACTTATCTGATTTCCAAAGGACTTCTTTATACCTGAACATGTTTTAAAAAGAAATAAAGTTTAGACTCATTTAAATTCCGATTTGTGGTTTCCACGGATTCCTAAGATTGGAGGCGTAAGAGGTCGAGTAACGCCGGTCCAGCACTTTTTAATTATAATAAATGGACTAGGGATGGACTAGTCTAAAGGCCAATGTGTGCCTATTGGGACCCAATACAAGGACCAGAGGGACTGTGTGTCCGGTATGGGGACTTTACGTGGCTGATCACCCGTATTGTCCGGTGCGTTGTGAAAAATCTCCAAAAATTACTTAATGCTTTTCTTGAAAACAGATATCTTGATAATGAAATTGGTTTACACTTTGAAATTGTTTATTCATTGTTCTGATAATCCCTTGATATGGATTCTGCTAAAACCATGCCATATATATTGATATTGGAAACTGCTTTGAAACTGTATATTCAATTCATTGTTCTGATAATCCCTTGACATGGATTCTGTTATAACCATGACACACATATTGATATTGGAAAACTGTTCCCCAGTGGTTAACTATTTGGTTATATTATTACTTGCTGAGCATTTGGCTCATTCTTTTTCCCTGTTCTAACCCACAGTTAAGCGAGAAGATGGTACGCACTTTTCAGACAGCTAGGAAGTCTTCCTATAGCGTTGTTTTTGGGATGCCAGCTCAGGTAGGTGATGACCACTTGTAGATGGCGTCTTGTAAGGAGGGAACATAGAACTTTTAAGACATGGTTGTAATAACTTTTGAGACTTATGTTTTTGTATTAATGAATTAGATAGTGGATGCTTGTTTCACACCATTAATTGTTAAAGATCCAGGGTAGAGTTGGGGTCGCGTTTTCATGTTTATTTTATATTGTTTGCGGGTTTATTGTATAGAGTTTGTAGTGACTCCCCGATCATGACCCCAGATTGGGAGGGCGTCACAATATTTTAGAGACTACTCGTAAATTCTTTTCTTCTATTAAGGAGAGATTTGCACATCAGACGTTGAAATCGTAGAAAGGATATCAATTTGATATTGATATTCCGAATTCAATTCTATTCGAAGAATTTGATAAAGTTTATGTACGGAGACACCTTTGGGTGGACCGTTTCACTGATGAGAAATGTTTGGTGGGAGGTTATCGATTGTTCCGATACCAAGAATTTCCTATTCATATCATATATTTTATTCAAGGGTTATAATTACCTTGTTCGTCCCAAACTTAATATTCTTTTTTTTAATTCATTATCCGAGTAGTCAAAAAATTTGCTTTCTTTCTTTCTTTGACTACGATGCCGAGATTTTTGTACTAATAAATTGAAAATGGCTAATTGCATGTGCCATAATGAGCGACTAGTTAATTGTTCTAACTAGTTGAAATTTTAATGATATGATGAAAATTTAGCTAATCATCCTAGCTAGATGTTGCGTCCCAAACCAATCAAACAATCAAATTTTGTCCTGCTAGTTGTTAAGGATTCTTGAAATGAACTAGTTATTGTATCACTAAGTTCAACTTTCGTTCAAATTTTTATAAGTGAATTCACGATGCATTTGTATGCAGTGAAGTATGGTGGGAAGATTTTCAAACGATAATTTGATTGAGACCTAACCAGGTCGCCCCCTCAGCGAGATTTTTTACAAAGTTTTTTTTATATATATGTATAAAGCATTCAGTTTCTTGAAGTATTCTTGGTACCATGCAAGTATTTTCCTTAGTATTTGGAAATAGGAGAGTGTTGAAGCTGAGAGCCAAGATAAATGAGTACGACAATTATGAATCGAAGTTTACGGAAATTGCCAAGGTTTGTTTCACATGATGCGAATTCAAGATAACGAAGCGTTTAAAATGACTGATTATGTTACCGTGGTTAATGAAACGATTGTGATAGAAATGGAAACAAAGTGGACGAGGAAGAAATGGGCATAAGGAAAATAGAGTATGAAACGCGAATAGATTGAGAAAGAAAGGAAGTAAAAATTCAGATTGTCGGACGAGGAAACGTTTGACCTCCAAGAAGATGAAACTTTTTTAGCGACTGTGATGGTTACGAAACGGGAAGTACCTAGTGTACAGAATATCCCCGTGGTTAACGAATTCGAGGATGTATTTCCAGAAGATCTTCCGGGGTTACCACCTGATAGAGAAATAAAGTCTGGTATAGAATTAGCTCCAAGAACGGCGCCAGTTTCGAAGGCCCCGTACCGACTAGCTCCAGTCGAGATGAAGAAATTAGTCGCTCAATTGTAGAAATTGTTAGGGGAAGGAATGATAAGACCAAGTGCGTCACCGTGGGATGTACCCGTGTTATTGGTGAAGAAAAAGGACGACAGCATGAGGCTGTGCATAGAGTATCGAGAGCTAAATAGGCTAATTGTTAAGAATGAACACCCATGCCAAGGATCGGTGATTTGATCGATCGGCTGCATGATGCAGTTAAATCCTCGAATATTGATTGAACTGGATACCACCAGTTGAATATTAAGCCTGAGAACGTACCCAAGACTGCGTTTCGCACCAAGTATGGACACTACGAGGTTTTAGTAATGTCGTTTGGGCTGACGAATGCCCTTGCAGCTTTCATGGACATGCTGAATCGACTTTTCAAGAAGTATTTGGGTAAGTATGTCATAGTGACATCGGCAATATTTAGGTTTACCTCAAAGACCGAGGAAGAACATGCAGAACATTTGAGGATCGTGTTAGAAGCACTGAGGAGAGAAAAGTTATATATCAAGTTCTCAAAGTGCGAGTTTTGGCTAAAGGAAGTACAATTTTAGGACATGTGGTCAACAGTAAAGGAGTATTGGTTGACCCTGCAAAGATAGGAGACGTTTCAAACTAGGAAAGACCAACCACACCAACCGAGGTGAGTAATTTTGTGGATTTAGTCGGATATTACCGAAGATGTGTACAAGATTTTGCTAAGATAGCAGCCCCAATGACCAGACTTACTCGAAAGACTGAAAAAGTTGAATGGATCGAGAAATGTGAGAAAATTTCCAGGAATCATAAGGTATATTTTACCAAGATGGGATTCCAAATGTTCAAGAAATGAAAGATGCTAAATCTTCGGAATGACTAATAAGAAGAACTGAAAGGATGAAGTTCGAAGTCACGAGAACATAAAGGATTATTTAAAGGTCCTGAATGAGCCAGAACGAATTAAGGAATAAAGATATGTCATAAAGAGACAGCTACACCGAGAGTACAAAAAGGTAAAGAAAGTTAAGGAGATGTTATAAGTGGTCGGATAAATAAAAGGATTTATCGATTGGTAAACAAATATTGAATATGTCAGAAAATGAAGGCAGAACAAAGACCTAGTTGACTATCACAGTTAATAGAGATTCCTGATTAGGAATGTAATTTTACTATAATGGATTCTGTGATAGGATCAACAAGAATCAAGTCGGAATATGACGTCAATTGAGCTATAATTGATGGATCAAATGAGTCTACTCATATTTTGTTATCAGCAAGAGATCGTTAACCGAAGAGTTACGAAAGAGATAGTTGGGTGACGTGGAGTTCCAGTCACCATCGTGTCAGATAAGAACCAATGATTGAACTCCCGATTCGGGAGGAGTTTTCCAAACAAGTTTGGCAACGAGATTGAGTGCGAGTACTACGTAGGATCCGCAGACCGACGGACCGACCGAAAGAAACATTTTAGACAACCGAAGTTACGGTAAGTGTTGTACCGCCGATTGCAAGAATAATCGAATGTTGATAGAAAATGGGTGTATATGAACATAGCCAGAATTGGCTTATATAAAGCGTCCGGTAGATATCACAGACCGGAATGAGTAAGAGTTGTAATGAGACCAGAGGGTTGAAGAGTCAACCTGGAAACTGGAGTTTTCTATATTGAAAGAGTAACCTCAACTATTTTCTTAGATTCCGGGACGGAATCCTTTTAAGGAGGGGAGACTGTAATAACCCCAAATTTTGGACTTAGTTATAAAAAAAATTTTTTTTTTTTTTTTTTTATTTGATGAATAGTAAAATCCTGATGAATAGTAATTTTTGTCGTTTAGAAAATTTTCAGACCACCCTATGTACGAGTCGGGATAATGAACTTTTGAAGTCGTATTAGTGATCTAATATGAAAATGAAGGAATACAAAAGCTGTCAGAATCAGAAAAAGAGCATTTTCTGTTTTCTCCGAAATTTCACCTATTACTGATGGATTAATCATTATTTAAATATATTGGAGGATTTTAAATTATCAATTCCATGGATATGGATTTAGTAAAGGTATCAAGATACAAGAACGTTTACGGTAAACTACTTCGATAGAACACTTAATAAATCCTTGCGAGGGTTCAACGGGATTGAAGCGGTAACAGAACAAGGCGACAGAAATGAGAGTATATAAATCCCATTTATATTCCAAGATTCAAGCTCGAACCATTTTAATTAAGTATTCGATTGTTAGGATGAATAGTGAATAGTTACTATTCACTGTGAGAATCGCGTAGAGTTTTATTCGCTCTTTTTAGGAAATATTTTCGAATCGTTTCAAGAGAAACAAAAACAAGGATGAATAGTAACAATGATGAATAGTACTCCAAGGTGAATAGTAAAATTTTATAGTCTCCGATTGATCCTGTATTTCAGCGGAAGTTCAGGAATAATAAACGGTTACTAATCGCGTAGTCATTAATCGCAAACGAAAATGAGAATCGAAAATCCGCTTGAAGGAGTAACTTTGGACGTATTATAACTTAGGAATTAAAGAAGAATATATGTATTAAGAAGGTGTGTGGAAGAAGCTTGTAAACTTAACCAAAGATGAGGGGTTGGATTGTATTTTGTTAAATTAAGATAGATATTTGTGATATATGTGTATACATGTATCAAGCTTCTTGGACAAGCTTTGTAATTAAAACAAAAACCACCCAAAACTTCCACAAACACCCTTGAATCAGATCTGAGCTCTCTCTCCCCATTTCTTGATGAAAAAAACGAATGGAAGAAGAAGAAGAAGATGGAATGCTTGCTTGCTTGTTTCTCGTGTTCTACCACTCGAATCGAAGCCCTTTCCAAGCTCTTCACATCTAAGGTAACATCTCCAACACCCACCATCTCTAGCATGATCTTTTATTGAGTTTAAGAAGATGATGAATAGTGTTTTGTTGAGTTTTATGTTTATAATTGAAAGATGGAAGCATGAATGTATTGTTAAGGTCATGAGTAAGTGGATTATGTAGTTTGTTTAGTTGTTGGATGAGTTGTGGATGGATTTTGAATGTGATACCAACTGGTTTGGCTCGGTTTGAGGTTGATATTGGACTTTAAGTGTTTTAATTGATGTGTATGATGATTGGTGGTGAATTGGAATGAGATTTGAATCTTGGAAATGTTAAGTTTTAAGCCGACGTAATGCCCGATTTTCGGTAACGCTAAAAACTGCCTAGAATCCGAAAACCTAACCGCCTCTTTTGGTTCAATGATGAACATGAGTGTGTAGATATTTGTTTCTAGTTTACGTGAGCGCAAGAATCATGTCATTACGATTTACGGTTTAGGATAAACATGTGTTTTAGTGTAAGGCGTTCGTAAAACCAAACTGTGCCACTTAGTCAACTTTGAGGCTATGATCGAACCACTTAGAGGTCATAATAAAATGTGAAACTTTGTGATAACATGCTAGGTATGTGTAGAAGGACCCTCAAAAAGATTTCGTGCTAAAAGGATTAAATCTCAATTTTATAAAAATGCGTGAGCGAGCATGCTCGAGTAGAAGTTCTTAAGGAGTTAACTTGAAAATGGACTTTGTACTTGAGATAGTATATACTTAGTATGGTGAAAGCATTTAAGTTATTAATCTTGAACCTTGTGTTGATTCTAGATTACTGGACCAACCTGAGACTTATTGTTACTTCGGGATTTCCAGGCAAGTCTACTAAAACCTTACTCTATTGTTCAAAGTAGGTATATTTTCAAATGTATAATACTTGGTTATGCAAATGTTTATGTGTACTCTTTGTTCCAAGTATCGTGCAAGTTTCTCAAAACCCGAAGCTCTAGCATTCGACTTTATTTTTTAAAAAACTGTTGTTGTTGTGATATGACTGCTACAAATGCACGAACTGTTTTACTTATCGTATAAGCTTTCAAATGCTGAACGGTTGTTCAAATGCTATTTATCGATATAGATATAAACTGGAGTACACGAGGCTCTACGATGTAGAGCGTACTATATTCTACTTATCAAAATATTTAATTCCTGTTGATGCATGTTTTCGAAACCTATGCTTACTGTTGTTGTGATAATAAACTGCTTTCATATATGATATGCAAATGAGAAGTATACATGTTTTATTCCCAAGTACATTGCGATATATAAATTGCATGCTTGTCTTCGAACTCCTATATATAGTGATACTCGAGGTTATGATTTAATTATGGACTCCTAAGCAAAATATGGGATATTAGTTAGAAGCTAGGTTTTTATAAATGCCCTAGGTAAAGGGCGTATGATTTTATTCTTTAGACCGGAAGTAGTTATATTTTCTGTATATGTTAAAGATTATTTTTCCGATAAAGATATCGGGTAATTGTTATTTGATGATTATTTATTTAATGAATATTATTTTTGAATATTCATTTAAAGCTTATTTATTCAATGAATATTATTTTGAATATTCATTTAATCATTATTTATTTAATGAATATTATTTTGAATATTCATTCAAGGTTTATTTATTTAATGATTATTATTTTGAATATTCCTTTAAGCACTATTTATTTCATGAATATTATTTTTGAATATTCATTTAAAAGTTTATTTATTTAATAAATATTATTCGATTATTTATTAAATACTTTTAACACGTTTTAAAATGAGTTATATTATTTAAAGTTTATCCTCGACCTTCAATAAGTACGAAGGATATTCTAAGCTGTACTATTAATTATTTTAAATCAAGGGGAGGTTCCCAAACACTGTTTTCCATTTAAATCTATCTTTTAAGAGGATTTAAATACTCGCTCAACTACCAAAAATATGGGAAACCTGATTTAAGTGACTGCTACTCATTTTAAACTCTCAACTCAAAACTGTCAGGGGACAGATATTTTCTCGGAGAAATTTAATTGCTGCAAGTTAAATGTTGTGTTACTACCTCAACGATCGAGGAGTAAATTGATGGAACAAGTCGATATCCATTAACAAGCAATAGCTTGGGAAATATTGGAGAATCTTCCTTTCCAACCTAGATATAACTACTTAGTGGAGTCATATCAACAAGTATTACACTTGGGGAAAGGGGGACGATCTTTACGTTTCAAAGTCATGGATTTCATCCGAACTAGGAGCAGTGTAAGAGGTCGAGTCGCGCCGACCAATCATTTTTATTGCCCCAAATGGGCCGGGGAGATCCAGAAAGGCGGTAGACGATGTCAGGCTGTCGTGTTCTTCCATCTACATGTAGAAAACATTTTTAGTTGTACGACCTGCTACTGATCATAGTGAGGTTGGGACAACTGGCGCGGTGATTACTCCAGTATTGGTTCATCATCCAATTTGGATAATTCTGCAACATGTATTGAAAGGGACTAAGGATGACATCCTTGGTACAGGTTTACCAATCATGTTGGCAGGGGGTTTCCTGCAACATGTATTGAAAGGGACTAAGGATGACATTCTTGGTATAGGTTTACCGATCATGTTGGCAGGGGGTTGAAAAGTGTTCAAAAAATGAAGTTACAATAAATCCTTGCAACTTCATCTTTTATTTTATGAGTTATGACTCTGATGAAACCTTACTCAGATTATATATGCATAAGTGGATTTTGGGTTACGGAATCATTATAGTAATTTTCCTCGTAACTTCATCTTTTATATTATACTAGTATTTTATCCGTTTAATGCGTAGCATGTGGTTATAAAGATATTGAACTGTATGGTATTTTGAATCAATAAATAGGCTTTAAGCCTAGATTCTAATGATAACCTCTATTTTAAAAAGATATGTCTTGAGTCTTGGTTTACCATACTGATACCAAGGATTTCTAAATGATTACGAAGAGTATATGAGTATGATTATAAGTCATACGGTATTTTAAACGGTATACTATTTTGGGGGTTAGACCCTAGTAGTGATAAAAGCTTTGATCCCATATGGATTATCTCCCTAAAAGGTTTAAAGATTTAAACTGGAATAGAATTCTTGCTGAGCACTATTAGCTCATTCTTGCTTTATTAAATCTTTCAGCATGAGGAAGACATTGCCAAATCCACCTCGTGTTACGAGAGAAAGGGAATGGAGAGACCACCCTGGAGTTAGTTGAAGCAGGAGGGATACTGTCGGTGTGGGCAGAATAGTTGCAGCTTGAATTAGTGAGAATTATTTTGAGTGGGTTTGTATTACTAAACCTTGTATAGAATTGTGAGGTCTATTATTGTAACTTCAGGTAGAGGTTGTAAATAATAGATGAGATCCTGGATAGTACATTTGGGTTGTAATAACAAGTGTTGATTATTGTTGCTCATTTCCAAGGCTATAACTTGTGTGTGTGTGTGCGTAAGTGATTGGGGTCTTTGGAGTTGTATTATGAGAATGTTGTAAGTAAGGTAGGTATTGTATCATTGATGGAGCATGACAACCCAGATTCCTGATCCCGGATCTGGGGGTGTTACAGATTTTAACCGTGAAACTTTGTTTCTTTTAAGTTTTTAAAGCATCAGTTAAGAAGAAACCATCGAACTCAAGAACTTGTTCTAAGAAAACTATTTTCACTATTGTTCTTTAGAAGATTAATTGTTATCAATTGATTTCTTCAGATAATTCTGATTATTTGTGTTACCAAAATTAGGGTTCTTCATAATAGTGATTCGATGTTGTGTTTGTTAAGAAAAAGGGGTAATTTTGTTTTAAGGTTAAGTTGTTAAGTTTGATTAATTAGTAATAATTAATTAAATTTAAGTGAAAAATAGTTTTGGTTTAATTAATTTTCTGGAAATTTAAAATGGCCGGAGAATTTATCGTAACTAAAACTAATCATGTCTCGTTTCAAAACTTGCAAGCCATTACGAACTTACAGTTTCGTGCATGGGCAGAGTTTTTGAATACACGTTCGTTAGTGGCATATGCTTTGAGTACTCCCGTAGTCCTTTGCATCGATCAATTGACTGCGTTGTACACAACCGCCACGGATACAAGTGAGAATAACATAAGGTCCTTCAGTTTTGTTGTGCCAGGGGGCAGAACAATAAGGGTGACGGAACATGATTTTAACAGGGTTCTACATTTTCCAACAGAAAACCTTGTTCCGGATCCCACGACTGAGGAGATACATGCTTTCTTCACTCTCATAAGAAGTCAACAACCAAACTTCTTTGTGGGAGAGTTTCTTAAGCATTACCTGACCAAGCCATGGAATTTTTTCTTTAACACACTAATCCATGTTTTTACTGCCAAGCTGACAAATCTGCATGGTATTCCCTTATTCCTTCAAAAGATAGGGGTTGCCATTGCTAACAATAGGCATATAAACATAGGAAGATTAGTGATTGATCAAGTCATTCTGTGCATGGGACCACTGGATGAAAGAACATGCATGAACGATGTGCTTTGTTTCTATCCTAGGTTCCTACAGCTAATTCTCAATGATATTCTAACAGATGATGAACGTGAGACATTTGAAGGCGAGGAGACCATGGAGTGCATGAGGATGAAGAGCAATGCAATAACCGCTCTAATAAGAAAGAATCATCTTCCAGGGGTACCCATTGTTCTCACAGACTATTTAAGAACGGTGCCCCTACCACTTCTACCCCCAGGGGAACAGGTAAATGAATGTAATATTCCTCAACCTGAACTGGCTCCTGTACAACAACCAATGGATGTAGATCCAGAGCCCTCAGTGGCCATTCCAGACCATGAGATTACAAACCCAAAATCTCTAACCACGGTCGAAGAGCCTTTGGAAGTGCCAAATGAAAACATAAACGAACCTCCTTCCCCTCCTATACCCAATATTCAGACATCCGTGAGTGTAGAGGGAGATAGTGCCTTAGCAACACCACATAAGGAGATACACCCTTCAACAACAGCTCCGTCTTCCTCTAAAAGGAGAAGAATAGAAACCGAGGCAACTGTTGATACTTTATTTCAAACTTCCAAAGCGCCCTTTATTGATTTTTCTGATGTTGATTGGGCTACATTAACTAAAGCAATATCTGAACCAATAGCTCAATCTAGCAAGGAGGAATTGACGGAAGAAACTGGTGTTCCGACCATATTACGGTCAGGTTCACTGGTTGAAGGTTCTAAGAACCAAGTGTCTTCACAGACGTCGAGAGAAGGCTTTGACCTAAATGCACAATCTAAAGTGTCATTGTCTACCTCCCCAGATGGAACATATCTGGATCCTGAGGGTAAAGGGTCTGACGTAGGTGCAGATCGGCAACTCGGTGACAACGAATCAATTCACATTGAGGAGTTAACTGAGGAAAAGTCTTCACATACTTTAGAGGAAGTTTCAGGATCTCTGCTGTTAATAGAGCCTGATTCTAGCCTCCTAGAGATTCAAACTCTAGATCCTACAAAGGATACATCATCTACGGATGATCAACAACTTAGTTTAACCAAGGACGGGGACTTGCGAAGCCCCATTGCACCACCGGTGACCTCCTTAAGGACGGCTACGGTGTTTTCTTCTGCAGGTACAACTAGCACTAAGGGATTGAGTGAAACACAAACACTTACACCTGGCCTGAGTGGGAAAGGAAAAATGAGTGAAACACCGGCAGAAACGTTGAGTGTACACCCAGAGCCAAATGTGAGGAGTGACACCCTAACCCTTTCAAATATTGATGATTTGCTACGACCTACAGAAAGAGAGGTACATGTTCAATCCTCGCTCAAGGAGATGACAGTTCATGATCTACAAGGAAATCCTTTATACAAGGTTCCACTGCGACCTTCCTTTGACCAAGGGATCTCCTCTAGTCAAGACAATGCTTCTTTAAAGTCTATTCAAGAGAAGGTTGACTTGGCTGCAGCTGATTCCAGAAGAACTTTCAGGGTCATTGGCAGTGCATTTGGCACTATAACAGGTACGAAGCATGCAGTGGACTCCTTGAAGAAGGAAGCTATGGAAGAACTAATCGAATTGAGGACGGACGTTAAGGAGCTGAAAGATGGTTTCATGAATGAGGTGTATTCTCTGACTCAAGGGCAAGAAGCTTTGAAGGAAGACGTTCTGGTTATCCGGGATGGTCAAGCTAGGGTAAAAGATGCAATGAACACCCTTTCAAGAGTGGAGTCTAAGCTAAACAAGAGATTGGATCACATTGAAAAGACTACCAACTCAAGATTGGATGACATTGACCGGAAGCTAGCTTCTATGCATGAAATGAACAAGGAGATTTCAGAGTTCATGGAGAATCAAGGCGTCGGAGTACAGTCTATATGGAATATGTTGAGGAACCAACAACCCGGACCTTCAAATCAACAACCTGATCCTTCTACTACCTTTTACAATGAGGATAACTACATCGAGGATTCCTCAACTAAGGGGGAGAAAGTTGGAGAAGGGGAGACACATGAAGGATGGCAAACATCTGGTGGGGAGTTTGGGAAACCAATGAAGCTATTCCAGTTAGACAGTAATGGATTGAAGACATTGTGCAAGAAGAAGAGAGTGAGGAGGAATTTGAGATCATGCAAGAGCAACCAATTCAGGAGGAGCATGAGCCATATTATCCAGAGCCAATAGAACATCCTATCTTGGATGATGATACGGAAGAAGAAGCAAATTCTCTATCACTGGAAGAAGAAGCTGCCTTGGAGATGGTAAAAGCTGACAGAGCTGCAATAGATGCCAGGCAAGCTGAGAGAGAGAGAGACAACAACCAGTTCTAAGGAGTGAGAAGCTTAAAAGATTCAAGGTGTATGCTGAAGTGAGGAAGAAGAAGATGATGGATTTGGCAAAGAAGCAAGGGATTGACTGGGAGATGGCTTATAAAACCTTTTGCGGAGGTGGAAGTTATCATTCAGGACATCAGAAGTGCAAATCTTGATGATCATACTTACTTCACAGCACTGAGAAATACTGTGATCTTTCTAAAAGCTGGGGTTAAAGCAAACGGTGCCTGGAACATATTGATCAACTTTCTTGAGAAAGGTACCTTTGTGATTTCCACTAAGTTTTTTGAACAGAGAACATACATAGAACTGCAGGTAATGCTCATCAAGATTCAGAGGACTACAAGACTAAATGAACTGCTCCGTGAGCATGTTAAAGAGATCTTGATGAAAGCCGGTCCAAAGATTACTGAAGATCCTCCAATGGTTAGATTCATGACGAATGACTCGTTCAGAATCTGCTATTTGACTGAGGACAAACTGAGAGACTATCCAAGCAACTATCTAATCTCAGTTGAGAAGTATCTTAGATCCACTGGATTCACATCAACGGAGAAGGACAAAGCAGCCGACACTCTACGAAGATTTCTAATGGAGAATGTTCCTTACTATAGGAAGAGAGTGGAAAAAGGATTGGAAGTGCGTACCAGACTACCAAACATGACAAAGCTAAGCAAGAAAGATGTTAACATTGCATGGTTGTGGGCTGGAGTGGGTCAAGAGGTTGAATATATTGGAAGACACATCCAAGGAGCAATCCTTAAACCTGGAGATTCATTGCACTATCCATCAATGATTGATTATCAAGCTGCTAACTCCAATCCAATGATTGAAGAAGGTGAGATCGAAATGGACTGAACAACAGAAGCAAAGAACAAAAGAACTATCAGCTCAGACTAGAGGGGCAACTTCAATGTATAAAGTTTTATTGTTTTTTGATTTATGAAATCTGGAAATGTAGATATATCTGATCCAGAATGCATTTAATATTATTAAGCTGTCTTACTTTAATTAGTTTAATGTTTCCTTAGTTGAGTTATCCTCGAAGTATTTGCTTGTCGAACTCTATCCAATCAAATAGGGGAGATTGTAAAGCATAATGTAACATACGATGTAAAAGAGATAACTACAACGCAACAAAGACATACAATAGTATTAACAGAAGCACATGGATCCAGAATCAAAGAAGAAAAGGTAAACTCAAAAAATCAAAATACGGTATGTGTTCTTGAAGTCCGTAAACAGGTCACAGAAAGAAGTTCATGAAAATGTTAAAGCCTCAGTGACAGCAAAAGAAACAAGACTTTCAAGACTACAGAAGTATGTGAATGATTTAGGGTTAGTACCACAGGATTCCAGTGATTAATTTGAAGCAACCAGGACGACAAAGGACTTATCAGCAGCATTGAATTGAAGAAGAAGAATTGATCAAGTGTTATTCATCTGTGAACCAGACCAGTTGCACTAGTTGACGGCACTTAAATGATCAAGTTGTTTTATCGTCTCAGAAGAAATCGATACAGTCTAAAACTTAAACACCCTGAAACTCAAAAGGTTGATGAAAATTGGACGACCATGATTGATTCTTCAATTACGGTTCGATAGTTTTCAAAACACAAGTCTACAATTACTACAGAGGAAGTGTGTCTTCTTCAGTCGAGGTTCATTTACAGTAGCAATTACTAAGAGAGAGTTTGAGCCAGAGAGATTACTGAAGAAATTAATATTGCTCAGATTTCTATCATTATATTGATTGTGAATAACCTAGAACTCATTGAAGCTAATCTACGGATTAGAAATTGTAGCACCCCACGAAGTTTATATTTATAAAAAGATATATTCCCCGACTCTTGGTTTGATTTGGTGTGTTTGATTTCGTTATAGAACTAAATTATTAATCCGCGAACGAAATTGAATTATTTGTAGGTATCGTATTCAACCCCCCCCCCCCCTTCTACGATACTTTGGACCTAACACGGACTGCTTCAGTTTTTCCCCGTTTTCCTCTGCCTTTAGAGGTATACGTGTAACAGGGGGTCCCCTGGTATCTGCTCCGATTGAGGCCCACACAGCCACATATGTAGTTTTCTACAATTCTATAAACCCATAGGGTAAAATTACGTGAAAATACCCACAAAACAGCCCGCTTCAATTTTTCCCCGTTTTCCATGTATAGCTTGCCTTTAGAGGTATACGTGTAACCGGGGGTCCCCTAGTATCTACTCTAATTCAGGCCCGGACAGCCCCAAATGAAGTTTTCTAGAATTCTATAAACCCATAGGGTAAAATTACGTGAAAATACCCACAAAACGGCCCGCTTCAATTTTTCCCCGTTTTCCTTGTATAGCTTGCCTTTAGAGGTATACGTGTAACCGGGGGTCCCCTAATATCTACTACAATTCAGGCCCGGATAGCCCCAAATGAAGTTTTATACAATTTTATAAACCCATAGGGTAAAACTACGTGAAAATACCCACAAAACTGCCCGCTTCAATTTCTCCTCATTTTCCTTGAATGGCTACCTTTAGAGTTATATGAAACCGGGGGTCCCCTGGTATCTGCCCAATTTAGGCCCGGACAGCCCCAAATGAAGTTTTCTACAATTCTTTAAACCCATAGGGTGAAATTACATGAAAATACCTATAAAACGGACTGCTTCAATTTTTCCCCGGTTTCCTCTACCTGTAGAGGTATACGTGTAACAGGGGGTCCCCCGGTATCTGCCCCGATTGAGGCCCAGACAGCCACATATGTAGTTTTCTACAATTCTATAAACCCATAGGGTAAAATTACGTGAAAATACCCACAAAACGGCCCGCTTCAATTTTTCCCCGTTTTCCATGTATAACTTGCCTTTAGAGGTATACGTGTAACCGGGGGTCCCCTAGTATCTACTCCAATTCAGGCCCGGACAGGCCCAAATGAAGCTTTCTAGAATTCTATAAACCCATAGGGTAAAACTATGTGAAAATACCCACAAAACTGCCCGCTTCAATTTTTCCTCATTTTCCTTGAATGGCTGCCTTTAGAGTTATATGAAACCGGGGGTCCCCTGGTATCTACCCAATTTAGGCCCGGACAGCCCCAAATGAAGTTTTCTACAATTCTTTAAACCCACTGGGTCAAATTACATGAAAATACCTATAAAACGGACTGCTTCAATTTTTCCTCGTTTTCCTCTACCTTTAGAGGTATACGTGTAATAGGGGGTCCCCTGGTATCTGCCCACGTAATCAATCCCTCGGGCTCCATAGCCCTACTCGTTTCCCACCAATAACTAGCCTCATTCTTCAGAAAATAGCTTGCATATTCTGTCTTCTTATCCTCTGTCACCTCTATCAAGGTAAAAGCCTTTTCCATCTCTTTCAACCATGCCTTAGCCTCTATAGGGTCTGCTGATCCTTTAAATTCCGGAGGTTTTGCTGCCTGGAAAGATTTGAACGTAACTGCCGGTGCTGCTTGCTGGTGCTGTTGTTGATGCTGCTGATGCTGATGTTGCTGATGCTGTTGCTGCTGTTCTAAGAGCTGTTGCTGAAATGCACGTTGCTGCTGTGCTAATGCGGCAGTCTGTTGAGTAAGGGTATTTAACAACTGGATTACCATCGGGTCCACGCGGCCCGTGGGAGGTGTATTTTGTTGACCTTCTTGGTCAGAGGTATCAGTTGAACGGGTTTGTCGTCTAGGAGCCATATCGCTGATGAATAAACAATAATTGGCTTAATCAAACAGTTCATATAAGAGAAGGAAGGATCACAATTGATATCTCGAAGGTTTACAGATCTTCTCAACGGTGTATGGATACACTCGTTGCAATAAGTAGAATAACAGTTATGATGCTGGAAATGAATGACAGGGGAATAAATATAGTTCTATAAAAGAGGTTTATCATATATATATAGATAGAGTTGGTACAAGCGTAGAACGCTTCAAAAGAAAATATATCATGGCTGAACCATAACTGCCGACCAGCAATACAACAACAAAAATGCAACAACAACCCGAGGCGTTCCTATAAGCTCGGTGCACTGCTGATTCTACAATATGCATCTATATACTAACTATCTAGAAACCATACATCCATGTCACATCTGTCTGCTACTAATACCTGCTCACAGATCACCTGCTCCTGCCGGCCATAACGGGGGTCCTGAAATCTCTGCAATCTCACTCATCACATAATCCAAAATCTGTCTCATCCCTGCTACTGTCTCTCCCTCTCGACTAGAAGCTAATCCGTGCAATCGAGTCTCAACCAAAGTCCTCGTAACCCTAAACCTCATCTGAATGTCTCTCATCTGATCTCTAAGTCTGTCTCTCTCTCTAACAGCGGCTGCCTCGATCGAACGAATCCTACCCATCTCCATAACCTGTCCATAAAGGTACTCCTTCTCTCTACTCACCCTCTGATACACATGGTGTGGAACTGGTGGCTCAAATAACTGATACAAAGGCCCACAAACTGATGCCTGAGACACTGGTGCTGGGGCTACTTGTCGGAGTGGAATAGGACAAGGTATCTGATCTCTCCTGACTACTGGGTCCTGATGCATAGGCTGATATCGCACTGGCCGAGACGGTCCTGCTCTCTCAACGGGTGTAGGTATCTCTGCTATCGTATCCTCGGAAGGGTCTGAGTCTGAACTAGAACTAGGGGGCTGCAATTATAACCACATTTAATTACTACGCTAATATCCCTAGTTGACCTCCTAATATCCTTACGTGAATTCCTAACTCTCTATGTTATCCTGGACCCTAAGTCCTAACTTGTTTCAAATGCCATAACCTGTTGCTCTGATACCAACTGTGACGCCCTCCAAACCCGGGGTACAGATTTGAGGAGTCATCCGACCAACGGAACACTATTTAACACATGCATAATATATATAAAGTCACAATTACCCCTTGACCAAGACCGCATCCAGATTATGGCAATGAACACAAGCTACTACAATCTTTTATTATTACAATACCAGTTTTATCAGAGTTATTACATCACAACTAAAGTTCAAATCTAGACATTAATCTAGAAAAGCAAAACAACAACTACCCTGCCAATAACAATGACTCGAGGGGCTCTCCTGGCTGCTGGTGAACTATCGGTCACGCTATGCCAACTCATACTCTCGCTTCACTGGAATAGGGTTAGAAAACAACAAGCAAGAGTGAGCCAAAAATTGCTCAGCAAACATCAACGAATCATTTCTATCACAGTTGTAAGGATATGAATTTATGATATCAGAATCAACAATATTTAGCTAACACATGCTTTGTATCAATAATGATTGAAGTAAAGAATTAGAATTTGGCTTATACATTTTATTCAAATCAAAGGTTGTGCTGCTGGCCAGCCACGCATCAACCCCGGACTAGCTCATGTCATAGTCCTCTACTGGATCCCAGGCCAATCTGGGCCTTAAGTTATTCCGACCATAAATATGGCCCGACCAATTACTGGTCCATTTTTAAAAACACATGCCAAATCTATAATAGGGTATAAACAATAACATGCTCAATAAGATAAACTGAATGTATAGTAATTGCAAAAGAGCTTCAACTGTTCAGTATCAACGAAGATCGAGAAAGAATCATGGAGTAATTTCAATGGTACAGTGTACTCATTCAATAAGGAAATCAATATTGGTAATCGTTAATCAATGACCGTAATCGGTAGTCAAGATGGAAGTCAAATAATCAATGGTTGTCAATGATAATCAAAGGATGATAAATAACAATAATAGGTGGTAAACAATAATCAAGTGAATTGGAAATAAGGGTTTCCGATGCAGATCAAATCAAAGAATCAAGAATCTCTAAGGAAATGGAATCAGTTGTCCAAATGCGGTTAAAAGATTGATAATTTGAATTGTTCTGGGGATAACGGTATTCAAGTAATCAAGACAATAATAAATTTTATCACAAGTAAGGGCACAGATACTTGCCTGGTCTAAGCTGCTGTCGGATCGACTCTGCTCACTCTACTTTCCCCTTTCCCTTGCTCCGGGAACTCGATTCTATAATTAAACAACTCATCACAATAAGTCTAACTATTCTCGTTCTACTCTCGACACTTATTCAACCAATAATCACATTTAAACAAGTAACCGGTTACGTATCGGACGTCCGGTATAGTTTACGATATTTAAAACTCAGATATTTGCCCTAGTACGGGCATATACAGACTATAAAACACAACACACAATTAATATGAACCATATAGCACTTATAAACATTTTTAAAACATCATACGGAACTTATTCGAATTTTAATAAGTCATTACTAATTTTTAAATCAAAAATCGGATTTTTAAATCCAATATAAACATTTAAATGAAAATAAATCAATTAATAAAATTAATTGACACTCTTTAAATACTCAAGCTATTTTTAAATAATTAAATAGGCTTGAAAATAATTAAACTGAATTTTTAATTAATTAAATCTAATTAATAATTAATTTTTAAGAATTAATTGATTAAAAGAATTAACCAATTAATTAATAAATTAATTATTAATTAAAAATAATTAAAATAATTAAGTTTAATCAATTTTCGGATTTAAAATAATAAATATAATTTATCAGAATTTTTCTGATATTAAAATATATTTTTAAAATCAAAATATGAATTTTTAAAGTTTTTAAACTATTTTCGAATTAAATTTAAAAATAAAATTCAAAAACAGTTTTCTGAAAATGAATTAGGGTTTTGAAGATTGAAACCGGGTCGAAAAATCGGGTAAACGGGTCGGGAAGAACAATTCCGGGTCGCCAAGAACAACCCACCGGATTCTGGGTTTTCCAGAATCCGGCCGGTCTCCGGCCGCCGGAATTCTTCGATTCCATCCAAACACAAATCAAACCAGAGGGCTTTTGTTCGCCTTTTCAAGCCAAACAAAACCCACACATCAAAACATCTGTCCCTAGCCGGAATCGTGCCCAGAATCCGTTCAAAGAATTCTCCGGCAACGACCTCGGCCGGAAACCCGATCTACCTATTCCGTACATGAAACTCAAAGATTAATATACCAAAATGAAGCTTATAACTCATACAATAAAAGCCCTTTATCAAAAACAATGTCAGATCAATATCAAGAACGTACGAATCGAAAGAAGAAATCGGGTCAAAACCCGAAATCAAAACCCGACTAAATTGAACATAAACATGAAATTAAAGCATGGATTCTTGCTAATTAGAACCCTAGGAACATGTTAGAAGCAACCAATTGAACGGAGAATCAACAGAATGAAAATCCCCAAATCGAATCAAGAACCCTAGTTATAATTCGAAACTTGTAAAATCAATATAAAATCGAATACTTACCAGATGATGATGAGGTTGGAAGATTCTGAAACTAGATTTTTGGAGCTTTGATTTGAGTATAAGAACTTCAAATTTGGACTTCAATAACACTTAGAACGAATTGATTGAAGATCAAGAACACAAAAATAATTTTTGGGAATTTCGGATTTTTTGAGTAATTGCTGAAGATTTGCTATGAGTTATGAAGTCTGATTTGTCTTTTTATATTTCTGGAAAAATAATACCCCAAATAACATTTTTGGATCGATATTGATTCGTTAGATCGTTTAAAAACCCTAATTAGGTCAAAAACACGTTTTACGAAAAATAAGGGGTTAAAAAGGTTGATGATTATCCAAATTGATATATATCATTATATAACTAATGCTCAAGAATACTAGGGCTATAACAACTTCCATATTGATATAGAACGATAAATCCGTCCCCTTAAGCAATTAGGGTTCGGAACGATTTTTCCTTTTTCGGATCAAAAATTGAAATTGATTTGCAGAATCAAATAGGTAGGGTTAAATAGAATCCCATAACCCTTTCGATAACGATTCGAATACGAAAGACGAATAATTAAAAATGAATGTACGAAATTTCAACGGGGCCTTGAATTATCAAAACGGCTCAAATTTGAAGAAAATTCCAAATGACGAAATTTTTTTTGAAAGGGGCTTCTGACTCACCATTTAGCACATAATCACACACTAAATATCATATAATAATATTCCAATATTCCAAAATAAATATTTTAGATTAAATATATCATTTAATCAAATAGTAAAATTCACGGATATTACACAAGTATTGTGGCAAGTTTTCTAAATCTATACTTTGAAGTATTGATTATATATTACTGCTGTTGCCATGTGTGGAGTTATACAGTTGTGCGATACATGTTATATATTGTATAAAAATAGAGTTTGATTTGGGTTTATATATGAGCTTTGAGATAAAGTAGTTATAAACCGGTATACCTTGTAGCTCTAGAGATAAGAGCACACTTCTTGTTTTCGACTATAGACCGGGAGTCAGTATTTGAGATATGGAGATAGCCGTGGAAATCCGGAGGGATTCCAGCGGCAGTGTACTAATTATTTTGAGGACTGCTATTATTAAACATTAATTATATTTCTAGAAAGTATTAATTACCTGGAAATGATTTGAGGAATGTTATTTGAATATTACCTCATTCGAATGTTATTACTTGGAAATGATTTGGTAATTGGCTTATAAGCTAGATATGGGATATCAGTTATAAGCCAGGTTTTTATAAATGCCCTAGGTAAAGGGCGTATGATTTTATTCTTTAGACCGGAAGTAGATATATTTTCGGTATATTTTAAATGATTATGTTTCCGATAAAGATATCGGGTAACGGTTATTCGAGGATTTTTGACTTAGAGAATATTATTTATATTTATTTGAGGATTACTGACTTTAAGAATATTATTGTAAATATAATTTAGGAATATTCATTCAAGGATTAATTATTTATTTAATGAATATTATGTAGAATATTCATTCAAGGTTTATTTACTTAATGAATATTATTTTTGAATATTCATTTACTGATTATCTATTTAAGGATTATTTATTTAAGGACTATTTACCTAATGAATATTACTTTTGAATATTCATTTGGGTTTTATTTATTTGATGAATATTATTTTCAAATATTCAATGGAGATTATTATTTAATGAATATTATTTTGAATATTCATTCGAGGTTTATATTATTTTGAATATTCATTCGAGGTTTATATTATTTTGAATATTCATTCGAGGTTTATATTATTTTGAATATTCATTCGAGGTTTATATTATTTTGAATTATTCATTCGAGGTTTATTAGTTAATGAATGTTATGTAGAATATTCATTTAATCCTCATTTATTTAATGGATATTATTTCTAAATATTCATTCATGGTTTATTTACTTAATGAATATTATTTTCGAATATTCATTTGAGGGTTTACTATTTAATAAATTTTATTAATTGTTTTAAATCAAAAGAGGTTCCCAAACCAATATTTTTCCATTTAAATCTGTCTTTTAAAGGGGATTTAAATGCTCGCTCAATTATCAAAAATATGGGAAACCTGATTTAAGTAACTGCTATTCATTTTAAACTCTCAACTCAAAACTGTCAAGGGACATATATTTTCTCAAAGCAATTTAGTTGCTGCAAGTTAAATATTGTGTTACCACCTCAACGCTCGAGGGGTAAATTCATGGAACAAGTCGATATCCATTCAATACACCAAAAATGGCCTATTGCAACCCCACAAAAGTGTATTGTTAGACCCCAAAAATGTTACAGTAGATGTTTATGTAACGTTTTGGCCAAAATTCGGCGTTACATTTACTGGCGTTGCCTATGGACTCTATTGCAACATTATGTCCACTTATTGCAACACATTTTTTAATATTACAATAGCACTTTTTTGTAACACTTTGATATGTTTTAGTAACATTTTTAAGGTGTTACAATAGACTAATGCAACACCTTCTTGCAACATCTATTGAGTAAAAATGTTACAATGTCAGTTCATTGTAACACTTTGATGCAACATTTTGATGCCTTTTGCAATACATTAAGGTTTTTTTGCAACAATTATCTTCAACATTTTTATCCCTATTGTAATATTTTTTAGTATTACTGGCAACACTTACTTGCAACACTTTTTATGAATCCAGATTACAATGTCCTGTTTGAAACTTAAATATACCATGCACAAAAGCATTTAGTAAACCAAAACTGACATTTCAACTTTCCCAAATGACAAATCCAGCAATACACATGTCAATAGACCACATACTTAATAAACTTTTATCACAATATCATCTAATGTGTCTAAAGTCGAAACACATGTCGACTTACACCACAATACTACATTAAACTTAGTTTTTCATGTCAAAATACAAACATGTGAATCAATGTAGTCTCTTGGCTAACTACTATACCTACGACTAACTGATCTACAAAGGTTGAGGGGTAATACTATGTGTTGTATTCAAAATATATAACCATTGCACATCTGAATCAATGTAGTCTCTTGACTAACGTCCTGCGGCTACCACCAGCTGATTTTGACTCTCTTGGCTGCTTGTATAAATTCCACAATCCCTTGGACCTCGTCAACATGCTGCATTTGCAACTACATGAAACAACAGGAAATATATGATGTACCAGGCCGACCATTCTTTAAACAAGGATTCTCCAGGGTAATTCAAATTACCTTAATCTGCATTCTATCAGGCCAGAAAAGATGAATTTATCAACATACTTTTATGATGCTTTCAAAATCTGCACAATCTGAAAATAAGTAAAATCCATAAGTCAGATACTTAGCATCCAGAATGCTGTAAGCATCTCACATGTCTAGGTCCTTTGCCTTACCATGTAGTGGAATTCTACTGCTGACTTTGTATATTCATAGGTATCAAGCTCCAACTTATGTGGAACAATCAAGGCCACGACAGAATAATCAACAACAACGATCTCAACAAGCTAGGCAAGCAAGGACCAGTTACAATGTTGTCACTGAAGGTAAATGTTAAATATTTGTTATGGGAAAGCAGAGACTATTATTATTATTAGATGAATTTTTATATACTGAAGCATTTGCTGCTTGAACTTTTAGATGCGTATGGGCATGGTCAAGTGCGTGGTAGAGGGAGAGGACGGGGATGGAACAGAGGCGGGTACAGAAACTATGATGGAAACTGTCGAGGGAATTATCAAGGTGGCTATTAGGGGAATTATCAAGGCGGCTACCAGGGGAATTATAGAGGGCGGGGGGCTACCAGGGAAACTATCCAGGGGGCTACCTAGGTAATTATCCAGGGAGCTACCAGGGGAACTATAAAGGTATATAAATATATACACTATATATTTACTACGTATATCACAGAGACAACATTATTTTATGTTTATTACGAATATAACGTAAATTACTCTGTTGCTCATTCTTTGAACAGAAAATGGTGGGCATTCTTTGTGGTTGATGGATTACAATAAATGGAGTGTTGTAACACTATCAAATGAGAAAATGATAATTCTCCACTATGAAGTTTCCAGTATCAAAAGCCTATGCACCTTGTGGTTAAGTTTCTCCTCATCCCTAGATAATGGTTCAGTGGAGTATAGTTTCTCTTCCTCTAGTAAACATTAGAACTGAGACTAAAGGCAACCATGAAGTGGTATTATTATTTGGACGGTTGAGCAGTTGCTGAGTAAAGGCAGATATAAATCTAACTTTGTAAAAAAGAACAAGGATATACTGCTAAAAGCTGTTTAAAATATCTTCTGCTAAGACTGCTAAATCCATATGTAAAATTCCAAATTGCAGATATGAAACCTTAAGGCTGGGATCCAGCTTTCCGGCCAAAGCAAGCATCAGTGTAGTTTTTCCAGAACTGGGAGGACCTTAAAACAGTGTCATCCTGCAACACAACGCATAAAAATTAGCTTCTGTTATAAATTAAAAAACGTTCCATAGTCCCTAAGCTTTTTCATACTAGCATTAATACAACTTACATAACAACTACTTGTAGGTATTTATAGAAGCATGTTTTAAGCCACTCAAACCAGTTTATACATAAACTTGTAAATTTTAAATGGATTCTTGCATACATAGCCAATAAATTCTTGAAGCTCTTCTCTTATGATGTTGACATTTCTAGTACCTAGTTCTTAAATAAGTTTCCCAAGGAAATACAAGAATTATTATACAATTGCAAATGCAATTAAGATAAACATAACCATTATCTTGGACTATCAAGAAAGGATAGACCAAGTAAATTTTCCAACCCTAATAAAATCACTACCACCACAACCAACAACAGAACCTCAAACCTGTACATATTCTACAAACACCAATTCCCAATACTGTAATAACTCATATTCTACAAACACCAATGTATACAAAAAAGATACAATCATTAGAGGTTCAAATTCTCCATATATTCATCAATTCCCAATACTGTAATAACTCATATATAATCTAATTCAATAAAATAGAACAAAGTTGGGTATATTACCTCTAATTGAAGCTTTAATTGAAGCTTTACTTTAATTGAAGTTTTGGGGGGGTTTTTGGGTTTTAAAGTCGATTTTAGGGGTTAGGTTTTGAAATCGATTTTGGGGGTTTTTGAGTTTTGAGTGAGGTGTGAGATATGAGTGAGGTGAGAGAGGGGTGAAGCCGAGAGAGAAGGTCGGGAGAGAGGCGAGAGAGGGTGCGGCGGAGAGAGAGAGAGAGTATGAGAGAGAGGTCGGGAGAGTGTTTTAGATATGAGAGTAATATTTTTGTGTAATAAAATTTTGGTACCAAAATATTTGGTACTAAAATAGCCCGCCCAATGAAAAATCAAACTCCCGCCTACATATTTCGGTCAAATTGATCAAAAACGTATCATGTTATTGTAACGCTTTTCTGAAGTATTGCTATAGTTCTAAAATTTTCAAAATGCTTCTTCGGCTTGCAACACTTTCCCATTTAAAATAACATTTTTCGAAAGTATTACAATAGATATGGACATTTCTTGTCTATAGCAACATTTTATGCAACACAACCATATGATGGAGTTGCAATAGGTCATTTTTGGTGTAGTGATTAACAAGCATCGCTTGGGAAATATTGGAGAATCTTCCTTTCCAACCTAGATACAACTACTGAGTGGAGTCGTATCAACAAGTATTACACTTGGGGAAAGGAAGACGATCTTTACGTTTCAGAGTCATGGATTTCATCTGAACTAGGAGCATGTGTAAGAGGTCGAGTCGCGCCGATCCATCACCTTATTGCCCCAAATGGGCCGGGAGATCCAGAAAGGCGGTAGACAATGTCAGGCTGTCGTGATACTTCCATCTACATGTAGAAAACATATAATTTTGTTGTACAAACCTGCTACTGATCATAGTAAGGTTGGTACGACGGGCGCGGAGAAGGCTCCAGTATTGGTTCATCATCCAATTTGGATATTCCTGCAACATGTATTGGGGTGAAGAACCAATCGTGTTGGCAGGGGGTCGAGAAGTGTTTGGAATTGAAGTGACAATAAATCCATGCAACTTCATCTTTTATTTTATGAGTTATGACTCTGTGGATACCTTACATAACATGAGTTATGGTAAGGGAGTTGTTTATACTGAATCACCTGATAACTTCATCTTTTAAGTTATGTGTTGATATTCTGCTTACATAGCAGATATTTTTGGAAAGGTTATATTTGGTTTACTTTGAAACCTCATCTTTTATACTAGAACTTTGTTCTTAATATAGCACAAGCTTGCAGAAATATTATGAAATGATATTTGAAGTACATTAATGGTACTGTTTTTGGGAATACATTCCAATAAGGAAATAATTTCAGTATCGAGATATTTTGACAAATTATTGTCTTATACCCGCTTTATTCTAGGTTGAGTTAAAGGCAGAATTATGCCATACTTTCATTTCCTTGCTGAGCTATCGCTCACTCTTGCTATTGTTTTATATATATTATATAGCAGCGAAGCAGGATGCCAATGGGTCGGCACACACCTCGCAAGGCGTTTCCATAAACAGTTTCTAGCAGTGATCCCGAGAGTAGTACGAACCAATCGAATCAGGCTACAGCTTTTGGTATTCAACTTATGTATAGATATGAATGGTATAAGAGGATTGTGAGCATCAGAAGGCTAAGTCGGTAATGTAACATTACTTAGAAATTGTATCAGTGACAGATTCAAAAGACACTTGGGTATTGTAATAAAAAAATTATTTATTCCGCAGTTGTTGTATTGTGTCGTTTCTGAGACTCTAACCTGTGTGTGTGAGTGTGAGACTTATATTGTGGGGTCATGAGCAGGTGAATTATGAATGGTGTGAGTAATACAGGTAAGGCAAGGAGTACATGAATCGTGACTACTCTAAATCCCTGACCCCGGATTTGGGGCTGTTACAGAAATGGTATCAGAGAGTTAGGTTACAGTCCTCAGAAACGATAGGAGATCGAGTCTTACAATACCCTTAATAATGATAAGAACATCTAGAGCCCAAATTGAGTTCGTAGTCGGGTTAGAGGACATGACCCTGACTGTTTAAGATGAAGCCCGAGAGGGGACTTCTTCTGGGGAAACCGTACTTAGGACTTCATGTTTAGTCACCTCGATTCGTATGAATTATAGATTGATGGGATTCTGAGATACCAGATCCCGAGGCCTTCGAGTAGGCATTTGATGATGCGCTCCTTGAGATGGACGAACACCCAATAAAGGAGGATCCATAGGAGGATCTAAAAGAAGACCCCCTAGTGGGTCAAGGAAAGACTCTTGTAGAGGACGTGTTGATTGATAAAGATGTAGTATGTTACTTGAGGTCGTACAATAGGACCGGACGAACCTTCAGAGGTCAAATAAGTGCCGATATGAGAGTTTAGGATCGTTATGATTCATCATGAGATATGACAAAGAAAATGGAGTAGAGTCTCCAAAGCGAAAGAGGTAGAGGCAATACAGCCAGTATCAGTGGATTGATTCGACTTGAACGAAACCTGTTACTCGTAGTCAGTTATAGTTGCCCATAAGGAGGCGGCATACGTAAGAACCAAGATGTTCAGATTTTCACCAACGATTAGGGGTACTTAGTTGCCTAGAATAGTGGAAGGAAGTGTTTTGGGCTATGAGGTTTCAATCCCCCACGACCAGCGATTCCACTGGAAATAGTGCCTATTACATCATTGAGGGATTTTATTATCTCAAGGAGAATTTTGGGTATATGTACCATGCAAATGTTATTGTAAGACAAGCACGTTAAGACGGAATCGAGAACGAGATTTACCATCCTCAGGAAACCGGGAAGGAATTATGAGGATAGAACAGAAAGGTCGGAAATCAGACCCGAGCATTACTAGTAGGTAAATAGATTGATCAAATTTCCCAGATTTGGAGAGAAATTCAGCAAATTTTGGCAAACCTTGTCTTTCTGATTACTAGAGGATGTCACCAAAGAGAGTGGAAATTAGAGCGAACCCTGTGGATTGGATAAGATAGCTATTATATGGGTTGGTGGACAGACCCTGATTGCTATAATTGATTGTAGAGATAAAATGATGAAGTTGAGATTGGACGGTAAAGGCGAAATATATTTAAGGACCAAGACGGACTGAGAAATTCCGGGATTGACTTAAATGAAAAGCCTATTGTGCCAAAAAGTGTTAAGCTTAGGTAGCGCACAGGATTGATATGGGAGGAGGAATATTGGGTATAAGGATGATTGAAATAGAGACCGGATTTAAGCTTGTAGTTTCTAACGATCTTCCGAAGTACCGCCCAGTCGACATGTGGAATTGTCATTGCTACGGGCGACAACGATATCGAAGTCCTCTTACGATAGAACGCTTGCTTGAGATGCTTGCGCCGAGTCGAATAAAGCTCCCTGCGATTGCAAATGTTGATGGTATAATTCTTAGCGACTATTATAAGTCGGCAATGACGTAAGTATCGAACACCTTAGAGTGCGTGGAAAAGAGAAGCTTTGGAATTGAACGATTATCCATTAGGGGAGCCGACGTAAAAGGCATCCGTAGAGACCTTGGTAATACCCTGCCCATTTGCAAATTATGTGGGATACTTCCCTAATCTATGATCTATCTTGACCTCTTTCCGAGAAAGAATTCTGATAAAGGGTATATTCCCTCTTCGAAGTTATTTTATAACACTTGTGTTAAATCATATTTAAATTCAATTGTGTTAGAGGCTGTCACGATGCCTACTTCCAGGTTTTCGAAGCCCTATCAAATGATGTTATTCAAGCTTCCACTTTTCTTCAAATAATGAATAACCCTATGATGATACCTCACCACTTGCTTGTTAAGTACCAGTATCTTTTTGGTTATTCTTTTCTTTGGAAACCGCACCTTTGGAATCTGTTCAATTTTAATCCAAGGTGTTCCTTTGAGAAATATTGTCGAAAGACGATAATCATTAAATTGATCTCGAATTGCTTTCATACTTTTCAACTTCCACTGAGACGAACAACCCTATACTTATAGGGGCTACAAGGACTATCTGTCTATGTGATAGAAGTCTGATGGGACGCCATCACTTGTGAGTTGTGAAATACAAGAAGGCTAATTACCTTTAGTAATGTCTCAATCGAGGCACACAACATTGAGTTCTTATGATCATGTTGATCTCTCGGTAAATTCTCTTACCTCCAATAAGGTTACCTTAAAACTCATAACCTTATGATCACCAGTGTGTGAAGTTTTCCTTAATATAGGAGCTATCTTTTCAAAGCTCCATGATTCTTGTTATCTTTATTGAATTTCAAGGGGAGGCCAACCAGGTCAAATAAGTCAAAATTCGCTGATAGGAATTAGATTCGCAACGAAATCGCCTATGACAGGAGCGAATCCCTAAGACGAATAGAATGTTAGTGACATATCAATGAATTGGTTTATTCTCCCAAGGATATTATGATAATGGAAAGCGGGTCAATCGATATATGTGAAAGGAATAGCGATGTGTCGTGTACTCCAGTGACAACGGTGTTAGATAGATGCCCTATAGTGGAATTGAGATTTTGGAGGAGTTGTTTACAAATGGACACTACCTCTGGGTTAGCAAGATAAGTGCTGGCGATGGAGTCAGAGGGAGATGGTATTGTGACTTGGGAGAAGTTGATATTATAATAAGAATGGGTTGGTTGACACCCAATGGAGCCCAGACTGATTGTAAGGAAGAGAGAGTAATAAATAAAGGATGGAGACAGATTCGGAGGTTCTTGAATATAGTTCAGACTAAGAAACTATTACGCCAGAGATACGAGGCTTAATTAGCTCTTATGGTTGACGCCAAGAAAAGAGATACCAAGTATAAAGGAAACTACAATGGTTTTGGGAGATTGTACAAGGTTTTAATGAGCTACCAGATATCGATTTGGATGACATGAGAATGAATACCGAGTATTCAGAGTATAATGTGAATGGAAGGGTTAGTGACTCAGTTACAAGAATTGTTGTATAAGGGTATGACAAGACCCAGAGTACCACCATGGAGAGCCCGGTGTTGTTGTAAGAGAAAAAGATGTTAGCACAAGATTATGCATCGAACCTCGAGAGTTGTATGAGTTCGACATGGAGAATAGGTACCCTTATAAATGATTGTTTGATCAGCGGAAGAACGCTGTGTATTTCCAAATTTATTTAAGGACTGGATATCACCAGTTGGAAGTTAAATCCGAGGATATACCCAAGACGGCGATTCGTACTAGGAATAGGCACTTCGAGTTTTCAGCGAGGTTATTTTGGGTTGACTAATGCACCCACAAATTTTATGGAATGTGATGAAGTGGCTTTGAGTTATCCGTGATAGTAGATAACATGAGATGGAGAAATGGCTAGAATTGACCTAGGATTATGACTGTGAGATACACTACCATCCGGGGAAGGCCAATGTGGTGGCCGATACCCTTAATTAAAATGAGACAGAGATGGATTCCGAATGATCGGGAATTAAAGGATGAGATTTTACACAAAACCCAAGTTAGTCCAACAAACTAGAAAGACAAAAGATTTCACCAACAAGCGGCTAGTGACAACCAAGATAGACAGAGAAAGTATGCAGACTAAGCCCGTGAGTATAGAGATAGTACTGCTATTGATAAGCTAAATGGCATGTTGATGGATGACAAGCAAGTTTATGTTGGTGTATTTTCTGTACAAACAAGATAGAGAATATGAGGTTAGAGATTCGTGATGCTAAAAGATATCCATGGAAATAATTAATGAGATTTGGAAAGAAAGGGAAGTGAGCCCGAGATTCATTGGGCCATCTGAGATTTTAAAACGCGTCAGGAAGGTGGCCTACGAGCCAGCCTTGCCCCCCAAACTTGTAGAATGGTCATAACGGGGTTCATGTGTCAATGCTATGTCAGTATACTATAGATGCCCGGCATATGTAGAGTATGAGCAGGTAGATATACAACCTGGTCTGACTTACAAAGAACAACCTGTGGAAATCACGAATAGAAAAGAGCAAGTGCTAAGTGACGAGGTTGCCAAGATAGTGAGAAGTTTGTGGAAAATCAAGAAGTGGAAGAATCCACCTGGGAGTTAGAAAGTGCAATGGGAGAGAAGTACCCCCAGTTATTCCTAAGCTGATTCCGGGACGGAATCCTTTTAAGGAGGGGAGACTGTAATAACCCGAATTTTTGGAAAAATTAAAACTTTTGTTATTATGATTAAGTGCATCAGTGAATAGTAAATTTGGTGGATGAATAGTGATTTTGAGGGTTAAGAAAAATTTTCATGCCACCTATGTACGAGACGTAGGGTGGATATTCCGAAGTCATATTAGTGATCTACGGAGTAAATAAGTGAATGCAAAGACGATCAGAATTCAGAAATTCCAAATTTTATTTTGGTGTAATATTCGACCGGGCAGCGAATTATATATTATTATATTCAAGAAATGAGATATTAAAATTGAGGATTTGAGGATTTAATATTTTGGAATTTTATTATTTTATTAAAGTCGATTTAAGGATCCGATTATTGAAGTGAATAGTGAATAGTTACCATTCACTGCGAGAATCGCGTAGAGTTGTGTTCGCTCTTTTAGGGAATATTTCGAATCGTTTCAAGAGGAACAAGACAACATTTACAGGATTAAATATAGACATGGAAGTAACATGTAACAAGATTAATTCGAGAAATGCAACATTTGGATCATCCATGTGAAAGGAAAGCGAACCAGTAAAGCTACTTTAGCAGAACCAATGCATGTTCGACACATGTCGAGAGATGAAGCCACCTAGGGCTATGACTCACCACTCTCCACACAAATATCAGCATTATCATTATTATTAACCAAGACAAAATAAAAGAAAAAAAGAAAGAGAGAAGAACTCTCCCCCCCATTTTTCTGCCCAGCAGGAGCATCAAGGAAAGACAAATTCATATCTCCATTTCTATCCATCCTTAAATCACCAAATTTTAACCATAGCTTCTCCACTCCATGGGCCACATTCGTTCAAAATTTCATGGCCAACAAAGGAGTGTAGCCTAGCCAAATCCTTCCCCCAAGTTGAAGAAACCAAGCTGCCCTGTTCTTGACAGTTTCTGCCCCGATTTTCAAACGGCCATATCTCCTTCATTTCGTAATGTAATCCTGTGTTCTATAGCTTGTTAGAACGGTATTGAGATAATCTACAACTCGTATTCCACGAGTATTCTCCAGAAAAGCAAGGTAAGGACCTCGTTTTTCAAGTTCTTTCAGCTGGTAAATATTGACTCCGAGATTGCTAACTTGTTTTCTTGATTTCTTTGGATGATCCAAGCTTCCTAAGGTGCATCCAAGGCTAGAGGAGCCATTATAAAGCTTTGTTATGATTCTTACGATATCAAAGAAGGTAAAGATCGAACCCTTGCTAGTTATATGATGAGTTTTGGTTGAGTTTTGGCTAAGTAGTTAAAGCATGATGTGTTAGAAGAATATCCTTGAATGTTTGGCTTTGATTTGAGATGATTGTGTTGAGTGGTGGTCAATGGACCTTACCACTGACCCTAGAGGTCATAAGTGATGGTTGGTGTGTGATATTGATGATTGGGTTGCCTTGTATGGCTTAGTAGAAGAGTTACAAATTTGGAAATGCTTGATTTAGAGCCGTCGTAATGCCCAAATTTTATCTACTGCATGATTCCCTGTTTCGTCTCTGTTCGAGTTCGACCCTTGAGTCCTACTGCCCATGATTGTGTAGTTTATGTTATAAGCTTCGTAATGATATGTGGTTCACCTAATTTGGTCGAACGGTTTAAGAGTTATGCTAATTTTAGTAATCGTGGTTCGAGAGGTTCCATCGCAGAAATGTAACCACTTTGATGCTAAGTCAAAGACCTTTAAGAGTCGAATTAAAATGTGAAACCTTGTGATATAATGCTAAGGACAGTTAGTAAGCCTTGTGCGAAGGTTTCGAGTCAAAAAGATCATTTTCCGATTTTATAAAAATAAGGAAGCCGAGGTTGCACAAGTGAAAACCACTGAAAACGAGACTTAGAAACCAGTGTTGAAAATGGTTAAGTATAACTTGTATTCGAGGATCGATTTCGGACTAAACCTACGACTGAAGTAATTGTCGACTAAACATGGACTTAGTATGAGCCTATAACGAGCTAGTAATGCCTTGGTTGTGTTTCGCTTACGTGTTTAAACATTGAGTACAAGTGGATTATCCAGGGGATTAATCGTACGTTTTCTTTGACTTTGTCTAGATTGTCCGGCATCATCGCGAACCCCTATCACTTCTCGAGCATCAGACAAGTTTACTAAACCTTACTCTATTATTCAGAGTATGTATATTTTCCTCTGTTCAATACTTGTGTATTCCCAATTTATATACCAAATCTTTGTTGCAAGTATTGTGGCAAGTTTTCTAAATCTATACTTTGAAGTATTGATTATATATTACTGCTGTTGCCATGTGTGGAGTTATACAGTTGTGCGATACATGTTATATATTGTATAAAAATAGAGTTTGATTTGGGTTTATATATGAGCTTTGAGATAAAGTAGTTATAAACCGGTATACCTTGTAGCTCTAGAGATAAGAGCACACTTCTTGTTTTCGACTATAGACCGGGAGTCAGTATTTGAGATATGGAGATAGCCGTGGAAACCCGGAGGGATTCCAGCGGCAGTGTACTAATTATTTTGAGGACTGCTATTATTAAACATTAATTATATTTCTAGAAAGTATTAATTACCTGGAAATGATTTGAGGAATGTTATTTGAATATTACCTCATTCGAATGTTATTACTTGGAAATGATTTGGTAATTGGCTTATAAGCTAGATATGGGATATCAGTTATAAGCCAGGTTTTTATAAATGCCCTAGGTAAAGGGCGTATGATTTTATTTTTTAGACCGGAAGTAGATATATTTTCGGTATATTTTAAATGATTATTTTTCCGATAAAGATATCGGGTAACGGTTATTCGAGGATTTTTGACTTAGAGAATATTATTTATATTTATTTGAGGATTACTGACTTTAAGAATATTATTGTAAATATAATTTAGGAATATTCATTCAAGGATTAATTATTTATTTAATGAATATTATGTAGAATATTCATTCAAGGTTTATTTACTTAATGAATATTATTTTTGAATATTCATTTACTGATTATCTATTTAAGGATTATTTATTTAAGGACTATTTACCTAATGAATATTACTTTTGAATATTCATTTGGGTTTTATTTATTTGATGAATATTATTTTCAAATATTCAATGGAGATTATTATTTAATGAATATTATTTTGAATATTCATTCGAGGTTTATATTATTTTGAATATTCATTCGAGGTTTATATTATTTTGAATATTCATTCGAGGTTTATATTATTTTGAATATTCATTCGAGGTTTATATTATTTTGAATTATTCATTCGAGGTTTATTAGTTAATGAATGTTATGTAGAATATTCATTTAATCCTCATTTATTTAATGGATATTATTTCTAAATATTCATTCATGGTTTATTTACTTAATGAATATTATTTTCGAATATTCATTTGAGGGTTTACTATTTAATAAATTTTATTAATTGTTTTAAATCAAAAGAGGTTCCCAAACCAATGTTTTTCCATTTAAATCTGTCTTTTAAAGGGGATTTAAATGCTCGCTCAATTATCAAAAATATGGGAAACCTGATTTAAGTAACTGCTATTCATTTTAAACTCTCAACTCAAAACTGTCAAGGGACATATATTTTCTCAAAGCAATTTAGTTGCTGCAAGTTAAATATTGTGTTACCACCTCAACGCTCGAGGGGTAAATTCATGGAACAAGTCGATATCCATTAACAAGCATCGCTTGGGAAATATTGGAGAATCTTCCTTTCCAACCTAGATACAACTACTGAGTGGAGTCGTATCAACAAGTATTACACTTGGGGAAAGGAAGACGATCTTTACGTTTCAGAGTCATGGATTTCATCTGAACTAGGAGCATGTGTAAGAGGTCGAGTCGCGCCGATCCATCACCTTATTGCCCCAAATGGGCCGGGAGATCCAGAAAGGCGGTAGACAATGTCAGGATGTCGTGATACTTCCATCTACATGTAGAAAACATATAATTTTGTTGTACAAACCTGCTACTGATCATAGTAAGGTTGGTACGACGGGCGCGGAGAAGGCTCCAGTATTGGTTCATCATCTAATTTGGATATTCCTGCAACATGTATTGGGGTGAAGAACCAATCGTGTTGGCAGGGGGTCGAGAAGTGTTTGGAATTGAAGTGACAATAAATCCATGCAACTTCATCTTTTATTTTATGAGTTATGACTCTGTGGATACCTTACATAACATGAGTTATGGTAAGGGAGTTGTTTATACTGAATCACCTGATAACTTCATCTTTTAAGTTATGTGTTGATATTCTGCTTACATAGCAGATATTTTTGGAAAGGTTATATTTGGTTTACTTTGAAACCTCATCTTTTATACTAGAACTTTGTTCTTAATATAGCACAAGCTTGCAGAAATATTATGAAATGATATTTGAAGTACATTAATGGTACTGTTTTTGGGAATACATTCCAATAAGGAAATAATTTCAGTATCGAGATATTTTGACAAATTATTGTCTTATACCCGCTTTATTCTAGGTTGAGTTAAAGGCAGAATTATGCCATACTTTCATTTCCTTGCTGAGCTATCGCTCACTCTTGCTATTGTTTTATATATATTATATAGCAGCGAAGCAGGATGCCAATGGGTCGGCACACACCTCGCAAGGCGTTTCCATAAACAGTTTCTAGCAGTGATCCCGAGAGTAGTACGAACCAATCGAATCAGGCTACAGCTTTTGGTATTCAACTTATGTATAGATATGAATGGTATAAGAGGATTGTGAGCATCAGAAGGCTAAGTCGGTAATGTAACATTACTTAGAAATTGTATCAGTGACAGATTCAAAAGACACTTGGGTATTGTAATAAAAAAATTATTTATTCCGCAGTTGTTGTATTGTGTCGTTTCTGAGACTCTAACCTGTGTGTGTGAGTGTGAGACTTATATTGTGGGGTCATGAGCAGGTGAATTATGAATGGTGTGAGTAATACAGGTAAGGCAAGGAGTACATGAATCGTGACTACTCTAAATCCCTGACCCCGGATTTGGGGCTGTTACAGGGGGTCCCCTGGTATCTGCCCAATTCAGGCCCGAACAGCCCCAAATGAAGTGTTGCCCGGTAATTAACAATTGTAGAAGGCGGGTTGAATACAATTGTATAAGAGTCTCGACTTATTAAAGTATATATAACAAATATGAACGAATAATAACAGCTTTATTAAATCTGATATAAAACTGTTACGAACTCTCTCAAGAAATTCTGATGTTCTTGAGAGCTTCTAAGTTACAAAAATACACTTGTGTGTGATCGATATAAATCGAAACCTAAACTGTGTTTATTTACTACACAACTTCTCTATCAATTACATGATAAGTCCTAATCAATTACAAAGATTGAAACATGTCCTAAATTGATAGCTTCATTACTATAAATAAGGAACCGACAAAATAAACTTCCTTATTTAACTAGACTCCAAATATAACTTTAAATAGGAATCCTGATCAGCTTCCAGTCCTGATGATCAATCCTGTGTTAGTGTTAGTGCCCTAGAGACAATACAATTGTACTTCTGGGAAACACTATTTTGTTATTTAATAATGATTATGTTCTATTGATTATTCGACAACAATTATTATGTCTTTATTTACTGCGATATTAATGTTAGAGTAATAAATGTCCTTGGAATATCGAACACGTATTCTATATCTTTAAGTATGTGACTTAAAAATGAGATTATATGAATAGTGTTTATATTACTAAAATATCCCTAATTAAGCATTATGAATTGGGACAATTATGATGCATAAAGATTAGTATGATCGTTGACTAAATGACCACATCTCATTGGTCATAGGTATAGTGATACTAAAGTCAAGAACATAGCTACATGTAATATTCTACATGGCACCAGATTGACCCACAGTGAGATTCTACATGGTAATAAAGTCATTAAAATAGCTCACATTGATAATGGTGTAATGATCCTTAGACTTGAGATCATTATATTTCTATACGAGGATTAATATACTTTGATTACATTAAAAGTTACCTTTGACCGGGTGATGATAAAAGTGGACATCGGGTATATTATGAGTCGTATGAGAAATATGAATGATAGATATAGGATTTAACCCTCCTATTATTAGGAGAGATATTATTGGCCTCTTGATTGAGTGAGACTATGAAAATGCATGGCCATGCTCAAATATTGATTTGTTTTAATAGTCTACTCATTGATCAAGGAAACCTGGATTAAACGTTGAAGAGGATGACTAATAACATGCCTCAAGTTTAATCTATAATATTTGGTTAAAGGGATTATATTACACGGAAACATTAGTCACGAAAGGTTTAATTGGATCACCAATTATTATTATTACTTGGGTAGCAATGATGTATTACTAGATGCCGCTCATTGTTTATAATTTTATTATGAGATATTAAAATTATTGCCAACGTAATAATAACCTAAATGGTTACACATAAAGAACGTTTTAAACGGAGCATTAATTAAATTTCGAATTTAATTAAATTATTATTATTGAATTATTGGATTAATTAAGTAGGACTTGATTAATTCGAATATAATAAATAATACTACTAATAATCAGATTGGGTTTTGGAAGCCCAATCAGATTAAGTATAGGCCCAAAATTCTTTTTAAATAAATACATTATGATGTATTGTTTTAGGTTATGTGAAAATTCGTTTTTCAGATAGAACCCTAGCAGCTCTGCATATTAGAGAGGCTAGAAACAGAGAGAGAAGGTTTTGAGGGCGTTTTTATTTGGCTAGTACCAACTTCGTGATCGTTGGACGATCAAGCGTTCGTGTGGACTACTTTGGCGACGCAGATCTTGAACAAGAGCTGCGTGGTGGTTACAACAAGGACCTCCATCTTTCTGAATATTATAATCTCAATTAAGGTATGATTTCGTTTCTCCATAATCAGCCATGTCTTGTACACGGATCCTAGGGTTAGGGTTTCGGATTTTTATTGTTTTTACGACTGTTTTCGCTGCGTATGATGCCCCGAAACCCAACAATGGTATCAGAGCTACGTGTATAAGGGGCTGATTTGGTTATGTGTTTACTGTATTCGATGCATGTATGCATGTTTTATGAATCTGCCTTGATACAGTTATGAGATATATCGATTATAATATGTTATATCGCTTATATATGATACTGTTATGCTTAATATAGTGATATGATTGATTAATATGCGATGATTGTATGTTATGCATGTTGTCTGGTTTATATAGGGATATAAACTGTGAGACAGATCATGTTTGGACACGATCTGCAAACTGGGATATGTCTGTATGTATATGATACATGCTTCCGGAACTATATATGATGCAGTGGTGGCAGAGACTATAAGATATGATCTGAGATTCCGAAATCGATGATTTTTGAATAGCACTAGCTCGACCCCAGCCAGGGGTTGCCGCCCCTTGGACCCTGCCACGGGGCTGCCGCCCCCTGACCCCCGCCAGGGGGCTGCCGCCCCCGGACCCCCGCTTTTTTTTTTTTTTTTTTGTGTTCGTAATTGGTTATTTGAGCATGGTGCTGGTTATGGCCTTAAGACCCGTAGTTTAATGGTTTATGGTTTTGGTTTTATAAATACGACTTGCATGTCGTTTTCTTCATTCTTGTAATTGTTTAACCTCGAATGTAAATCGAGTTTTATTATGTAAGTACATTAGTATAGGTTGTATTCAATTGTTCAATGTAATGTACTTGAAGATTGAAGGACGATCCAAGAGGAGGTGCATTCAAGGGAACAAGGAGAATGAAGACATGTAATTGTATTTATGTTTTTCCACCATAGATTGACCTTGATCCTTTCATTAGCTTAAAAGAATCATATAGGATAAAGGCCATAACCAAGCACGTTTACATACTGCACTTTACATATTGATGTATGATTGCATGTGTAGGATACAATGTGATGCATGCTTTAATTAGATTAATCATGTATTAATGTATGTATTCGATACATCACCCATGCCATGCCTGCTAAAAAAGATAAAATCTGTAACGATTCAAGATTTTAAAATTGAACAAAACGAACATGAGATTCATGTGTTTATGAAACACGGAAATAAGTGTGAATTTTCAATTTTTTGATATGGGGCGATTTTGACAAAAATACAAGCAGCGCTTGTAAGAAAGGTGGATTTTAAGTGAGACCACTGTGACTCCTCCGCTGGACTGGAAATCAAACCATTGATGAATTTTGAATTGAAGTACTTAGTTCAAGGAAAAATTGGGAATCTCTTGATGATGGGATCATGGTCGTTTTTAATAATAAAATCCCTAAATTTAAAATATTAAGTCACTTAGATGCCTTCCAATGGGCAACACTCGTCAAGACCTAGATCGAGAAATAGTGGGTTCGCCAAAGCGAAGCACTCCAATCTATCGTGGTAAGGCGTGATGAAGTAAATGTGATACTTATATGTTAGACCATTGGGTTAGACTTTACTAAGTTACCACAATAGGATTGTGAACTTAGAGGCATGGAGTTTGGTAAGATTTATTGGATAAATACGTACAATTGTTGTTCTACCAAACTATCCAAGAGTTATATAAGATATAATTGACAAAAGTTGTCTAACTAAATAATTGTGTTTTTGGAGTAAAGCCAAAGCTGACCTTAAGCATGATGAAATATGGATCTTGGCACGCTAGAAAGGTTTAAAGAAACTTTTCCAAATTGAGAGATAGGGCTATTAATTTGATAAAAATAGTGGGTGATATATATTATGAATATATATATGAATAATCACTTGAACATTATCTATTAAATCCGCAGACTAACTTATTTTATGCAGTTTTTAACATTGTAGATATTTAATGGCAAATAACTCAAATAACTTCTCTGTACGATCAGTCCTTGAGAAGGACAAACTGACAGGAACAAACTTCCTCGACTGGCAAAGGAATTTGAGGATTGTCCTCAGGCAAGAGCGAAAGCTCCATGTCATTGATATTCCTCGCCCTGAACCTCTGCCTGAAGGTGCATCGGTTGCTCAACATAATGTTTATCAGAAACATATCGATGATGACACAGATGTTACCTGTCTTATGCTTGCGACTATGAGTCCCGAGCTTCAGAAACAACATGAGCATATGGATGCTTATGTGATGATTGAGCACCTTAAACGTATGTTTGAAGGACAGGCTCGTCAGGAGAGGTTTGATACAAGCAAAGCCTTGTATGCCTGCAAACAGGGTGATCGTGATCCAGTTGCACCGCATGTTCTAAAGATGATTGGATATATGGAGTACCTTGCTACTCTAGGTTCAACCATCGGTGAGGAAACCCAGATAGATCTAATCTTGCAATCTTTGAACAGCAGCTATGCTCAGTTTGTAATGAATTACATCATGAATGAGATAGCCAAGACACCTACCGAATTGTTGGCAATGTTGAAAACTGCTGAGACCAATATTCAGAAGGCATCCCCTAACGCCATTATGATGGTCAATAAAGGGAATGCCAAAGAACAGGGTAAAAGGAAAGGCAAGAAGAAGATTGGATCTAAATCTGCTAATCCAAAACCTTCTTTTAAGAAGGCTTTGAAGCCTACAGGAGGTGTTACAAAAGGTGCTGCAAAGGGTGATTGTCACTATTGCAAGAAACCGGGTCATTGGAGGAGAAACTGTCAAGCTTACTTGGAGGATTTGAAGAAAATGAAGTCTGTAAAGATTTCAGATTCAGGTATTTATGTTATAGAAGTCAATTTGTCTACTTCTACATCATGGGTATTAGATACTGGATGTGGTTCTCACATTTGTATAAATGTGCAGGAACTTCGAAGGAGTAGGACTTTGGCGAAAGGTGAAGTCGACCTACGCGTTGGAAATGGAGCAAAGGTTGCTACTTTGGCTGTAGGGACTTATAATTTATCATTGCCCACAGGGCTTATTTTAGAACTTGAGAACTGTTTTTACGTGCCTGCGATTTACAGAAACATTAATTCTGTTTCTTGTTTGGACAAGAAAGGTTTTTCCTTTACAATTCAGAACAATAGTTGTTCCTTTGGTTTGAATAATGTTACCTATGGGGTTGCACGTTTATTTAATGGTTTATATGTTCTAGATCTTGATACTCATGTCTATAATATAAATAATAAACGTATTAAGGCTAATGACTCAAATCAAACATACCTTTGGCATTGTCGTTTAGGCCATATAAATGAGAAACGCATTTCCAAGTTACATAAGGATGGATACTTGGATAAGTTTGATTTTGAATCATACGAAGAATGCGAACCTTGTCTCATTGGAAAAATGACTAAAGCTCCTTTTACCGGAATTGGTGAAAGGGCCACCGAACGATTAGAGCTTATACATAGTGATGTACGTGGTCCAATGTGTACGATGGCAAGAGGTGGTTTTTACTACTTCATAACCTTTACTGATGATTTTAGTAGATACGGATATGTGAATCTTTTGAAGAACAAGTCCGAATCATTTGAAAAATTCAAAGAGTACAAGGCAGAAGTGGAAAAGCAAATAGGTGGAAGTATTAAATGTAAGACCCCAGATTTTGGGTAGAATTAAAACTTTTATTGTATGATGATGTATATATATATATGTGGATGGTGGTAATGGTTTTTGGAGAATTAAGTATGAAATGAATATGGATTTCAGTTTTCAAACATTTTGAGAATAATAAGAATGGACGGAACATATAAATAAGGACAATCAATCTGGAAGATAAGAATACAATACTCCAGGGAAGGAAAGTATTTTTATGTCATCCAAATCAATATCTGGAATACATCCGATAACTCCGTAAACAAGATAGCGTATGCCCGAGAAAGCACTAGAACGTTTTCTAAGTGCAAAGAGTAAAGAGAAAATAGATCAGGAATATTGGAACGGATTTTGATCCAAAGGATTATAGAAAAACCACTGATGAATAGTAACTCTTCATTTAAAAGTTTTTCAGACCACCCTATATGCGGGACGATATAATAAACTTTCAAAGTCGCATTAGTGATCTACGATGGAAATAAAGGAATGCAAAAGCTGTCAAAATCGGAAAAATAGCACTTTTCGTTTTCTCCGAAGTTTCACCAAAAACGGACTAAATAATTATTATTTGATGATATTTAAGGATTTAAATTATTAATTCCATGGATATGGATTTGATAAATGAATTAGAAGTATCGAGAACGATTTCGGTAAAATACCTCGATAGAACCCTCGAGAAACCTTGCGAGCATTCTACGAAATTAAACGAACCAGAAAAGCTACTTTATCCCAAGCCAATGCATGCTTGCCAAGTGTCAAGACAAGAAGAGACCAGAGGTGATGACTCACCACATTGGATAAATATCAAGAGTAATTAAACAAAAGAAGAAAGAAAAGAAAATCAAAAGAAAAAGGAAAGCATTTTGGAAGTGAAGCTCTCGGCCAAACTGTAGCAGCCATATCTCCTTCTTTTCTTACTAAAATCTTGCGTTCGGTAGCTTGTTGGAAAGGTCTTGAGATAAGCTACAACTTCTATTTCACAAGAGTTTTCCATTTAAGCATGGTAAGGCCTTCGTTTTTGCAGTTCTTTCACTGGATGAATAGTAACTCCGAAAGCTAACTCTTGATTCTTGATTTCTTTTGTGGATTCAAGCTATCTTAGGACCATAAAAGGATCATACAAGGATTATTAGGCTTATATAAACTCCAAAGAAGGTATAAATCTTGAAACCCTTGAAGTAGTGTGAAGTTTATGGATGATTAATGATGTTGATGCATGTTTATAGCCTTAGTTGACATTAGTAGCTATGTTTGAGCTTTGTTACAAGTAATATTGAGTATTAAGAACGTAAAGGCATTGCTTGGCCTCAGTTCTTGGTTGAATCAGATGTATATGTTGATTGGAGTAATTGATGAGCAATTTAGATGGTTTGAAATTTGGGATTATCCGATTTATAGCCGTCGTAATGACGAAATTTCTAAAACCCTTGAAAACAGAGCTTAACAGTCGAGATAGGTCTCTGACCTTGATGAGTATATGACTTGTACTTATAGATTTTTGAACGTATATTGTTTTGGCGCAAGAATCGGAACTATCGGACTTACGGTTTAGGAGATATGGTCAAATTAGTAAAAGTCGTTCAGAAACGAGAGGATAAGTTCGTAACTGAAATAAAGCTTTCTTGACTTGATCATTGTAGGAGATAATTTTGGTAATTAAATAGTAGAGACATTAAGGAAAGAGTAGGAGAAAACCTTGTGTGAAAATGATCATTTTTCGATTTTATAAAAATGTTCGAAGTAAGGTTAAGTGCGAGAAACCCCTTAAAGCAAGCACTTGAATACCACTTTAGAAAAACCCTGAGAACGAGTTGAAAATCTTGAAATGGATCATAAGAGGTTGACTCTAGAACACCTATAGACTCAAGTCAGACCAAGGACAAGTTGGAATGATGTCCCTTGATAGCAAACAAGTGCCTAACTATAAGATGATAGGAGAGATTGCGAGGGTTATGAGCATATAGTTGTATTGGTATGGCGTTTAAGTTTAAGTATGATGTTTGCTTGATTCCCGAGTATGAGTTACTGACAAAAGGTATCTTTGTTATTGATAGATTACCGGACCACTGCCAGACACCACCCTCGGGCTCAGAGATCAGGCAAGTTTTCAAACCTATACCTTTTTAAAAACTGTTGTGGTGATAACTAAAGATTTTGAGATATATGCTATATGTGTATGATTTTGAAATGATTTCTATGATGCTAAGTCAAAGGTATTGACACAAGTTGAACTTATAAGCTATGGATATAGTAATATTTTGGAGCTGATGTGCTAAGCAAAACCCTCAGTAGGGGGAATATACTCTGCACTTATACTATGGATCGGGAATGGTATCAGTTGTTATCTAGAGATATATTATATATTCTCTATATTTATTTTACATACTAAGAATGGTATCAGTTGCTATCTAGGGTTATTTTATTGTGTTATTACAATTAATCTCGATAAGTGGTTTACAAATTAAAGATCATTTGGAGTTTAATCTATTAAGGGTATATTTTAAATATATGATGAATAGTTGTTATCTACCCTTTTTGATAAGAAAGTACTTGAGAATTATTTCTAAATAAATATTCTTTATTAAATATAGTTTGATTTAATTATTTAAAGCCCTACTTCTTAAGGAAGTATTTTGTGAAAACTATTTTTAAACCCTAGATAGCTAATAAAGTTTTATTCAGACAATTATAAATATAATTAGAGAAGGTTCCCAAAACTATTTCCCGTTTAAGTCTATATTCAGAAAGACTTAAATGTTCGCTCAAACTTCAAAGATACATGGAACCTTTCTCAAGATTTTATGGTTGTTTCAAGTGGACTGCCCGGTCCTAAATCTTTTAAATCAATGAATTTATCAGTCTGGTTTACTACCATCAAAATGATTTTGATTACTTCCTCAAGATTCGAGGGGTAAGATCAGTGGAATTAGTTGCATCCATTAACAAGCGTCAGCTTGGGAAATATGGGTGAATTTTCCTTTCCAACCAGATATGACTACTTTGTGGAGTTGTATTCTTGGGAAAAAGGGAAAGGAACTTCATGTTTCAGTGTTATGGATTTACTCGAACTTGGAGAATGTGTGAGGGACTGAGTAGCGCCGGTCCCCTAAGGGAATTACAATATGGCCGACGGACTGGTGAACGGGTCTGTTCTTCCCTTAGTTTATCAGAAATTGTCCGACCGTAGGAAAAGGAGAGCAACAGGCCGACGGACTGGTGAAACGGGTCTGTTCTTCCTCATAGGAGAGTACCAGGCCGACGGACTGGTGAAACGGGTCTGTACTTCCTGCCTACAACCGATTGGCGGGGAGGTAGGTTAGTCAGATACTGCCTATTCTTCCCTTCTACGTAGAAAAAGATCAGGGGGATACAGCTTGCGACTGATCATCATAGGGGTATCCTTGGCGCCCAGAATCTCCAGTTACAGTTCAGCATCCATGAAAGAGCATGTTTCATGCAAGATTTCAGAAAAAGAAAGTTTGTTCCAGTTATTCAGTTTCATGAAAGTTTTCAAAGAAAGATAGTTTATTCCAGTTATTCAGTTTTCATGAAAGTTTTCAGAAAGGTTACTCAAGAGTAATCCAGTATGTTCCAGTATATGAGTTTATAAGAAAGAGCATGAATTTACGAAAAGTATATGATTTTATCTACAGGATATACGTGATCAGATGAGTTTAGAAAATGAATTGGAAATAAATTTGCATTGTTTTATTTCCAGAGTATATATGAAGTAAATGTTTCCTATGAAAGTTGATACTTGATTATATATATATTGTTTATCAGTTCAGCATTATTTTGGTGGGCCTTGTTGCTCACCCTTGCTTGTTTTTATATATATCACTACAACAGATAAACCAGATGTTTCGCACCACCAGCCGCAAGAGGGTTTTGGAACCCAGAGGACTCTCCCCTGATACTACAGCCGCCATAGCTGAGGTAGAGCCTACTAGTGATATAGACTGGTAGTTCAGATTCAGATTTTAATTATATGTATGACATAACGTAAGGAAGTGGCAGCAAACTTAAACTTGTAAATTATATTTGGGCTTGTAATCACTTATGATATGTTTAAGGACCCTGTTAGCAGTACTTATTTCAAGTTCATCTCTGGGACTATAACTTGTGTGTGTGTGTGAGATAGATGGTGGGGTCATAGCATGTTGTTTATTTGTATTGATTCAAGTCAAGCATGATGTATGGAATGATGACCGTAACGACCAGATTCCTGACCCCGGATCTGGGGCTGTTACAGAGATGGTATCAGAGCTAAGAATTAGACATCCCAGAGATGAGGAGACGTTATAATCATAAACCCACTAAGATAATAAGAACCCTTGCCAGGTTCACCTAAAACCCTTATGGGAACCTTTAAGTATCATGATAGTAACATAGTTCGTATTGTGTAGGCGGGCGATATCCCAAACCCAGAGGCGTTTGAGCAGCAGCATGATGAGGAGGTACTCCGGGCCTCAGACCCACACTATGAGAGATCAGGAGATGAGCACCAGGAGGAGGATCCGGAGGAGGACCCGGAGGAGGATCCAGAGGTGGATCCAGAGTGGGCTCCGGCCACTGAGTTCGACGAGGAGATTCCTGTTGTTGAGGTAGACTCAGAGGAGGAGATGGAGAGTGAGGCTCAGGCTGAGGAGCAGGTTTGGGGCGAGTCGGGGAGTCCAGTTTCTGTCTTACCTCCACTTCCCCCTAGTCCCCCACCTCACCCGCTGAGTCCTCCTGAGGATCATGAGGAGCAGACCCCAGAGCCCACTCAGGCAGAGGATGTTCCGCCAGCGGACCCAGTCACTCCGCCCCATGTTCCCCTAGATGGTATACCGGTTTCTGTGCATGGATGGATGGTGAGTAGGATGATGACAGACTTGACAGCGGCAGAGGCCAGGTTGGCAGAGTCTCGGCTACAGCTTGCCGCAGAGAGGGCTGATAGGCATAGGCTCCAGCATGTGAGGAGGATCCTTCGCCCTCGGACTTTTAGGAGGGAGGTGACCCGCATTGAGTGCCGGGCACGAGTGAGGATTAGGACCTTGCAGACAGACGAGGGTGGCAGAGTGTCCCGGCATGATGTTGAGGAGATCTTCCGTCTCGCGATGGTGAGGGTGAGGGCTTTGACCCGCGCTCGTGGCTGATTCCAGATACAGTGATATGGTAGTCTAACCTACTAGTCTTGCCCAGCCATAGTAGGGTGCCGACTTTTGGAGGGTTTGTTTTGTTGTACATAGTTTCCCGTAGGCAGACTAGATGGATAGACTTTGTATTTCACTTTTATGCTAGTTGTTGTTATCAGGCAGTTGTACTCTAAAACTATGATGTTGGTTCAGATGTTGTATTTTGACAGCACTATGTATATATGGGTTTTCGTTTCAGCTACACCAGTTTAGTGACATGGTCACCAGTGTGTTTGGTCTTTATCTGTGCGCATTCTCCGATTAAATTGCCATCATATATAGAACTGGGGATCCTAAATCCCAAATCTATTATCATTGCGTAAGGAGAAATCCTACAAAGCAGGTGCGTAAATTTAATGTGAATTTGTTTTCAAATTTTCAGTAAGATGCCTCCGCGAAGAGTTGGAACTAGGGCAAATCCCCATGAGTCTACTGACCAAGAGAGTCACAATCAACATGGTGAAAACCCTGAGTATGATGAAGAATATGACGAAGATTATAATGAACAAGAAGACTCCCAGTATGGGGAAAGAGATGAAACCTTCTACACCGAGGAGTTTGAGGATGAAAGGGAGGAACCTGAGGTTGAGCAAGAGAGGGAAGATCGGAATAGAGACCCTATGGGTCAGTTCCTGGACTTACTTAGACAGAATTTGGTTCGACAACCCCAACCACCTCAAGGGGACAGCAGTAATGTGGCCAACTCTTTTAGGGCCTTTAAATCATTGAAGCCTCCTGAGTTTACAGGATCAGCCGACCCAGTAGAAGCGAGGGCATGGATTAAGGAGATGGAGAAGTCATTTGAAATTTTGAGTATTGAGGAGGCACAAAAGACTATTTTTGCATCGTACATGTTAAAGGGAGAGGCCAACTACTGGTGGGAGGCCAAGAGAAATATGGAAGCAGGTGCTGTGATAGCTTGGGAAAGGTTTAAGCAGTTATTTCTGGAAAAGTATTTTCCGAGGTTCATGAAAACTCAGATGGAGCTCAAGTTCTTGGAGCTAAAGCAAAATAATCTATCAGTGGCGGAGTATGAAGCGAAGTTTACTGAACTGTCAAGGTTCGTGCCCGAGTTCGTGGACACGGATGAGAAGAAAGCTAGTAGGTTTCAGCAAGGGTTGAGGCCAGGGATCCAGAATCGAGTGGCTATTTTGGAAATCTCGGATTATGCCACCCTAGTACAGAAAGCCTCAATCGCAGAAGCAGGCATCGACCAAGTCCAGAAAGAGAGAGGAGGAAGAAAAAGGAAGCACGTGAGTATGGGAGGGGGTTCCATTTGAGGCAACCCTTCAAACAAGTTTAATCGCAGGGCGTTTTCCCTACCTGGTAGAAATGAAGGACCCAAACCAACCGTGAGCACCAACATAAACCAAGGTAATAAGCAGTCGAGAGCACCACAGTCCCAATCCTCTCGACCTTCATTTCCGATATGTGCCACTTGTAAAAGGAGACACCCAGGTGTATGTAAAGTGGGTGCGACAACTTGTTATAAATGCGGACGACCAGGCCATTATGCCAATTCTTGTACCAAGGATTTCCTTAGTGACAACAAGAGCCCTACTTGTTTTAACTGTGGTCAGCAGGGTCACATATCAAGAAACTGTCCAAGGAGCAAGCCGGCAGCATCAGGGGCCAGCAAAGCTGCCTCCAATAAACCACCTACAGCCAGAACTTTTAACATGACAGTGCAGGATGCGGTGAGGGATACCGATGTGATAGCGGGTACTTTTTCCCTAAACTCAGTGGATGCAAATGTTTTATTTGATTCTGGAGCGACTAGATCTTTCATATCAAGGGACCTTGCTAATAAGTTAAGACGTAAGGCTCAACCCCTGAAAGATTCCTTGCAAGTAGAAATAGCCAATCATGAGATAGTCCTAGTTAATCAGATTCACCCCGAATGTGAGTTAAAAATAGGAGATCAATCTTTTTCTGTTGATTTGATTCCTTTCAAGTTAGGGGAGTTTGATGTTATTTTAGGAATGGATTGGTTGTCCCGTAATAATGCCCAGATAGACTGCAAAGGGAAGAAAATTAGACTGAGTACCCAAGGAAAGAAAGATATAGTGATTAAAGGGATAAGACAGACACAAAAATTCTTAACCATGGCCCAAACCAAGAGATTGTTGCGAAAGGGAAACGAAGCTTACTTAGCTTACGCGGTGGACACCCAGAAGGAGGTGCCCAATTTGCGAGATATTCCAGTAGTAAATGAATTCGAGGATGTGTTTCCCCAAGACCTTCCAGGGTTACCACCTGACAGAGAAATTGAGTTTGCAATTGAGCTAGCCCCAAGAACGGCGCCAGTGTCCAAGGCCCCGTACAGATTAGCACCAGTAGAGATGAAGGAGCTGGCTACCGAGTTGCAAGAGCTGTTAGAGAAAGGTTTTATAAGACCTAGTGTGTCGCCTTGGGGCGCACCAGTGTTGTTTGTTAAAAAGAAAGATGGGAGCATGAGATTATGCATTGACTATCGTGAATTAAACAAGTTAACCATAAAGAACAAGTATCCTTTACCAAGAATCGATGATTTGTTTGATCAGCTAAGAGGTGTTGTGTACTTTTCTAAGATTGACTTGAGAACTGGATATCACCAGTTGAAGATTAAACCTGAGGATATTCCTAAGACTGCATTCCGTACCCGTTATGGACATTACGAGTTCTTGGTGATGTCATCTGGATTAACCAACGCCCCCGCAGCCTTTATGGACTTGATGAATAGAGTGTTCAAGAAATATTTGGACAAATTTGTCATAGTTTTCATTGATGACATTCTTATCTATTCTAAGACAGAAGGAGAACACGCCGAGCATCTGAGGATAGCCCTAGGAATTCTCAGGAAAGAGCGGTTGTATGCCAAGTTTTCGAAGTGTGAATTCTGGAAGGAGGAGGTGCAATTTTTAGGGCATGTGATTAATAAAGAAGGAGTGTTGGTTGACCCCTCCAAAATAGAAGCAGTTTCGAATTGGGAGCGTCCAACCACCCCAACAGAGGTAAGGAGCTTTATTGGACTGGCCGGTTATTACCGGAGATTTGTGCAAGATTTTGCAAAAATAGCCGCCCCGTTAACACGACTTACTCGCAAGACGGAGAAGTTTGAATGGACAGATAAATGTGAGAAAAGCTTTCAAGAGCTGAAGAAAAGGTTGGTGACGGCCCCTGTGTTGGCGTTGCCTGATGGAAAAGGGAATTTCGTAATTTACAGTGACGCTTCGCACAAAGGATTAGGATGTGTGCTTATGCAGCATGATAAAGTAATTGCATATGCGTCAAGACAGCTAAAGGACTACGAGATTCGCTACCCAACTCACGATCTAGAATTGGCAGCGATAGTTTTTGCTTTAAAGATTTCGAGACACTACCTGTATGGGGAAAAATGTGAAATCTATACTGATCATAAGAGCCTTAAGTACATCTTTACCCAAAAGGAGCTTAACATGCGCCAGAGAAGATGGCTAGAACTGATTAAGGATTATGATTGTGAAATTCGTTATCACCCGGGCAAAGCCAATGTGGTGGCTGACGCCCTTAGCAGAAAGGAAAGACTTAAGATGATAACTTTGGAGGAAGCCCTGATAAGAGATATGGAGAGGTTGGAAATCGAGATTAGAATGCCAGGAGATAGTCGAGAGAAGTTGATGGAGATTCAGGTCCAATCCCCATTATTAGAAAAGATCAAGTTGTGCCAAGAGCGAATGCTCCAAGATGAAAGAGAATCCCTGACAGGGGAAGAGTTGAGGACTGAGAAAGACAACCAGGGCATAATGAGATATACTTACAGAATTTGGATTCCTAACGTCCCAGAGCTGAAAGATGAGATTCTGCATGAAGCTCACAATAGCAGATATTCAATTCACCCAGGAGGAAATAAGATGTATCAAGATCTGAAAGAGTATTACTGGTGGCCTAACATGAAAAGAGACGTGGCGGAATGGGTAGGCAAATGCCTGACCTGTCAAAGAGTAAAAGCTGAACACCAAAGGCCCAGTGGACTTCTACAACCTTTGGAAATTCCCGAATGGAAATGGGATCATATAGCAATGGACTTTGTCGTAGGCCTACCAAGGACCAAGGCCAATCATGACGCCATATGGGTGATAATAGACCGACTAACGAAGTCAGCCCACTTTCTACCAATTAACGAAAGATTCACTGTTGATAAATTAGTGGATATCTATATGAAAGAGATTGTGGCCCGGCATGGAGTCCCGGTGACCATCGTATCGGATCGAGATCCCAGATTTAATTCGAGATTTTGGAGGAGCTTTCAAGAGTGTGCCGGAACCAAGCTGAATATGAGTACTGCCTATCACCCTCAGACAGATGGGCAAAGCGAAAGGACCATCCAAACACTTGAGGATATCCTGAGGTTCTGTGCCCTAGATCTTAAAGGAAGTTGGGATGATCACTTGCCATTGGTTGAATTCTCTTATAATAATAGTTTTCATGCGAGCATTGGAATGCCGCCTTATGAGGCCCTTTATGGAAGAAGGTGCATATCTCCCTTATATTGGGATGAAGTTGGTGAGCGTAAGTTGCTAGGGCCTGAAATGGTTCAAAGGACAAAGGACATAGTGGATCTAATTCGAGGACGGCTAGTAGCAGCCCAAGATAGACAGAAAAAGTATGCAGATTTGGCTCGGAAGGGCAAAGAGTATGAAGTAGGAGACCTAGTGTTCTTGAAAGTGTCTCCTTGGAAAGGATTGATGAGATTTGGAAAGAAAGGAAAGTTGAGCCCTAGATACATTGGGCCATTTGAGGTTTTGAGACGTATTGGAAAGCTAGCGTATGAACTGGCACTACCCCCGTATTTGCAACAAGTCCACAATGTGTTTCACGTTTCGATGCTAAGGCCTTACAAGTCGGATGCTAAGCATATAGTGGAATACGAGCATGTAGACATACAACCAGACTTGACCTATGTGGAGCAGCCAATGGAAATTATAGATCGAAAGGAACAAGTGCTCCGAAACAAGGTCATCAAACTAGTCAGAGTAGTATGGAGAAATCATAATGTGGAAGAATCAACTTGGGAGCTAGAGAGCGAGATGCTAGAAAGATATCCCCATTTATTTTCAGAGTGATTCCGGGACGGAATCCTTTTAAGGAGGGGAGACTGTAAGACCCCAGATTTTGGGTAGAATTAAAACTTTTATTGTATGATGATGTATATATATATATATGTGGATGGTGGTAATGGTTTTTGGAGAATTAAGTATGAAATGAATATGGATTTCAGTTTTCAAACATTTTGAGAATAATAAGAATGGACGGAACATATAAATAAGGACAATCAATCTGGAAGATAAGAATACAATACTCCAGGGAAGGAAAGTATTTTTATGTCATCCAAATCAATATCTGGAATACATCCGATAACTCCGTAAACAAGATAGCGTATGCCCGAGAAAGCACTAGAACGTTTTCGAAGTGCAAAGAGTAAAGAGAAAATAGATCAGGAATATTGGAACGGATTTTGATCCAAAGGATTATAGAAAAACCACTGATGAATAGTAACTCTTCATTTAAAAGTTTTTCAGACCACCCTATATGCGGGACGATATAATAAACTTTCAAAGTCGCATTAGTGATCTACGATGGAAATAAAGGAATGCAAAAGCTGTCAGAATCGGAAAAATAGCACTTTTCGTTTTCTCCGAAGTTTCACCAAAAATGGAATAAATAATTATTATTTGAGGATATTTAAGGATTTAAATTATTAATTCCATGGATATGGATTTGATAAATGAATTAGAAGTATCGAGAACGATTTCGGTAAAATACCTCGATAGAACCCTCGAGAAACCTTGCGAGCATTCTACGAAATTAAACGAACCAGAAAAGCTACTTTATCCCAAGCCAATGCATGCTTGCCAAGTGTCAAGACAAGAAGAGACCAGAGGTGATGACTCACCACATTGGATAAATATCAAGAGTAATTAAACAAAAGAAGAAAGAAAAGAAAATCAAAAGAAAAAGGAAAGCATTTTGGAAGTGAAGCTCTCGGCCAAACTGTAGCAGCCATATCTCCTTCTTTTCTTACTAAAATCTTGCGTTCGGTAGCTTGTTGGAAAGGTCTTGAGATAAGCTACAACTTCTATTTCACAAGAGTTTTCCATTTAAGCATGGTAAGGCCTTCGTTTTTGCAGTTCTTTCACTGGATGAATAGTAACTCCGAAAGCTAACTCTTGATTCTTGATTTCTTTTGTGGATTCAAGCTATCTTAGGACCATACAAGGATCATACAAGGATTATTAGGCTTATATAAACTACAAATAAGGTATAAATCTTGAAACCCTTGAAGTAGTGTGAAGTTTATGGATGATTAATGATGTTGATGCATGTTTATAGCCTTAGTTGACATTAGTATCTATGTTTGAGCTTTGTTACAAGTAATATTGAGTATTAAGAACGTAAAGGCATTTCTTGGCCTCAGTTCTTGGTTGAATCAGATGTATATGTTGATTGGAGTAATTGATGAGCAATTTAGATGGTTTGAAATTTGGGATTATCCGATTTATAGCCGTCGTAATGACGAAATTTCTAAAACCCTTGAAAACAGAGCTTAACAGTCGAGATAGGTCTCTGACCTTGATGAGTATATGACTTGTACTTATAGATTTTTGAACGTAGATTGTTTTGGCGCAAGAATCGGAACTATCGGACTTACGGTTTAGGAGATATGGTCAAATTAGTAAAAGTGGTTCAGAAACGAGAGGATAAGTTCGTAACTGAAATAAAGCTTTCTTGACTTGATCATTAAAGGAGATAATTTTGGTAATTAAATAGTAGAGACAGTAAGGAAAGAGTAGGAGAAAACCTTGTGTGAAAATGATCATTTTTCGATTTTATAAAAATGTTCGAAGTAAGGTTAAGTGCGAGAAACCCCTTAAAGCAAGCACTTGAATACCACTTTAGAAAAACCCTGAGAACGAGTTGAAAATCTTGAAATGGATCATAAGAGGTTGACTCTAGAACACCTATAGGCTCAAGTCAGACCAAGGACAAGTTGGAATGATGTCCCTTGATAGCAAACAAGTGCCTAACTATAAGATGATAGCAGAGATTGCGAGGGTTATGAGCATATAGTTGTATTGGTATGGCGTTTAAGTTTAAGTATGATGTTTGCTTGATTCCCGAGTATGAGTTACTGAAAAAAGGTATCTTTGTTATTGATAGATTACCGGACCACTGCCAGACACCACCCTCGGGCTTAGAGATCAGGCAAGTTTTCAAACCTATACCTTTTTAAAAACTGTTGTGGTGATAACTAAAGATTTTGAGATATATGCTATATGTGTATGATTTCGAAATGATTTCTATGATGCTAAGTCAAAGGTATTGACACAAGTTGAACTTATAAGCTATGGATATAGTAATATTTTGGAGCTGATGTGCTAAGCAAAACCCTCAGTAGGGGGAATATACTCTGCACTTATACTATGGACCGGGAATGGTATCAGTTGTTATCTAGAGATATATTATATATTCTCTATATTTATTTTACATACTAAGAATGGTATCAGTTGCTATCTAGGGTTATTTTATTGTGTTATTACAATTAATCTCGATAAGTGGTTTACAAATTAAAGATCATTTGGAGTTTAATCTATTAAGGGTATATTTTAAATATATGATGAATAGTTGTTATCTACCCTTTTTGATAAGAAAGTACTTGAGAATTATTTCTAAATAAATATTCTTTATTAAACATAGTTTGATTTAATTATTTAAAGCCCTACTTCTTAAGGAAGTATTTTGTGAAAACTATTTTTAAACCCTAGATAGCTAATAAAGTTTTATTCAGACAATTATAAATATAATTAGAGAAGGTTCCCAAAACTATTTCCCGTTTAAGTCTATATTCAGAAAGACTTAAATGTTCGCTCAAACTTCAAAGATACATGGAACCTTTCTCAAGATTTTATGGTTGTTTCAAGTGGACTGCCCGGTCCTAAATCTTTTAAATCAATGAATTTATCAGTCTGGTTTACTACCATCAAAATGATTTTGATTACTTCCTCAAGATTCGAGGGGTAAGATCAGTGGAATTAGTTGCATCCATTAACAAGCGTCAGCTTGGGAAATATGGGTGAATTTTCCTTTCCAACCAGATATGACTACTTTGTGGAGTTGTATTCTTGGGAAAAAGGGAAAGGAACTTCATGTTTCAGTGTTATAGATTTACTCGAACTTGGAGAATGTGTGAGGGACTGAGTAGCGCCGGTCCTCTCTCGACCTCTCGGCCTTCACCAACACCCACACACACACGGACAAACACATACATACACAACACACACGTGCACCCTCACTCTTATTCTTAATTTTTAAACGAGAACACTCCCAATAACACACATTTTTATAAAAAACATACTCACACACAAGAACACGTTTTTGAAAGAAAACACACACACACACAAACACATTTTTTTTAAAGAAAACACACACACACACAAGTATTTACACACACACCCAACACCTTCAAAAATCTACCCTTTCATCTAATTCCCTCTTTTCTTTTCTCCCTTGATTTCTCCCATCATTTTTTTTTCCTTTTCCTCACCCACCTCTCTCGGCTTCTCCATCAATCTCTCTCTCAATCTCTCATTCTCGGCTCTCCCTCTCTCCCTCATCTCCCTCCCGGTTTCACCAACGCCAACACTCCTTCCACCAATCAATAAAACCAATACGTAGTCATCAATTTTCCTCAAACAACCCCTAGTTAACACCCAAACATACAAATTAAAATGACCCATCACTTAACAAATTCAAATCATTCCACAAAACTAACATGCAAGTCAATTCAACTTTAAATCAACAAAATATAACTACAAAATCACTTGTCTCATCCTATACACCACTTATACATATAAATAATCAAAACCTTTATCACCTAAAATCCAAAATTCAAAAGAAAATCAACATGCATCCATATGCAACTCTCAATTGGCACTTACAATCCTTTAATCAAAATAAAATCAAGAACCCATCAAACTTTAACTCTAAAATCACAAAGTAAAACAAGAATCTCTTACATGAAATCACTATAAACACCCAAAATAAGCAAAATACATAAGATTAAAACATGCATGTAACTAAACAAGATCATTGGCTCACTAAGATCATTGCCAATGGTCGGATTCTTCTCAGATGAGCCCAAAATCGTGGGTCATATCGAGTTTGAACCCCAACACTCACCAACAACAATTGCATGTAAGTATTACACATAAAAATCCGAAAATCCGAAAAAACCCCAATCTGAAAAGTGTAACAAAATTCGAAATTGAACCCATAGGAAGGTAGAGGTTTGAGAGAGGATCGATTTGAATACTCACACTAAAAATTTGGATAAGAAAAGAACAAGAGAGTGTTTAGATGAGAGAGGGTCGGGAGAGAAAAAGAGAGACAGGGGCGAGAGATTTTGAGGGTGGGGGTGGGTTTTGTGGGAAAAGTAGAATAAAAGTAAAGTAATGTTACTTCTAGAATTTAATTATAGAATTACAAAATTGTCCACTAATGCAAATGCTAAAATAACAAAAACATGGACTATGGTGTAATTTCATAATCTCACTTCTAGACAAAGTAAAAATAATATTTTACAAATAAGTTTTGTAGCTTAAATAAATAAAATTGCTTTTACAGAAAATAATCAAATAAAATGCATTTTTACCTCAAAATAGTTATAAGAAGAAATTAACAACTTACTTGAATAAATAAATAAAATGCTCATCGTGAATAAATATTTTAAAGGTGCAGCATCTCTCAATATAAATAATTAAAAATAAACGAATGATATATAAAATTTAAATCATAAGTTTAAAACTAAAATAGAATAAAAGTAATGCTAAGAAATATTTTATGCTATTAATTAAATAATTAAAGCATTCTCTAAATTTAATATAAATATTTTATGACTCAAGTAAATTCTCAGAGCACTTAAATAAAATTTAGAAACCAGATTCACAATTAACTAATTATTCACCACACACATAATTCACATTTTAAGCACCTAACAATTATGGCACATAAAGAAATTTCAAAATTATAGGACTATATCAAAGAAATATTTTTATCTCAAATAAGTATAACTAAAATATGAGCTTACACAAAAATCACATTATACCAAGATCATCATTGCTAAATAAAATCTCAATTGCTATTACTGGCAATAAATATAAAATAATTTTAAACAACTCTTATTAACAAAATAAATTTAAGGATACTCTAATTAGCACAAAGATCCTATTAAACAATTATCACGCACATATAAAATTAATCGTATTCAGGTAATAATTTACAAGTCAAAAATTCTAAGGCGTTACATAGACTATCAAATTTAAATCGAACCAGAAAATAGGTAACACAGATAATGACAGGGAACAAAATGGTGAGCTAGAACCTGAATCAATGGTCAGCATTTAAACAAATCATAGAACAATAGCACATAAATATAACATTTTAAATTCTGACTCACAACTGCAGTCAATCATGAAGATAAGTGAGTATCATGGAAGTGAGGGGACAAGTGTACTTATCTTTAAAAATTATAATAAACATTATTTCTCAAAAGCACTAGAACTCAATCACGAAAAAAGATAAAAAGTATACACAGTCATTGTAAGATCCGGGAAAATTACGTGTTAATATTTGATGTGAAATGAAATTTTATTTTCATATCAAAATTTATTAAATGTTTTATCTGTTTAAATGCGTTGAGTTATTCGTTAAATGGTCAAAGATGTGATGTTGAGATGTTATGTGAATATTTGTGGTGATTATAAATTATTTTAAAAGGATGTCATTCTATTTCATTTTATTTTAATAATCGAAAAGAAAAAAAATTATTCCGTACCCTAATTATTCGGGAAATTGGTATATCATTCGTACCAATATTTCATTCGTTAAAGTGGGAAATATTCAGAAATATTCGTAATAGAGGTATTTTGGTTCATATATCTATTATTAAACGATTCTTGTAGTTATCCATATATTCTGGATAATTATCGTCTCGTAAAACGTGTATTCTATTTATTCATATTAAAACGATCCATTGGATCAATATCGATCCAAAAATGTTGTTTGGGGTATTATTTTCCGTTTAATATAAAAAGGCGTATCATGCATTATTTTGAGTATAATCAAGCTTATTTATCGTTAAATATCTAAAATCTCTGAACCGTGTTCTTCGTGTTCTTGAGAATCAAACCAACTTTTGAAGGCGTTATCGGAATCCGATTTCGACACTCTAGTAGTCGAATCGAATCTCTCATCATCCTCTATCCAAATCCATCATCAAAATTTGTGTGGGTATGATTTCTGCGTTTTTCTTATTTTCAATTATTTTAAATAATTCGAATTTATTAAATTAAATTGGGGGAATCTTTGTTATTGATTGTTCGTGTAAATTGATGGCTTGAATGTGTTTCTTATGTGATTTAGAACATGTTGATGATTTTTAATTTGATTTCGAGTTAGAAATCGGGCAATTCGGAAAATATTAAGCTCACCGGACTTTTCTTGATTTGGTCGGATTTTAGTTCGGTTACTTGATTCTTGTTGAGGTTTACATCACTAGATAGATCGTGGAATAAGAAATCTATTCGTATAAGAATCTCTGAGGTTGGCGTTCGGTTTTGGATCGCCGGAAAATCGACCACCGCCGCCGGCGGTGGGATTTTCTCGGTCGAATCCGGCTTGGTTGCAGTGTTTTGCTTGCTTTTTTGATCAATTAGTAAGTTATTACGGAACCCAGCAATTTCCTGATAAAAAGCCGCGTGTTTTGGACCGTTTTCGTTCGTCGGATTCTGGAATGGCCGCCGGAGTCCGGTGGGTTGTTCTTGGCGACCCGTTTACCCAACCCCTGACCCGGTGTTGATCTTCCAAAACCCTAATTACATTTCAGAAAAGTGTTTCTGAGATTTATTTCTTTAAAATAAATCGAAAATTGTTTTAAAAATTCTAAAAATCATATTTTTGATTTAAAAATACATTTTATTATTCATAAAATTTTATAAATTTATAAATTTTTATTTAAATTCAAAAATTGATTAAATTTAATTAATTTAATTATTTTTTATTAATAATTAATTAATTTAATTAATTGATTAATTTTAATAATCAGTTAATTCTATTAATTAATTATTAATTAAATCTAATTAATTTAAATTAGATTTAATTATTGTCTTGGCTTGGATTTATTCATACAAATTGTTTAAGTGTTTGGAAATTAGTCAATTAATTTATATTAATTGATTAAATTGTTTTTAAATCTTTATATTGGGATAAATAATCCGATTTTTGATCTAAAAATATTTTGAGGTTTAATTCCTTTGAAATGAGAGTCGAATATTTTTCTAAAATTATTTCTTGGACGTTACGAGACTTATGTGATTTATTTATCACAATTAAATGACAATATGTGTTATGTGAATTACGTGGATTATCTTGTTAGTGAGTCATAAATACGAATAAGTTATTGGAGACTTGTTTAAATGTTATAGTCGTGTCTGATATTACCACGAGGGGTAGTTAGAATAGAAGTTGGTCAGTATTGTTAGAAAATGAGATTTACGAGACCGTTGACTTAGGTGTTGACTTTTATATTATAGAGATGTTTGACGAGCAGGTTATGTGAATTATTTGATTAGTCAATCGTGACCACTTTATCAATAAAATATGGTTATCTATGCAACAGAGGCTATTGGACGAGACAAGTCAGATTATCGAAGTATGTTAAATGAAAGATGTCAGAGAAGGATAAGGTATTGTTTACGACTGATTGGGTTATTGGTGAGGCGATTTAACACCAAAGGAACGTTAACACTCGTAGGGATATATGCAAGTATTTCTTCCAACGGAGATATCGACGCGTGGATTCAAAACGGTAGGACCAGATTTGTGGTATTCGCAAGAGCGTTAAATCAAAGAAGGACGGAAATAGAGAATCGTGCTATAAGACAGAATAAGGAGGGAATCGTATTATCTCAGCCTTACGAAATAGCTAAGGACCAGAGGCAAGTGTTTATACCCTTGCTTATTAATTGAGTGATATTCTATTTGAATTATTATTATGCAATTGGCATACTCTTCACTAAATTTTAAATGATGATTCTTTTGCATTGAATTGCAAGTATTTTAATTAATCTCGTAAATTGACGAGTATTCTTTCATACCTTTTGAGGTCAGATTTATATTTCCATATTAATTGGGGAACGTATATTTATTATGTTGAAACGATTTAAAAGATAGTTATGGGTCTTATACTAAGGCTTTCTTTCAAAAATCTTGATTTAAAAATATTAGGTTGGAATGTTGTCAACCCTAGATGAGTGGGAACTTGTGAACCCGATGAGGGTAAAAATGTTATTTTAAATTCTGAAGTTGTGGTACTTGTTCTACAAGTATTCTATTTTCCCATCTTGCCCCTATGCAAGTAATATTATCATTTCTTGTTGATGCGATTATCTGATCCAGTCCCTGATTCGAACTCATAATGCTTGTTTCATATCAGACTTAACTTTGTTGAGCATGTTATTGTTTATTCTCCCTTATCACCCCCATTGTTGCATCGATCCCGTCGATGTTTATTGTATTGTCACTTTTCATGTGCACCTCCCACTGTTGTGTTGATCTCGTCGATACTAGATTGTATTGTTATTCTTTATTGATTCTTCATAGTTGAATTGTTTCCTGGAACGTGAGTTTTCCAGCGATTGTTGTATTAAGGTTGTCGATTCTTCCGACACCTGATTGTCGTAATAAGGTTGTCGATTGTACCGACACCTGGCGTATAGGATATAGAATTGGAATGTTTTTAAAGAGACCAAATTTATGGTCGGAAGAAGTTAAGGCCAAGATGGCCAAGGATCCTAGATGTAGGACTTTGTTGTGTGCATCGTCTGGGGTTATTGCGTGACTGATCAACAGCCTAACCTTGTGTTTTTAAAAATAAAATTGAAGTCCAATTCTAATTCAAATATTGAACTCGAATGGTCTAGCAGCCATTTCCTTATGGCATTTGATTATTGTCGGAATTATCAGAACATATTCTATTCTTATCAGAAATTATATTTGTTACCTTTATTGTCAGTTTCAGAAGATGTTGTGAATATATTGAAGTCGTGAAGTACGTTCTTTCTTCCATGGCCGAGCGCGTTGGCTCATTCTTACTCTTTTATTATTCTACTCTTCCGGAGTTGTTGGTTTCAGAAGATGTCGTGAATGGAGCTGTTATCTTTAAAAATAGTATTTTGTATAAACTATGGTCTTGAAGACGTATGAGGTTATATTTATTTCATATTTTCTACCTACTATTGTAGATATTTTGGTTCGGGTAACCGTGGTGACCAATATAAATTCCTTCGCGTTTTAAACTATTCAGTTGCTAGAAGCTGAATGAGAAATTATGGCGAATTACCAAACTTGATTTAAAAGTTTTAAGAGATTACAAATGTTTAAACCAAAAGCTTATTTTGGAAACTTTTCCTATTATACTTGATAATGCACTTGCTGAGCAATTCTTTCGCTCATACTTGCTTCCTTTATATTTTTAGTCTTTCAGTAAGAAGGCATATTGGCGGGAGTTACCCGCGTAGCTGGGCAGAGAAGGAAGAAGATGTTAGTGCAAAGACGTTATGATGCAGAGTATTTAGAACTAGTGTAAGGTTATTGTATAAAGTGATTTTTTTTAAATACTATGCTGTATCAGATTAGATTTGCCTGGTATACTTCTTTTCGAAGTTATACTAGTGTTATAGGATTTATGTAAAGAGAATGGTTGTAAAGAAGAAATTTTTTGCGTAATGGAATTTTTGGATTATTGTTTCTAGCACTATAACCTTTAGAGATTCTTGGTAGATGATAGGTCCATAATTTAATACATTTTTAATACCTATTTTATGTCTGTTTTCGTAATTTTATTATTTAATAAATTTTTTTCTTTTGTTTTGTAGGAAAATAAATAAAATCATATCTGAAGCAGAATAAGGTGAAAAAGGCAAGGAGATGGAAATACTTGAAGTCAAAAGGAAATTGGAGAAAAATTGGAAAACTTATCGGAGAAGAAAAAGGAATTGAGGAAATATTTCTAGAATCCGATTTGTAGTCAAAGAGCCCAAACCCATTATTTTTCCTATATATATAGATCTCCCCTCTTGTATTTGACACACCTAGAATAATATAGTCTCTTTATTTTTCTGTTTTACGGTCGTTGGTGGTTATTATCCGGCAAAACCTTTTTGCTCCCTGTCATTAATATATTAGTTTCTTGTTTTTCTATTAAATTTTTGTGCCACGCACTGTGTCCTCTTCTGCCTTCATCTACTTTCTTAGTTAATTGTTTTTTGTTTACCTCCCTGATTACTTCCTGCTGCGTCTTGTGCACACACATACCTTTAAGTTGTTTAATATTGTTTTTTATATTTAGTTTATAATACGTGACCATCCTTTGCATGCTAGTTAAAAGTTCTAACCACCTTATTCCATGTTCTCACATTAATTGGTTTTAAGTCATTAATTTGTGCTAAGTTTAATGTTTAATATTATTAGTTTTTTTTATTAATTGTTTTGTTTGTTCTATAATCATGAGTAGCTAAATATCTTGCCCTAGGATGAAGATGAAGTTAATTTAATTATATTTGATATCTTCTCGTTCCTATTAATTGGTTCTCATAATTTTTCTTGGTGCTTAATTGGTCAATTGACAAAGTGATTTTGATATATTATTGTTACCGGATTTATTTTTCATAGCCTATGCTTGCTCCATGAAGTTTTTATAGGTTATTGTTAGATAACAAGTTTCATAGTATATGCTTGTCTCGTTAATTGATATATCTTATTTGTGAAGGAAAGAGAATTGATTTTAGGGCGAGTTGATATTAATTGTGATTGATTAATGGATTCGGATTCCTAGGTTTTCCTTATTTGATTTTAATTGTTAATTAGGTTAAACAAATCTCATCTCAAATCTTATCGTCTAGTTCGCCTGAGTTGATTGTTAGGGTTTTGAAAATACATAGTCTCTGTGGATCGATCTGTGATTGCTACAACTAAACACTGTGCGCTTGCAGTTTACTTTATTTTTACACATCAAGTTTTTGGCGCCGCTGCCGGGGATTATTGGTAATTTTCACTCCTTGATATTTAATTCTTCGGATTAGTTTCTTGTTCTGCATTGTTTGTCTTTTAGGGTACATTGAAGCGGAGGAATGTTTGGACAAGAAGATTGCTAGAAGGCTCGTTGTCTCTTGTGAAATTTTTGGAAGCGCTTTTCGGTATTCCGTATCACCTCTCTCTATTTTCTTTCCATCATTATTGAAAAAAAACACAAAAAAATTAAATATTTGAAAAATCCAAAAATATTAGTTAGTTATGTGTTAAAAACCAATTTGCTGCATCATTCATTCTCTCACATAGGAGCACATCATCTAGATTTCTTTATTGTCTTTATCGCTTTCCATCTTATACAATTGTGGTGATTGCTGGAGGAAAGAGGTACGTACAATTTAGAATAAAACACGTAGTGTAGTGCATCCATAAGTGTTTATTTCTCGTTCTTTGTGTGTTGCATCATCAAATCAATCTTAAGGGCGCCACCCAATTTCAAGATAAGGTGAGGGATTTCATCACTAATTCATTCATCTTGCATTCCCTTTCCTTAATAAAATCAATTAGACGTTAGCCCCTAGGATATCGCGCTCAACTAGGAAGAGAATCTAGGAGGAACAAATCACTAAGTATTTTTCGGTGGTGTCTAGGCTAGCGAAAGCTTACCTGGCCTTTAGACTGGTGCCTAGAATGGTGGTTAGCCTCTTGGAAATGCTTCCTCCTACCTGGCCAGTCACGACGAATGTTTTTTAAGCTGTTACTTTTAGTAGTATATTATTGTTAGGAGCAAGGTCTAGATTTTTTTAGGATAAGATAGATTTTTCTTTTGATTTTCCATCGTCTTGGGTGTTTACTTATAGCTCTTGTCTGCTACGTGCTTAGTTGATTGTTTGTCTTGTATGCAAAGTATTTGGGTTCGAGACAATACATCTAGATTAGTGAGACAATCCGACCTTTCATTACCTGGAGTAGTAAGACAACTCGAGTTTCCTTCACCCGCTAAAATTGAGTCAAAAGAAGTAGAAGTTCCAACAACTGTCATGGCTGTTTCACTTAAAGAACGTTGTTACCCCGCTCGTACCGCTCAACCCTCATGCATAGTGCTACCAGCAGTAACCGCAAACAATTTTGAAATCAAACATCATAACATTAGAATGTTACCTAGGTTTGCTGGGGTAGAGGGAGAGGATCCATATCTTTTCATTTGAGAATTTGAGGAAGTGTGTGCTTTACAAAACTTCAACAGTTAAGTGAGGATTCCATTAGGCTTAGACTCATTAACTTTGCTTTAAAAGAAGATGCTAAACAGTGATTGTATAGTCTACCCGTTAATTCTATTTCCACATGGGAGAGATTTGTTGCTATATTTCTTAAAAAATATTTTCCCAACCATAAGGCTAACAGGCTTAGGAATGAAATCAACCAATTTCAACAAAATCCAAATGAGTCTTTTTGGAAATATTTTGATAGATTTCAAAAGTTGTTGTCTAAGTGTCCTCAACATGGTATAGAAAAATGGAGACTTTGTAAAATTCTCTATGAAGCCTTAGATAGCCAAACCACTGCCTTGTTAGAGTCTATGTGTAATGGTAGGTTTATGGATAAAACTGATGAAGAAGCTTGGCAATTTTTTGAGGAGTTAGCTGAAAGAACAATGTTGTGGGAGTCAACTAGGGAACCTAGTCAGGAAACTGAAAAATCTAAGGGCGTACACGTAGTTGGTAATTCTATTGCAACCGAAGCTAAGTTAGCTACACTCACTAGATGTCTAGAAGCCTTAGAAACCAACAAGGTGTCCTCACAAGTGTTTCTGTGTGCAAACTGTAATTCTCCTACTCATTTGATAGAAAATTGTCCTGAAATTGAACAAGCCAATGCCATGTTTCAATCTAGAGTTAGGAATGATCCCTATTCATCCACATACAATCCTGGTTGGAAAAATCATCCAAATTTCTCATGGAACCAAGGTCAATACAATCAGTATAACCAAAATTCTCAACATGCTTTTCAAAAGCCCAATCCAGCTGGTCCATACCCAACTCAAAATCCTAACTCATATCCTCCACAAAATCTCGGTCAATATCCAAATCCAGTCCCTTTGAATCCTCCTGGTTTTAGTGAATCTGATAAGAGATTTAATTCTTTAGAAAAGAGTATTGAGGCGTTATTGAAATCTCAAGCTAATTTAACTCAATCTCAACAAATTTCATGAACACTATGACCCAGGATAGGCAATTGCTAAATTCCAATGCTCAAGCCATATCTAAGCTAGAGGTCCAAGTCAGTCAGTTGGAAAACACCATCAGTGAGAGAGAGAAAAATCGATTTCCTAGTGAACCCGAGATTAATCCTAAATTTCATCCAAATCAAAAGTTTCATGAAAATGTGAATTATGTTATCTCTCTAAGGTCTGGTAATCAATTCAATAATCATGCTCGTGTCAATACTCAAGCAGAAGATAAGCTTACATCTGAACCAAATCCGTTACTCTTGAATCCTAGTCTTAAACAATCTTCCAATCCCAAGAGTTCTGAAAAAGTTGAATCTAATGAGCCATCACCCTCCGATGAACTACCTTCAAAACCCCAATCTCATGTGTCTATTGAAAAAGTCTTTAAGCCAAAAGCTCCGTTTCCTCACAGACTTACTTTCAAACAAACAATCTGCTCAATTAGATAAGATTTTGGAAGTCTTCAAGCAAGTCAAGATTAACATTCCTCTTTTAGATGCAATTCAACAAGTTCCCTCTTGTGCGAAGTGTCTAAAAGATTTGTGTACTCATAAAAGAACCACTCATGTTCCTAAGAAAGCTTTCCTAACATCTAATGTTAGCTCTATCTTGTCAAATCAAATCCCTTTGAAGTATAAGGATCCTGGTTGTCCTACCATTTCTTGTGTCATTGGTAATACTTTCATTAATAAAGCTTTACTCGATCTAGGAGCTAGTGTGAATCTTCTTCCATTATCTGTCTATCAAGACCTGGGTTTAGGTGAACTTAAAGAGACTACTATCACTCTTCAGTTAGCTGACCGTTATGTAAAAATTCCTAAGGGTATGGTGGAAGATGTGTTGATTAAGGTTGGTGATTTTGTCTTCCCCGTCGATTTCATTGTTCTAGAAACTGAGCCTGTCCAAAATCTCAAAAATCATATTCCCATCATTCTAGGAAGACCGTTGCTTGCCACCTCTAATGCTTTGATTAACTATAGGAATGGATTAATGAAACTCACACTTGGAAACATGCAAATTGATCTCAACATTTTCAATGTAGGAAATCAACCCAATGAGCTTTTTGACCAACCCATAGAAATTAACATGATTGATGAGTTAGTTGATAATGAAATCATGAATGTTGACGATGTTCTTAATTTTTGTCAAAATTACTTTGGTCAAGATTGGGATGATACTGGTCATAAAAATGAGATTAATGAAATGTTAGAGTCCACTATTCCTAGTTTCAATCGAGAGTTGGAACCTTTTCCTTTGCCACTTTATGAAGCTAATGAATCCGTTGAGACAAGTCCACCGGAATTAGAACTTAAACCTCTTCCCGAAACTCTCAAGTATATGTTTCTAGGTCCTTCTGAGTCTTTTCCAGTCATCATTGCATCTTATTTGACACCTTCTCAAGAGGAGGAACTCTTAATTGTACTTAGAAAGAATAAGGAATCCATGGGGTGGAGCATATCTGATATAAAGGGAATTAGCCCTACAATTGTCCAACATAGGATTCACTTAGTTGATGATGCTAAACCAGTTAGAGAGCCACAAAGGAGGTTGAACCCGACTCTTAAGGAAGTTGTTAGGAAAGAAATCCTTAGATGTCTAGATAATGGGATCATCTATCCTATATCTGATAGCTCTTGGGTCAGTCATGTTCAAGTAGTGCCTAAAAAGTCAGGGATCACTGTAGTTGTTAATGAGGATGATGAATTAGTTCCCACTCGTGTTCAGTCTGGTTGGAGAATGTGTATTGATTATAGGAAACTAAATGCTGCTACTAGGAAAGACCATTTTCCTCTACCCTTTATTGATCAAATGTTAGAAAGGTTAGCAGGTCACTCATACTATTGTTTTCTAGATGGTTTTTCTGGCTATTTCCAAATTCCCATTGCTCCCGAGGATCAAGAAAAGACCACTTTCACATGTCCTTTTGGAACCTTTGCTTATCGTCGTTTAGCTTTTCGTCTAACCACTGCCCCTGCCACCTTCCAAAGATGCATGATGAACATTTTTTTTGATATGGTAGGAGAGTTCCTAGAAATCTTTATAGATCACTTTTCTATCTTTGGTTCTTCTTTTCATCAGTGTCTTCACCATCTTGACTTAGTTTTAAAACGATGTAAAGAAACAAATCTTGTTCTTAATTGGGAAAAATGTCATTTCATGGTTAAAGAAGGAATTGTTCTTGGTCATAAAATATCTTCAAAGAGCATTGAAGTTGATAAAGCTAAAATTGATCTCATTGCTAATTTATCTCCACCAAAGTCTGTCAAAGAAATTCATTCCTTTTTAGGACATGCTGGTTTTTATAGGCGTTTCATTAAAGATTTTAGCAAAAAGGCAAGACCATTGACCAATCTTCTTTCTAAGGACATGAAATTTGAGTTTTCTAGTGAATGTCTCCAATCTTTTGAACTTCTTAAGAAAGAGTTGACCTCAGCCCCTATTATTCAATCCCCTGATTGGAATCAACCTTTTGAGCTTATGTGTGATGCGTCTGATTATGCCGTAGGTGTAACGCCCCAAATCCGGGGTCAGAGGATTTGGTCGTCATGCTGCACCCTTAATTCAAACAACCTGTTCAATAATAAATCAACACAACAATAATATCTGTGACCCCAATGTTAGTATTAGTGCTCTAGAGACAATACTTTTATGTTGTAAAGAAAACATTTTATTATTATAAATTATGTTTTATTGAATATTATTATTAGTTTATTATGTCTTTATTTACTGCGTTATAAATGTTAGCATAATAAATGTCCTTGGAATTATGATACGTATTCGATATCTTTAAGTATGTGACTTAAAAATGAGATTATATGAATAGTATCTTTATTCCTAAATATCCCTAGTCGAGTGTTATTATTTAAGGACAATAATAATGCACAGAGACTAGTATGTTTGTTGACTGATGACCACATCTCATTGGTCATAGGTATGGTGATACTAAAGTCAAAACATAGGTGCATGTAAGAGTATATGGCACTGGATTGACCCGCCGTGAGATTACACATGTTAAAAGTGTCATAAGTAATTCTCACTGTGATAATGGTGTAATGATCCTTAGACCTGAAATCATTATATTTTTATACGAGAATTAATATACTTTGATTACATTAAAAGTTACCTGTGACCGGGTGATGATAAAAGTGGACATTGGGTATATTATGAATCGTATGAGAAATATGAATTATCTAGATGGGATTTAACCCTCCTAATTTTAGGAGCGATATTATTGGCCTCTTGTTTGAGTGAGACTAAGAAATGCACGGCCGTGCTCAAATGTTGATTTGATTTATTAGTCTACTCATCGATCAAGAAAACTAAGATTAAATTATGAAGACGATGACACATTACATGCCTCGAGTTTAATCTATCATATTAAGGTTAAAGGGATTATATTACCTGGAACATTATTCACGAAAGGCTTAATCGAATCACCGATTTAATTATTATCACTTGGGTGGCAATGATGTATTACTAGATGCCGCTCATTGTTTACAATTTTAATTAGTTATTAAAATTGTTACCAACGTACTAATAACCTACAAGGTCACACACAAAGAACGCTTGAAGGAGAAATAATTTAAATTATGAATTTAAATTTAAATAAGTAATTTAGTCTATTTATAATATTAATTAAGTATGATTTGATTAATTATTTAAATAGAAAATGGAATTACTTAAACTAGTTCTGAAATTAATTATTAATTAATTAAGTGCGACTTAATTAAATAATAAATTGGAATTTCGGATTAGTATTTTATTATAATTGGATTATAATTAGAAAACTATTTTCCTCTCTATATAAACTCTAAAAGAGGGCTGATTTTAATGATGAAAAACGTTTTTACATTAAAACCCTAGCCGCTTATGAGAGCAAGAAAAGAGAGAGAGAGAAAGAAGCAGTTTTCGGGTGATAGTACACATCAATCCTTCAAGAAAAGCGTTCGTGTGGATAACGTAGAGTGTAGATCGCGAGAGCGGGATACATGGTGATTGAACAAGCTTTGGATATCCATTAATCTTCCATTAATGAACTGTTAAAGCTTCTTAAGGTATTTGTTCTTAATCTCCGAATTAAATCTTTTGTTTTCGCATGGATCCTGCGGATGGGTTTCGAATTTTGATTTATTTTTATGTTTTCCGTTGCGTTTATGTGCTCGAAACCCTTCACCCAACTCTACCAAGAATCTTTAAAGGTTATAGTGCTAGAAACAAGGATCCAAAATTCCATTACATAAAATTTTTCTTCTTTACAACCACTCTTTTCATAAATTCTAAAACACTAGTATAACTTCGATAAGAAGTATACCAGGCAACTAACTTATACAATATAATTTTCAATAGAAACATCTATATACAAAACCTATCACTAGCTCCAAATACTCTGGATCAAAATGTCTTTACGCTAATATCCTTCCCCATCTCTGATTAGCTACGTGGACAACTCTCGCCAATACACCTTCTTACTAGCAGGCTAAAATATATATAAAGAAAACAAGTATGAGCGAAAGAATTGCTCAACAAGTGCGTTATCAGGTGTGATATACAATTTTCCAAAATAAGCTTTGGATTTTCAAATAAACAAACTTCTGTTTTAAACATTTGTAAACTCAACAATTCTCAAATCAAGCTTAGTAATTTACCACAAGTTTTCTTTTAGTTTTTCGCAACTGAATAGTTTAAAACACAAAAGATTTATATTGGTCGTCACGGTGACTGAATCAACAATAACTACAATAGTATGTAGAAAATATGAAATAATTATAACTCATCAAGATAGATATCTCACAACTGCCAATGGAATCAAGGAAGTGGATTTCGACTATTTGGAATCCAAATGTATTAAGAGTAAGTGATTTCAGCAAGATTGAAACCACTATTTCTAATCAACGAACCAACAACTTCACGAAACGAATAAACCTGAAAATCAGGTCATAACTCACAAGTACAAAACATATGGATGTAATTCATCTCAGAAATAAGAACTTATGTTAGAATTGGATTTTTATTTTTCTCATTCAAATCAAAGGTTGAGCTGCTGGCAAACCACGCATCAACCCCAGACCTGCTTATAGCAAAGCCCTCCACTAGATCCTTGGCCATCCTGGCCTTAATTATCTTCGACCATAAATTTGGTCCTCATTTTAAAAACATTCCAATTCTATTTTACATACATCAGGTGTCAACACAATTGGCAACCTTACTTACGACAGCCAGGTGTCGGAAGAATCGACAACCTTAATACAACAATTGCTGGAAAACTCACGTTCTAGGAAACAACTCAACTATAAAGAATTCATCAAGGAATAACAATACAATCTAGTATCGACGAGATCGATGCAACAATTGGGATGATAATGAAGAATCAACAACAACATGCTTAACAAGGTTAAGTCTGATATAAAACAGACATGATAATAACAACATGATTTGCAACAGCTCACTATGGAGTAGGGTCCAAAGAACAAGCTCCAAATGGCCTCAACAGTTGACAAGAAAGCCAAGTTCGAGTTTAAGAAAGATTCAAGGTGAAGTTTATAAATAGGGGAAAACAATGCTTGCGTAGGTGCAAGATGGAAAATGGAATACTTGTAGAACAAGTACCACAACTTCAGAATTTTTAAATTAACATTTTACCCTCATAGGGTTAACAAGTTCCCACTCATCTAGGGTTGGCAATATTCCAACCTAATATTTTTAAATCAAGCTTTTTGAAAGAAAGCCTTAGTATTCGGCCCATAACTATCTTTTCAATCGATTCAATATAATAAGTATATCTTTCCAATCAATCATAAAAATATGAATCTAAGTTCATAAAGTATAAAGGAATACTCGTCAATTTACGAGATTAAATAAATACTTGCAGTTTAATGCAAAAGAGTCATCATTTAATATTTAGGGAAAAGTATGCCAACTGCATAATAATAATTCAAGGAAATATCAATCTATTAATAAGCAAGGGTATAAACACTTGCCTCTGGTCCTTAGCTATTTCGTAAGGCTGAAATAACACGATTCCTTCCTTATTCTGTCTTATCGCACGATCCTCTATTTCCGTCCTTCTTTGCTTTAACGCTCTCGCGAATACCTCTAGTCTGCTCCCACCATTTTGAATCCACGTGTCTGCCACCCTTACCAATATCTCTGTTGGAAGAAAATACTTGCACATGTCCTCTACGAGTGTTGACGTCCCCTTGGTGCTACGTCACCACACAAATAACCCAATCCGTCGTAAACAATATCTCATCCTTTTCCGATATCTCTTATTTAACACACTTCGATAATCTGACTCGTCTCGTCCAATAGTCTCTGTTGCATAGACAACCATATTTCAATTGATAAACCAATCACAATCAACCACATAAGTAATCCACGTAATTCGCTTGACGAAAAATCCCCATACTATCAAAAAGTCAACACCCAAGTCAATGGCCTCGCAAATCTCATTTTCTATCATTACCGACAAATTTCTATCCCAACTACCCCACACGATAAAATTAGATACAACTAAAGCATTTAAACAAGTCTCAAAACAATTATTCGCATTTATAACTCAACAACCAGATAATTCACATAATTCACATAGCACATATCGTCATTTAATTGTGATAATTAAATCACATAAGTCCCGTAACATCTAAGAAATAATTTTAGAAAAATATTCGACTCCCGTTTCAAAGAAATTTAACCTCAAAATATTTTTAGGTCAAAAATTCGGATCTTTTATCCCAATATACAGATTTAAAAACAATTTAATCAATTAATATAAAATTAATTGACAATTTCGAAACACTCCAACTATTTTTAAATAATTGAACCAAGCTAGAAAATAATTAAACTTAATTTTAATTAATTAAATCTAATTAATTATTAATTATTAAGAATTAACTGATTAAAAGAATTAATCAATTAATTAAATAAATTAATTATTAATCAAAAATAACTAAATTATTAAATTTAATCAATTTTTGAATTTAAATAAATATCTATGAATTTATAAAAATTTTGGACTAATAAAATGTATTTTTAAATCAAAGATATGATTTTTAGAATTTTTAAAGGTTATAGTGCTAGAAACAAGGATCCAAAATTCCATTACATAAAAATTTTCTTCTTTACAACCACTCTTTTCATAAATTCTAAAACACTAGTATAACTTCGATAAGAAGTATACCAGGCAACTAACTTATACAATATAACTTTCAATAGAAACATCTATATACAAAACCTATCACTAGCTCCAAATACTCTGGATCAAAATGTCTTTACGCTAATATCCTTCCCCATCTCTCATCAGCTACGCGGACAACTCTCGCCAATACACCTTCTTACTGGCAGGCTAAAATATATATAAAGAAAACAAGTATGAGCGAAAGAATTGCTCAGCAAGTGCGTTATCAGGTATGATATACAATTTTCCAAAATAAGCTTTGGATTTTCAAATAAACAAACTTCTGTTTTAAACATTTGTAAACTCAACAATTCTCAAATCAAGCTTAGTAATTTACCACAAGTTTTCTTTTAGTTTTTCGCAACTGAATAGTTTTAAACACAAAAGATTTATATTGGTCGTCACGGTGACCGAATCAACAATAACTACAATAGTATGTAGAAAATATGAAATAATTATAACTCATCAAGATAGATATCTCACAACTGCCAATGGAATCAAGGAAGTGGATTTCGACTATTTGGAGTCCAAATGTATTAAGAGTAAGTGATTTTAGCAAGATTGAAACCACTATTGCTAATCAACGAACCAACAACTTCACGCAACGAATAAACCTGAAAATCAGGTCATAACTCACAAGTACAAAACATATGGATGTAATTCATCTCAGAAATAAGAACTTATGTTAGAATTGGATTTTTATTTTTCTCATTCAAATCAAAGGTTGAGCTGCTGGCCAACCACGCATCAACCCCGGACCTGCTTATAGCAAAGCCCTCCACTGGATCCTTGGCCATCCTGGCCTTAATTATCTTCGACCATAAATTTGGTCCTCATTTTAAAAACATTCCAATTCTATTTTACAAACATCAAGTGTCAACACAATTGACAACCTTACTTACGACAGCCAGGTGTCGGAAGAATCGACAACCTTAATACAACAATTGCTGGAAAACTCACGTTCTAGGAAACAACTCAACTATGAAGAATTCATCAAGGAATAACAATACAATCTAGTATCGACGAGATCGATGCAACAATTGGGATGATAATGAAGAATCAACAACAACATGCTTAACAAGGTTAAGTCTGATAGTAAAAAAACAATTATTTGATGAATAGTAAAATCCTGATGAATAGTAAATTTCTGAACCGAAAAAGATTTTCAGACCACCCTATGTACGAGTTGGGATAATGAACATTCGAAGTCGTATTAGTGATCTACTTTGGAAATACAGGAATGCAAAAGCTGTTAGAATCAGAAAAATAGCATTTTCTGTTTTCTCCGAAATTTCACCAATAACGGACGGATTAATCATTATTTGAAAATATTGGAGTATTTAAATTATCAATTCCATGGATATGGATTTAATAAAAGAATTAGAGATATCAAGACCTTTTACGGTAAACTACTTCGATAGAACACTTAAGAAACCCTGCGAACATTCTACGAGATTAAGCGGTGACGAAACGAACTAGTAAAGCTACTTTATTCCCCAACTCTTGCATGCTTGACACATGTCCTAAAATCACCAAATTTTAACCATAGCTTCTCCACTCCATGGGTAACATTCTTTCAAAATTTCATGGTCAACAAAGGAGTGTAGCCTAGCCAAATCTCTTCCCCAAGTTGGAGAACCCAATCTGTCCAGTTTCTGTTCAGCGGAAAGATGGGGCTCAAAACCCTGGATAGGAAGCTTTAAATTTGACGATCTATAACTCAAAAGAAATCTTATGAAGAGAAAAAGGTCGGGTAAAAAGTTTAGCACCAAACTTATATTTTTCGATTTGTTATGGATTTTACAAGATGAGGATGAATAGTAACTTCAAGTGGTTTCTTGTTTTGATCTTAAAGTTTAAGGCTTGTAAAGGATAATCAAGGAGCAAGGAAGGGTATACTAGCCATCTATAGTCTATATTAAGTACCAAGGAAGGTATAAACCCTCTCACACTTTTACTTATGATTTGATATTAGTGTATAAATGGATGATTGTTAGTGGTAGTATGATTTAGAGATGATTTACATGATATGTATGAGGTTTAATGGATTGATTGATGGTTGAACTAGTGATTAGTGTTATGAGTATGTTTAGACAGAAATAAAGTGATTTGGATGAGATCCTTGGGTTGTGATTGTTGGTTGTGGATTGATGAATTGATTAGAGTGTTTAAAAACACGGGAATCGCGTATACGCGCCGTTACCATGCCGAAATTTCCTTAGATAGTTTAGGCAGAAATCACGGTTACATTAAAGGGCATGAACATGAAGTTTCTGACCATGAACATGTAGGCCTTGTTTCCTAGATTGTTTTAGCGAAAGAATCGTGTCGTTATGATTTACGGTTTAAGAGAAATGTCCGTTTCAGTGAAAGCGGTTTCGCGTAACTAAGTGGTTCAATGCATGAACTTTGAGATAGTGATCCAACCCCTTAAGCGACTTATTGGAATGTGAACCTTTGTGTCAACATGCTAGGTACGTTTAGTAAGACCCTCGAAAAGATTTCGTGCTAAAAGGATTAAATCTCAATTTTATAAAAATGCGTGAGCGAGCATGCTCGAGTAGAGGATCTTAAGGAGTTAACTTGAAAATGGACTTGTACTTGAGTTAGTATATACTTAGTGTGGTGAAAGCGTTTAAGTTATTAATCTTGAACCTTGTGTTGATTCTAGATTACTGGACCAACCTGAGACTTATTGCTACTTCGGGATTTCCAGGCAAGTTTTCTCATTCCAGGCTGTATTTTAAAGTACCATATTATGATGTATGCATATAATAGATGCAAGTTTCCAAATCTATACTTTGAAGTATTGACTATATAATACTGCTTTTGCCATGTATAACATTGGACAGTTTTGCGATATATCTTATTTCTTGTTGAAATGGATTTGACCTTTGGATTATATAAGATCTTTTGAGTTAAGTAGTTATGAACCGGTTTACCCGGTAGCTCTAAATATAAGAGCATATTCATTGTTTTCGACTCTAGATCGGGAGTCGGTATTTTGAAATATGTAGATAACCGTGGAAACCCTGAGGGATTCCATCGGCAGAATACTATATCTTTCAAGAAATGTTATTTGAGTATTATCTCAGTCGAGAAATACTATTTGAAGACTATTTCCGTTATATATGCTAATGGAAGGCATAACTGTTTTCGAAAGTATATTGTGATACTTGCTTTATGATTATTTATTCAATGAATATTATTTTTAATATTCATTTCATCCTTGTTTATTTAATGAATATTATTTTTTGAATATTCATTTAAGGTTTATTTATTTAATGAAGATTATTTTGAATATTCATTTAATCTTTATTTATTTAATGAATATTATTTTGAATATTCATTCAGTCATTATTTATTTAATGAATATTATTTTTGAATAATCATTCAAGGTTATTTAATTAATGAATATTATTTTGGGATATTCATTTAATTTTTATTTATTTAATGAATATTATTTTGGAATATTCATTTAATCTCTATTTATTTAATGAATAGTATTTTGGAATATTCATTTAAGGCTTATTTATTTAATGAATATTATTTTGAATATTCATTTAATCATTATTTACTTAATGAATATTATTTTCGAATATTCGTTTAAGGTTTACTTATTTAATAAATATTACTCGATTATTTATTAAATACTTTTAACACGTTTTAAAAAAAATGAGAAATGTTATTTAAAGTTTATCCTCGACCTTCAATAATTATGGAGGATATTCTAAGTTATATTATTAATTATTTTTAAATCAAAAAGAGGTTCCCAAACCACTATTTTTCCATTTAAATCTGTCTTTTAAGAAGATTTAAATGCTCGCTCAACTATCAAAAATATGGAAAACCTGATTTAAGTGACTGCTACTCATTTTAAACTCTCAACTCAAAACTGTCAGGGGACAGATATTTTCTCGAAGCAATTTAGTTGGTGCAAGTCAAATATTGTGTTACCACCTCAACGCTCGAGGGGTAAATTCATGGAACAAGTCGATATCCATTAACAAGCAACAACTTGGGAAATATTGGGGAATCTTCCTTTCCAACCTAGATATAACTACCTTGTGGAGTCGTATCAACAAGTATTACACTTGGGGAAAGGAGGACGATCTTTACGTTTTAGAGTCATGGATTTCATTAGAACTAGGAGTGGTGTAAGTGGTCCAGTTGCGCCGACCCATCCAAATTATTGCCCCAAATGGGCCGGGAGATCCAGAAAGGCGGTAGACAATGTCAGGCTGTCGTGATTCTTCCATCTACATGTAGAGAACATATTTTTGTTGTACGACCTGCTACTGATCATAGTAAGGTTGGTACGACGGGCGCGGTAGCAACTCCCGTATTTGTTCACCATCCATTTTGGATAATTCTGCAACATGTATTGAAAGGGACTACGGATGACATCCTTGGTACAGGTTTACCGATCATGTTGGCAGAGAGATTCTGCAGCATGTATTGAAAGGGACTAAGGATGACACCCGTGGTACAGGTTTACCGATCATGTTGGCAGAGGGTCGAAAAGTGTTTAACAAAGATGAAGTTACAATAAATCCTTGCAACTTCATCTCTTATTTTATGAGTATGACTCTGATAAAAAACTTACTCAGATTATATATGCATAAGTGGATTTTGGGTTACGGAAACATTATATTAATTTTCCTCATAACTTCATCCTTTATGTTATACTAGTCTCTTATCCGTTCAATGCATAGCATGTGGTTATAAAGATATTTTCGAACTATATAGTGTTTTGAATCAATGAATAGGCTTTAAGCCTTGATTCCAATATTTGATATCTATTTTAAAAAGATATGTTTTGAGTATTGGTTTATCATACTGATACCAAGGATTTCCAAATGATTACGAAGAGTATATGAGTATGATTATAAGTCATAAGGTATTTTAAACGGTATACTATTTTGGGGTTAGACCCTAGTAGTGTTAAAAACTTTGATCCCATATGGATTATCTTCCAAAAAGGTTTAAAGATTTAAACTGGGATAGATTTCTTGCTGAGCACTATTAACTCATTCTTGCTTTATTAAATATTTCAGCATGAGGAAAACATTGTCGAATCCACCTCGTGTTACAAGAGCAAGGGAATGGAGAGACCACCCTGGAGTTAGTTGATGCAGGATGGATACTGTCGGTGTGAGCAGAATAGTTGCAGCTTGAATTAGTGAGAATTATTTTGAGTGGGTTTGTATTACTAAACCTTGTATAGAATTGTGAGGTCTATTATTGTAACTTCAGGTAGATGTTGTAAATAATAGATGAGATCCGGGATAGTTCATTTGGGTTGTAATAACAAATGTTGATTATTGTTGCTCATTTCCAAGGCTATAACTTGTGTGTGTGTGCGTAAGTGATTGGGGTCTTTGGAGTTGTATTATAAGAATGTTGTAAGTAATGCAGGTATTGTATCATTGATGCAGCGTGACAACCCAGATTCCTGACCCCGGATCTGGGGGTGTTACAAAAGTGGTATCAGAGCGTTAAGTTATAAACTTGGATATGAGAGTGTTAAGAGTTATATCGAAGTAAGAGAATGACGAGAGGACTCATATAGAGTTCGTTAAGTGGACTACCGGAAGTGGTGCCACTGAGGATGTTGAGATTAAAGAGTTTAGTTGAGGACTTATCGGAGGACCGATAGGACCGTTGAAGATCATCATAATGATGAGGAGGACGTTTAGAATTGTACACGGATTATCAAAAACATTAAGATAAGACGCGAAGCAGAGTCTCGGTTGCAGTTGGGGTAAGGTCGGAATGGACAATACCAATGGATAACTTGACTTAGTAAGAACCTAAGTGTTTGAAGTTCCTCGTAGTTTGCCACGAGAAGGCAGCACATGTGAAGATTGAGACGTTTACAGTCATTTACGCGATCCGAATTACTAAATTGTGTGGACTAGTTAGGGCATTATCTTGTGTAGGAGGTCCAAGCCTTGAGAACAACGATTCCACAAGAGTTGGTGTCTTTTCCGTCGATGGGTATTTTGTTACCTAAAAAGGAGACTGTTGCGTACGTATAGTACCAGAACGTTATCGTGAGACGAACGTGCTAAATCGCATCGCGAGTATATTTCGTACGATAGGCCATGATGGCTCGACTCCGAAATCAATGACATGAAGAATGGATAGCGTGATTCTGATAAAGACACGTGTGGTTGCAACGAGCAATGCGACAATCTCAGGACCTACAAGGAATGAGACCTATGGTGGACTGGGGTTGGATTCGTTCGATATGATTAGTGTTAAGAAATTACATATACATTAATCGACCTTCATATTTTGAGGATGTGTTGATGCGGTCGTAAGAGGCTCAATCTCGGGACGATTATCGTGGAATGACAAATATGTTCGAAATCCCGACCTATTTAAGGACTTGTACGATTTTGAGGTACCGTTGGTTAGTGCCATAAGCCATAAAGGCAGAAAGATAAGATCATCCTCGTACGGGTGATGTTAGAAATTATGATGACCATTGACTTTTTGGTATCTACTTGCTGGTACACTCCTCAATCTAAAACTATTCCTGCCTGTGTGACCTTGAATAATTCATGTCAGGTAACCTTTCTAGTTTCCTACTTCAACTTGGGATGCAACCAATAATTGCTATCTTCATTTTATTTCTTTTCTTTTCTCCTCTCATTACCTTTGAGGATTATATACGCAGAGTTAACTTACCATTACTCACCGGAGCGTTTTGTTCATGTTCCAGGACGACCTGAAGAGGGAACCATTATTCATCTATCCTTCCAGGTCTATAAATTATTTCGTATTCTTTCAATTATCTAAGGAATGTTCAATTAATGCTTCCTTAATTGTTTGACGAATATTCTTTAACGATTATTTTGATATTCGGTTTCTTTTTTTCATACTTGGACTCCTCAGTCGAGTTCATAAATATCTAGCTATGTGTCTAAAACATAGATGATGTATATTTCAGAGATTACTCGAGAATTCTTTTCTCCTATTAAGGAGAGATTTGCACATCAGACGTTGCAATCGTAGAAAGGATATCAATTTGATATTGATATTCCGAATTCAATTCTATTGGAAAATTTGATAAAGTTTATGTACTGAGACACCTTTGGGTGGACCGTTTCACTGATGAGAAATGTTTGGTGGGAGGTTATCGATTGTTCCGATACCAAGAATTTCCTATTCATATCATATATTCTATTCAAAGGTTATAATTACCTTGTTTGTCCCAAACTTATTTATCCTTATTTTTCAATTCATTATCCGAGTAGTCAAAATTTTGTTTTCTTTCTTTCTTCGGCTACGATGTCGGGATTTTGTACTAGTAGATTGAAAATGACTAATTGTATTTGCCATTATGAGTGACTAGTTAATTGTTCTAACTAGTTGAAATTTTAATGATATGATGAAAATCTAGCTAATCATCCTAGCTAGATGATGCGTCCCAAACTAATCGAACTAGCAAATTTTGTTCAGCTAGTTGTCAATGTTTATTGAAATGAACTAGTTATTGTATCACTAAGTTCAACTTTCGGTCAAATTTATATAAGTGAATTCACGATGCATTTTGTATGCAGTGAAGTATGATGAGAAAATTTTCAAACGATAATTTGATTGAGACCTAACCAGGTCGCCCCCTCAGCGAGAATTTTACAAAGTTTTTTTTTATATATATAAAGCATTCTGTTGCTTGAAGTATTCTTGGTACCATGCAAGTATTTTCCTTAGTATTTGGAAAAAGAGAGTGTTGAAGCTTAGAGCTAAAACAAATGAGTACGACAAATTATGAATCGAAGTTTACGGAAATTGCCAAGGTTTGTTTCGCATGATGCGAATTCAGAATAACGAAGTGTTCGAAACGACTGATTATGTTACTTTGGTTAATGAAACGACTATGATAGAAATGGAAGCAAAGTGGACGAGAAAGAAACGGGCATAAAGAAAATAGAGTATGAAACTTGAATAGATTGAGAAAGAAAGGAAGTAAGAATTCAGATTGTCGGACGAGGAAACGTTTGACCTCCAAGAAAATGAAACTTGTTTAGCGACTGTGATGGATACGAAACGGGAAGTAACTAGTGTACAGAATATCCCCGTGGTTAACGAATTCGAGGATGTATTTCCAGAAGATCTTCCGGGGTTACCACCCGATAGAGAAATAAAGTCGGTTATAGAATTAGCTCCAAGAACGGCGCCAGTTTCGAAGGCCCCGTACCGACTAGCTCCAGTCGAGATGAAGAAATTAGTCGCTCAATTGTAGAAATTGTTAGGGGAAGGAATGATAAGACCAAGTGCGTCACCGTGGGATGCACCAGTGTTATTGGTGAAGAAAAAGGACGACAGCATGAGGCGGTGCATAGAGTATCGAGAGCTAAATAAGCTAATTGTTAAGAATGAATACCCCTGCCAAGAATCGGTGATTGGATCGATCGACTGCATGATGTAGTTAAATTCTCGAAGATTGATTGAGAACTGGATGCCACCAGTTGAATATTAAACCCGAGGACGTACCCAAGACTGCGTTTCGCACCAGGTATGGACACTACGAGTTTTTAGTGATGTCGTTGGGCTAACGAATGCCCCTGCAACTTTCATGGACTTGATGAATCGAGTCTTTAAGAAGTATTTGGATAAGTGTGTCATAGTGACATCGACAATATTTAGGTTTACCTCAAAGACCGAGGAAGAACATGCAGAACATTTGAGGATCGTGTTAGAAGCACTGAGGAGAGAAAAGTTATATGCCAAGTTCTCAAAGTGCGAGTTTTGGCTAAAGGGAGTACAATTTTAGGACATGTGGTCAACAGTAAAGGAGTATTGGTTGACCCTGCAAAGATAGGAGACGTTTCAAACTAGGAAAGACCAACCACACCAACCGAGGTGAGTAATTTTGTGGATTTAGTCGGATATTACCGAAGATGTGTACAAGATTTTGCTAAGATAGCAGCCCCACTGACCAGACTTACTCGAAAGACTGAAAAAGTTGAATGGATCGAGAAATGTGAGAAAATTTCCAGGAATCATAAGGTATATTTCACCAAGTTGGGATTCCAAATGTTCAAGAAATGAAAGATGCTAAACCTTCGGAATGACTAATAAGAAGAACTGAAAGGATGAAGTTTGAAGTCACGAGAACATAAAGGATTATTTAAAAGTCCTGAATGAGCCAGAACGAATTAAGGAATAAAGATCTGTCATAATGAGACAGCTACACCGAGAGTACAAAAAGGTAAAGAAAGTTAAGGAAATGTTATAAGTGGTCGGATAAATAAAAGGATTTATCGATTGGTAAACAAATATTGGATATGTCAGAAAATGAAGGCAAAACAAAGACCTAGTTGACTATCACAGTTAATAGAGATTCCTGATTAGGAATGTAATTTCATTATAATGGATTCTGTGATAGGATCAACAAGAATCAAGTCGGACTATGACGTCAATTGAGCTATAATTGATGGATCAAATGAGTCTACTCATATTTTGTTATCAGCAAGAGATCGTTAATCGAAGAGTTACGAAAGAGATAGTTGGGTGACGTGGAGTTTCAGTCACCATCGTGTCAGATAAGAACCAATGATTGAACTCCCAATTCGGGAGGAGTTTTCCAAACACGTTTGGCAACGAGATTGAGTGCGAGTACTACGTAGGATCCGCAGACCGACGGACCGACCGAAAGAAACATTTCAGACAACCGAAGTTACGGTAAGTGTTGTACCGCCGATTGCAAGAATAATCGAATGTTGATAGAAAATGGGTGTATATGTGCATAGCCAGAATTGGCTTATATAAAGCGTCCGGTAGATATCGCAGACCGGAATGAGAAAGTGTTGTAATGAAACCAGAGAGTTGAAGAGTCAACCTGAAAACTGGAGATTACTATATTGGAAGAGTAACCTCGGCTATTTTCTTAGATTCCGGGACGGAATCCTTTTAAGTAGGGGAGACTGTAATAACCCCAAATTTTGGACATAGTTAAAATAAAAAAAAATTATTTGATGAATAGTAAAATCCTGATGAATAGTAAATTTCTGAACCGAAAAAGATTTTCAGACCACCCTATGTACGAGTCGGGATAATGAACTTTCGAAGTCGTATTAGTGATCTACTTTGGAAATAAAGGAATGCAAAAGCTGTCAGAATCAGAAAAATAGCATTTTCTGTTTTCTCCGAAATTTCACCAATAACGGACGGATTAATCATTATTAGAAAATATTGGAGGATTTAAATTATCAATTCCATGGATATGGATTTAATAAAAGAATTAGAGATATCAAGACCGTTTACGGTAAACTACTTCGATAGAACACTTAAGAAACCCTGCGAACATTCTACGAGATTAAGCGGTGATGAAACGAACTAGTAAAGCTACTTTATTCCCCAACTCTTGAATGCTTGACACATGTCATGATATGAGGCAACAAGGGCTATGACTCATCACTTTATCACAAAATATCAAGGAAAGCAAGCAAATACTCTCCCCCATTTTCTTCCCAGATTTCTGCTCAGCTTGCACAAGGAGAAAAGAAAAATTCGTAACTCCAAATCTACTTGTCCTAAAATCACCAAATTTTAACCATATATAGCTTCTCCACTCCATGGGTAACATTCGTTCAAAATGTCATGGTCAACAAAGGAGTGTAGCCTAGCCAAATCTCTTCCCCAAGTTGGAGAACCCAATCTGTCCAGTTTCTGTTCAGCGGAAAGATGGGGCTCAAAACCCTGGATAGGAAGCTTTAAATTTGACGATCTATAACTCAAAAGAAAGCTTATGAAGAGAAAAAGGTCGGGTAAAATTTTTAGCACCAAACTTATATTTTTCGATTTGTAATGGATTTTACAAGATGAGGATGAATAGTAACTTCAAGTGATTTCTTGTTTTGATCTTAAAGTTTAAGGCTTGTAAAGGATAATCAAGGAGCAAGGAAGGGTATACTAGCCATCTATAGTCTATATTAAGTACCAAGGAAGGTATAAACCCTCTCACACTTTTACTTATGATTTGCCACCATGATCTCCCATTGCTTGACATGTGTCCTGATGATGAGGCAAACAAGCTATATGACTCACTAAACCAAAGATGACACAAGCACACTACATCATCATCTCTTACACATTAATCAGCATCCACCCACTTCACTTTATCAAGAAAATATCACCGAAAAGCAAAGAAAACTCTCCCCACCCCATTTCTTCAACAATCTGCCCAGCATGACCAAGGGAGGAGAAAAATTTCATAACTTGAGTTCTACTCATCCTTAAATCACCAAATGTTAACCATAGCTTCTCCACTCCATGGGTAACATTCGTTCAAAATTTCATGGTCAACAACGGAGGGTAGCCTAGTCAAATCTCTTCCCCAAATTGGAGAACCCAATCTGTCCAGTTTCTGTCCAGCGTAAAGATGGGGCTCAAAACCCTAGCTAGGTAGCTTCAAATTTGACGATCTATAACTCAAAAGAAATGTTATCAAGAGCACAAGGTCTGGAAAAAAGTTTAGCACCAAACTCTTATTGTTCGATTTGTTATGGATTTTACAAGATGAGGATGAATAGTAACTTCAAGTAGTTTCTTGTTTTGATCTTGAAGTTTAAGGCTTGTAAAGGATAATCAAGGAGCAAGGAAGGGTATACTAGTCATCTATAGTCTATATTAAGTACCAAGGAAGGTATAAACCCTCTCATACTTTTACTTATGATTTGATATTAGTGTATAAATGGATGATTGTTAGTGATAGTATGATTTAGAGATGATTTACATGATATGTATGAGGTTTAATGGATTGATTGATGGTTGAACTAGTGATTAGTGTTATGAGTATGTTTAGACAGAAATAAAGTGATTTGGAGGAGATCCTTGGGTTGTGATTGTTGGTTGTGGATTGATGAATTGATTAGAGTGTTTAAAAACACGGGAATCGCGTATAAGTGCCGTTACCATGCCGAAATTTCCTTAGATAGTTTAGTAAGAAATCACGGTTACATTAAAGGGCATGAACATGAAGTTTCTGACCATGAACATGTAGGCCTTGTTTCCTAGATTGTTTTAGCGAAAGAATCGTGTCGTTACGATTTACGGTTTAAGAGAAATGTCCGTTTCAGTGAAAGCGGTTTCGCGTAACTAAGTGGTTCAATGCATGAACTTTGAGATAGTGATTCAACCCCTTAAGCGACTTATTGGAATGTGAAACTTTGTGTTAACATGCTAGGTACGTTTAGGAAGACCCTCGAAAAGATTTCGTGCTAAAAGGATTAAATTCCAATTTTATAAAAATGCGTGAGCGACCATGCTCGAGTAGAGGATCTTAAGGAGTTAACTTGAAAATGGACTTGTACTTGAGTTAGTATATACTTAGTGTGGTGAAAGCGTTTAAGTTATTAATCTTGAACCTTGTGTTGATTCTAGATTACTGGACCAACTTGAGACTTATTGCTACTTCGGGATTTCCAGGCAAGTTTTCTCATTCCAGGCTGTATTTTAAAGTACCATATTCTGATGTATGCATATAATAGATGCAAGTTTCCAAATCTATACTTTGAAGTATTGACTATATAATACTGCTTTTGCCATGTATAACATTGGACAGTTTTGCGATATATCTTATTTCTTGTTGAAATGGATTTGACCTTTGGATTATATAAGATCTTTTGAGTTAAGTAGTTATGAACCGGTTTACCTGGTATCTCTAAATATAAGAGCATATTCATTGTTTTCGACTCTAGATCGGGAGTCGGTATTTTGAAATATGTAGATAGCTGTGGAAACCCGGAGGGATTCCATCGGCAAAATACTATATCTTTCAAGAAATGTTATTTGAGTATTATCTCAGTCGAGAAATACTATTTGAAGACTATTTCAGTTATATATGCTAATGGAAGGCATAACTGTTTTCGAAAGTATATTGTGATACTTGCTTTATGATTATTTATTCAATGAATATTATTTTGAATATTCATTTAATCCTTGTTTATTTAATGAATGTTATTTTTTGAATATTCATTTAAGGTTTATTTATTTAATGAATATTATTTTGAATATTCATTTAATCTTTATTTATTTAATGAATATTATTTTGAATATTCATTCAGTCATTATTTATTTAATGAATATTATTTTTGAATATTCATTCAAGGTTATTTAATTAATGAATATTATTTTGGGATATTCATTTAATCTTTATTTATTTAATGAATATTATTTTGGAATATTCATTTAATCTTTATTTATGTAATGAATAGTATTTTGGAATATTCATTTAAGGCTTATTTATTTAATGAATATTATTTTGAATATTCATTTAATCATTATTTACTTAATGAATATTATTTTCGAATATTCGTTTAAGGTTTACTTATTTAATAAATATTACTCGATTATTTATTAAATATTTTAACACGTTTAAAAAAAAATGAGAAATGTTATTTAAAGTTTATCCTCGACCTTCAATAATTATGGAGGATATTCTAAGCTATATTATTAATTATTTTTAAATCAAAAAGAGGTTCCCAAACCACTATTTTTCCATTGAAATCTGTCTTTTAAGAAGATTTAAATGCTCGCTCAACTATCAAAAATATGGGAAACCTGATTTAAGTGACTGCTACTCATTTTAAACTCTCAACTCAAAACTGTCAGGGGACAGATATTTTCTCGAAGAAATTTAGTTGCTGCAAGTCAAATATTGTGTTACCACCTCAACGCTCGAGGGGTAAATTCATGGAACAAGTCGATATCCATTAACAAGCAACAGCTTGTGTAAAGCATAATGTAACATAAGATGTAAAAGAGATAACTACAACTCAACAAAGGACAAGACAAACAATAGTATTAACAGAATCACAGGAATCCAGAATCAAAGAAGAAAAGTTAAACTCAAAAAATCAAAATACTTTATGTATTCTTGAAGTCCGTAAACAGGTCATGGAAAGAAGTTCATGAAAATGTTCAGGCCTCAGTGACAGCAAAAGGAACAAGACTTTCAAGACGACAGAAGTATGTGAATGATTTAGGGTTAAGTACCACGGGATTCCAGTGATTTAAATGAAGCAACCAGAACGACAAAGGACGTATCAGCAGCATTGAATTGAAGACATAGAAGAAGAATTGATCAAGTTTTATTCATCTGTGAACCAGACCAGTTGCACTAGTTGACAGCACTGAATAGATCAAGTTGTTTTATCGTCTCAGAAGAAATTGATACAGTCTAAAACTTAAACACCCTGGTACACAGGAGCTTTTCTAAAAGGACAAGGACAAGAAAAGTATTCGATGGTTTTTCTATTTAGAAAACCATCGAATGAGAGTTATTGAAAACTAATGTTAATTAATGTTTCATTCGATAGTTTTTAATAAAAACCATCGAATGGAATATTAACTTTACCATTCGATAGTTTTCAAATTAGAGGAGCAGGTGAAAAGTTTGTTTTATCTTATATGGTTGATGAAGATCCAACGGCCAGGATTGATTCTTCAAGTTTGGTTCGATGGTTTTTCAAAAGAAGTCTACAATTAATTCTGAGAGAAGTGTGTGTCTTCTTCAGTTAAGGCATTCAACACAGAAACATTACTGAGAGAGAGAACTGAGCCGGAGAAATTATCAGAGAATTAATAGTGCTTAGAATTTGATCATTGTTTTGTATTTGTGTTACCTTAAACTCATTGAAGCTAATCTACGGATTAGAAATTGTAGCACCCCTCGAGGTTTATATTTATAAAAAGATATATTCCCCGAAACTTGATTTGGTTTGGTGTGTTTGATTTCGTTATAGAACTGAAAGATTAATCCGCGAACGAAATTGAATTATTTGTGAGTATCGTATTCAACCCCCCCCCCCTTCTACGATACTTTGGACCTAACAATTGGTATCAGAGCTACTTGATTGATATACAAATCAGATCCGGTGAATGAGACCAAAATCAAACGTAGCGTGAAAATTCGAAGCAAATTTTTTAACTTTCAAAATTTTTCATTTAATTGGAATTTATTGAATTTTAAACAATTTGAAATTTTCAGAAACCATGAGTGCTCCAAAGACAACTGCTGGTATTAAAGTTCCCCCGTTTACTAGAGATGATTTCGGTTTGTGGAAGATGAAGATGCTGTTATTTATCAAGGCATCTAATCCGTTATACATTGGCATATTAGAGAACGAACCGTTTGTACCAATGAAACCAGTTAGTGAATCTACAGCTCCTGATGGTAGCAGGATTTCTCAAGGCACCCAACTTAAGGATATTACTGAATATACAGATTCTGACAAAGAACTGATTCGATTCGATACAGGATTGATGTTGATATTAGCAGACTCCGCAGACAAGGAAATGAGCTATCAGTTGATGACCTGTACAAGCGGGAAACATATGTGGGATACCATTAACTTGATAATGGAAGGAACTGAAGACGTTCAGGAAAACAGATTGGACATCCTGACTTCTCAATATGAAGCGTTTAGGTCCCTTCCAGGAGAAAGTATAACTCAGGTCTTTGAGAAATATACTAAGCTTCTCAATGAATTGACAATGAAAGGAAAGACCTATCCACTGAGAGAATCAAACAGGAAGTTCATGATGACGCTGCCCCATCATGTAGAACATAAGTCATCATCCATTAGGGAAAGAATTGACTTCACAAAGATGTCATTAGAGATGATCTATGGCAAGTTGAAGACCTATGAGATGGAACAGGAACAAAGGGTGATAATCTACGGATCAGGGACAGTGGAGAACAAGCACAATGCACTTGTGATATCAGCAGCACTTGTAGTGGATGAACCAATAACTTCTGAGATTCAGGTTCAAACCCTTAGAGCTGGAAAGGAGGTGATAATAGAAGCAGAAATGGATTCTGTGAATCTGGGTGTTGATGAAAGTGATTACTACACCCTAGAAGAGCTTGAGAAAATGGAAGACAAAACCATGGCGTACTTAGCTGCAAAGTTTAGTCACATTCGTTTCAAGAGAAACCCTAAGTACAAGTTCAAGGGTTCAACCAACAGATTCCAGAAGAGCAATTATACACCTAGTACAGGCTTTAAGGGAGGCTACAAGACTGGCATGATTGATAGAAGCAAATTAAGATGCTACAACTGCAATGAGTTAGGGCATTTCGCCACTGAATGCCGGAAGCCTCGTCAAGCGAGAGACATGAAAGATGTCTATGGAAAGAAGGATTCTTATGATGAGTTGAAGAAAGAGAATGCCAAGCTTAAACAACAATTGGAGGCATTCTCTGGAAAGCAGAAAGGGAAAGCTTATATAGCAGAGGGAAAGCACTGGGATGATACTGATTCGGATGAAGAGGAGGAATATGTAAATGTTGCTCTAATGGCTGACTCTTCAGAGGAATCACCACAATCATCTCAGGTACCTATCTTAACTACAATTGATATGTCTAATTCTGAGTACAAGAAAACTGTGCAAGATCTTAGTGTAGAATTGTTTAATGTACACACAAGCATGCTAGCATCAGAAATGGAAAATGGTAAACTAGTTCTTAAGATTAAAAAATTAGAATCTAAAAATGAAGAACTAGAGCTTGTAGCTGTAACATTAGAAGATCTTAAGCAAAAGAATGCGTACTTAGAGAACAAGGTCAAGTGTAATGATGAGATAGAGACTATCCTCAGGAAGCAGATTTCAGATCTAGATTTGAAGCTGAATGCTTTTAAGAATTCCGCTCTAGTGGCTAAGGAAATCATTGATACTCAGGCCATAGAGAATAAAACTGCTATAGGATTTGACTATAACAAGAAAGCTGGTAAGAAGATTGTGGAATTCCCTGTGACATCTTCAGTTGTCAAAAGGAATACTCCACATGTTCTTAAGAATGTTGATTGTCCAGTTTTTGTTAAGCCGTTTCCACCACTCTTTCATGAGGATGACCTTTTCATAAGACAAGAATTTCTTGAGGAGGATTTGTTGAAGGAAAAAGAGGTAAAAACTACGTTGCCTAGGAAATCAGTAAAAAATGAATTACCTAAACCTGATTTACCTAAAACTGAAGTAGGTGACGTAGTTAGTAATGTTAAAAAGAACAGGAATAGGAAGAAGAAGATTGTTAATCAGGAAATGGTTCCATTTTCTCCCAGTGCATCTAGGAAGTTTTGCACTATTTGTAACTCTGTTGGACACCTTACACATGCATGTAAAAATGTTAAAGTAGAAACTGCTAATGCTTCTGAAATGCATAACATGTCTGACATGCCTGATAATCATGAGCCCTGTGGGAAGAAAGAGTGTTTGCTATGTAGGTACAACATCATGCATGCTTATTTTAAGTTGATGAATGATAATAGCAACAACACTAGTAATGTTAAATCCACAGATACTATGAATGTCAAGCAGGGTAAGACTAAGTTGAATGTTACTCCTGTTAAAGTATCTAAACCTTCAGGACCCAAACAACTTTGGGTACCAAAGTCCGCTTAATCAATCTGTGATTGCAGGGTAAGGTTAAAAGCTCAAAAGTCGTGTGGATTCTGGATAGTGGCTGTTCTAGACACATGACAGGTGAAGAGTCCCTGCTTACAGAGGTGGTTAAGAAGACCGGCCCTACTGTAACGTTTGGAGACAGCAAAGGATACACTACGGGATATGGTAAATTGAAAGCTGGAAATGTCATCATTGAAAACATCTCTCTTGTTGAAGGATTAAAGTACAATCTTCTAAGTATCAGTCAGTTCTGTTATAAAGGCTACAATGTAGATTTCAGAAAGGACAATTTCTTGATCACCAACAGGAAGGATGAGAAGCTTACTCTACTGGGAGTGAGAAAAGGAAATTTGTTTATAGCTGACTTAAGTTCTACCAGTGAAGGAGAAGTTACATGTTTCTATGCAAAGGCATCTTCAGAACAAAGTTGGCTATGGCACAAGAAGCTCTCACACTTGAACTTCAAAACTATGAACTCTTTGGTAAAGAGAGAGTTGGTGAGAGGGTTGCCCCTGATGGAATTCAATCAGGAGGGACTATGTGAAGCATGTGAAAAGGGGAAGTCGAAGAAAGCATCACATGGAAGCAAAGGAATGACAAGCATTACTGAACCATTACAACTGATTCATATGGATTTATTTGGTCCAGTTAATGTTATGTCACTTTCAAGGAATAGATATGCATTGGTGATGGTGGACGATTACTCCAAGTACACGTGGGTGTTGTTCATACAATCAAAGGATGAAGCAACACAACTAATCATTGATCACATCAAGAAGATAGAAGTGGAAGCTAAGCTACCTGTGCGGACAATCAGATCAGACAATGGAACTGAATTCAAGAATGTAGTTCTTAATGATTTCTGCTCAGAGAAAGGAATACCAAGACAGTTTTCAGCACCAAGAACTCCTCAACAGAATGGAGTAGTGGAAAGGAAGAACATGACCTTGGTTGAAGCAGCAAGGACCATGTTGAGTGAATCAAAACTTCCCACTTACTTTTGGGCTGAAGCAGTGAATACAGCTTGCTACACTCAGAATCGAACCCTGATCAACAAAGATCATGAAAAGACTCCGTATGAGTTAATGGCCAACAAGAAACCAACACTGAAGTACTTTCATGTGTTTGGTGCAAAGTTCTTTGTACTTAAAGATGGAGAACATCTCGGCAAGTTTGATGCCAAAGCAGATGAAGGCATTTTTCTGGGCTATTCTCTGGAATCTAAGGCTTTCAGGGTATATGTGATTGAAGATAAGAAGGTGTTGGAAAGCTTTAATGTAACATTTGACGATACCAAAAGACCAGGCCTGCAAACTGGAGAGAACTCTGAATCTTTGGTATTTGAAAATCTATCAGAAGATCTCTCTGACAATGAAGAAGTACCTGAAGTTGTTACAGTCATTAATAATAATCATAATGATAATGATTCTGGACAAAGTGGTGACCAAAGTGGAGATCCTCAACATACAGGCTCCACTAGTCAGTCTTCAGAATCAACAGATCAAACCGTCAACAACTCAGGGGGAGCAGGAGAAGGATCAACTAGTCACACTCCACAACATCTAGAACAAGGAGAATCATCAAGATCGCATCTGCCAAGACAAAGGGTATGGAATAGAGATCATCCCTTTCACTTGATCATTGGTGATCCGGACACAGGAGTGAGAACTAGGAGAACATCACAAAATGAATGTCACTATTCTGGGTTTCTTTCAGAAACAGAACCTAAGAAAGTTGAAGATGCTCTAGATGATCCAGATTGGGTGATTGATATGCAAGAGGAACTCAATCAGTTTGAAAGGCAGAAAGTTTGGAAGCTGGTACCCAGGCCTAAGGGAAAATCTGTTATTGGAACACGATGGGTATTCAGAAATAAGTTAGACGAAGATGGCATTGTAACGAGAAACAAAGCCAGACTGGTTTCTAAAGGTTACTCTCAAGAAGAGGGTATAGATTATGATGAAACCTATGCACCAGTAGCAAGACTTGAGGCCATCAGAATGTATCTGGCATTTGCTGCACATTCCAATTACAAGGTATATCAAATGGATGTGAAGAGTGCTTTTCTGAACGGGGAGTTAGAAGAAGAAGTGTATGTGGAACAACCTCCAGGTTTTGAGGATTCAAAACTGGCAGACTTTGTGTACTTTCTATTCAAAGCTCTCTACGGACTCAAACAAGCTCCAAGGACATGGTATGACACTCTCTCTGAATTCTTACTTGAAAATGATTTTACAAGAGGTGTTGTAGACAAAACTCTCTTTGTCAAAAAGCATAAAAATGATTTGATATTGGTGCAAGTATATGTTGATGACATAATATTTGGTTCTACTAATGATGATCTATGCAAGAGATTTGCTAAGTTAATGCAGAGTCGTTATGAAATGAGCATGATGGGTGAATTGTCATTCTTTCTTGGACTGCAAGTATACCAAAAACAAGATGGTATATTCATTTGTCAGTCCAAGTACATCAAAGATCTTCTGAAGAAGTATCAAATGGAAGACTCATCTACAGCAAAGACTCCTATGCCAAATGCCACTAAGCTTGATCAGGATGAAACTGGTAAGAAGGTTGACATCACAGGCTACAGAGGTATGATAGGCTCATTACTTTATCTCACTGCAAGTAGACCAGATATAATGTTTGCAACATGCTTGTGTGCTAGATTTCAGTCTGATCCTAAAGAATCTCATCTAATAGATGTTAAGCGAATATTTAGATATCTTAAGGGGACCCCAAATCTTGGAATTTGGTACCCTAAAGATACAGTATTTGATCTTATTGGATACACAGACTCTGATTTTGCAGGTTGTAAGATTGATCGGAAGAATACTTCAGGAAGCTGTCAGTTTCTTGGAAGAAGGTTAGTTTCTTGGTATAGCAAGAAGCAGCATTCAGTTTCCACATCAACAGCTGAGGCTGAATACATTGCTGCTGGTAGCTGTTGTGCTCAGATCTTGTGGATGAGAAACCAACTCCGTGACTATGGACTTTTGTTGACAAAGATTCCAATATTTTGCGACAACACAAGTGCCATAGCAATCTCAAACAACCCAGTGCAACACTCGAGGACGAAGCACATCGACATCAGGTATCATTTTATCCGAGAGCATGTCATGAATGGAACTGTGGAGTTACATTTTGTACCCACAGAGGATCAAATTGCAGACATCTTTACTAAACCGCTTGATGAATCCACTTTCAATAAGCTGGTTGGTGAACTTGGGATGTTAAATCTTTCTAATTGATTTTGATTAGAAGTCAGTAACTGCAGAGAGTCCTGGTGAATACATGAGTTTAAGAATTGCAATATCCTTAGGACTCGTGAATTTATTTTCTGGAGCAATTCTCGTAGTTAGGATTTTTGTACTAATTGTATGTCATAATTATGGATGATATATCTTCTCGCATTTAATTAGTTATTAATTCTAAAAATTATTTAGGTGCTAATATTTGTTCTAAATATTTTAGCATCTATTTAATTTGACTTAATTTACTTTGTTTTTAACATTGTAGATTAATGCAGCATAATTTATTGGATTTTAATTGATTAATATCATTTAATGATATTTAGTTGATTTTATTCTAAGAAAATTGTGAATTTTCTGTTAAGAATTGATTTTGGTAAATTTGAAATGATTTATTAGAATTAAAACTTGACAGAAAATAAAACAGTCTATTTTTAAAACAAGAACAGGTTTTAAAATGAAAACAGAAGCAAAAATATCGAATTTAGGAAATTCGATAGTTTTTCAAGTACATAGATAAATCTATCGAAATTAATTTTCGATAGTTTTTGAAAAGGAAAAGAAAAACTATCGAAAACAATTCTCGATAGTTTTTGAGATTTACTTTAAAATATATCGAAGGAATTTACCTTAATTAATATTTAAATTCTCGATAAATTTTGAAATACAAGGAAAAAAAAGTATCGAAGTGAACTTAATTAATTAATATTAAAGTTCTCGATAGTTTTTCCAAAAGAAGTAGTTCGATAGTTTTTCAGATTTTCAAAGAAAAACACTTCGATAGTTTTCTGATAAACCTTTTTAAATTCTGAGTTTCAAAAAACTTCGATAGTTTTTCAAAAACTATCGAAGTACAGTTGACAGGTTTGCCCCTTGTAGAAAACCATCGAAGGTACTTTTAAAAACCATCGAACAAAGAAATGACTATTATGCCCCTGAAAGTTTCTAAAGTATAAAACATTGCCTTGTCTTTTTCATTATCAGTTTTACAGATCTTAGAAAAGTACAGGCTCCCGTTTATAATACTTACAAACAGATACACATAACCAAGAACAAATCCATACTCGATAGTTTCTTGAACTATTTACTGATTCTTAACCATCAACAACTCATTTGATTTTACTGTAGTCACTTCTTTTAACTGAGAAATCACTGTATAATTTTTTTTTGGTGGAGTTGTAATTGGTTTCCAAAGAAAACCATCGAGAGAGATAGATACAGTTGAACCTTGATACTTTGATAATTCGAAACCAATTATCAATTTATTGAAAAAGTTCCAAGTTTAGGAAATTGTTTCTGGATAGGGTGTTTTCATTCGAAAAGAAAAGGGGTAATTTTGTTAAGGGTTTGATTAATTAGAAATAATTAATTAAAAATTAAAAGGAATTTTAGTTTTGGTTTAAAATTGATTTTCTGGAAATTTGAAACATAATGGCTGGAGAATTTATCGTAACCAAAACTAATCATGTCTCGTTTCAAAACTTGCAATCCATAACGAACCTTCAGTTTCGTGCATGGGCAGAGTTTTTGAACACACGTTCATTAGTGGCATATGCTCTGAGTACTCCCATGGTCCTTTGCATCGATCAATTGACTGCGTTGTACACAACCGCCACAGATACAAGTGAGAATAACGTACGGTCCTTCAGTTTTGTTGTGCCAGGGGGCAGAACAATAAGGGTGACGGAACATGATTTTAATCGAATCTTACATTTTCCTACAGAAAACCTTGTTCCGGATCCCACGACTGAGGAGATACATGCTTTCTTCACTCTCATTAGAAGTCAACAACCTAACTTCTTTGTGGGAGAGTTTCTGAAGCATTACTTGCCAAAGGCATGGAACTTTTTCTTTCATACCCTAATCCATGTTTTTACTGCCAAGCTAACAAATCTGCATGGTATTCCCTTATTCCTTCAAAAGATAGGGTTTGCCATTGCCAACAATAGGCATATTAACATTGGACGGTTACTGATTGATCAAGTAATCATATGCATGGGACCACTGGATGAAAGAACGGGCATAGATGAAGATGTGCTTTGTTTCTATCCTAGGTTCCTACAGCTAATTCTCAATGATATCTTAACAGATGATGAGCGTGAGACATTCGCCGAAGAGGAGACCATGGAGTGTATGAAGATGAATAGCAATGCCATAACCGCTCTGATAAGGAAGAACAACTATCTTCCAGGGGTACCCACTGTTCTCACTGAATATCTAAGAACGGTGCCCCTACCACTTCTACCCCCAGGGGAACAAGTAAATCAAGGTAACATTCCTGAACCTGAACTGGCTCCTGAACCACAGCCTATGGATGTTGATCCAGAGCCCTCAGTGGCCATTCCAGACCAGGAGGTTGCAAACCCACAACCTCTAACCACGGTCGAAGAGCCTTTGGAAGAGCCAAATGAAACAATAAACGAGCCTCCTTCTCCTCCTATACCCAATATTCAGACATCCGTGAGTGTAGAGGGAGATAGTGCCTTAGCAGCACCACATAAGGAGATACACCCTTCAACAGCAGCTCTGCCTTCCTCTAAAAGGAGACGAACAGAAACCGAGGCAACTGTTGATACTTTATTTCAAACTTCCAAAGCGCCCTTTATTGATTTTTCTGATGCTGATTGGGCTACGCTAACGAAAGCTATATCTGAACCATTAGCTCAACCAGGTAAGGAAGAATTGACGGAAGCAACTGGTGTTTCGACCATATTACGGTCAGGTTCACTGGTTGAAGGTTCTAAGAACCAAGGGTCTTCACAGACGTCGAGAGAAGGCTTTGACCTAAATGCACAATCTAAAGGGTCATTGTCTACCTCCCCAGATGGAACATATCTGGATCCTGCGGGTAAAGGCCTGACGTAGGTGCAGATCGGCAACTCGTTGACAATGAATCAATTACTATTGTGGAGTCAACTGAGGTAAAGTCTTCACAGACTATCGGGGAAGATTCGGGATCTCTGCTGTTAAAAGAGCCTGTTTCGAACCCCCTAGAGATTCAAACTCTAGATCCTACAAATGATATATCATCTAAGGATGATCAGCAACTTGGTTTAACCAAGGACGGGGACTTGCGAAGCCCCATTGCACCACCGGTGACCTCCTTAAGGACGGCTACGGTGTTTTCTTCTGCAGGTACAATCAGCACAAAGGATTTGAGTGAAACAAAAACACTTACACCTGGCCTGAGTGGCAAAGGAAAAATGATTCAAACACCGACAGAAAGGTTGAGTGTACACCCAGAGCCAAATGTGAGGAGTGACACCCTAACCCTACCTAATATTGATGATTTGCTGTTACCGACAGAAAGAGAACTACAAGTTCAATATTCCCTCAAGGAGATGACAGTTCATGACAAAGAAGGAACTCCATTATTCAAGGTTCCACTGCGACCTTCCTTTGACCAAGAGATCTCCTCTAGTCAGGCCAATGCTTCTTTAAAGACTATTCAAGAGAAGGTTGACTTGGCTGCAGCTGATTCCAGAAGAACATTCAGGGTCATTGGCAGTGCATCTGGCACTATAACAGGTACGAAGCAGGTAGTGGACTCCTTAAAGAAGGAAGCTATGGAAGAACTAGTCGAATTGAGGATGGACGTCAGGGAACTTAAGGATGGATTCATGAATGAAGTAACTGCTCTGTCACAGGGACATGAAGCTTTGAAAGACGACGTTCTGGTTATCCGGGATGGTCAAGCGCGGGTAAAAGATGCAATGAATTCCCTTTCAAGAGTGGAGTCTAAGCTCAACAAGAGGCTGGATCATATGGAAAAGACTACCAACTCAAGATTGGAGAACATTGACCGGTCGCTAGCTTCTATAAATGAGTTTAATAAGCAGCTTATGGATTTCTTGGAGAATCAAGGTGACGGGGTAGAGTCTATTTGGAGTATGCTGAAGAACCAACAAACTGGCCAACCTGGTCCTTCAAATCAGGAACCTGATCCTTCTACTACCTTTTATTCTGAGGATGCTTTCATCGAGGATTCCTCAAATAAGGGGGAGAAAGTTGGAGAAGGGGAGAAAGAGAAGCCTAAGGATGGATGGGGAGTTTGGGAGACAGTTGAAGCTATTCCTATCAGACAATACTGGATAGAGGAACTTGTAGAAGAAGAGAAGGAGAGTGAAGAGGAATTTGAGGTCATGCATGAGCAACCTAATCAAGAGGAGCATGAGCCATATTATCCAGAGCCCGTTGAACATCCAATCTGGGAGGATATTATGGAAGAAGAAGCAAATTCTCTATCACCTGAAGAAGAAGCTGCCTTGGAAGCAATAAGAGCTCAGAGAGCTGCAATAGATGCCAGGCAAGCTGAGAAAGAAAAACAGCAAGCAATTCCGAGGAGTGAAAAACTGAAGAGATTCAAAGTGTATAATGAAGTGAGGAAGAAGAAGATGATAGATCTGGCAAAGAAAGATGGTACTGAATGGGAAATGGCTTATAAAACCTTTTGCGGAGTTGAAGACGGATTAGAAGTCAACGACAATGCTGAGGTGGAAGTTATTATTCAGGACATCAGAAGTGCTAATCTTGAAGATCAGACTTACTTTAAAGCACTGAGAAGCTCTATAATCTGTCTGAATGCTGGGGTTAAAGCAAATGGTGCCTGGAGCTTATTAATCAGTTTTCTGGAGAAAGGTACATTTGTGATTTCCACTAAGTTTTTAGAACAGAGGACATATACAAAATTGCAGGCTATACTCATCAAGATCCAAAGAACTACAAGGCTAAATGAACTGCTCCGTGAGCATGTTAAGGAGATCGTGATGAAAGTCGGTCCAGAGATTACTGAAGATCCTCCAATGGTTAGATTCATGACGAATGACTTGTTCAGAATCTGCTATTTGGCTGAGGACAAACTGAGAGACTACCCAAGCAACTATATAATCTCAGTTGAGAAGTATCTTAGATCCACTGGATTCTCATCAACGGAGAAGGACAAAGCAGCAGACACTCTTAGAAGATTTCTAATGGAGAATGTTCCTTACTATAGGAAAAGGGTGGAAAGAGGATTGGAAGTGCATACCAGACTGCCAAACATGCCAAAGCTAAACAAGAAAGATGTTAACATTGCATGGTTATGGGCTGGAGTGGGTCAAGAGGTTGAATATATTGGAAGACACATCCGAGGAGCAATCCTTAAACCTGGAGAACCACTGCACTATCTATCAGTGATTGATTATCAAGCTGCTAACTCCGATCCAATGATTGAAGAAGGTGAGATTGGAATGGACTGAAGATTGAAGCAAAGAACAAAAGAACTATCAGCTCAGACTAGAGGAGCAACTTCATTGTATAAAGTTTAATTGTTTTTTGATTTATGAAATCTGGAAATGTATATATATCTGATCCAGAATGCATTTAATATTATTACGCTGTCTTACTTTAATTAGTTTCATGTTTCCTTAGTTAGTTGAGTTATCCTCGAAGTATTTGCTTGTCGAACTCTATCCAATCAAATAGGGGGACATTGTAAAGCATAATGTAACATAAGATGTAAAAGAGATAACTACAACTCAACAAAGGACAAGACAGACAATAGTATTAACAGAAGCACAGGAATCCGGAATCAAAGAAGAAAAGGTAAACTCAAAAAATCAAAATACGTTATGTATTCTTGAAGTCCGTAAACAGGTCACGGAAAGAAGTTCATGAAAATGTTCAGGCCTCAGTGACAGAAAAAGGAACAAGACTTTCAAGACGACAGAAGTATGTGAATGATTTAGGGTTAAGTACCACGGGATTCCAGTGATTTAAATGAAGCAACCAGAACGACAAATGACGTATCAGCAGCATTGAATTGAAGACATAGAAGAAGAATTGATCAAGTGTTATTCATCTGTGGACCAGACCAGTTGCACTAGTTGACAACACTGAATAGATCAAGTTGTTTTATCGTCTCAGAAGAAATTGATACAGTCTAAAACTTAAACACCCTGGTACACATGAGCTTTTCTAAAAGGACAAGGACAAGAAAAGTATTCGATGGTTTTTCTATTTAGAAAACCATCGAATGAGAGTTATTGAAAACTAATGTTAATTAATGTTTCATTCGATAGTTTTTAATAAAAACCATCGAATGGAATATTAACTTTACCATTCGATAGTTTTCAAATTAGAGGAGCAGGTGAAAAGTTTGTTTTGTCTTATATGGTTGATGAAGATCCAACGGCCAGGATTGATTCTTCAAGTTTGGTTCGATGGTTTTTCAAAAGAAGTCTAAAATTAATACTGAGAGAAGTGTGTGTCTTCTTCAGTTAAGGCATTCAACACAGAAACATTACTGAGAGAGAGAACTGAGCCGGAGAAATTATCAGAGAATTAATAGTGCTCAGAATTTGATCATTGTTTTGTATTTGTGTAACCTTAAACTCATTGAAGCCAATCTACGGATTAGAAATTGTAGCACCCCTCGAGGTTTATATTTATAAAAAGATATATTCCCCGAAACTTGATTTGGTTTGGTGTGTTTGATTTCGTTATAGAACTGAAAGATTAATCCGCGAACGAAATTGAATTATTTGTGAGTATCGTATTCAACCCCCCCCCCCTTCTACGATACTTTGGAATAATAAAATGTATTTTTAAATTAAAGATATGATTTTTAGAATTTTTAAAACAATTTTTGAATTATTTTAAAAATAAAAATCCAGAAACACTATTCATAAAATGGGAATTAGGGTTTTTGGAACAAAACCGGGTCGGGTAGGGTTTTGAAAACGGGTCGCCAAGAACACATACGGGTCGCCAAGAACATCCACCGGAAACTGGGTTTCCGGCCGGCGTTCCGGCTGACCCGCGGCGTTCTGGCTACCCAGACTCACCTAAAACCTTCCGTTTCTTCTCCTTTCGACCCACACAACCTCAACAATCATGTACAACCTAAAACATACCAAAAACACATCGAATCCACCATTGAACCACCGGCGGTGGCGGTGGATTCCTTTTCCGGCGAGTAGAAATCGAGTACGAAACTCGGGTTTAATCACATGGACTCATTCCAAATTCTACGATCTATCCACTGGTGTAAGCAAAAACAATCACAACTTACTGGAAGTTAAAATCCGGCCAAAACCAAGAAAAATCCGGTGACCTCAACTTTTCCGATTTGCTCGAATTCGAGCTTAAAAACTAAATTAAAAATCATGCACATACTCTAAATCACATAACAATCAGAACCATACCATCAATTATCAAGAACAATCAAAAACAAAGATTCCCCCAAAATTAAACCTAAAATTCAAAATAATTAAAATAAATAAAAAAAAAAGAAAATCTCAGAAATCATACCCACATGAATTTTGATGATGGATTTAGATAGAGGATGATGAGAGATTCGATTTGGTTACAAGAACATCAAAATTGGATTCCGATAACGCCTTCAAAATTGAGTTTGATTCTCAAGAACACGAAGAACACGTTCTAGGGGTTTTTAGATTTTTAACGATAATTAAGCTTTATTATACGCAAAACAAAGCACGATTCGCCTTTTTATATTAAACGGAAAATAATACCCCAAACGACATTTTTGGATCGATATTGATCCGATGGATCGCTTTAAATACAGTATCGTTTTACGAGACGATAATCATCCATAATGTACGGATAACTACAAGTATCGTTTAATAAAAGATATACGAACCAAAATACATCTATTACGAGTATTTCTGAATACTTCCCACTTTAACGAATGAAATATTGGTACGAACGATATACCAATTTCCCGAATAATTTGGGAACGATCCAAATTTTCTTTCCGATAAATAAAATAGAATAAAATAGTATGATATCCTTTTCAAAATAATTTCTAATTCCCCACACATTTTCACATATAAAAACATTTAAAATTTTAATATGAAAATAAAATTTCATTTCACATCAAATATTAACACATAATTTTCTCGGATCTTACAGTAGATGCAGTCTTAGGACAAAGAATCAATAAGATACCTCATGTCATATACTATGCTAGTAAGACTCTAAATGATGCTCAACTTAACTACTCCACCACAGAAAAAGAACTTCTAGCTATAGTTTTTGCTCTTGAAAAGTTTCGGTCATATCTTATAGGTTCTAAAATAATTGTTTACACAGACCACTCTGCTCTTAGATATCTCTTCCCTAAGAAAGACTCAAATGCCCGATTGATTAGGTGGGTCTTGTTGCTCCAAGAGTTTGACTTAGAAATCAGGGATAAGAAGGGTTCTGAAAATGTTGTTGCTGATCATCTTTCCCGATTAGTAGTGGAGTCCTCCATGGATATTCCTTTGAATGAGTCTTTTCCTGATGAACACCTTCTTTCCATCTCTACCACTCCTTGGTTTGCTGATATTGTTAACTACCTTGTCACTGGTGAAATTCCTTCTCATTGGTCGAAGCAAGATAAATCCAAATTTCTCTCACAAGTCAAGTACTTCTTTTGGGATGATCCCTATCTTTTTAAGTATTGTCCAGACCAAATCATTAGGAGGTGTGTTTCCAATCATGAGTTTAGAAGTGTACTTTTCTTTTGTCATGATCAGGCTTGTGGAGGTCACTTTAGTGCTAAAAAGACTACTGCTAAAATACTTCAATCTGGTTTCTATTGGCCCAATTTGTTTAAAGATTCTGCAGAATTTTGTGCCGCTTGTAGTAGGTGTCAACATTTAGGAAAGATCACTAGAAAAAACATGATGCCAATGAATCCAATCTTAGTTATTGAGATTTTTGATCTTTGGGGTATAGATTTTATGGGTCAATTTCCTAATTCTTTTGGTAACCTCTACATTCTCTTAGCGGTTGATTACGTGTCTAAATGGGTCGAAGCCACCAACTAAGTCTAATGATAACAAGGTAGTTCTTAAGTTCTTAAAGGAGAATATCTTTTCTAGATTTGGTACGCCTAGAGCTATAATTAGTGACCAAGGTAAGCATTTCAAAAACCATCAGTTTGAGTCTCTTTTGAAGAAGTATTCCATCACTCACAAGTTAGCTACACCTTATCATCCTCAAACTAGTGGTCAAGTTGAGGTCTCTAATAGGCAGATTAAACAAATTCTAGAGAAAACTGTCAATTCAAATAGGAAAGATTGGTCTATTAAGTTGATAGATGCTCTATGGGCTTATCGCACTGCTTTTAAAACTGTTTTGGGTATGTCTCCTTATAGGCTTGTGTTTGGTAAAGCATGTCATCTCCCCGTTGAACTTGAACATAGAGCGTTTTGGGCTATTAAAGAATTGAATTTTGATTTACCCACTGCTGGTAGCCATAGGAAGTTACAACTGTCTGAGTTAGAAGAACTTAGGAATGGTGCCTATGAAAATGCTAAGATTTATAAGGAAAGAACTAAACTTTTGCATGATAAATCTATTTTGAGAAAATCTTTTTCTCCTGGTCAAAAAGTTCTTTTATACAACTCTAGGCTGCATTTGTTTCCTGGAAAATTGAGATCTAGGTGGGAGGGACCATTTGTTGTTAAAGTTGTTTTTCCTCATGGTGCTATTGAAATTGAACATCCTACAAATGGTGAAACATTTAAGGTTAATGGTCAAAGGCTTAAACCATTTTTAGAACTGCTAGTTGATTCTGAGGAGGAGGTGATCCACCTCCTTGATTCGTGATCCAAGTAAGTTCCCTTGTTGTATATAGTAGAAAGTTCTATTTCCTCTGTCATTCCCTTATCAGGTATTCTCGTTCTTTTACTCTGTCATTTTTCTCTCATTTGCATACATTGAGGACAATGCATGATTTAGGTATGGGGAGGGGTTTAGTATTATTAAAAAAACAAAAAATCCAAAAAAATTGAAAAATGAGAAAATCTCAAAAAGAACTTTAGTTGTAAATTTTAGAATTCTAGCGTGTAAAATGATTTCTTGTGGCTTGATGCACCCTTACATGCTATAGTAATCTTTTGTTGCTGATACTTTTGATTGATAAGTGATTTGTTAAGTTCTTGTTCACACACATACACTATCAAGTTGAAACTAGTAGACTTACTGAATGTTGCAAATAATTATAAGGACATGAATATGTGCAAAATGATTTGGTTTTCATGCTTTGAGTACAAGTTGGTGCATTGAAGAGATTTTTACTTGGGATTGATTATGTTTTTACCACCATGTGAGATTTTGAGCCTATATGCATATCTTTTGCATTTATATTCGTTTGTTTGAGTGTCCACATGTTGTTTGCATTGCTAGCACTTGTTTGAGACCTTTCTTGAATGCATGACATTATTTGATGGTAATATGATAAAGGCATTTAGGAATAACCTATATTTTTCAAATTACCATACCATTTATATATGATCAATTAGTTACCCTCTTGAGCTTAAATCCTATTCTTTCGGTGACACACCACATTACGTGCCTAGACCTTTTCCTTGTTTAGCCTTACTTATGCTTAATCCCAAATTGTCAATGACTAGTAGGAACTTGACGGAGTAATAAGGTGTGTAAGATGGGTTTACTTTTGTTCATTACTTTTGAGGAAACATTTGGTTTGATTGCTTAGTTGAAAGTCGTTGTTCAAGAAATTTTTGAAGGAGGATTGTGGTTGCTTATATCTATCTCTTAGCTCTCGAAAAAAAAAGAGAAAAACAATATATATGAAAAAAAAAAGCAAAAAGAAAAAAATATATTATATGAGAGCATACTTATGTTTGTGTGATCCTTCTTCATTCGACTAATCAAGCATTTTGTTGGAAGAAAATCAGAAAATTCAGTAATGGGGATGATGTTTGGTGATGTGTATGATTAATTATGGTGTCTACTAGCTTTTAACACTTCACCTTCTTTGGCCTTACTTGACATACCTTGTCCCTAGCCCCGTTACAACCCAAATAAAGACCTTTTGATTATCATCATTGATGTATGTTGTGTTAAAGTTAGATTGATACCAAATGTCAAACATGCTTATGATTTTGTTGGAATAGAGTGATACACTTACCCTTGTTCTTGAGTGAATATTCTTTTGTGAGTGAAAGATGAGTTATTGCTTGTTTCTACATTTGAGATTCCAAGTTTTGACTCAAAGTTGTACTCTTGTGGGCTTAGCATGGTTACCAACTTATTCTTACACTTGACATGGACTTTTGAGCACTTATGCATATTTCTTTGAGTAGACTATGTAAATCCTTGCATCTTCCACGACAAGACATTGCAAAGTCATTTTTGATTCTTAAGTTGATGTAGCATGAGAGGACTTGTATGTGTGGCGTTGCATTGCCATGCGATCTTTTACATGAGCTAGATGGATTTTGTGGGTACATTCACTATAAACCCTCACGAGACCTCACTAGTCCACTAGGGCTGCCTAGGGGTTTAAATGGCTTGTTGCATATGCCAAATGCAACCGTGATCACCTACGGAAGTCGTATTATCTATTAGATAGTAGTTCATATTATATTAGTTTTTCTCGAGGACGAGCAAAAGATAGGTATGGGGGCATTTGATAGGTCCATAATTTAATACATTTTTAATACCTATTTTATGTCTGTTTTCGTAATTTTATTATTTAATAAATTGTTTTCTTTTTTTTGTAGGAAAATAAATAAAATCATATTTCAAGCAGAAAAAGGTGAAAAAGGCAAGGAGATGGAAATACTTGAAGTCAAAAGGAAATTGGAGAAAAATTGGAAAACTTATCGGAAAGAAAAAGGAATTGAGGAAATATTTCTAGAATCCGATTTGTAGTCAAAGAGCCCAAATCCATTATTTTTCCTATATATATAGATCTCCCCTCTTGTATTTGACACACCTAGAATAATATAGTCTCTTTATTTTTCTGTTTTACGGTCGCTGGTGGTTATTATCCGGCAAAACATTTTTGCTCCATGTCATTAATATATTAGTTTCTTGTTTTTCTATTAAATTTTCGTGCCACGCGCTGTGTCCTCTTCTACCTTCATCTACTTTCTTAGTTAATTGTTTTTTGTTTACCTCCCTGATTACTTCCTGCTGTGCCTTTAAGTTGTTTAATATTGTTTTTATATTTAGTTTATAATATGTGACCATCCTTTGCATGCTAGTTAAAAGTTCTGACCACCTTATTCCATGTTCTCACATTAATTGGTTTTAAGACATTAATTTGTGCTAAGTTTAATGTTTAATATTATTAGTTTTTTTTTATTAATTGTTTTGTTTGTTCTATAATCATGAGTAGCTAAATCTCTTGCCCTACGATGAAGATGAAGTTAATTTAATTATTTTTGACATCTTCTCGTTCTTATTAATTGGTTCTCATAATTTTTCTTGGTGCTTAATTGGTCAATTGACAAAGTTATTTTGATATATTATTGTTACTGGAAAGACAATTGATTTTAGGGCGAGTTGATATTAATTGTGATTGATTAATGGATTCGGATTCCTAGGTTTTCCTTATTTGATTTTAATTGCTAATTAGGTTAAACAAATCTCATCTCAAATCTTATTGTATAGTTCGTCTGAGTTGATTGTTAGGGTTTTGAAAATACATAGTCTCTGTGGATCGATTGTGATTTCTACAACTAAACATTATCCAGTTTACTTTGTTTTTACACATTAGTAGAGTTGGGTTTGCAGATTTTCTTATTGTATTGGTTTACTTTGAGCAGCTTGTTTTATTTGAGGATACAGTGTGACGACCAAATCCTTTGACCCCGGATTTGGGGCGTTACAGTCATGGGTCTAAACTAGTTCAGAAACATGCATTCATCCCTAACGACAAGGTTGTATGAATAGTGAATTCATTGATTTATTCTGTTCAGAGAGGTGAGTTAAAGAAATTACATATTTTGTTCAATAGATGCAAGAAGATAGAAATGCAATTAAATCCACAAATCGAGCCGGCTTACCTTTTTTCGGCGAGTCCAGACTTATCTGGCTATCCCTGTCTGAGTCAGAGGATGATACATCATCAGATGGGGTGCAAGCATGAAACTGTTCACCAGCCCCTTCGTGATCTGAGCTCTCACTACTATCATCCTTGAAGATGGAACCCGGTGTAATCAGCAAGCTCTTTTTATGTAGTGTCCTGCTCTTCACTTCACTAGTACCTTCAGCAGAACCTTTTGCACATGCAACAAGACGACGGTCAGCATTTGATACCAATTTCTTACTTTTTGTACCAGGGTGAGATTTGCCAGAAGATTCGGAGGTTGAGCTTGATGCAGCTGAAGATACTTTTTTTCCTTTTCTATAAGCAGGGGCAGGTGTACTGTTTACAGAAACACCTCTGCCACTGGCCCGCAAGACCGAGTGAGGGGTTCTGGCTTGGTCAGGTTCAAAGGAACTAGGAAGCCCTTTTCGATATACATTTGAAGTCGAGTTCTTGGAGGAACGCAGAGATCTGCTACTCACATCCTGTGAGAATGATTCTTGAGGATCGATGTCACTAGAGCATTTAATATGAGATTTAACACCACCTTCTTGATTCTTAGAAGACTGAAGAGTGGGTGCCTGCTCATGTGATGTTATTAAAGAAGCTGTAATTTTATTTGTGCTTTTCTCTGTTATATCATCCCTCTCTGATCTTTTTATTCCATTTTTGTCAGAAGCAGCAACTTTGTCCTCTGCTTTCCCTTAGACATATATTGGATGGATAAAAGGAGTGAAAAATAGCAGAAACAAAAACCACAATAAAAGTCTAAAATTGGGGGGTGGGGTGGAAAAGAACATAATATAATCCACAAACAATATTGGAATGTTAATATCCAGAGGTAATTGTAATGCATGGCTTCCCTTAGACTCCGGTAATCTTTCATGCCCGAACTTGCGCTACACAAGTCATTTCATTCTTTGACTTGTTTCCTCCTCTACCCTATATATATCCCACTCTATGCCTATTCAACTTTCATTATTCAATCAATCCCTGCAATACCCTCTCTACCCTTTTATTTTCTTTGACTCGTTTCTTTTCATTATTATTTACTAGCTAAAATGGGACGTCAATTTGTTGTTGTTGCCGCCCTCCTTGTTTTGTTCTTGGTTGGAATGGCTTCTTCCGTGTCTGCTGCTGGCGGTGGTGGTGGCAGTGCTGAAGCTGGCGGTGCTGAAGCTGGCGGTCATAAGGCTAGCAGTTCTAAGAGTGGTGCTGCTCCGGCTAGCTCTCCAACTTCAGGTAGTGCTACTCCGGCTAGCGCTCCATCTTCTGGTGGTGCATCATCATCAAGTGATGGAAGTACAGCATTGGGTGGTAGTGCCCCAGCGGAAGGACCCTCCAGCGCTGCTTCCTCCCTAGAAATCTCCACATTTGCCGGAGTTATCGTTGCTGGAGTTGCATCTCTCTTTATTTAAGGCAGATCATGAGAGCTGGCCCAAGACTACTATATATAAATTTATGTAATATGTATTCACATAGTAGCATGCATTGTTCTTGAAACAGAGAGCTTTAATTTATTAGCTCGGTTTATAAATAAGGTTGTAATTATCTTTACCCCCTCTTACTCGAGTCTCCCATGTATTATATATTCTAATTAGTTAACTCTTACAATGTATGTATTAACAATTAAAACAATTAATATATGAGATCCTTCTGCTTGATAAGTCGTGATCATTAGTTACTTTGATCTGCAGTTCCATTGTAATTTGCTTTAATACATGTGATTCTCCCGGTTTCTTTTCAACAAAGTATAGGCCATACTCAATAGCTGTATTAGAATTGAGGTTATATATTATTAATGACATTTTCTTGTGTTTATGTTAAATATTTTTAAATATCTAGATATAAAAATATAATTTTATAATGATTTTAGTTATATCATATTCTACTTATTTCTTAAATGTTTTTAACCTACAAAATATTCTAGTTTTATTTACTTTTTAAAACTATTACAGTTTGATTTTATAATACTTATTTTATAACTTCTCGTATTTCTACAACAATATGAACGATTTAATTGCTTTTACTTGTTCTTCCGATTTTCAAGCCACGTTCTCTTCTCTTCCGATATTTATGGGAGATTATCTTTATTTATGTTTTACCATTGAAAGAAAAGCTCTTATTTCAGTGATAAAAAAGTACTTAAAAACATATACAATATCTCTTAAACATTATTCTGGTTTACACCTGTAATATATACTAGCTTATAATCGTACGGGTCATTAAAAAAGATTAAAAAATAACAAATTAAAAAAATTAATGGAAACAAAAAATATTAAATAAAAAATAAAAATCAATATAATAAATTATAAAATGAGAAACTTAAATATTAATTGGAACATAGAAAAAATAAATAAATAATACAAATGGGTCTGAGAAAGATAAATGGGGCATTATTAATATTATTTTATTATTTATTAAAATAATATTAATAATAAGTAAAAATAGAAAAACTAACATGTTTTAATAAAAAAAAAGTAATTGTCCGTGATATTTTTGAAAGTGTTTTAATTATATTAATTGTATTTGTTAAAAACGTACTTTGGCATGTTAAAATAGATAAACATTTTAAATAATTAAAATAGGTTTTGAAATAAATAAGGGTTTCACCTGGTATTTTTGGAAAAGAAAGATTTTAGTGAGAACAAATATAAAAGGTAATATGTTATAATTTAAAGGTAATTACCCGTAATATTTTCGGAAAAGGAGTAGATTTTGTTTTAAAAAAAGGCAATTAGCTAGTTACTATTTTTATATTATTTTATTATTTATTAAATAGAATAAATGACCGAAAATCGAAAACCAAAACTTTCAATGTTTCGGTTTTAATAATATAATATAGATATACTTGATATGGGCCAAAAACAGCTTTGAAAATATAATTAATGACGTATTAATTAGACCTAGATTGATCCAAGAGTTAATCCCGATTAATAAGGTCTGAAACCCTAATTATTTATTAATTTCGTAATTAATAAAAACGGAAAATCTACAGCTTATAAAAAGAGTCCAAAGTGTGTAAAATACTTCAAAGATTAGCCTTCAAGGCATACAAACCTAATAGGAGTCAGCTTCCTACAAAATAAGATTCACAGTCCTGATCTAAGAAAGTGATTTGGCCCCCAAGTCACCTATTTCTACTCTAAATGCAGGGCTCCTGACGCTTATATAATGACCCTGATCCTTCACATCAGAACTACGTTTTTTGGCTTCATTCTCAGCAATAGTTGAGATACGTAGGCATCTTGTGAATGCAGATTTAGCCACGAAACACGAGACCAGCCATCAAAGTTCGAAAGCTCTCAAACCCTAGCATTAAATTTGAAAGTACGGATTTTATTCCACAACATTTGGCGTCGTCTGTGGGAAGACAACATCAACCATGGCAAATACACGAAGAACAAATCGAGAAACTCAGACTTCTGAAGGACTTTCTCTTACCTCTGAAACGGAGACTCATGGAAGCCAACCACCACCAACTACTAGCACTCAAGGGGCGAATATCCCCCTCACCACTACTCAAGTATCATAAATCCCAATTTCGGTTGAAGGGACGAATCCCCTGTAAATGGTCGTTCATGGCCCTAATCCTCAAGAGACTATTCTCCAACAACCAATCATAACCTCTTCCCTACTCATGAACGCACCATGTGGCCTTCAACTTCACACCACGGATCTTCCCCAATACACAGCTCAAACTCTTGGGATACCAACTTATGGCATGCCCCCTCGACCTATAGTGGGGAGTAGTGGTATCAATACAACCTACCACGAGGCATATGTGCCCTCTTAGATTCAAGGTCTGGGACACCAAAATCAGCAAACTCAAACTCGACAGACCCCCTTGATTCAAGACTACTCAGGTCCCTATATCCAGGAAAAGAATTATTCAACTGGAGAGATGAGAGGGATGTTGCCCCAAAGAGGAGACGTTCTTCCCAAACAAATCGGGAACAACCCCAAACCACTAAGGAAAAAATTACGGCCCATGAGGCAAAGGCTGCAAGACTCAAGAAAATATTGGCGGAAGAAGAGGCTGCAAAAGCACAAAGCCAAGCAACTGGAAGAGTCCATGTGATCAATTTAGATCCTGCACCGAGAAGAACCAAGAGGGCTGAAGCCCCAAAGGGTGATCCTACTGTGTTGTTACCCTTAGGAGATCCTGATGATCCTACACCTCCTTTTACTCAGGATATCATGAAAGCTAATATATCCAGAAAATTCAAGATGCCAACAATCAAAGCTTATGATGGAACAGGAGATCCTGCAAATCATGTGAGAACTTTTTCTAATGCACTATTGTTACAGCGTACTAATGACGCAGTAAAATGCAGAGCGTTTCCACAAACCCTGGCGGGCATGGCTCAACGTTGGTACAGTCGTCTCCCTCCCAATTCTATTGGGTCTTTTAAGGAGCTCAACAAGGCGTTTATCAATCAGTTCGTCAATGGAATGGTGCATGAGAAGAGTTCTGCATCACTTATGGGGATTCAGCAAGGTAAAAATGAAGCCTTAAGGGACTACATAAATCGATTCACTAGAGAGGCTTTGAAGGTCCCAGATTTGGAAGAAAAAGTAGCAATGATAGCCCTACAACAAGGAACCACTAATGGTCATTTTAAAAGGTCCTTGGCTAAGCATCCACCGGAGCGCATGTTGAAGTTACAAGACCGGGCTGGAAAATATATCAAGGCTGAAGAAAGCATGAGGAAATATGAACTTGCTGCTGGCGGAAGCGGGAACGCAAAGAAAAGAAAGGAGACTCAAGAATATGATGTTAAGGAAAAGTATCCTAGGACATCAAAGGATTCCGGCTCTCCACCCAAAAAGAACAATTTTGGACCAAGGTTCACGGAGTATGCGAGATTGAACACCCCTAGAAGCCAAATTCTGATGGAAATTGCAAAGGAGGAAGATCTCTGATGGCCGAAGCCGCTGAGGACTGACTTGTCTAAAAGGAATCACAATCAATTCTGTCGATTCCACAAAGAAGTTGGTCATGATACGGATGATTGCAGACAATTGAAAGATGAGATCGAGTTCTTGATGCGAAGAGGAAAACTTGATAAGTTCACTAAGGATGTGAATCGAGGAAATCAGCGGGGAAACTATGAAATGAAGGATTATGACAAAAGGGACAACGATCAAGATCATAATCCCAAACCTCGAGGGCCTGTCATCAACATGATAGAGAAGTTTATGTTAGCCCTGATCATGGCCTCAAGAAAACTATGCCCATACTTCCAGGCACACAAGATAGAAGTCTTAACCAATCAACCTCTAAGAAACATCTTGCACAGTCCTCAAGTTAGTGGAAGGTTGATCAAATGGGCCATAGAATTGGGGGAATTTGACATCAAGTATAAGCCTCGAACGGCAATAAAAGCTCAAGCACTTGCTGACTTCATGGTTGAATGCACTATTGACAACCAGGAAGTCGGGGGGCAGGAAGTAGTATAGGAAGGAAAAGAAGAAAACAAGAAAGATGAAGGTATGGTGTCCAAAGAATGTTGGGTACTCTATTTTGACGGGGCATCAAAAGCAAAATCAAGTGGAGCAGGTTTGGTGCTGCAAAGTCCCGATGGATTTCTCATAGAGTATGCACTAAAGCTGGACTTCCCAACGACATTGATAGCTAGCTTAGGGCTGGCTGGAGCCTTGAGAGTTAAGACTCTTAAAGTATGTGGAGATTCGAGGCTGGTAGTTTCCCAAGTGAATGGAGAATTTGAGGCTAGAGATGAAGTCATGGCTAAGTATCTGAAACTTGTTAAAGCCATCATGACTCAATTTGATGAGTGTTATGTGGAACACAGTCCTACAGAAGAAAAAATGAAGGCTGATGCCTTGTCCAAGTTTGCTTCTTCTGAAATTGAGAATTATGCAGGAAGTGTATACTTCCAAGTCTTGAAGACCCCAAGCATCAATGGAAAGTTAATAGCACCCATTAATGTTGCTAGTTGTTGGATGGATCCCATCAAGTCTCATCTAGAAACTGGTTGGCTACCTAACGATACTTCAGAGGCACGAAAGTTATATGTGAGAGCACTAAGGTACGCCTTGATTGAGGGAATCTTGTATAAAAAGTCTTTCATTGTCCCCTACTTGAAATGTTTGAGACCCCAGGAGGCAGAGTTGGCCCTAAGGGAAGTACATGAGGTAATTTGTGGGCAGCACTTGGGGGGCAGGTCCCTTGCTAATAAAATCAATCGTCTAGGATTCTATTGGCCAAATGTGCTTGCAGATGCAAAAACTATGTGAAAAGGTGTGAACGATGCCAAAAACATGCATCAGTGGTTAGAAAACCACCTGAGACGTTAACGTCTATAAATTCACCTGTTCCATTTGCCATGTGGGGAATGGATATACTTGGACCATTTCCAGTGGCAAGTGCACAAAGAAAATTCTTGATAGTGGCCATTGAGTACTTCACTAAGTGGATTGAGGCTAAACCTTTAGCCAAGATAACCACCAAGCAAGTAATGCAGTTCTTCTGGGAGAATGTAATTTGTAGGTATGGGATTCCACGAATCTTGGTCACGGACAATGGAACTCAGTTTAACAACGAAGATTTCAAAAATTATTGTGGAGAGAATAATATTGAACTACGTTTCACTTCTGTTGCTCATCCTCAAGCAAGTGGGCAAGCTAAAGTAGCAAATCGAATTATCCTAGATGGACTGAAGAAAAGAGTTGAACACTCTAGAAATACTTGGGTGGATGAATTTCTCCCCATACTGTGGGCATATCATACCACTTGTAAGGTCACCACTGGGGCAACTCCGTTTCTGTTAGCATATGGAGCAGAAGCCGTGGTTCCAGTGGAGATTACTCACACTTCTCCAAGAGTGGAAGCCTACGAGCCAGGAGCAAATGAAGAAGGCATGAGGCTGACTTTAGATCTAATTGATGAAGTTAGAGATGAGGCAAATGCTAAGGTAGTTGAACATCATAAACGAGCATCTTTCTATTATAACTTAAGGGTTAAAGAGAGATTCTTTCGTCAAGGAGATTTAGTCCTACGAAAGATTGAGGCATCCAGGGTTGGACAAAAAGGAAAGTTGGCTCCAAATTGGGAAGGGCCATACCCAGTCAAGAACGTGTTTGGGCGAGGCTCATATAAGTTGGAAACTCTTGAAGGGGTTGAGGTGCCAAGAACTTGGCATGCTGCAAATCTAAAAATTTATTATGTTTAGTGTTTCCTAACCGGACTCACTGCTAGGACAAGTAGAAATAAGGTCGACGAAACCAATCCGAGTTTTTAACTCGAGGTAGAAAGTACAGTATTATGTAAGGGTTGAACCCATTTTCAAGTTATGTTTTCATTCAACATTTCAATATTTTTATGACAATTTATACATAAACATGCAAAACTAAGAATTTGAAGAAACCAAAGGATATTAGATTAAACTTACATAAAGAGTTTAAGTTAAGCCCGAAGGCTGAAAATACATAATATATAAAATAGCCACATGCGGCCATATAAAGACAAGCATATCTAAAAACTATTCACCCCCGCCTTTGCTTCCAATATCAGTTTCCTCCCCTGAGCTGGAGCCAGAACTGGGATCAGTGGCCTGGGGATCATTAACAGATGTGTCACCAAGAGGCGATGAATGCCCAGGATCCAAACTCCTATCATCCTCTTCCATATTAGTTGTCCCAACCAGGATGTACTCTAAAGGAGTAGGAGGGTGAGGACTTCGGAAGTGAGTAGGATCAAAAGCTTCGGGATGCTTAGCTGAGACGGCCTGAATAGCATCTTCCCATCCTGTAGAATACTGAACTGGGAAAAGAATCTCATCATGCTTCTCTATCAGGTCCTTGTACTCCTGGGAGTCAAGGTACTCATCAATATAATCATCCTTGCTCCTTCTCAACTCAACCAACTCAGTCTGAGCATCCACAAGCTCCTTCTCCTTTCTCGCTAAAGCCTCCTTCAAAGACTTCACCTCATCCTCAAACTTATCAAGCTTAGCCTTGTTGGCTTCAGAAGAGGTACGCCAGGCTTTAGCCTGAAAAAGGGCCCCCTGAAAATTGGCATTGCTCTGCCAAACAAAAGTAATTCAAAGTGAGATAAAGATTTATGTGAAAAGAAAAAAAGATTAAAAAGAACAAAGGATGAAAAGTACCGCAACTATGGCTTGAGCGCCCAGATACTCAACTCCCTCGATAGTAGAATTTGCAACAAAATCTTTGTAGTCGTAGGGAGTGAGTGAGTGGTACGACCACTCAACAGCATGTTTGGACACCCCAGCAACGGTGTCCCTTTTCCTAATACCCCAGTTGGGGCGCCAAACTGAGGGCTTTGAAGATACAGGAGTATCTGCCTCATCCATAGGAATCTGAAGAGGGATTAGAAAACTGGGAACATCAGGTTTCCCACGAGGATCATCTCCTATCCTAGCCCTCCTCATCCTGGCAGTCTCCTCGTCCTTGGGCTCATTAGTTTTATTAATGAAGGTCGCAACTGTAAATATAAAAATAAACAAGAACGGGTATAAGAAATCTCAAAAAGTAAGAGAATAAATAAAGAAAGTAAGGAAATTTACGCTTGTCTAAACCACTGGAAAGGTGAACAGACTTGAGGACAAATTCGTCCAGAAGCAGCCAAGCCACAGTAGTCCCATTGTCTTTGATTAGCTCAGAATAGGCATGAGACTCCTCGTCATTCAAAATTATGTTGTTGGGACTACCATCCACAACTCTACCAAACGATTTGCAAAATAAAGTTCCCCAATCCCCACCTTCCCAAACGAGGTACATGAACTCATTTTTCCACCTAGGGTTGTTATCGGGAATAGATTTTAGGTGGAAAATGAAGGGAAGGCCAACTCAGTGATTAATGTACACCCAACCCAAATTATTCGCAGAACTATTCTTAAACTGGAATATTTTTCTAAATAAAGGGATGGAAAGAGGAAAATTGTTGCGTAAGCACAAAACCATAAAACAATGAATTATCCTTCAGACATTTGGAGGTAATTGACACGGGTTTACTTGAACATTAGCTAGAAGTCTAGGTATAAATTCATGAAATGGAAACCTAAGACCGACAACTATAACATCTTTATAAATACACAGAGCATTAGTGTAATATCCGTAAAAAAAAAAATAGTAATAATAATAATAATAATAATAATAATAAGTGTTTAATTGATTATTAAAATTCTAATTCAAAAGATAGAATATTTAGAGCAAATATATATACACCCGGCTAAAACACACGTAGCTAATAGCAAAAACCCTAGAGCAGTCTGCGCGTACGGAGAAAAACAGAGAAAAGAGAAAACAGAGTCATTGGTCTGGTATATTAACTCAAGGTTTTGTCTTCCAAGTTTGTTATCAAACCGGTACGTACTAAACCTATATTTGTGTGAGCATAATAACTACCCATTATCCTACTTATTACTATGTATGTGTGTTAATTCATGGAAGCCAGGTTTTGTATTTTAATATCATAATGTAATCAATTTATGGTTGCCTTTGTATTAGTTAATTAGTTTATTCATGAATATCAAATCTATAATTGTTATAAATTTAACCTAGCTTAACATGTGATAGTTAGTAAGCACCTAAGCATGAATTGGGTTAGGATCACAGTGTCCAGTTGATCGAGCAATAATATAATGCTCAATAATATAGTTTATTATGATATAGTTATTTGATTTTGTTAAACTAGTGTAATACTTTACATTGGTCTCCAGGTCCATGAGTCAAGTCCGGACATATACATGCTCATTAGCTTACCGCAGTCCAACCAAATTATTGTAGTAATTGTGCGTGTATCTATTATTAATAATTAATTTATTAAAATGTATGCGATAGTCGGGCTATAGGTATAGAAGGATTTGAGTTGTCGGCAAGGTCTAATGAAACTTGAGGTAACATCAATGTGTCTGTATTAATATTATAACTGTTCAATAATGATAAGTTATGGATTATACTAGTGTAGTTAAATAATAAATATATTTTGATAATAAAATATACTTTTTGTAAATAGATTGGGAGCCGAGAATATAGTGGATCGTTTGCGGATTTCGTTAGTATTTTAGATGCTACATTTGAGGTACGGATTCTCTCTTTTTCATTCCGCGCTACTCATATTAGGAATAGGTATGTATGTTTCCATCAGTTCTCAAATTGGTTCAGCTATTATCCGTTTTGACGATTTTGACTTTTTTAAAATATTTTGCAATATTTAAAAATCTAACTTTGAGGTTTTCTAAAAGAATATGCATCTTAAATATCCTTTTAAAATATTTGAATATCTCTCAGTTTTGTTCCATAATATTAAAGTATTTGTTTTAGTTTTGATCTGAAACATTTAAATACAAGTCTTGGTGAATTTAGAAATTTTGCTTATAAATATCTGTTTCTGCGCTTTCCAAAAATTGTGTACGGTTTGTATCTGTTTGAATATGTGAAATATGTGTATCAAGTGATTATGAAAATTGTGAAATATTTTATTTGAACCCTTAGTGATATAGGGTATACCGAGTTAACCAGCTGTAGGGGTACTACAACCATGTCATTGCGGCACCAGTGACATGACACTTCCATGGCAGTGTGATTGGTCATGGCGTATCCTTCTGTTCTGATAGCTCAGGAGGCGAGCTTTTGCGCATTTGATATTTGTTTCAGGATACGTGGGTGCACCCAGAGTTTATGATTTGTGATTTGATTTGACGGTGACGTTGTATATGCCGTACACGTTATCCAGTTTGTTGCACACATTAGGTACCCTATGATGTGTGTATTTGTATCTGTTCTGTTCTGATCTCGGTATGAAATATCCTAACCCCTCGTTGCTTCAGCCATACTTATATTTAAATAAATGTTTTATTATAAACTGTCAAATATGAATATCTGTTTTCTGTTTTATAAACTGTATTCCAAATCCGTACTGGGCGATTGGCTCATGCCGTATTCTTTTTCTGGCAGGTGCTTAGGGGGATCTGGGACTGTGTGACAGAGAGCTACCCTTTATATCATTGATTAGGATTTTCAGACTTCTATCACTATTTAGACTTGAATATTATTTTAGAGATTTTGGTTTTTCATATTTATTGCTTGGAACCGTTTTGGAGGTTTAATATTATCTTGGAGATTATTAGACTGTTTAATTATATTTAGAGATTATTTTAGTGCTCTGTTTGCAGGTTTAAGGTTTAATAAGTAGCCCATCATTTAGATATAGATGGGGGGTGTTACAAAGATGGTATCAGAGCTTAGGTTCTTTCTTGTAGAAAACTTATTTAGGTTGACCTGTGAGGTTGGGTAGACGTTAGGATGAGTATTATTGTTTTCAAAATTCATTCAGTTTTATCCAGTTGACAACTAGTTTACTTTTATGATATTTTCATACTACTTCGACTCATTTCTTTATTATCAACATTGTTCGTATATCTATCTAACTTTGTGGAAATTTTTATCAAAAGTGAAACTATTATGTTATTTGATTATGATTTGACTCGATCAATTATTTTGTTCTCATCAATTCAGTGCCTTTGAGTTTTGTCTTTGTTAGTGAGTCGTCTTACGTCTTTAGAGACACAATCATTAATGTTACTGCTTTTAAGTATCGAAAGGGTTAGATTATCGTAAGATATGTTGCTTATGATGATGATGCATTATTATTATCAATCGTCCCAAGTGTAGTTTTTTTTAAGTATAATTCGTGCAACAATTGATTTACAAGGAAAACAAATAATCTTTTAAGACACGATCGAATATATAAGAATCTGTTTAACAAAAGTCTCAACTCAAAATAGACTTGAAAATTTGTTAGCTTCACAAGAGATAACAAGTTTTATATAAGGATCTTGTTGACTTAAGATTTTACCCAATGATAAGATTATATGAGTTTAGATTGAGTTTCCGTAGACTGTCTATAGGGTTGACATGTGAGTTGTGGGTTGTCTTCGTATGCGTAGTTTTAAGCATTCTGATTTTGAATTTATGATATTATGCTCATGTATTTTGTGATATATATGATTATATGATATATTGAGTACCAACTTAATCCTCTTAATTATTTTTGTATATTATTTTAAAATTTTGAATAACAATTTTACTTGTTTCGTGTATATGGGTCATTCTTTCATTTTGAATTATGTAATAGAAATAGATCAACATTTGTTTGCTTATCCAAATTAAGCAAACTTCAAGTCTTCTGGAATATATTTATTTTAATTTTTCAAACTCGTATATGTTCGTATATGTTTCAGTAATTTACTTGTAAGATTATAGGATATTCACACTATTTCGATACTGGTTGCCTTAATTTCTTATAAAATATTAATATTAAAATATATATTTTCTCTCAATTTTACGCAAATTATGTCTCAAGCACTCATGTTCCAAAATTTTATAATTTAATTATTTTATTTTGGGGACGCTCAAAATAAATAATTAAATGAAATGATATTATTAATTTTAGGGACGCCTGAAATTAATGATTCAGTGAAGGAATATAAGTGTGGTGTATTTTTAAGAATTTATCTCTAATAGGCTTTTTAAAACTCATAAATATAATTTTAATTTCGATTTATTTTTACTTTGTTAATATGAATAATTATTATTAAAAAAAAAAAAACCAATAGCTTAGGTTAACGTGCCTTGATAATGGAATTCTTTTCTTGTGATGCGATTGAACACTTGTTTTCTTTAATGTTCGAATTGTATGTATCTGATAAAAAGTTGAAGTGTTGTAAATCAACAGGTTCAATGGAACTTCAATAGCTATAAGTTATTTGTTATGATATAAATTTTATGCATGATACTTAATATTTAATTTTTTTGCTTTGGAATATAATTTTATTTGAGACTATTACTTTGCGTCTTTATTTATATTTGTTTCTCCCTTGTGCATATAATTTACACATGATATTTTATGGCACAAAAAAAATCTAGATTTTAATTCCTGATTTTATTTAAAAATTGTAAAACACCTTATGCATGACAAGATTTAGTTGTCAAATTGTCACCAAAGAGTTTCAATATGTGAGAAGCAATTAGAAGAATCGATATGTCTATTTGTTTAAGTTATTGGAATATCATCAAATCTTTAATTTCGAGCATGAAATTTTTATGAGGTATGGAGTATTCCATGATTTTAGTTTATTTTAATTATTTTGAATTATATACACATATTGATTGTTCTAAGTGCAATTAAATATTATTTATATTTTATTTAAAATATTTGATAGTTAAATTTGTTTCAGTTTGGATATATATTCTGCATATATTTTATTCTGGATGGATCAGCTAATTTGACACATGGCTAGTGAACATAGTGAACATCTAGAGGTCCATATTTTTCTTTTAATCTTAAATAATTAGAATAAAGAAAATCTTTATAAATAAAATTAATAGATGAATAAATATTCTATTAGTGAACTTTAAAATTATGAGTTATATTGTGTATTTAGAAAGGGGAGGAAAAAAATAAGAAGACCGTAAATGTTTTATAATTTTAGTCATGTACAAATAAAAATTATATTTTTTAATTATGTGATATGTCTAATTGATGCACTTAATTAATTTCATGTTGTCTGTAAATTGTTTAAGCATGCATTTTAAGTTAATGACGGTGTTCTACTGTGAATCAAGTTATTTGTTATTTCATTGAGTATAAAAAAAAAACTTATATTATTCATTTGTGCAATGCACATCGATTAATTTAAATCGTATGAGGCTAGTTTGTGGTTAATTTAATTAAACTTGCATATTTCTAGCATGAGAATTATTTGAAATTTTTCACAAAATGTAGAATGGAGTACGTGCTTCTTTATTTTATTTGTACAAATGTGAAAGTCTGTATCATCATATATTTTATTATATATTTCTGTATTATTTTTAAGATTCTAATTTATTTATGTATTTATTTATTTTGAAAAATTAGTGTGTTACTTTTCAAGGTTATTGCAAGTCTGTTTTGTCTGGTTTTTGGTTTACTCTCGGTTAGCTCAGGTGGTGATAATTAATAATTTTTATGATTATCTATATTAGTTAGCTAATAATTGTTTGTTTGTACAAATATATTATTATTTTATAGTAATGAAAGTGATATTTTTTTTTTCACTGTGTTATTTTATTGGTTGAGTGTGCTTTATCTAGTAAGGTCCGAACTATGTTGATTATATTATTTCATTAATAATTTGTGGGCATCAGTTCATATAATAGTTATGGTCGTCAAACGATTACTATTATATGTTCATTTATTATTCTTTTAAGTTAATAAAATTTATTATCGGTTGGCTTGGTTTATTTTTTTTATTTATATTTTTATATTTTTTTTTAAATTTGAATGTATATATGTGTGTTTAGTTCTAATTAATATAGATTATAAAAGTTTGTTTTTAAATTTAGTTAAGTATTATTAGCGGTATGCACGATCCTTAATATTTTAGCTTAATAATAATCATGTACATGATTGTTTTGTTTTTCATGTATCTCTCTATTTAAATAGTAAATATTTAAAAATATTTGATTCATTTTCTAAAATTGTGACCATTTTTTACTTACATATCGATGAATTAGAATTTGAGGTAGTTGTCTTGGTATATAATTTGGAGGCTTATTATGTGAAGACTTCTAATATTTGATTAAACAAAAGAGCAATGCGAATCAATATAGAAACATGCTTAGTTTTGGACCCTGTAATTTTGTGATCATAAAACTATCATATTTAGGATTTTAAACATTTTGGTATAAAAGGATAATTTGGATTGAGATATGTCGTTCAGTTGGGTATAATAAAGAGAATGTAAAAGTTACTTTTAGGTGTGTCATTACAATCAAAATTATATTATTTTCATAATATAGTTGATTGATGTATTTTTGTAGATTTGAGTATTATGTTGTTCTAGTTAGTCTAGAAATTGATAGTATAATATTATATATGATTTTTCAAGAAGTGATTATTATTATTATTATTATTATTTTCGTAATTTTATGAAAAAAAAAAGAGTCATGAAGGGTTTAAGATATTTTGTAATGAATTCATTAGGATTATACAACCACCTTGGAATTAGAATTTAAAGTAAAGAGAAGTTTTCGAAACTATTTAATTTAGTTTTGAATTTTAGTTTCGTTTGATTCCGGGGACGGAATCCTTTTTAAGGGGTATATATGTAATATCCGTAAAAAAAAAATAGTAATAATAATAATAATAATAATAATAATAAGTGTTTAATTGATTATTAAAATTCTAATTCAAAAGATAGGATATTTAGAGCAAATATATATACACCCGGCTAAAACACACGTAGCTAATAGCAAAAACCCTAGAGCAGTCTGCGCGTACGGAGAAAAACAGAGAAAAGAGAAAACAGAGTCATTGGTCTGGTATATTAACTCAAGGTTTTGTCTTCCAAGTTTGTTATCAAACCGGTACGTACTAAACCTATATTTGTGTGAGCATAATAACTACCCATTATCCTACTTATTACTATGTATGTGTGTTAATTCATGGAAGCCAGGTTTTGTATTTTAATATCATAATGTAATCAATTTATGGTTGCCTTTGTATTAGTTAATTAGTTTATTCATGAATATCAAATCTATAATTGTTATAAATTTAACCTAGCTTAACATGTGATAGTTAGTAAGCACCTAAGCATGAATTGGGTTAGGATCACAGTGTCCAGTTGATCGAGCAATAATATAATGCTCAATAATATAGTTTATTATGATATAGTTATTTGATTTTGTTAAACTAGTGTAATACTTTACATTGGTCTCCAGGTCCATGAGTCAAGTCCGGACATATACATGCTCATTAGCTTACCGCAGTCCAACCAAATTATTGTAGTAATTGTGCATGTATCTATTATTAATAATTAATTTATTAAAATGTATGCGATAGTCGGGCTATAGGTATAGAAGGATTTGAGTTGTCGGCAAGGTCTAATGAAACTTGAGGTAACATCAATGTGTCTGTATTAATATTATAACTGTTCAATAATGATAAGTTATGGATTATACTAGTGTAGTTAAATAATAAATATATTTTGATAATAAAATATACTTTTTGTAAATAGATTGGGAGCCGAGAATATAGTGGATCGTTTGCGGATTTCGTTAGTATTTTAGATGCTACATTTGAGGTACGGATTCTCTCTTTTTCATTCCGCGCTACTCATATTAGGAATAGGTATGTATGTTTCCATCAGTTCTCAAATTGGTTCAGCTATTATCCGTTTTGACGATTTTGACTTTTTTAAAATATTTTTCAATATTTAAAAATCTAACTTTGAGGTTTTCTAAAAGAATATGCATCTTAAATATCCTTTTAAAATATTTGAATATCTCTCAGTTTTGTTCCATAATATTAAAGTATTTGTTTTAGTTTTGATCTGAAACATTTAAATACAAGTCTTGGTGAATTTAGAAATTTTGCTTATAAATATCTGTTTCTGCGCTTTCCAAAAATTGTGTACGGTTTGTATCTGTTTGAATATGTGAAATATGTGTATCAAGTGATTATGAAAATTGTGAAATATTTTATTTGAACCCTTAGTGATATAGGGTATACCGAGTTAACCAGCTGTAGGGGTACTACAGCCATGTCATTGCGGCACCAGTGACATGACACTTCCACGGCAGTGTGATTGGTCATGGCGTATCCTTCTGTTCTGATAGCTCAGGAGGCGAGCTTTTGCGCATTTGATATTTGTTTCAGGATACGTGGGTGCACCCAGAGTTTATGATTTGTGATTTGATTTGACGGTGACGTTGTATATGCCGTACACGTTATCCAGTTTGTTGCACACATTAGGTACCCTATGATGTGTGTATTTGTATCTGTTCTGTTCTGATCTCGGTATGAAATATCCTAACCCCTCGTTGCTTCAGCCATACTTATATTTAAATAAATGTTTTATTATAAACTGTCAAATATGAATATCTGTTTTCTGTTTTATAAACTGTATTCCAAATCCGTACTGGGCGATTGGCTCATGCCGTATTCTTTTTCTGGCAGGTGCTTAGGGGGATCTGGGACTGTGTGACAGAGAGCTACCCTTTATATCATTGATTAGGATTTTCAGATTTCTATCACTATTTAGACTTGAATATTATTTTAGAGATTTTGGTTTTTCATATTTATTGCTTGGAACCGTTTTGGAGGTTTAATATTATCTTGGAGATTATTAGACTGTTTAATTATATTTAGAGATTATTTTAGTGCTCTGTTTGCAGGTTTAAGGTTTAATAAGTAGCCCATCATTTAGATATAGATGGGGGGTGTTACAATTAGACCGCCAATGACAAGAACGGTCACCAGCACCGGCGGGAACTAATTTTAAGGGAGCCTTAACCCTATACATTTTATTGTAATTCTTAATTTTATCGACATCGTGAAATCTATTGCTACAATCATATGAATCTAGAGCAGAAACAGACGGGTATTCATCCCCACGTTCGTTGATCAAATCATGCAAATACATGTACTTGGAACGAATAGAAATGGGGGTACCTTGTTTGGATGCAGAAATCATTTTCTGAAGGCGTTGGGAAGCACGTTCGTTGATCAAATCATGAAAATACATGTACTTGGAACGAATAGAAATGGGGGTACCTTGTTTGGATGCAGAAATCATTTTCTGAAGGCGTTGGGAAGCACGATCAGCCATTTGAAAGATGGAAGCCCAGAAAAAATTCTTCAAATCTTCAACGGAAACCCAAAAAAACTTCAAATATTCAAAGATAAACCCAGAAATCTTCAAATATTCAAGCAAAAAACCCAGAAATATTCAAATCTTCAAGCAAAAAACCCATAAATCGATGATTATTAATCGGAAAAGCTCACCGGAAATCGCCATACTGCAGAACCCTAGCAGAGCTTTGCAGAGCAATTTTTAAGAGAAATTTTATAGAGTAACTTTAAGAAGTGAAAAATGAGAAGTAATAAATGAGAAGCAAGACTCTACACTTATATAGAAAGAATAGCCGGTCAATGGGCCGGTTAAAGGAAGGGTAACCGGCACTAGCCGGTATATCCCATGAAAACCCAAAAATTATAAGCCCGATCACCAATTGGCCCAGTGAAAGTAAGTAAAAATCTTGAGCCCAACAAAAATAAACCTCAAAGAGTACAAGAGGTGCAACTTGAAGAAAATCATGAGTTTATGTTCGACCTCAAGTGGGATCGAAATGGTACGACCTCAATCCTGGTCGAGATAGTTCGGCTAGGAGCCAAAATGGGCGAAATGTTCGACCTCAATCGAGGTCGAACCTTACAACTTCAATCCTGGTCGAGATAGTTCGACCATGAGCCAAAATGGGCGAAATGTTCGACCTCAAACGAGGTCGAACCCTACAACTTCAATCCTGGTCGAGATAGTTCGACTAGGAGCCAAAATGGGCGAAATGTTCGACCTCAAACGAGGTCGAACCCTACAACTTCAATCCTGGTAGAGATAGTTCGACCAGGAGCCAAAATAGGAGAAATGTTCGACCTCGTTCCTGGTTGAAAACCTACAACCTCAATCCTGGTCCAAAATGAATCAGAAATTCGACCTCGATCCTGGTCGAACCCTACGACCTCAATCCTGGTCGAAGGTGTTCGACCAGGAGCCAAAATAAGCGAAATATTCGACCTCGATCCTGGTCGAACTCTACGACCTCAATCCTGGTCGAAGGTGTTCGATCAGGAGCCAAAATGAATCAAAAATTCGACCTGGATCCTGGTCGAAATTGTACATAATTTTTAAAATTTTGTATTATTTTCCAGGAAATTAATAAAAAGCTCCCGATTTTTATTTTGGAAGATTAGAGCAAACGAAATTGATTTGAAACTACATGTTCGAGGAACCAGACAATTATGAAAAATGCGACAGAGACTCTTAAAATCATGAATAAGGTCAAAATAACTTCTATGATAATCTAAAAAAAGATTTTCCTAGAAGTTGGGGGGCAAATGATATGGGCCAAAAACAGCTTTGAAAATATTATTAATGACGTATTAATTAGACCTAGATTGGTCCAAGAGTTAAGCCCAATTAATAAGGCCTGGAACCCTAATTATTTATTAATTTTGTAATTAATAAAAATGGAAAATCTACAGCTCATAAAAAGAGTCCAAGGTGTGTGAAATACTTCAAAGATTAGCCTCCAAGGCATACAAACCTAATAGGAGTCAGCCTCCTACAAAATAGGATTCAGAGTCCTGATATAAGAAGGTGATTTGACCCCCAAGTCACCTAATTCTACTCTAAATGCAGGGCTCCTGACGCCTATATAAGGACCCTGATCCTTCACATTAGAACTACGTTTTTTGGCTTGATTCTCAACAATAGTTGAGATACGTATGCAACTTGTGAAGACAGATTTATCCACGAAACACTAGACCAGCTATCAAAGCTCGAAAGCTCTCAAAACCTAGCATTAAATTTGAAAGTACATATTTTATTCCACAACAATACTATACAAACATCTAGTTTTTTAAATAGATGAGCATATTTGGAAGATCTCCGTTGAAATTTTCTGGACGTTCGTGCACTGAAGGAGAACACTGGAAGTTGTACCGCTGAGGATAAACTATTCAAACCTTGCGGGGTGTAAGTTCCTTAGGGAAGTGTTTACACGCCTCTTCCGACTGACATTCACAGACTCATCTTCTTCCTCTTGTTTTAGTAATGTTAATCATGTTAATCATGTTAATCATATTTATTAATATGTATATTTTATTTGTAATGTTTCATGTATAGATATACATGTAAGGTATTTATTCTAAAGTTTAGTTTAATGGAATTTTCTGTTGTTGTTTGTTAATTTGAATTTACATATTTATGTGCCTGCAACTTGTGTTAAGATTATTTATTTGTTAAATATGTACCTTGTATATAATTTATGTTTCATGTGTTTTATAATTTATATACATGTTTAATTTATTAATTATTTATTAACTTGAGGTTCTTAATGTTGCATGTTTAATATAGGTTTTATTAATGTTGTTTGTAAATTAAATGTATAATAGTAGTGGTAGTAAATTGTTTATTGTTATGTCATGTATATATTAATTTGTGTATAAGCTTTAACTAACATGTTGTTTATCTTTTCAAAAAAAACAAAAACTAACATGTTGTTTAGTTTTTAATGACTTGTATACTTATTTGTTTGCATGTTTTGTGTTAGTTTAAATTAATCTATCCATGTATATTTGTTTATATAATTTGTTTACATTGTTTTATATATGTGTAAATAAATTATTGTCTTATACAAGTTAATTTTTTCTTATAAATTCAAATTTGGATAAATTAATTATTTTGAGAATTTTGTTAGTTATTCATATTTTACATTTTTAAAATTATGGTAATTAGATTTACGTGTATTAAATTTGCATGAGAATTGTTTTGTTAGTTGTTGTAAAACTCTCTTTTATTAGTTAAAATATAGAAAATATCCAACAGTTTATACATATAAATAGGGAATTCTCCTGGAAATCTGTTCTGCAAGTATCATTTTTTTAATAGTCTGCTGTCTCTTGATTTTTCTTTTGATTCAACATTCTTTTTACGAAATTTATCTGATAACTTCTTCGTACTTTCCATTTTTTAGGACCGATGTTATTAGACCGTTCAAATTATTGTTTGTTTATTTATGTAGCTGTGATTCGTAATGCAATATAAATCTCCGTTTTTAACCTTGAAACTACTCAATTGTGTTTCAAGGATTTGAACGAGAGGATTCAATTTGAAGCATTTCATGTGTTTAAGTTGATTTTTTGAATAAACGAGACAAATTACTCTTTTAAGTTTTTGATTTTTTCCGTTGACTCCCAACAATTAAGAAATTGATGTAGAAACCTTGGCTCTGGATACCAAATTGATGTGAATCGCTGCACAAAGAAATAAAGAACAAGTAAAGTGTTAGGGTTGACACATTTGGAATTATGATAACAAAATGCTCAAGACAAGAATTTGATCTTGATACCGAAGCTGATTGTCAGAAAGCTAGTTCCCAGAAGCTGATAAATCAGGAAGCTAACTAGAAGGCATTTTATCTATCCAAGGTCTAAAAGCCACATCAAATGATTGGAAGATATTCTGTCATCAAGTTAGGAAGCAATTTAGAAGCAAGCCAACAGATGTCTAATCAAGCACCAAGTGTTTCAGTGGTAAGCCTGCCTAAACAACTCAGTAATGGTGAATCAATAAAGATGACAAGATGTTTTATCTAGAGATGAAGCTAAGTGTATCCATTCTACGGATAAAGCTATGAAATCTTATTTCATCTATGGATACGAGCTGAAAACATCATATGGCATCAACGGATAGAAGCTGAGGACATCTTATCTCATCAACGGATGAAAGTTGGGAACATCTTATCTCATCTACGGATAAAAGCTAAGGACATCATTTCTAAGGACAAAAGCTGAACGAAGTCGATCTACATATACGACTGAGGATGTCATGTTTTTTCTATGGATGCAGTTAAGGAGGTCATGGTCTATCTATGGATGCAGCCAAGAACGCCATGTCCCATCTATGGATATAGTTATGGAATATTACTTCTACGGATATTCTGAGATTACCCTTCTACGGATAATTGACGTAGAATGACAGTCTACGGATAAGGAATTAATACGCCTATTGATGTTCATCTCATTCAACATGAAATCAAATCTATGTAACCGAATCTTTTGAAGGTTTCTTTATTTAACAGATTGAATGGAGGACAGTCTCAGAGATCATCATTACACACCTGTGACTAAGAGATGTTGGATAACGATGCAAAAGATGTATGTAATAGGGAGTCAAAATTGTAAATATTCGAAGGCTCAAATTCCTACAAGTGAAATGTTAAGTCATCTATTGTCTTTTATGTCTCGATGGATAAATAAGAGTTAAGACAGCTACCTAGAAGTTTACCTTCTAATCGAACACAAAGGAAAAGCTTGACAAGCATGAAGACCTATTTGCAATACTACATGTTCACTTATCTCAGCTGATAGTGACTTGACAGTCGGGTAACCAAGGAAAGGTCTCTTTCATGCAGATGTCACATGGGCTTGGAAGCTAGGTCAATTGCGTGGACTTAGTAATTTTTGAAGAAAACAGCACACTCAATCAGAAAGCACCAATTGGGATAATACAAGTTTATCTGTGATACTAGCAAGGCATTTCTCGAATATGATAGTTTCTGAGACGAGCATGTGATCAAGCAGAACCAAAAATGTAATATTTTATTATGTTGTAGGTTTTTTTGTAACACACAGTCGATGTATATAAGACTGTGTGGAGTAGCATAGAAATGTATGTGAAGAGAGCACAAAGCTGAATGTAAAACACTTAGGCTCTCTTTCATCATATGTGTACGCAGCTGGAGTTTGTTGAAAAACAAAACCAGAGAATTCTTCAATATACACCTCAGGTGGGCTTTTTCCGAGAAACCCACCTGAAAAGTTTAAAAAGTTTGCTTGTCTCTGAAAGATGTGTGTTCTAAATCCAATGATGGATGATGAGTTAGGAGATACTTTGTTCAATCTGATTCAAGTTTGTTTAATTTAATAAAATGGTAATATGTTTTATAACGGGCTTTTTCTATTTAAAGTGTTTAAATTAGATGATCCATAGTATAGAGTAAAGTTTTAATGGATTATGATGAGATCATGATAATGAGACCTTAAAGATGATAACTCTAAACTTAAATAGTTCCTGGTCGTAGGATAATTAATTGGTAGTTAATTAATCCGCAAAGATCGGTACATACTATGCTTGCTTCATTATGAAGGATGTCTGTTCTCATAGGCATTTGTGTGGTGACACTATAGCTAGTATGTAGGTGCTTATTAGGAATGAGTTCACTGAACATGACTCGATCAGTTAAACAAGTAATGGAGTTCACTCATGTGTCAGTAGTTGTTCATATAGTGATGGTTGTACAAGTGTCCTTTGACTTGAGATCATCATAGTCATCTTATGTACACTGAACTATACTTTGGTTTAGCTCTTAGTCTCGAGGGACAATAATTAGTGCTCTTCTGGGTATGGGAATTTGTGCACGAAGATAGTGAATGATCAATAGAGGATTTGCCCCTTCCAGTGAAGGAAGAGAATGTCCTATGTTATTCCATTTATGCTAGTTCAGGAATCTCTAGCCAGAGTGAAAGAAATTAGAAAGAAGTTTCTAAATTGCATTAATCGGAACTAAGCATAGTGAATAGGAAAACATATGATTAAATTAGATAGGCTTGACACTAGATCCATGCCTTATATTTAATCGGGACATTGATGGGTAGAAGGAATTGATTATTCGGTAACTAGTCACTGAATAGGTTCTTGGTATTCTAAGAAATGAATTCATATTATCCGGATCGTCGCGATATGCTGAGAAGTATCACTCACGATGTAGAATAAATATGATTAATTTATTAATCGTATTTAATGAATTAGAAGAATTCATATAAATAATAATAAAATAGTTTTATTATTATTTATTTCTACTACCGCCTTATTATTGAACCTACAGGGTCACACCATAAAAGAGAATGATTTAATGGTAAAGAAATTAATTAATAATGGCTAGTCATTATTTATTTATGAAATAAATATTTGATAGAATTTTTATAATCAATTAAATATGATTTAATTAATTATAAAATAATTAAGAAGTGTTCTTAATATTATTAATTTAGAATTTAATTTAAGAAATTAAATGAAGTGGGAGAATTATTTTCTAAAGAGTTTAGAAAAAGAATTAATTATTAAAAGAGTTTTAATGATTAATTAATTGATTAATGAGATTAATTAATTATAGGGTTAATAATAATAATATTTTATAGGATAAATTTTCAGCTGAAATATTTGCCTATAAATATACTATTATAGATCCTAAGCCTCGAACCCTAATTTTTATAAGAAAAAGAAGAAAGGAGGCAACCCTAATTCGCTCTCGAGCCACTTCCTCCCTCCATTGATTCAAACTCTTGGTGGATACCGGTGGAGTGCTTCACATATTGAGGAGCAGCTGCTAAGAGTCTCTTTTCATCATCTTTGGATCGCTTTTAAAGGTTAGTAATCGATTCTTTAATTTTATCCATGAATCGTATGCGTTTTTATGGGTTTTATATATAAATAATTGTTATCCATGCTGCCGCGTATGCAATAAAACCCAACAATGGTATCAGAGCATAGGTTGTATGCATATAGATTCATGGTAAAATTTTTAGATTTTTTAATACATGTATGAATTTTGAAATTGATTTTATGATTTGGGGGCTATATCGATTTAATTATGAATTAAATCGAAAATCAATTTTTAATAATTTGTTTTCTGAAGATCTGCGTTGCTCGTATTTTTCTGGTAATTTACATATTTTTTGTGAATTTTTCTGAGCCTAGAAAGTATTTTTCTTGAAATTTTTAATGATTAATTCGAACTGAAAAATAGTTTTCTGATTTATGATGTAATCGGACACGTGGCGCACTGTGATTGGTTCTCGGCGCTGACTGTACGGCATGTCAGCGTTGTGTCAGCGTTGTGTTAGAGTGGCGTCAGCGACATGTCAGAGTGGCGTCATCAGATGACGTCAGCATCAGGTCGCGCTCAGAAATTTGTTTTGGCTCATTGGAACGCATCCTAACTCCGACTGAGGCGTGTAAGGTACCGTTGGATTCGTTTTTTTGAGATGCACCTTATGGGATTAATTAAAATTTTTAAGAAATTTATTTTAAATTGATTATAGCCCTTAAAGTGTATTTGATGCCTTATTTGATAATATTAAATGCATGCAATAATTCGTAAATTGTTTATTATTGCGCTACATGTTATAACATGTCTACCTATGAGTTTATTGATGTTTATACATGCGATGTATGTTTAAATTTGCCAAAGATGTTTTATAACCTAACTAAGAATATTATGAGCACAACCATGAGATTCTTGTGTTTATGAAACATAGAGTGAAATACTCTTTTGATGTTGAAGATGAGAAATTCTGTCTAGGCCGTTGGGTTTTAAGCGGGACCGATGTGACCCCTCCAACACACTGGGAATTTTTCATTTAAATATCATAATTGTAGTTTTCTCAAGAAAAAGAGAATCTCCTTGTAATATGATTATGGTTGTAACATAATATAATCCCTCTTAATTAAAATTTATATCAAGTAGTTAATGGCCAATGGCACAACGGGCTTGTTTCGGTAATAGCCTTCTAACATAATAGCAAGTAGAGTTCTTATATTGAGACATTGTCGTTTCGTGCTACAGCCGAGGGCTTTGTTTTAAGATTAAGAGATGCTTGTCTATCACATGAGATGTGTATGATGAATTAGGGTCCAATGGTCGTTACGTGCTACAGCCGTGGGCTACTGGAAGTCTAATTTAATTATGCAAGATGTTGGGTTTGACTTGACTTAGAATATTGAGTGAGTCGTGCCACAGCCGATACTCAATAGTTCAAGAGGCTAAAAAGATAGTAAGGAATAACATGAGATGTAGTTGACAAGGGTTGTCTTCCTATGGAACATCACATTGTGTTTCGTGCCACAGCCGAAGTGATATGATGGAAAATAGGATCCTTATTCTCACTAAAATTATGAATGTTTAGTTATACATATAGAGGGTTGTATAACTTAAATAAAATAGTGGGAGCCACCAATGAATAAAGACCCGATTCACATGGTGCTATAAGAATAAAATTGAATATTTACTTAGTAGTTATGTGTATTCACTTATAGAATTATATATATAATATAACTTTAGTTATGTGTATTCACTTATAGAATTATATATATAATATAACTTCTACACTATCACACATTATAGTAGAATAACACATTGACTTATCCCAAATATGTTGATGAACTTTGAAACTTGAGAAGTGTTCTCAAGAATGAAAAGTTAGACGAAATGTTTAACTCACTAATACAAAGTGTCTTATTTGTGATGCACATGGAGATGTGTATGAGACTAATTGCAAGAGGTCTAATAATGTAAATGTTGCAAAGTAAACCAAGATGATGTCTATAAGCTCAGGAATGTGTAAACAGTATGAGCACAAGGACACTCAGGGCTACCTTGTTGCTTCTATAAGAGTTGTAGAATGTGATAAATAAGACGATTCAGTATAGGATATCGAATGAGCTATTCCATAATAGTTATGCTGAGGGTTGATCTATAAATAATCATAGACTCAAGACAATCAATTTGATTGATCATCTAGGGTAGGTTGATTTTGTCATAGATGGAAGCTAAGTCGAGATATGATCTTGAAGTAGCTTCCGGATACGAACTCGCAAATTGGTTGTGAACTCTTACATGAAAAGGTTGGATATCAGATTGTCTGAAATCTACTTCATGTTAAAGATTGTTGAGACGTATTTCCTTCTTAGAGAGCTCTGTTCTTCAGACTGGTAATGGTTCTGAAATCAAGTAGTGGGAGATGAACCATACCATCAAGAAGAAGTTTGTTAGTGAGTGATAGCATAATTAGTCAAAGGCTAAGTTTGACTCTAATAGCAAAAAGGTTTGCAGCCACTAAACTAAGGAGGTTATTGGAAGATCAACTATAAGAGTTGTCTTGTAGAGTTGAAGAACTGGAGAAGTTTAGGGGGACTAAAACTTTTCATTTTGAAATAGGGACTATGGAATAGAGGTAATGGAAATCCAAAGAACTGTAGGCTTGGTTGCACGAGTGAGAAGAGTATTCGCTTATTGCATGGTGATGGGTTACAAGAACCATATGATTATTGAATCACATTATGCATGCGAAACTCGTCTCACTAGAAAGACCACTATATCTCTATTTTCTTGAAATAGAGAGATAATGAGCTACAAAAGTGTTAAAATTAGTACACATAATTGTATGTGCACTAGTGATAACACATGCCAGAAAAAGGATTCACACATTTCATTAGAATTCACGGATATGATCCGGATTTAGATATATGTATTTGGTACAATACAAATTCGAATCTTTTGAAGTGTTTCAAAATGAATAATAATGAAATACAAAACAAAGCAGCAAGTGTTGGGACTCTTTGATAAGATCAAAAAGATATACACTTGAGTGAGTGTTTTGAGGTTATCTCAAATCTTAAGTTTAAAGCTTCACGTTGGACAGATCCTGAGATTCTACATGTAGATGGAATGTACGAAGGAGCAAACGAACTTTGTTAGACATCGTTCGGTTCATGTTAAGCTAAATTGATCTTCTAATATATGTTTAGAGTTGAATTTTGTAAATATCAGTATATCTGCTGAATATAGTATCTTCTTAATCTGTTCCTAAGTTGTCATATGAGATATGTAGTGCAAGGAACACAAGTCTTAAACTTGTTAAGATTTGGGATGTCTAGCTTATGTCAAAATGTTTAATTTGATAAGCTAGATGGTAGATCCAAAATGTAAGTTTGTGAGATATCCTAATGATAGTCAAGGATATCGGTTGATTATTCTACTGAATATAGTGTGTATGACATACTTCCTGCTTAGAGGAATTGTTCATTCTAGAAGGGTTCAGTGGGAGGACGGTTGAACTTAACTAAGTTCAAACACCACAAATTACAAGGGGTCTATAGGAAGAACATTTTCAGACAGGATAATCTTTTGTAGGTTAGCTTAAGTATAGGTCTTGATATTTTATCACCAACCTGAGAGGTTGACTGCCTTGTCATTAAGAATGACAATGAGGTGTCAATTATATGATAATGACCTTATGACCTATACTAAAGCTATGAGTTATGACTCGGAGAAATGGCATAGTACCATGAAATCCGATATAGAATCCATGTAAATCAACCAAGTACAGACTATGGTTGAGGAGCTAAAGGTGTCATAGGCGGAAGGATACAAGTGAGTCTATAAAAGAAAGATTAGAGTGATTGGCTGGGTAAAGACCTATAAGTCCTTGCTTATTGTGAAAGGATTCAATCAAAGCAAAGAGATTGAATTTGATGAAACAATTTCACATGAATTAGTGCTCAAGTCTATTCGGATTTTGTTTGCGATTACGGCTAGTAATGACTATAATATCTAATAACGGTCGAACGGTCGACCCTCCTCGATAGGAAAATTGAAGAGGATGTGTAGTTGACACAATTAGAGGGATTTATTGCTATGAGTAGCAAATATATGGTCTAATAGCCACGACAATCCATTTATGGATTGAAGCAAGCTTCTCAATGATCGAACATCTGTTTTGATGAGACAATCAAATAGTTTGATTTTATCAAAGACAATGATGGATCATGGATCTATAAGAAGGTTAGTGGGAGCGTGATGACATTCCTAATAATGTATGTGGATGACATACTTATGATAAGGAATGATGTATCGACGCTAAAATTAGTCAAAGTGTGGTTATCTAGCATATTCTCTATAAAGGACTTGGGAATGACTTCCTATGATATAGGAATGAGAATTTATAGGATAAATCAAGTGTTGGGCTAAACCCAAAGTGTGTACATCATTTATATGCTAAGATGTTTAGCATAAATAACTCCAAGAAGTTACTTGAATTGTCAACTCACGGAGTTACTTTCTCCAAGATAGTGTCTTTCTACGACATCTGAGGAGAAATGACGTATGAGTAAGATTTATTATGCTTCGGCAAAAGGATCTATCAAAATACCGGATGTACTGTACAAGACTTGATGATCGTTAACTCATTAGGAGAGATATGCGAACACCAGTCTAGTCCTTGAGAAGCGCGATAGTAAGCTGGAAGAGCGTCCGTAAATACTTTGGAAGAGTTGAGGACATCTTTCTTGATTATGGTGGGTCCAAAATGAAAATCGAGCGTTATAAACACTATGATTTTCTTAGGACAAAAGTGATAGAAAAATCCATGTCAAAATAAGTGTTAATTCTGAATGGATGAGCGGTTTGTTGGAAGAATTCCAAGCAGATTAAGATAACTGATTTCGTAGTGGAAGCACTATATGTATATAGCTAGAAGTGAAGCTGCAAAGGAGGTTCTTTGGATAGCGAAACCTGTTTTCGCTGGTTAGACATGGTTCCTACCATAAGATTTATATTGTTGTATCGGTACATCATATGGTAGTAGCGCAAGCTATGGAACCTAGGTTTAATCAGGGATTCAAGATCCAAGTTGCGGCACTTTCATATGATATATGAGATCGTTGAAAGTAGAGATGTTTAAGTCAATATTGACTTGACACCCATAACAACATAGTAAAGACCATTTACTAAACCGTTATTTGAAAATCGCCTTGTTCTCTATTAGGAGAAGTTGTGTATGAGATACCATGGTGATTGGTTTTAGTACAAGTGGGAGATTGAAAGATGTGTGTCCTAAATCCAATCATGGATGATGAGTTAGGAGATACTTTGTTCAATCTGATTCAAGTTTGTTTAATTTAATAAAATGGTAATATGTTTTATAATTGGCTTTTTCTATTTAAAGTGTTTAAATTAGATGATCCATAGTATAGAGTAAAGCTTTAATGGATTATGATGAGATCGTGATAATGAGACCTTAAGGATGATAACTCTAAACTTAAATAGTTCCTGGTCGTAGGATAATTAATTGGTAGTTAATTAATCCGCAAAGATCGGTACATACTATGCTTGCTTCATTATGAAGGATGTCTGTTCTCATAGGCATTTGTGTGGTGACACTATAGCTAGTATTTAGGTGCTTATTAGGAATGAGTTCACTGAACATGACTCGATCAGTTGAACAACTAATGGAGTTCACTCATGTGTCAGTAGTTATTCATATAGTGATGGTTGTACAAGTGTCCTTTGACTTGAGATCATCATAGTCATCTTGTGTACACTGAACTATACTTTGGTTTAGCTCTTAGTCTCGAGGGACAATAATTAGTGCTCTTCTGGGTATGGGAATTTGTGCACGAAGATAGTGAATGATCAATAAAGGATCTGCCCCTTCCAGTGAAGGAAGAGAATGTCCTATGTTATTCCATTTATGCTAGTTCAGGAATCTCTGGCCAGAGTGAATGAAATTAGAAAGAAGTTTCTAATTTGCATTAATCGGAACTAAGCATAGTGAATAGGAAAACATATGATTAAATTAGATAGGCTTGACACGATATCCATGCTTTGTATTTAATCGGGACATTGATGGGTAGAAAGAATTGATTGTGCGGTAACTAGTCACTAAATAGGTTCTTGGTATTCGAAGCACTGAATTCATATTATCCGGATAGTCGCGATATGTTGAGAAGTATCACTCACGATGTAGAATAAATATGATTAATTTATTAATCGTATTTAATGAGTTAGAAGAATTCATATAAATAATAATAAAATAGTTTTATTATTATTTATTTCTACTACCGGCTTAATATTGAACCTACATGGTCACACCATAAAAGAGAATGATTTAATGGTAAAGAAATTAATTAATAATGGCTAGTCATTATTTATTTATGAAATAAATATTTGATAGCATTTTTATAATCAATTAAATATGATTTAATTAATTATAAAATAATTAAGAAGTGTTATTAATATTATTAATTAAGAATTTAGTTTAAGAAATTAAATTAAGTGGGAGAATTATTTTCTAAAGAGTTTAGAAAAAGAATTAATTATTAAAAGAGTTTTAATGATTAATTAATTGATTAATGAGATTAATTAATTATAGGGTTAATAATAATAATATTTTATAGGATAAATTTTCAGCTGAAATATTTGCCTATAAATATACTATTATAGATCCTAAGCCTCGAACCCTAATTTTTATAAGAAAAAGAAGAAAGGAGGCAACCCTAATTCGCTCTCGAGCCACTTCCTCCCTCCATTGATTCAAACTCTTGGTGGATACCGGTGGAGTGCTTCACATATTGAGGAGCAGCTACTAAGAGTCTCTTTTCATCATCTTTGGATCGCTTTTAAAGGTTAGTAATCGATTCTTTAATTTTATCCATGAATCGTATGCGTTTTTATGGGTTTTATATATAAATAATTGTTATCCATTCTTCCGCGTATGCAATAAAACCCAACAGTCTCCTGCATTTCTTTTTAACTCGAAGAATTCATTTATGTTCACGTCTTGACTCAATTCTTAGTTAATTTACAAGCATATATGTTCATACTGTAAAAAGTTTGAAAAAGTTTTTGTAAAATTAACTAGATTGTATTCAACCCCCCCCCCCTTCTACAATCTAGGTTGCATTGTTCTGGGAATAACATAAAGATATTTCAAAAGAACACGATCAATCCAGAAACGTGAACTTTGAATCTCAAATTTCTTAAATCAATCAAAAAACTAAGTAATTTGAATCTAACCTTCAAAACAATCTAGTAATTGAAGTTTAGAAGAAAGAAAAAATTACTTATAGTTTATCTCAAAACAAAAGTTTTATATCATCAATAATATGTCTTAAAAGATTGCATGAATGGGTATTTATAGGCTTAAATAATAACCTATATCCAACATAATTCCAAAAAAATAACCAATGCCCAACAGGAATCCAAGACCAATCCAATATCAGCTTGAATTAACTAATACTTGAATCCATCTGGGAAACGTATTTAAAAACCCACTCATACATAAAATACATAAAACAAAATCCAAATAGGAAAATAAAACCCTAAGTTCTGAAATTAGTAAAAAGTGAAAAGTAAAAACTTGCAAGCAAAATCGACTTAATAAATATATAATAATCACGCTACTAGTCCAAACTTCAATAGTCTCTCCTTTATGCCTTGTTGTCGAAGTAAACTTCGTGATTCATGCTTGTGTCTTCCCCAATTGAGCATCATCCATAAATAATAACATACAATATTTGCCAATCAATATTCTCATCCCTTTTTCCGCATCATCACAAAAAAGATAATGTTCATGACAACAGTAAGGCATAAGCTATTAAGCTCGGGATGAATGTCTCAAATCTAATCAGAAAACATCACTTTCCAACTTTTCTCTTGTTGAGCCGCTGTTGCTGCTGCTTTTAACCTGTTGTTAATGGATCCTTTTTGGGCCTTTTCGTAAACGAGGTTCCTTTATAGTCCTGAATATAATATACATGGGACTAAATTCCAATATAAACAACCTGCAGATCCAAGAATTGTGTTCACGAGTGCAAAGTATCTGTGATTAGCTTTAGAAGGGATTTGCACTACTTGAGCACTTGTTTAGAGGTTATTCATCCTAGTTTCTTCTTCATTTCACAACTGGGCTTTGGGTGTAGCCAACATGCACATACTTAATATGAGCTTCCTCTATGATCAAAATGATAATATGGGCTTGCACGTGCAAGAATTTGGTTATAAATAAATTACGTTAGAATCAGTGTTCCAGAAAGTCGAAATATAGAACTGATTTTCGTACTTTTTTCAAACCAATTTCGATGAAACGATCGGGACAAAAAAATAAAGATTACATGGGAAAAGGAATTTTTTTAGCGCACATCGCTATATCGGTGAAAAACTGAAGTGCGTGGAAACGAGCACTGAAACTAAAAACATTAAAAGTTTGGTGGGCACGTTACATGTTTTTTGTAGTACTTTGCGTTTTTACTTAATTATCTTTACTTAATTATTTTTGTTTTGGGCTTATGATAAGATATAATCGCATTTTTAGAACCTTATTCGAAACATATTAAATGAACCCAACTCTTTATAAATCTGTTCTAATTAAAACGCTTAAAGCACATATAACTATTTAATATTAAGGGTCGCACTCCATTGAGAACCCCCACTATTGTGAGATATGAGATCTAATCTTAGCCATTCATTAATATACCCTATATTAATCTCCCACCTCTCATAAAATTTAATATTATTTTAATATTCCACCACCCTCACCCATCCACCATCTCCGGCCACCGGGGTCCAGGAACATCCATTTCCGGCCACCACTAACTTCGGTCACCATCTCTGGTGTCCAATTCCGGTCAACCCAAAAAATCACCACCAGAAAACAAAAAATCATTGCACTGTCGTCACCTCCGACCACCACCGAAAAACAAAAAATCACCACCGGAAAACATAAATCACCACCTGTTGTTATCACAAATCACCATCTGTTATAAAAAAATCACCACTCCCGCCACACAAATATTCCTCTGTCATTCCCGCCACCACCTCCACCGTCACCATACCACTACCTACAAAATCAAAATTTTAATCCAAAAATCACCGAAATTTTGATCAGTATTTCTGCTAGCTGGACTATAGCACCCCCACCCCCATAAAATCACCAAAATACTCTAATAGAAATCACTAAGAAATAACGTAAATCACCATCATCTTCTTCCTTTTTCCCACTTCTGATCATCAACACTAGCCGCCACCACCAACCACCTCCGTTCACCAACTCTGGCCATAACTTTCGACTACTAGAAAAATCACCAACGTCTTCACAAAATTATTAGATTTAACAAAAATCACCACAATTAAACGAAAATCACCGTGTCACATCCTACACCCACCATCCCCGACCACCACTTTCGGTCACCTGTAAACATTATATTGTTACCAATAATCACCACCGTCACAACACTACCACTACCTCCAATCATCACCAAACGAAAATCACCATGTAACCTCCTGCACCCACCACCTCCCACCACCACTTCCGGTCATCTGTTAACATCATACCATTACCATATTTATCAATTGTTTTTACATAAATCACCATAATTTTAAAACAATCACGAGTTATATAGTCTAGATCACCAGTTTTAAGTATTTTATCGTCAACAACGGTGGGATCGTCGGAAAACATCACCGAAAGCGGAGGTACCATCGCAAAACGTATCTGATTGGTACAATTTTTGGACGATTTCCATCATATTCATTACTGATTACAAATTTGAGAATGAAGGGTGAAAGGAATGTCGTTGAAATGAAAGTCGATCGATTTCATATATGATTTTGAGAGAGAGACAGAGAGAGGGGGAGAGGCTTGAGGTACGTGGCGATGACGATGGCGGGTAAGGTGGTAGCGGTAGATGATGGCGGTGGTGGGTGGTGGCGAAATGGGTAGAGGCTGGTGGTGGTTGGGAGAAAAAAGGGGTAGATGTGAGAGATGAAAGATAAAAATATAATTCAATATATGAATTGTGTGGTTAGGATTTAATTTAGATTTAAAAATGTGAGGCTGAGATTAGATCTCGGTTCTCATTTTAATTGGGTTCTCACATGAGCACAAGCCTTAATATTAAACACATCTTTAGGATCAATTTATTTTAAAATATGAGATTAATGATTTTAAAATTTATAATAATCATAATATTTATAACAAATATTAATATTCAAAAAATATAAAATATTTAAAAAAAACAAAAATTTAAAGTAATGGTGCATAAACAAATAATGTAATAGTAAATATTAATTGAATAAAGTCTCAAAATTTAAAAATGGTGGACTTAATTACAACCCAGCAAACAAGGATAGTGGAGAAGCAAATGAAGCAATTGAGACGATTTACACACCGGCCTGAGATTACATAACTGTAAATCTAAAGTAACAAAATTTTAGTGCTAATTCATAAAACGGGGTCGGGTTGAAAACATGCATGATCGGGTCCTACGCGCCTTGCCATCCCAAGATGTTATTATTACATGATCATGTCCAATTTTGTTACCTTAACCCTTGAAGGGCAAGATCATATCTTTTCTTCAAGAAAACAATGATGTTTTTGCTTGGACAGCGGCCGATATGCCAGGGATTCATCCCCAGTTAATAATTCACAAGTTGAACGTAGATCCCGAAAGGAAGACAGTGCAGCAAAAGAAGAGAAACTTTGCTCTAGAGAGGCAAGATGGTATAAAGCAGGAAGTAGATAACCTCTTGGAAGCAGGGTTCATTGAAGAAATTCAATTTCCTGAATGGTTGGCTAACCCGGTAATGGTCAAGAAGGCCAATGGAAAATAGAGGATGTGTGTGGACTTCACAAACTTGAATTATGCATGTCCTAAGGATTGTTTTCCTTTGCCAAGAATTGATACTCTAATAGATGCCACGGCTGGGCACGAGATGTTGAGTTTCATGGATGGCTTCAGCGGATACAACCAAATCAAAATGCACAAGGATGACATCTCCAAGGTATCTTTCATCACTGACTTTGGTGTTTACTGTTATTTGGTTATGGTATTTGGTCTCAAGAATGCAGGTGCGACATATCAAAGGTTGGTGAACAAAATTTTTGAACACCTGATTGGAAAAACCATGGAAGTATCTATATGTGGACGACAGGTTGGTTAAAAGTCTCGATAAGTCGGAACATATAAACCATCTACGAGAAACATTTGAGGTACTGAGGCACCATAGGATGATGTTAAATCCAGCTAAGTGCGCCTTCGGCGTAGGGTCAAGAAAGTTTTTAGGCCTGATGGTCTCTAAACGAGGAATTGAGGCTAACCACGATAAAATCAAAGCAATTCTGGACATGGAACCGCCACGGTCCGTCAAGGATGTTCAGAAGCTAACAGGAAGAGTGGCAGCATTGGGGAGATTCATCTCTAAGTCAGGAGAGAAGTGCTTGCCTTTCTTCAAAGCACTGAAAAACATGAAGAATTTTGAATGGACAATAGAAAGCTAAGAAGCCTTTGAGGCCTTGACAAAGTACATGGCTAAAACACCATTGTTGGCAAAACCAAAACCGGGAGAGATTCTTGACTTATACTTGGTAGTCTCGAACACTGCCCTAGGAGCCATTTTGGTTAGGGAAGAGTTGAAGGTTCAGAAACCCATTTACTATGTAAGCAAGATCATGGCCTCAAGAAGTTTATGTTAGCCCTGATCATGGCCTCAAGAAAACTATGCCCATACTTCCAGGCATACAAGATAGAAGTCTTAACCAATCAACCTCTAAGAAACATCTTGCATAGTCCTCAATTTAGTGGAAGGTTGATCAAATGGGCCATAGAATTGGGGGAATTTGACATCAAGTATAAGCCTCGAACGGCAATAAAAGCTCAAGCACTTGCTGACTTCATGGTTGAATGCACTATTGACAACCAGGAAGTTGGGGGGCAGGAAATAGTATTGGAAGGAAAAGAAGAAGACAAGAAAGATGAAGGCATGGTGTCCAAAGAATGTTGGGTACTCTATTTTGACGGGGCATCAAAAACAAAATCAAGTGGAGCAGGTTTGGTGCTGCAAAGTCCCGATGGATTTCTCATAGAGTATGCACTAAAGCTGGACTTCCCAATGACAAATAATGAAGCTGAGTACGAAGCCCTGATAGCTGGCTTAGGGCTGGCTGGAGCCTTGAGAGTTAAGACTCTTAAAGTATGTGGAGGTTCGAGGCTGGTAGTTTCCCAAGTGAATGGAGAATTTGAGGCTAGAGATGAAGTCATGGCTAAGTATCTGAAACTTGTTAAAGCCATCATAACTCAATTTGATGAGTGTTATGTGGAACATAGTCCTACAGAAGAAAACATGAAGGTTGATGCCTTGTCCAAGTTTGCTTCTTCTGAAATTCAGAATTATGCAGGAAGTGTATACTTCCAAGTCTTGAAGACCCCAAGCATCAATGGAAAGTTAATAGCACCCATTAATGTTGCTAGCTGTTGGATGGATCCCATCAAGTCTCATCTAGAAACTGGTTGGCTACCTAACGATACTTCAGAGGCACGAAAGTTATATGTGAGAGCACTAAGGTACGCCTTGATTGAGGGAATCTTGTATAAAAAGTCTTTTGTTGTCCCCTACTTGCAATGTTTGAGACCCCAGGAGGCAGAGTTGGCCCTAAGGGAAGTACATGAGGGAATTTGTGGGCAGCACTTGGGGAGCAGGGCCCTTGCTAATAAAATCACTCGTCTAGGATTCTATTGCCCAAATGTGCTTGCAGATGCAAAAAACTATGTGAAAAGGTGTGAACGATGCCAAAAACATGCACCAGTGGTTAGACAACCACCTGAGATGTTAACGTCTATAAATTCACCTGTTCCATTTTCCATGTGGGGAATGGATATACTTGGACCATTTCCAGTGGCAAGTGCACAAAGAAAATCCTTGATAGTGGCCATTGACTACTTCACTAAGTTGTTTGAGGCTAAACCTTTAGCCAAGATAACCACCAAGCAAGTAATGCAGTTCTTCTGGGAGAATGTAATTTGCAGGTATGGGATTCCACGAATCTTGGTCACGGACAATGGAACTCAGTTTAACAACGAAGATTTCAAAAATTATTGTGGAGAGAATGATATTGAACTACGTTTCACTTCTGTTGCTCATCATCAAGCAAATGGGCAAGCTAAAGTAGCAAATCGAATTATCCTAGATGGACTGAAGAAAAGAGTTGAACGCTCTAGAAATACTTGGGTGGATGAATTGCTCCCCATACTGTGGGCATATCGTACCACTTGTAAGGTCACCACTGGGGCAACTCCGTTTCTGTTAGCATATGGAGCAGAAGCCGTGGTTCCAGTGGAGATTACTCACACTTCTCCAAGAGTGGAAGCCTACGAGCCAGGAGCAAATGAAGAAGGCATGAGGCTGGCTTTATATCTAATTGATGAAGTTAGAGATGAGGCAAATGCTAAGGTAGTTGAACATCATAAACGAGCATCTTTCTATTATAACTTAAGGGTTAAAGAGAGATTCTTTCGTCAAGGAGATTTAGTCCTCCGAAAGATTGAGGCATCCAGGGTTGGACAAAAAGGAAAGTTGGCTCCAAATTGGGAAGGGCCATACCGAGTCAAGAACGTGTTTGGGCGAGGCTCATATAAGTTGAAAACTCTTGAAGGGGTTGAGGTGCCAAGAACTTGGCATGCTGCAAATCTAAAAATTTATTATGTTTAGTGTTTCCTAACCGGACTCACTGCTAGGACAAGTAGAAATAAGGTCGACGAAACCAATCCGAGTTTTTAAGTTAAGCCCGAAGGCTGAAAATACATAATAGATAAAATAGCCACATGCGGCCATATAAAGACAAGCATATCTAAAAACTATTCACCCCCGCCTTTGCTTCCAGTCAGTCTCCTCCCCTGAGCTGGAGCCAGAACTGGAATCAGTGGCCTGGGAATCATTAACAGATGTGTCACCAAGAGGCGATGAATGCTCAGGATCCAAAATCCTATCATCCTCTTCCATATTAGTTGTCCCAACCAGGATGTACTCTAAAGGAGTAGGAGGGTGAGGACTTGGGAAGTGAGTAGGATCAAAAGCTTCGGGATGCTTAGCTGAGACGGCCTGAATAGCATCTTCCCATCCTGCAGAATACTGAATTGGGAAAAGAATCTCATCATGCTTCTCTATCAGGTCCTTGTACTCCTGGGAGTCAAGGTACTCATCAATATAATCATCCTTGCTCCTTCTCAACTCAACCAACTCAGCCTGAGCATCCACAAGCTCCTTCTCCTTTCTCGCTAAAGCCTCCTTCAAAGACTTCACCTCATCCTCAAACTTATCAAGCTTAGCCTTGTTGGCTTCAGAAGAGGTACGCCAGGCTTTAGCCTGAAAAAGGCCCCCCTGAAAATTGGCATTGCTCTGCCAACCAAAAGTAATTCAAAGTGAGATAAAGATTTATGTGAAAAGAAAAAAAGATTAAAAAGAACAAAGGAAGAAAAGTACCACAGCTATGGCTTGAGCGCCCAGATGCTCAACTCCCTCGATAGTAGAATTTGCAACAAAATCTTTGTAGTCGCAGGGAGTGAGTGAGTGGTACAACCACTCAACAGCATGTATGGAAACCCCAACAACGATGTCCCTTTTCCTAATACCCCAGTTGGGGCGCCAAACTGAGGACTTTGAAGATACAGGAGTATCTGCCTCATCCACAGGAATCTGAAGAGGGATTAGAAAACTGGGAACATCAAGTTTCCTACGAGGATCATCTCTTATCCTAGCCCTTTTCATCCTGGCAGTCTCCTCGTCCTTGGGCTCATTAGTTTTATTAATGAAGGCCGCATCTTTAAATATAAAAATAAACAAGAATGGGTATAAGAAATCTCAAAAAGTAAGAGAATAAATAAAGAAAGTAAGGAAATTTACCCTTGTCTAAAACACTGGAAAGGTGAACAGACTTGAGGACAAATTCGTCCAAAAGCTCCCAAGCCATAGTAGTCCCATTGTCTTTGATTAGCTCAGAATAGGCATGAGACTCCTCATCATTCAAAATTATGTTGTTGGGACTACCATCCACAACCCTACCAAACGCAAAATAAAGTTCCCCAATCCCCATCTTCCCAAACGAGGTACATGAACTCATTTTCCACCTAGGGTTGTTATCAGGAATAGATTTTGGGTGGAAAATGAAGGGAAGGCCAACTCGGTGATTAATGTACACCCAACCCAAATTACTCGCAGAACTATTCTTAAACTGGAATATTTTTCTAAATAAAGGGATGGAAAGAGGAAAATTGTTGCGTAAGCACAAAACCATAAAACAATGAATTATCCTTCAGATATTTGGAGGTAATTGACATGGGTTTACTTGAACATTAGCCAGAAGTCTAGGTATAAATTCATGAAATGGAAACCTAAGACCGGCAACTATAACATCTTTATAAATACACAGAGCATTAGACCGCCAATGACAAGAACGGTCACCAGCACCGGCGGGAACTAATTTTAAGGGAGCCTTAACCCTATACATTTTATTGTAATTCTTAATTTTATCGACATCGTGAAATCTATTGCTATAATCATATGAATCTAGAGCAGAAACAGACGGGTATTCATCCCCACGTTCTTTGATCAAATCATGCAAAGACATGTACTTGGAACGAATAGAAATGGGGGTACCTTGTTTGGATGCAGAAATCATTTTCTGAAGGCGTTGGGAAGCACGATCAGTCATTTGAAAGATGGAAACCCAGAAAAAATTCAAATATTCAAAGATAAACCCATAAATCTTCAAATCTTCTAGCAAAAAAACCCAGAAATATTCAAATCTTCAAGCAAAAAACCCATAAATCGATGATTATTAATCGGAAAAGCTCACCGGAAATCGCGTTACTGCAGAACCCTAGCAGAGCTTTGCAGAGCAAATTTTAAGAGAAATTTTATAGAGTAACTTTAAGAAGTGAAAAATGAGAAGTAAGAAATGAGAAGCAAGACTCTACACTTATATAGAAATAATAGCCGGTCAATGGGCCGGTTAAAGGAAGGGTAACCGGCACTAGCCGGTATAGCCCATGAAGGCCCAAAAATTATAAGCCCGATCACCAATTGGCCCAGTGAAAGTAAGTAAAAACCTTGAGCCCAACAAAAATAAACCTCAAAGAGTACAAGAGGTGCAACTTGAAGAAAATCATGAGTTTATGTTCGACCTCAAGTGGGATCGAAATTGTACGACCTCAATCCTGGTCGAGATAGTTCGGCTAGGAGCCAAAATGGGTGAAATGTTCGACCTCAATCGAGGTCGAACCTTACAACTTCAATCCTGGTCGAGATAGTTCGACCATGAGCCAAAATGGGCGAAATGTTCGACCTCAAACGAGGTCGAACCCTACAACTTCAATCCTGGTCGAGATAGTTCGACCAGGAGCCAAAATGGGTGAAATGTTCGACCTCAAACGAGGTCGAACCCTACAACTTCAATCCTGGTCGAGATAGTTCGACCAGGAGCCAAAATATGAGAAATGTTCGACCTCGTTCCTGGTCGAAAAACTACGACCTCAATCCTAGTCCAAAATGAATCAGAAATTCGACCTCGATCCTAGTCGAACCCTACGACCTCAATCCTGGTCGAAGGTGCTCGACCAGGAGCCAAAATAAGCAAAATATTTTGGTTGGAAACCACTAGGAAGCTTCCAATACAACGTCCAACATGGAAACCAACTCCAACATGGAAACTAATTCTGATAAGAGTTATCCACTATTCGAAGGCGGTTACTTGGCCACTAAGTAACCTAATTCTACCACGATTTTAGGGCTCCAGACGCCTATATAAAGGGGCTAACCCCTCAACATTAGAACTACGTTTTCTTGGCTTGATTCTCAGTGATAATTGAGATACGTAGGCATCTTGTGAGGACCTGTGCAGTCACGAAACACGAGAGCAACCATTAAGACACGCTTGTCCACTACCTTACATTAAATACCCGTCGTTAATATCTAAACCTACTTTTCGTTCCACAACATTTGGCGCCGTCTGTGGGAAGCTTTACAACAACCATGGCTATAAAACGGAGAACAACAACCGCTACTGGATCAACTGTCACCACCACTGTTCCGATCACCACGGAACCAGGGTCGTTACCCCTCACCGCAGAGGTGGTTTCTCAACCACTAGGGACGTTGCCCATCACCACAGAGGTGGTTTCTCAACCACAAGGGACGAATCCCCAAGCTTCCATACCTCAGAACGAGACGAACCCTCTTTAGATGGTTGTCTCGCCGCTCGATCACAACCTCCCCCGTGGAGCACAGATCTCCACAACCGTGCTCCCTATAAGCACCAATCCTGCTTACGAGCTACCTAACTTTCCCCCTGAAACAGGAGGAAGTGGCCATGCCCCCATAATCCATGAACCATACGAACCACCCTACATTAGAGGATTGGGACCTGTCCTTGAACAAAGGTACTTGGATTATTCCGGGCCCTATTCTGACGACTACTCGTCTGATGAACGTAGAGATCAAGCACCCAAGAGAAGAAGAGCCAGCAAGGAGCCCCTTGATAGAAGGATTCGGGGGCAATTGCAAGGGCACCCATGACTACCATGGAGAGAATAAGGGCTCATGAGGCTGAGATTCAGAAACTAAAGAAAGACATGGAGATAGAGCAGCAAAGAAGGCAAACTCAGCCTTTGAACCAAGGGGCAAGAGATGTTCCTATAATTGACTTGGAAAGACCTTCAAGGAGGCAAGGAAGAGCTAGGACTCCAAGAACAGAGATTCCCAGGTCAGATCCCCATGTTTTAATGCAACTGGGTGACCCAGACGATCCTATTCCACCCTTCACTGAAGAGGTAATGGCAACCCATGTATCAAGGAAATTTAAGATGCCTACTATCAAGGCATATGATGGTACGGGTGATCCCGCAACACATGTAAGGACTTTTTCAAATGCACTGTTGCTGCAACCAGTCACCGATGCTCTTAAGTGTAGGGCGTTTCCTCAAACCCTGGCTGGCATGGCCCAAAGATGGTATAGTCGTTTGCCGCCCAACTCTATCAGTTATTTTAGAGATCTGAGCACGGATTTCATCAACCAATTCATCAGTGGACGGGTACATGAGAAAAGCTCTGCTTCACTCATGAATCTAACCCAAGGAAAGAAGGAGACGTTGAGAGATTATCTCAAGCGTTTCACCAAGGAGACATTAAATATACCTGATCTAGACAACAAGGTAGCTATGATAGCCCTTCAACAAGGAACCACGGATGTCTTTTTCAAGATGTCATTGGCCAAACACCCCCTGAGAGCATGGCTGAGCTCCAACAAAGGGCTGGAAAGTACATCAAAGCTGAGGAAAGCATGAAGAAAACTGACACCCCCACTGCAGATGGTGGAAATAATGGTGGCTCGAAGAAGCGAAAGACGGAGCAAGAGTATGATGTCAAGGACAAATATCCTCGTAGGACTAGAGACTCTGATTCAGCTCCAAGGAAAAACAATCCAGGCACGAAATTTACTGAATATTCAAGGTTGAATGCTCCAAGGAGTCAAATCCTTTATGACATTGAGAAAGATAGAGACTTCTGATGGCTGAAGCCACTAAAGGGAGATCCTGAGAAGAGAGACAAGAACAAGTATTGTAGGTATCATAAAGACTCGGGCCATGATACTGATGATTGTAGGCAACTCAAGGATGAGATTGAGTTTCTAATTCGAAAAAGGAAATTGAACAAATTCACCAAGGACGGGGACAGGAACCCCCTTAGGAGACATTATGATAGAAGGGATGGGGACCGAGATCAAGGACGTAACCCACAACCCCGAGGGCCAGTGATCAACATGATTTTAGGTGGGCCAACCGCGGCCGGAACCACTAGAAATTCGCGAAAGGCTTATGCTCGAGAAGTAATGCATATTTTTGGAGAAGCACCCAAGCGTGCAAAAACTGAGATGTCGATTGGATTCGATGACTCGGACCTTGAAGGGGTGAAGTTCCCCCATGACGATCCTTTGGTGATAGCCCCCGTGATTGGAAACAACGAAGTGAAACGAGTCCTGGTGGACAATGGAGCCTCTGTTGACGTCCTTTTTCATGACACGTTCTTGAAGATGGGGTATAATGATTCTCAACTGATCCCCTCAAATATGCCCATATACGGGATTAACGGGGTAGAATCTAAAGTTGAAGGCACAATTCAGTTGCCTATGACTATTGGTAAGGAACCAAAAGAAGTAACTCAAATGTTGAATTTCGTGGTAATCAAAGCATCCTCGACCTACAACACCATCCTTGGAAGAACTGGACTTCATGCTTTTAAGGCTGTGGCCTCAACCTACCATCTAAAAGTCAAGTTCCCAACCAGGAGTGGTGTTGGAGAAGAAAGGGGCGATCAAAAGATGGCTAGGAGCTGTTATGTAGTCGCGTTAAGGCCAGACGGAGTCGGGGGGCAGGTTCTCCCTATCGAAGACATGTATGTTAGAGAAGATGAGGACCATAGAGGGAAGCCAGCTGAGGATTTGGTTCCTGTTCCATTGGATCCCCTCGAACCTGAAAAGGTGAATTACATTGGAGCACTACTAAAAGAACCTTTGAAGGGCGAGTTGATCACGTTCCTACAAGAGAACAGTGATGTATTTGCATGGACGGCTGCCGACATGCCAGGTATTGATCCCCAACTGATAACTCACAAGCTCAAAGTCGATCCAAAAAGAAAGGCGATACAGCAGAAGAAGAGGAACTTTGCACCAGAGAGGCAAGAGGCCAAAAAACAAGAAGTTGAAAAGCTCCTAGAAGCTGGATTCATTGAAGAAATCCAATTTCCAGAATGGTTGGCAAACCCGGTTATGGTTGAGAAAGCCAATGGGAAGTGGAGGATGTGCATAGACTTCACTGATTTGAATGATGCTTGTCCCAAGGATTGCTTCCCGCTACCAAGGATTGACACCTTGATAGATGCTACTGCAGGGCATGAAATGCTGAGCTTCATGGACGGTTTCAGTGGTTACAACCAAATCAAGATGCACAAGGATGACACAGCCAAGGTATCATTCATTACTGATTTTGGGGTCTTTTGCTACCTTGTCATGGCTTTTGGACTAAAGAATGCAGGGGTGACTTATCAACGCCTAGTTAACAAGATCTTTGCCCACTTGATTTGGAAAACCATGGAGGTCTACGTTGATGACATGCTCGTTAAGAGTTTGTTTAAATACGACCACATCCAGCATCTGAAGGAAGCATTTGAAGTGCTGAGGCACCATAAGATGATGCTAAATCCTGCCAAGTGTGCTTTTGGAGTAGGATCAGGAAAGTTCTTGGGTCTTATGGTCTCTAAGAGGGGCATTGAAGCTAACCTTGACAAGATCAAAGTTATCCTCACATGGAGCCTCCTCGTTCCGTTAAGGACGTTCAGAGGTTGACCGAAAGAGTTGCAGCCTTAGGGAGATTTATATCAAAGTCTGGGACAAATGCTTATCATTTTTCAAAGCCCTGAAAAAGGTCAAGGATTTTGAATGGACAGCAGAAAGTCAAGAGGTCTTTGAAAAGCTCAAGAAGTACATGGCTGAGGCCCCGTTGCTGGGCAAGCCCGGAAGATACCCTTTATCTTTACCTAGCAGCCTCCGATCAAGCTCTCGGTGATGTCCTTGTAAAGGAGGAACGAAAAGTTCAAAAACCAGTCTACTATGTAAGAAATTTTTTGCATGGGGCAGAATTGAATTATTCTGTTATTGAGAAGTTCGCTTTGGCACTAATCACGGCCTCGAGGAAGCTACGCCCTTACTTTCAGGCGCACAAAATTGAAGTCCTGACGGACCAACCCTTGAGAAGCATTCTACATAGTCCAAAGGCCAGTGGAAGGTTGATTAAATGGGCAGTTGAGCTAGGAGAGTTCGACATCAAATATAAGCCTCGAACAGCCATTAAGGCTCAGACATTGGTTGACTTCATGGTTGAATATACCATTAACAACCAAGAAGTTGGGGGGCAAGAGATAGTACCCCATGAGGCACTTGAAGTTGAAAATAAGGATGATGAGCTTGATCTGAAAGATCGCTGGATACTCTATTTTGATGGAGCATCAAAAACAAAGTCAAGTGGTGCAGGCTTAGTTTTGCAAAGCCCCGATGGGTTTACAATCGAGTACGCTTTGAAGTTGGACTTCCCTACAACCAACAACGAAGCTGAGTATGAGGCCTTGATAGCTGGTTTAGGCTTGGCTAGAATTCTGAGGGTCAAGAACCTGAAGGTATGTGGAGATTCAAGGTTGGTTATCTCGCAAGTTAATGGTGAGTTTGAAACCAGGGATGAAACTATGGCTAAGTATCGGAGAGTTGTGAAAGCTGTTATGACTCAGTTTGATGAGTGCTATGTGGAACACATCCCCAGAGAGGAGAATATGAACGCTGATGCCTTGTCTAAATTTGCTTCTTCTGAGATTGAGAATTACTCGGGAAGTGTTTACTTTCAGGTCTTGAAGGCCCCTACTATTGATTCGAAACTTGTGGCTCCCATTGATATAAGAGGCTGTTGGATGGATCCAATCAAGGCTCACCTTGAAACTAGATGGCTCCCTGATAACGCCCAAGAGGCACGCAAGTTGTCTGTGAGAGCATTGAGGAATACTTTGATCGAATGGCTACTTTATAAGAGGTCTTTTGTGATCCCCTACCTAAAATGTCTAAGGCCCCAAGAGGCACGAGAAGCACTTGAAGAAGTCCATGGAGGGATTTATGGGCAACACTTGGGGGCGGAGTCCTTGCTCATAAGATAACCAGGCTAGGCTTTTTATTGGCCCGAAATGCTGAACGACGCCAAGGATTTTGTTAAGAAGTGTGATCGTTGTCAGAAACATGCACCATTGGTTAGGCAACCACCTGAGATGCTGACTTCAATCAATTCTCCAATACCGTTTGCTATGTGGGGAATGGACATACTTGGTCCCTTTCCAATGGCTACGGCTCAAAGGAAGATTCTAATAGCGGCAATTGATTACTTCACTAAGTGGATTGAGGCCAAACCCTTGGCCAAGATAACCACCAAGCAAGTTGCTCAGTTCCTGTGGGAAAGCATCATGTGTAGGTACGGGATACCTCGCATCCTTGTTACAGATAATGGAACACAGTTCAACAATGAAGAATTCAGGAAGTATTGAAAAGAGAACGCAATTGAGCTCAGATTCACCTCGGTTGCCCACCCTCAAGCAAATGGAAAAGCAGAGGTCGCGAATCGAATCATACTGGATGGATTGAAGAAAAGGGTTGAACGTTCCAGGAACACTTGGGTGGACGAGATACTGCCTATACTGTGGGCTTATCGTACCACTTGTAAAGTTACCACTGGAACAACCCCATTCATGCTTGCTTATGGAGCAGAAGTTGGTGTACCTTTAGAGATCTCACATGTATCACCAAGGATTGAAGCTTTTGAACAAAAAACTAATGAAGAAGGAATGAGGTTGGCACTCGACTTAATTGATGAAGTCAGGGATGAAGCACACGCTCGAAATGTAGAATATCAGAAACGAACCTCCTTCCATTACAACCGAAGGGTTAAGGAAAGGTTCTTTCGACAAGGAGACTTGGTTAAAGAAGCATCGGGAGTAGGAGAGAAAGGAAAGCTAGCACCCAACTGGGAAGGGCCGTATCGGGTTAAAAAGACCCTAGGACGAGGAGCTTACAAGCTTGAAACCTTGAATGAGATTGAGGTGCCTCGTACTTGGCACGCCTCGAATCTCAAAATCTACTATGTTCAATTATCCTTTCGGGATGCAACTTAATGTTTGGTAGGAAGAATAGACCTAAGGTTCATTGAAACCATTTGAGGGCATGTAGCCCATATTTTACAGCTTATTATTTATAAAAGGGTTGAACCCGTCCTTGTTTTGTTTCCAATGCATGTTTATTTTCTTATGTCTTGCTTTATGTACCAACACTCGATATGTGCAACCCTAAGTACCGAAAATAAGTAAACAAAATAAGAAGTAAACCATGAAAGCAAAACAAGGGGTAGAGATAATAGAGGTCCCAAAGGATCCTCAAGTTAAGGTTACAAATGAATAAAAGCAAGTTTGAAAAGCCAACGATGGGCCATGAATGGAAATAATAAAAGCCACATACGGCTACAAGCCTTGCAAGGCCAGAAACACAAAGGAGAATTCTTCCTTACTACTTTCCTTGTCTAGATGACGAGCTACCGCTTGAACCGGAGGAAGACTCTTTTTCTTCACGAATTACTCCCCTATGTTTCCCCTCAGCAGGGTGAGCCATACCTTTCCCTTTTCCAACAACAGGACTGGCAGAGCGCCTGCCCCTAAACTGGGATGACTGGGACTCCTCTTCTTCTTCCTCTTCTGCCTCCTCCTCTTCCGAATCGGAAGCTGGATCATCGCCAGCCTCAACGGCAGGAACCCAAGGATTAGGGAACTTAGAGGGTTTGATTAATCCCAGGTAAGACTGCTGGAGAGCCGAACTTCATTGTCATGCTGGTCCATGAATTCAAGGAAACCATCAGAATTCAGGTAGTTGTCAACCACCTGTTGGATTCCCTGATGAGACTTACTCTCCAAAGCCTCATACTTTCCCTTGTAGGAGGAGGCATCCTCCTCGGCAGCATAAGCTCTTGTTTCCCATTCCTTCGCCTCTTTGAGAGCTCGACTTTTCTCTTTGTTAGAAGCCTTTAAATCATCCCTCAAAGTCCTCCCTTGATGAATGGAGGTCTGGAAATAGGAATTCATCTATGACAAAAGATAAAAGCAAGTCAATAAACAAGGAATGGTGGAAGATAAGTAGCTAAAATGAAACAAGTAAATGTTAACCTGATACATAGCTTGGCTCCCCAACTGTTCAGTTTCTTCCAACCCCGAACGTGCAAGTAAGTTCACCATGTCAGGAGGGGTAATGGAGAACCTATACCACTCCATGGCCAACATAGAACTCCCGGCAATGGAGTCTTGATCACATATCCCCCACGAGGGTTGAAAGGCAGTCTTGACAATTCCCTCCGAATTCCTAAATCTCTTCCCAGCTTTCTGAGAATGAGTAAGGAAATCTGGAACCTTGGAAGGTGGAGGATTGGCAGCAAGCTCGGCTTTCCTAGCCATCCTCTTGGTAACTTGCTCACTATTTGCCGGCTCTTTGTCAATGTCATCAGCAGCTGAAAAATACAAGGCATAAACGTTGGAATAAGAATAAGTGTGTTTCAAAATAAGGAATAACAATAAAATTACCCTCCAACGACAATCTACTCATTCCAACTTCGACCATGATACTTTCAGTCAGATAAAGTTTCAGATTTTATATCATTTTTTGATTAAAAAATGCATCATATATCAAATTAATTTCGATGTAATTTTGTGTATCCATTAATTTTTGTGTAATCTATTAATTCGTACGGTTGAATTTGCGAAAAAACTAGTGAAAATATGAATTTGAGAACATTTTTCTACCGTATCAGGTAAATTATCTTTACCTATATAAGATATATATATATATATATATATATATATATATATATATCCTAACCAATAGAAATATAAAATGCAATAAAATTCTTTTGTCTTATTTATCAGTTTTAGTGGTTGCTTGCTCTTGTGCCCATCTGCTGGTAGGTGTATTACTATTGTAGATATATAATGCTGCATGTATTCAGGTTAGATTTTAGAAATGAACCCATTCATAAGTTTATAGATTCGCTCAGCTACCAGGTTTACTATCCAAACAAGCTGGACAACAAGAATCGGTAAGATAGCCTATGTTCGGTTCATGGGCAAACAAATGGCTCCTAAGATGCATAGATGATTACCTTAATTTAGTGTTTCATTACATTTTTATATGCATTCTCCTTCTGCTTATTCGAGCTTAGAAATCATATGACCTCGCGTTATTTCTGAATCTATTTTTACTGAATTACATAACAGTCATTTTTTTACACTCAATTGTATAAATTCGAAATTAAATGGACCATGGCCCTAGAGGTGCAGATTATCAGTTGAATAGATTATTTGTTAAAATAAAGTTGAAGTTTAAAGATAATTCGGAAAGTTGTATTAGTTATTCTCAATTTGATCCTTTGGAGATTATCATCTGCCGAGAATGGCAATGGTCAATGGATGTTCATGCCTATAATAGTGTGATCTCGTACAATTTTTAGCATATAATTTTTATATATATAAACACTTTTGCTCTGGACTTTCACTAAGCCATAAATCAAGCACACTTTATCATGCATCCAATGCATTCTCACTTTTAACAACTTTAGGTTCGATAATACCATTCACTAATTTGTATCTCTGTAATTCAAATATGCACAGTTAACTAATAAGAAATAAATAGCTTTATAGCCCGTGCGAGGCACGGGCATGCCCTAGTTATGTTTAGTTGCTTGAGATTTGGATGCACACTAAAAATGCAAATACTTGTTGTATTGTGAGCACTTTTCTGATTTCTCTGTTATGTTTGCATGCTGTTATCCGTTGTAATGGATGAGCTCCTAAGCTCATTTCTTTGGCTTCTTTTCCCCGTACAGAAGAAGTAGTTTTTGGGCTCTTATCAAAAGTTCATTTTCTATTACTGACATCAATCAACTAATTGCCATAACTAAAATATTGAATAGATACATTGTATTAAGCAAATGCATCATAATTATTTTAGAACATGAAAAATATCATACAATTCTATGTAAGATTCGATGGTGTGACAAAATGAGTTGAAACTAAAGAAAGAGAACAAAAAGAACAAATTTATTAATAAGCTTTAAAAGGTACCAGAACCTTGAGCCTAGAGTAGTAAAAAATCTAGGTTATCTTTGTGTACCGTTCATGGTTTCCTACTACTGATGCGACTGCACTTGTACCCGTGCAAGGCACGTGATCGCTCTAATCGACAGAACTTGATGTTATTTTGTGACATGATTGAGAAGATTTGCAAGGAAGATCGGTTTGGTATTAGTCCGAAGAATATTTTGTTCTCAGTTGAATGTATTTGATGATTAGTTTTATAAGCTAATTAATAATCGGATAGGAATTAGTTAAAGGTGTCAAATAAAGGCTCCATTTTGAAAGTACCAATACTCCCCGGTCTCCATAATTCTCTATAAGCGGCCGGAGTAGTATACTTGTCCTTAATGCATGAGGTGGCGGGATTGAGATGCACACAAATTCGTATTCGAAAAAAACTGTTCGAACTGGTTAAAAAAATCGGAAAAAATCTGATTAAAAAAAAGTCCACCTCAATTGGATCCAGCCCGTAGGCTTAAACGGATCGCATATTTTTCACAAAACCCCGATCCGGTTTGAGCCGAATAAACCCAAATTTAATCTCGATTTGGACGTAGTCTTGATCAGGATAAAAGTCCAATCCAAAAAGTTAGAATTTTCAATTAAATTTCGGATAAAAGCTTAAAATTTTTAATTAAATTCGAAAAAATAAAAAAAAGTTAAAGTTAAAGTTATCAATATCTAAAATAATTTGTAAAAATCCGATTTGGCCCCTCCTGACCCGGCCCTATCGGATATCGAAAAATCCGACCTGAATCCGGATTACGTTCATCTTTATTCAGGGTAACAACTATAGAGGTGCTTATATTATTACTTATATTATCTGATATGTATGAACATAGTTGACACAAAATGATTATTATTTTGTATTATTTTGTATTATTGGATGCTCGGACTAAAAAGTGATATTATGTGACTAAAAATACATTTGTACTTTGTCTTAAAATTGTGAATACAAAGGAAGAAACATCATTAAATTTAATTAAAGAGATACGTGTATATTGGATATACTTTATACCAATAACCACTTTTATTAATAATCAGACAAATGAAATTATCATGAAAGAATCTTGAATAAAAACTAAAGTGTAAAATAATATTTGTGAAAGATATTACCATACTAATGGGTTTTATACCACAACAAAAAAGCTCAAGTAGCTCAATGGTTAAATTGGTGACTTGAAATTCTTAGTAATTAGTATTGAAGTGTCTTAGGTTCGATTCCCATCAAGATGAAAATTTTCTTACATTTTTATAATTTCAAGTTGGTGAATAAAATGTTTCACAAAGTCCTTGTTGCAGTATAAGATATATAATAGATTGGATGATCTAAAACACATGGAAAACTGTGAGGTTAAAAGTTTGGGTTAGTTTTTGGTGCTAATGTGAAAAAATTCTTACAAAGTTTTCAGGTTGAGTTAGTAGTTTTGTTTTTCTGTTTCCCTTACTTGTATATCTAAATTCTGAACGGTGGAGATCGGATTTAGAGATCCATAAAGTCTGTTTAATGAGGTAGGGGAAGTGTAGTAACCCGAATTTTCAGGGTTTCTTAATATTATTATTTAAATATTTTATTGTTTTTCTCAAAGAGGAAGAATGGTATTATGTGTATATTTTATTTAAAATATTTGTGAAAGCTGGTTATTTTATCTGGGAAATTTAAGTGCGAATTTCCTAATTATTTGAGTAATAAAAATAGTAATATTTATTTATTTTGAGTAAATTAAAAATTTGCTGCAATGTGTGATTAAATGTTTAAATAATATTATGTGGATATGGGAGGTGGTAGTATGTGTTAAAAATTTATTTTTGACAATTATTAGTAATTTGAGCCCGACATAATTGGTTAAGGTAAATTAGTTCAAAATTCATTTAATTATGAATTTTGTGCATTTAAATGTTTTTAGAATAATTTTGGTATATAATAATATTATTAATTGGATTTAATTATTTTAGAGTTTGTTTTGTTTTAAAAATTATTTTTCAGTATCGTATTGGTCCCGTAAATTATAGTCAGCGGACTAATAAAAGTATTAGTAAGCATCCTTATCCATTAACTATCATTATCATCCTAATCTAATATACACACACCCCATCATATACACACGCACGCAAACACAAAACACAACGCACAAACACAGTTCCGGGAAGAGAAAAAGTAAAGAAAAGAACAATCGGCCGTTCCTCCTCCCCCTGATCGCTTCTTTCTACAACAACCACCCCTCACTTTCAATTTTTTGTGCTGCCGCCGTCAGTTTCTGATTCCGGCCGCCGTGTTTCCGTCCAATTCTCCGTCGGCCGCCCTTTCCTGTGCGACTTCAGGCCAGTTCTCCGCGGCATCTCCGCGCAGCCACCAGTTCCAGCTGCTGCTATCTCCGGCCGCCGCCGCCATCACAGTCCAGTTGAGTTACCATTTGGGTATGATTCAAACCCTCAAGAAACTGAAATTCATTCCTTTTTATGCCATAGCTATTAAGTTATGTTCATGTGCTATTTAATAATTCATTTTTCATGAAATATATGTGAATTAAGTTCATTTTTAATTTCGTGTGTGGCTATAATTCATTTTATTTCTTTGTAGGGTAGTTATAAATCGATGTTCTCTTTTGTATCGATTAATATTTCGTTTTTGTTGAAATTCTTAGTGATAACCAATAGTTTAAATTCGTTTTTGATCATGTGAGTGTAAATTCGAATTTTTGTAGTAGTTATATATCAATTTGTTTTGATAATAATTATTAATAATTCGATTTAAGTTATGTGGGATATTAATAAAATTGTTTTATTGATCTGTATTAAACATAAAATCGTTTTCTTTAGAAGTTTAGTAATATTTCGTTTTATTTAAATTTTGATAATTACAAATTCGTAATTGTAGTAATTCAAAATAAATGATTCGTTTGTTATTATTATTAATATGGGATGTTAATGAGTTCGTTTTTGTAATAGTAATGTAAATTGTTAGATATGCGTAGTTAGTACGTCGTGATGTGTATATTTTGTTTCAAGTCATATATGTTATTTATCATTTCAAATTTTTAAGCGAATTGAGTTATAATTACGCGTTGATTTTGTAAAATTGTTTTTGATGATAAGTAGCTAATAAATTGTTTTGTAGTAAATGGATTATAATCTGTTTTGTATGTGGATAATATATATATATCCATTTTCTTTCATTAGTATATGCTAAATATCAGTTCGAAGTGTATAGTTAAAGTGTGATATTTATAAGTGTCTTTTGGTATTAATTAGTTGAAAGTTCGAATTGTTATTATTACTCTATATTAATTGATTTTATTGATTGTGCAGGTTGTTGGAATGTGTTAATTAGTAATGTGGTGCAAAGTTTATAAAGTATTTATAATTCTTAGTTTTTTTCTAACAAATTTAGATCATGAGTTGTATATCGTAAAATGGAGGTATTTAAAGTTTGGCTGAGTTGTAAATCAGCCGTTTTGGTGACTTCAGTATTCTGGTTGATTCCCAGCTTAGGGAATTATTATAGTTAGTGGTTGAAATGATTGTGTTGTTATTTTTTTTATTAAATATACAGGTTATTGTTGTGTTGTGCTATGTGATCCGTCCTATGAATCGGGGCGCAGCATAGTACATGCAAAATTTCTGGCTAGTCCTGTTTACGAACGGGTCATGCCGAAATTTTGAAAAATCTATTTATTTATTTTAATTATTTGTTTTAAAATTTTTAGAGTTAAAGAGTAGTTGAATTTGATTATTCTTAATCAATTCTAAATAATAATGTAATTGATTTAATTGACCAATTAACTGAGTAGTTAATTGGTGAATTCTATTAATTAATTATTATTTAATCTTGATTGATTATAAATCAAATTCAATAAATATTTTCAAAATTTGTTTTGTTATTTACCTGGTTTGATTAATTGTGTGATATATTGAATTGGTTGGTTTTGATTAATTTTATTTAATCTAGTGATAATTAGATTTAAAGTATGAATAATTGTTCTTAGATCCAAAGATATTTTATATTCAAATCCTTATAAAAGGAAGACCAAATATGTTCCAAAAAGAGTTTGAACTTTATTATGTGTTATGTGACTTGTGTAAATTGTTGTGGAGTCGTGTATGTATTATGTTGATCTTTGGGATGTGATATGTGTTTAGATGATATACGGGGTTGAGTATGTTATTTTATAATTGCGAGTTCATATTGATTAAGTTAAGTTATGTAAATCTGTTAGTTTGTAAATTGATTCTTGGCTGTTGATATTAGTTTAAAACGGGTGGATTGTTATTTAAATAGAGGGAGTGCTGCCGAATTTCTGGCAGAACTATTAAATGAATATTATTTGGAATTGGTATATGATATGATATGCTAGTCTCAATGCATACGTGAATGAAAGGTGTTTATGTGTTAAGTGTGCAGCTATTAAATGTGTATAATTATAAGAGTTAGCGGTCCAAGCATGTGCTATGTGTTATCTGAAGTATATGAAATTATGTGAATTAGATGATGGACGTGCTATGTGATAAATGTTGTATGTGATTGCTTATTTCTAAATAGAGCTACTGCAAGTCAATGCAGGATTATTTTCTTATATGTTTACTACAAGTCGAGGCAGATTAATTGAGTATTGATTAGATTGTGGATTGTTGTGGATATTTGAGTTAGAAAGTTTAGGTATTTTAAAGCAGGGCAATGTCCACTTTACGAATAGGTCATGCCCAATTTTCTGTAGAAAATACATTCGTTTAAGTTTATAAACATTTATATTATGTAGAAGTTAAAGTACGAAGGCTAAAGTATATGTTATATTTAACTAGTGGATAGTTGGGCGGACACGATCTCGGTAGTGCAGACTCGTAGCAACCGCATATGCGCCGAAACCAAGGGTTACCAGAATAGAAATTGTGATGACATAAGATAGAAGAAGACGCGCGAGAACCATAGTACTTCAGCTTTATGTGATAGCTAAGGACCAAAGGCAAGTTTACTAACTCGTGCTCTTTTGTTCAGAGTATCGTATCAAGATTCCTGTTTTCAACTCTTAATTTAATTACTGCACAAGATAAAATAATGATGCAACAATATCTAAAAAGAAATCAACTCAACTGGGGTAAAATAATGGTGCAATAATAACAATGTATGAAAATTAGCTCAACTGGCAAAATGAACAACAATAATTGTGTCAAACTTTAAATTAGAATTGGATTTTTAATTTGACGCAACGAGTTAAAGTGGATGATCAGTCACACTAAAACTCCGGATCATACCCTACGGTATGTCCAAATACTGAACTGGATCCAAGGCCACATTGGCCACATAATAATATTCATACTCTGACTGGCGTCTGCAATCCTTAAAACATTTCATTTTAATAAAAAACTTCCAATTCCAATCTAGTACTCAGATTAGGTGTCGGAACAATCGACTACTTGGTTAACTCAAATTAATGCTTTCAACTGTCTGATTCAGATTATCAAACTAGGTTAGGTTAAAACAAGTACATATGAATTAGGTTTCCAATGATAAAGAACCAGGATTAAATCTGGTAACCACAAGATACTGCAGGATATGAATTATGAACCGAAATAGAATTGTCAAGTTAGAAATAAATAGGTTGTCTCAATCACAGGATGAGAATAGGAAATGGTTATGCAACAAGTAATTAAATGAAAATTGAAAACAGGAATCTTGATACGATACTCTGAACAAAAGAGAACGAGTTAGTAAACTTGCCTTTGGTCCTTAGCTATTACGTAAAGCCAAAGTAATATGATTCTCATCTTCTTCTATCTTATGTCATCACAATCTTCTATTCTGATAACTCTTGGTTCCGGCGCATATGCGGTTGCTACGAGTCTGCACTACCAAGATCGTGCACGCCCAACTATTCACTAGTTAAATATAAGATATACTTTAGCCTTCGGACTTCAACTCTACTTAATATAAATATTTATAAACTTAAGCGAATGTATTTTCTACAGAAAATTGGGCATGACCTATTCGTAAAGTGACGTTGCCCTGTTTTAAAACACCAAAACTTTCTAACTCAATCATCCACAACCAATCCACAATTTATTCAATACTCCAATCATCTGCCTTGACTTGCAGTAAACATAAAAGAAAATAATCTGCCTTGACTTGCAGTAAACATATAAGAAAATAATATGCCTTGACTTGCAGTAAACATATAAGAAAATAATCTGCCTTGACTTGCAGTAAACATTGTTAATCCCAAATGACCTAACAGAATTGTAGAAGGGGGGGGGGGGTTGAATACAATTCTTGATATTTTCTTAAACTTAAGACACTTATAAATAAAACTGAACTGAATAAGTAAAAACACAAGATATAAATAATTCAGTTGGATTGTTTGATGATCCAACTGAAGTGTTTTTATTTCGGAAATAATCTGTGATACCAAAAGTACACAGCTGCTCAGTTACAAGGTTGTAGAGAAGAATGCTCTCAAAGATAACTAATACAAACTATTTGTTTTTCTTCTCTCACATTTATTTTAACTGCTACACTTGGTTATATATTCCCAAGTTTACAAAGCTATTTTTGGCTACACTAAAGTACACTAGAGGTAACCGCCAATAGTTTGCTTTTCATCCCTTTGTCCAGTGGTCCTTGGAGATCCCTGCTTTTGTCTTCATGCTTATTATGATCACTCCCAAGAGCCCAATTGGAAACTGGGATGTTTCCTTATTCCCCATGTCCATTTTAATGGTTTCCAATGCAAAGTACACTTCCACATCACCTTTAGATCTGTTCAGTAAACTGTCACTATCACTTTGTCAACTATTCAGAAAAGCAATAATGATTCGTTGATAGCAGGGAGATGTGTTTCGTTGATAGCTTTATTCTCCATTTCGTTGATGAGTAAACTTCATTCCGTTGATGGTGTATCCTTGTTCCGTTGATAGAGTAATCTTCATACCGTTGACATGTCTTCACTTAGGCAAAATTACAAGGCATGATATACTTACAATTAACCAACCTATTTTGCCTATCTAGTACTTAGTCAACATGACTTAGAAAGCCTATCTAGTACATACATCAAATGCATATCAAACTGTGAAGTATTGTACAGTGCAATTGCTACAACACTCATTCCGTTGATGAGCTTCCTGTCAATGAAACACTGCAAAGCATGCCATTCCGTTGACAGTTACAAAATGACTTAATACAAAATCTACTAAGTGTTTTTATAATTATCATCAAGATCAACATATTCCTAACAATCTCCCCCAATTTATGACTGATAGAATAACAGCCATAAATCAAGAGCCTTGATGATAACAAAAACACTCAGTCAAATTACACATGATAAAAGTAGAAATGCATTGAGCTTCATTGAATTTAATTAAAATACAAAGTAGAAAATCTTACAAAACAAGTGCACAGAGTTGCTCCTCTAGACTGAGCAGATTTTTCATCTTTGCCTCTGTGGTCTTGTTTTCTTCCCTTTTCTTGCATTGTTCTCCTCAATCTGAGCTTGAAGTCTTCTGTAGAAAATCTTCTCTTCTTCATCTTGATTCCCCAACTTGGATTGCATTAATCTTAGAGTTTCATTGGATGCCTTCTCCAGTTGGTCTTCTATTCTGAAGAATCTTCTACAGTTGTCCTTGTCTCTGAATTCCATCATCCAAAAAGGTTGGAGATGAATTTTCTTTCCTGTTTGAGGGACCTTCAATACTCTGGGAAGTGCACCAGGCTTGTTCCAGCTAGCTTTGATTTGGCAAATTTTGGAAACAACTTCAGACTTAGCTGTTTTGGTAAAACCAAAATCCTTCTTCAGGCATTTAAACACAGATATCAGTGTCTGATAATCTTCTCCCAGAATTCTATGTAGAGGCCAAACCTGTTCTCTCCCACCCTTGTAGACAAACACCAATCTCTCTGGTAGTTTGTAAGAAGCTGCTATTCCTCTCACTTCAACTAGGTCATCCAGATTGATATGTAGGTCAGACTCCTCCATGATATCAGCAATGTAGATGAAGTCTTCTGGGTTGGTAGGAGGTTTTTCAGCTTGTGGTCTCCTTACTAGAATTGGCTTAGCCTTGGTAGCCCTTTGCTTAGATTTCTTCTTTGGATCCATCTCAAAGAGGAATTTTGGAAAGTTGGCCTCATCAAACTCAATTGGCTCTTCCTTTGGCTCAATTGGCTGATCATGGAAATTAACAGGCTGTTTAGGATCAAAGGCTAACTTTACCCCTAGAGTTGGATCAGGAATTGTTGGAGGTGCAGTTGGTACAGAAGAGTCTGATGCAATACTCTGAGAGTCATCATTCTCAAAGGCTATATTTCTCCTAGCTCTTGCCTTTGGTTGTCTTGTGCTCTTCTTTGCACTCCTTTCCTCTCTGGCTTTTTCTTCTTGCTGTCTTTCTTCTTCATCAAGAGATTGAGCAACTGCAAGAGCTTGCATTGCTGCTCTTTCTGACTCTTCAGCCTTAGCATCAGCAAAGTTTGGGTGACCAGCCCAAACACAGATTTGTTGTCCATTCCTGTAGACAATTGCCCTTTGCTTCCTTACCTCATAATCATTGCTTTCCTTGCTTTTTGTGATGAGTAGACCAAGAAGCTTGAGCTCATCTGGATAAGGTGCAGGATAGAAAGTCCTTTCTGTATTTTTGCCCTTTGGTTTAGTAGGAGACTTGGGAGATAAGCTTCTTTGCAATGTAGCTTGTTCCACATCCCTAATGCATGGAGTTTGTCCTTTCTCCTTCCTTGATCCTTGAGTGACTCCATGCAGAAGGGGCTCTACCTTATATGAAGAATTGGTCTGTGGCTCCCATTCCGTTGATGCTAAAACCATGGCATCCGTTGATGGCTCTGTAGAAGAAGCTTGATTCGTTGATGGATCTGAAGTCTTTGAAGAATCAGCTAACTTCTTGATTCTTTCATCTATCCTGGACCAGTGGTTTTTAATTTGTTCAGCAAGCTGTAGCTTCATAGATGCTTGCTGAATCAGGTCAATGCTGTCCAGTTTAGCTTTTCCTGACTCCCCCATAGCTAGTGGCTCCTTTGGCAGGGAAATGGCTGGGACCATAACCTTTGTGATTTGAATTTCTAGCTCCTTAGATTTCTCCCCCTTTTTGTTATCATCAAGAGAGATGACTGGGAGTCCTTGAGCTGCCACTAGCTGGGCCAACAGTTGTGTCTGCTTCTCCTGTTCCTTTTGCATCTGAGATAAAGTAGCTTCCACCTTGTCCAGTCTAGAAGAGAGAGTCTTCAAGGAGGTAGCCACCTCAGGTTCCTTAGAGAAAAACCTGTTCATCTTGGACACAGTGAGAAGAGGAAGCTTTTCATCCAGCCTCCTGTCATTAGCATCCTTGAGATTGCTAATTGAGTCCTTGATTTCTCTAGCCTCAATCCTTGTCTGCATCATCTGTAGCCTTTGGATTTCCAGAGAATCCATAATAGCCTTTTAGAATTTCTTGTCATTGGCATTTGCAGACTCATGAGCCAGATAGGCCTCATTGTACTGCCTTGTGATTGCAGCATCTAGGGAGATCCTTCCTTGTAAATCTTGAGAAAGCCAGTTTGGTGTAGGAGGCACCACAGAAGTCCCAGTCTGTGAAGTAGTGGCCACCTGATTGTCACCAAAGCTGTCCTCATCATCCGAGAAATCAAACTCACCACTTGCTGCAGCTCCTGGAGATAGATTGGTCAAGGCATCCTTTGCTCTTTGCATTGATGCAGTTGTATGAATTAGTTGTAGTGACCTCTCTGCCTCCACATTGCCCTGTTGAGCCAAAACTTGATAGGCTGACACAGGATGAGTAAAGGTCTCAGGATCCAGGGAAATACTATCCAGAGTTTGTTGATAATGCTCTTGGAAGGTAAGTTCCCTTTCTCCCTCATTGACCTCCATTGACTCACTAGCAATGGCTGCTTCCTCCCTTATTACTCCTGTAGTCCCTTCTCTCTCTCCTCTATTTTCTTGCATCATGGGCTCCCCATGGCTCACACCTCTCACACCCTCACCTTCACCTACTAAGGTGGAACTCTCAATCTCTCCTTTTGCCTGGCTGGAAGAAATAGCCAGCCTCTCACTCTCATTCTCTCCTTTTGCCTGGCTGCAAGCCAGCCTCTCAGTTTCACTCCCTCTCAATCCTAAAAGTGTCTCAACTACCACCAGGTCATCTACACTAGTTGTGGAAACAACTAGATTTTCAATAAGGGGTGTAGAATGACCTATCAACGGAATGGTAGTTTGAACTGTCAACGGTATGGATACCGTTGATGGAGAAACACTTGTCAACGAAATAGACTGTTTCGTTGATGAAGTCAAGAAAGCACTTTGAGAATGAGATGTTACAGTAGAGTCTGTGGTGATTGATTTGAGAGTTTGGTCCACAGATCCCCTTGCAACTTCAGAAAAAATTGGTTGATGGCCCAGCAAATCACTTAACAAGTGATGGCCACCAGCTTCAGAGTGGGGCTTCTCCAAGATTAGAGTTGGAGAATCAGGAATAGATGTATGGATCATGTCCACATCTAGAGATAAAGTTGGTGAATTCGATGGAGATAGTTCAAGGTTGATGTTTAGAGAATGGGACTGTAACCCCAGAGTGATAACAGGGGTTACATCAAACTGAATTTGAGAAACTGGAAGTGTTGCTTCCAGTGTGTGTGCACCCTGTGAACCCTTGGACTTTTGCTTCACTCTCCTTTGGTATTGGGAAAATGTAGACTGTGGGCTTGAAGTGTCCCTTACCCTTTTGGACTGTGCTCTAGGTTGAGAGCTTGTTTCAATAATCACATCCTTTTGGGAGGATGCAATTAGACTTGTGCTTAAATCCATTTTACTCATTGTGCCTTGTTGGGAAGACACAATGGGGCTAGGCTGGGAAACACTTACCTCACCTTCCTTATTCTTGGGGTTTCTTTTATGTTCACCCCTTCCCTCATCTCTCACAACTCCAGACTCACTCCCCTTAGGTTGTGTGGTAGTTTTTACAACAGGTGCCTTTTGAGAAGCACCGGAGGTTGGCTTGGAGGATTTCTTAGATTTTGGTTTTGTTGCTGGGGCAGGAGCCTGTTGGGTCACAGCTACAGACTCCATAGCAACTTGGTTGGATGAGACAATGGAAGTAACAACTATACTAACAGGGATAGCAGTAGTTACCTCGATGATTGGCAGATACACCACTGGAACATCACCATTGTGGTTCAGCCTCAGTATGTCTGTCAATACTCTCTTCTCTTGCACAAAGCACTCAAACCTGGCAGTAGGGTTAGAGATAACTAATGGTGCTGGACTAACATGATTAGCCAGCATCATCAGAAACCTTGCATAATAGATATTTTTCTTCCTGTTTGCCTTATCACCCAACTTAGCACCAATTTCATACATAAGTTGGGTGCTAAAGTTGTAATATCTATCATTTAGAAGCATGGTTAGGAGAATTAACATAGAGTTAGTTAATGCATCAAAATTACTAATCTTTCCAGAAAAGACCTTAATGAATGCATCAGCTAAATAACTGTATTCCCTAACCAAACCTCTCCTAATTATCTTACCCAAGTTATCAGTAGGCAAGGAGTAGTTTATAGAATTTAGCATGGTAGTTATTTCAGTGTTAGTAGGCAAAGCATCACAGTTATTATCAGGAATATGTAAACATGCTTGCAAAACATCAGAATTAACTATGTACTTTTACCTTGAAGAGTGAATTGCAGTGTGCAGTTTGTTCCACTATACTCACATGAGGCCCAAATCTCCTCGATTATTTCATTGTAGAGTGGTGTAGAGTGAAACATCGCATAGCCCAACTTACAGTTCCTCATGAAATCCATCATTTTGAAAAAGATGCTGTTCGGACTCTCCTTAACAACAAATGGAATAGAATTGTTCTTCTCATAGATGAACCCACTAGCAGACATAAGCTTGACTATGGGTGCCATTGTTGAGTGAGGAAAAGCTTCGAGCTGTATTGCTTGTTAGAGAGAAGAAGATAGAAAAACTTTTGGAATTTTTGAGAACAGGTAGAAATGAAATAAAGTCCAATAATTTATCTAAATTACCTGATTGGCTTAAAAAGTAACCGTTAGAATTAAATATTACCACGATTTATACTTACAGGGGTGTATGCATAGATCGTGATAAAGAACGTGCAGTTTCAACGGTTCAGATTAAAAAGCGCTACATCAACGAATCAGGATCGGGCGGTTAAAGTCCCGTCTTATTTCGTTGATAAAGCCGCGTTTCGTTGATATAAAAGAGCTATCAACGAAACACCCAGAAAAATGCTAAGACTGTCAACGGAATGGTTCGTTTCGTTGACATAGTAATTTTGACTTAGACAAAATTTCACTTTTTCATAAGAAAATTAATTCACAGAAAAACATAGCAAGTTTCTGGCTGCATTTTTAACTTGCAAAAATCTCAAAATAATTAAGAGAAATTTAGCATACCTAGCTCACTTACTAATCTTGAGAATGTGGATTCATTAAGTGGCTTGGTAAAGATGTCTGCAAGTTGTTGTTCACTTGGAACAAAATGTAACTCCACAGTACCATTCATAACATGTTCTCTAATAAAGTGGTACTTGATGTCAATGTGCTTGGTCCTTGAATGCTGCACTGGATTCTCAGTAATGGCAATGGCACTAGTGTTGTCACAGAAAATAGGAATTTTCTCAACTCTTATTCCATAATCAAGTAGTTGATTTTTCATCCACAAAATCTGTGCACAACAACTTCCAGCTGCAATATACTCAGCCTCAGCTGTGGAGGTAGAAACTGAGTTTTGTTTCTTGCTGAACCATGAGACAAGCTTGTTTCCTAGGAATTGACAGGTGCCTGTTGTGCTTTTCCTGTCAATTTTACATCCTGCAAAATCTGCATCTGAATAACCAATTAGTTCAAAACCAGATTCTCTAGGATACCAAATGCCAAGGTTTGGTGTTCCTTTGAGATATCTGAAAATTCTTTTAATAGCAACTAAATGGGATTCCCTAGGATCAGCCTGAAATCTAGCACATAGACATGTAGCAAACATAATATCAGGCCTACTAGCTGTTAAATATAAAAGTGAGCCTACCATGCCTCTGTAACCTGAAATGTCCACAGATTTTTCCTTAGTATTCAATTCAAGTTTGGTGGCAGTAGGCATGGGAGTTTTGGCAGGAGAGCATTCCATTAAATTAAACTTCTTTAATAAATCATGAATGTATTTTGTTTGACTAATGAAAATGCCTTCATTAACTTGATTCACTTGAAGACCAAGAAAGTAAGTTAATTCTCCCATCATGCTCATTTCATATTTACTTTGCATAAGCTTGGCAAACTTTTGACAAAGTTTCACATCTGTAGACCCAAAGATTATGTTATCTACATAAATTTGAACAAGTATAGTAGAACCATTCACAACCCTGTGAAAAAGAGTTTTATCTACAATACCTCTAGTGAAGTGATTCTCAAGGAGGAACTGTGAAAGTGTGTCATACCAGGCTCTAGGTGCTTGTTTCAAACCATAGAGTGCTTTGAGGAGGAAGTATACATATTCTGGAAAATCATCATCTTCAAAACCAGGAGGTTGACTTACATACACCTCCTCTTCCAATTCCCCATTCAGAAAAGCACTCTTCACATCCATTTGATAGACTTTGAAATTGGCATGGGCTGCATAGGCTAGGAAAATCCTTATTGCTTCTAGTCTTGCAACAGGAGCAAAGGTTTCATCAAAATCAATTCCTTCTTCCTGTGAATAGCCTTTTGCAACCAATCTAGCTTTGTTCCTTGTGACTATGCCATTTTCATCCATCTTGTTTCTGAACACCCATTTTGTGCCTATGACACTCCTGTCCTTAGGCTTGGGCACCAGCTTCCAAACATTGTTCCTTTCAAATTGGTTTAGCTCTTCTTGCATAGCCAAGACCCAATCTGGATCTAGAAGTGCATCCTCAACTTTCTTTGGCTCATCTTGAGACAGAAAGCTGCTATATAGACATTCTTCTTGAGTTGCTCTTCTAGTTTGGACTTTTGAAGACACATCACCTATAATAAGTTCAAAGGGATGATCTTTAGTCCATTTCCTTGAGGGAGGTAGATTTGCTCTTGAAGAGGTAGCTTCATGATCATGATTGCATTGATTGGATATTTGTCCTTGAGAAACTCCCCCTGAGTTTGTTGTCCCTAAATGATCACTCCTGGAAGCATTTCTGTGACTGTCAATGGATTGTCCATTTTGACTGTCAACGAAACGCTCATTCTGACTGTCAACGGAATGTCCATTTGGTCTACTAGCAGCTATTCTTTTCAATCTTAATGCAGCAATTTCATCTTCACTGCTGCTTTCATCTGTGCTAGATACAACAACTTTAGGCTGTTTCTCAGTAGCCTTAACATGATTCATTTGATCTCCTTCCTCATTTTCAAAAGAAAGACTTTCATGGAAACCTTCATCACAGAGACCCTGAATTTTGAGATCATCAAAAACAACATGTACAGATTCCATAACAATGTTGGTTCTGAGATTGTAGACTCTGTAGGCTTTCCCTGCTGCATAACCCACAAATATTGCTTCATCTGCCTTTGCTTCAAATTTCCCCAAGTGCTCAGCTTGATTTCTCAGAACAAAACACTTGCATCCAAAGACATGAATAAAATCCAATAGTGGCTTCTTTCTTTTGAGTAGCTGATAAGGGGTCATTCCTTTGGCCTGATTAATCAAAGAAATATTCTGAGTGAAGCAAGCTGTATTAACTGCCTCAGCCCAAAAATAAGTTGGTAACTTTGATTCATCTAGCATTGTCCTTGCAGCTTCAATAAGTGTTCTGTTTTTCCTTTCAACTACACCATTTTGCTGTGGTGTCCTTGCTGCTGAAAACTCATGCAAAATACCATTTTCTTCACAGAACACCTTCATGCTTGAATTCTTGAATTCTGTCCCATTGTCACTCCTGATCCTTCTCACTTTCAAGTCAGGATGATTGTTTACCATCTTGATGTGATTGATAATGATTTCACTTGCCTCATCTTTGGAGAGCAAAAAGAAAGTCCATGTAAATCTAGAAAAATCATCAACAATCACAAGACAATATTTCTTCTTTGAAATAGACATGACATTTACAGGGCCAAACAAATCCATATGAAGCAACTCAAGCTGATGGACAATTGATGACTCTGTCTTGCTTTTGAATGATGCCTTCTTTTGTTTCCCTTTTTGACAGGCATCACACAAACCATCCTTGGAAAACTCCACTTGTGGAATTCCTCTAGCAAGATCTTTCCTCACCAAATCATTCATAACTTTAAAGTTCAGATGAGATAATTTCTTGTGCCATAGCCAACTTTCATCCTTGCTTGCCTTGCTGAAAAGGCAAGTGATGGTTTCTGGACTTGTGCTACTAAAGTCAGCAATGTACACATTCCCTCTTCTAAATCCAGTCATTACCACATTGTTGTTTCCTCCTTTAGAAACAACACAGGCTTCTTTAGAAAAAGTAACTAAAAATCCTTTGTCACAAAGTTGGCTGATACTAAGCAAATTGTGCTTAAGACCATCCACCAATGCAACTTCATCTATGATAACATTCTCTTTTGAAATCAAGCCATATCCCTTAGTGTAGCCTTTGCTGTCATCTCCAAAAGCAATACAAGGGCCAGCTCTTTCCTGAAACTCTGTGAGCAGGGTAGAATCACCAGTCATGTGTCTTGAACAACCACTATCCAAGTACCAAAGATTCCTTTTGTCTCCCTGCACACAATAAAACCAAATCAAGTCGATTTTGGTACCCAAGTTTCCTTGGGTCCTGTTTTCTTAGCCTTTGCTTTTCCTTTTATATCATTTTTCACCTTGGGCTCAGATTGATTTAAATCAATCTTTATCCTTGGTGTTGATTTCTGAGTTTTGCTCACATTTTCATTCACAACATGCATAATTGGAGGAACAAACATGTTATTCATATTCCATGGCATTTGTGGCACATTAAACATATTCATGTATGGATTAGACACAAATGGCATGCTGGCATATGGATTTTGAAATTGTGCATATGGAGCAAACATGTTAGGCATAACAGGCATTGTAGGCATAGAACTATTCATTGCAGGCTTGGGAATTTTCACTTTAACAGTCTTCTTAACAGATTTGCAGTTAGTGGATAAATGACTAACACTTCCACAATTAACACATGTCTTTCTAGGAGCATATTTATCAGGTGTGTAATTGTTGTGTTTGTTAATTCCTACTTTGCCATTCCTGTTATTCTTTTTATTTCCCTTAGCCTCAACTTGAACATTCTCTAACTTATCTTTCAATTGCTTGTTGGACAAGTGACCTACATTAGCTCTCTCAACAGGCTTCTCAACTTTCTTTGATTTACTAGACTCACCTTGAACAAAGTTCTTGGTGACAGGACCATACTTATTATTAAGTCTAGTGAGTTCATCTTTTCTTTTCTCTGTCAACGAAACACCCTGATCGGTTGATGGTTCATCTGTCAACGAAACATTGCATTCCGTTGACATATCAACCTTCAACAAATGATCATTGTTGTTTGTTGACTCTGTTTCTGATTCTAAGGTTTCACAAACATACCCTAGTTTCTCTTTGTTCTTTTTCCATGATTGTTCACAGAAAGATTCCATACCTTGAACATTAATGATGTTGGTAGCAACATTCCTGGCATCTTTCCATTTAGCAATCACATTTTGTTCTATTTCTAGTTGTGTCTTAAGAATTTCTTCCCTTTGTAACACGTTCTCAAGTTCCTTCTTAGCATCCCTACTAACACATCTCATTTTCTCAAATTCAATGAGTTGTGCTTCTAACATTGCATTCCTATCACTTAAGAGCAAATTAGTCTCTTTTATTCTTGAATTCTCTTTGGTAAGTGATTTAAGAGTAACACGCAAATTATATAATACAGTAGACATTTCATTTACTGCACTATCGCATTCCTCTTTAGAAAGCTCAGAAAGATTAGTAATTGTTACCTGGTTGCTTGAGGAGCTTGCTTCCTGCTCATGATTGTTAGCCATAAGAGCCAGGTTGACATATTCAACATCATCATCAGAATCTTCACCATTACCAGCCCAATCATACTCCTGAGACATGAAAGCCTTTTCTTTTTGCTTGAGAAGTTCAAAGTATTTCTTTTTATAATCAACAGGCTCAAATTTCCTGTTGCTCTTCTCAATCTTGGGCTTTCTACAGTCTCCAGCAAAGTGACCAAGCATTCCACAATTGAAACATTTAGATTTAGACTTTTCAATCCAGTTACTTTTGTTAGGTTGAAAGTCTCTCCTTGGTGGCCTTGCTTCTGAGTTTCTCTTGAACTTGAACTTAGAGAATTTTCTTGACAGAAAAGCAATGTGTTCATCAATCTCATCTAAGTCATCCAAGTTGGCTGGTTCTGGTTCTTCTTCTTCTGTCATCTTACCTTTACCTTTTCTAACATCACTTCTACAACTAGCTCGACTAGTTGTGACCTTTGCAGCTTCTTCAGTGTCATCTTCCAGTTGGTTCACAGATGCAATCAATGCAATAGATCCACCCTTCTTCTGTACCTTCTCAATTTCTTCATCTTGCTCCATTTCCAACTCATATGTCTTTAATGTTCCATACAGCCTTTCAAGAGTGTAATCTTTGTACTCCTGAGTGTTTCTTAGAGAAACAGTCATAGGCTTCCATTCTTTTGGAAGAGCTCTAAGAAATTTAAGGTTTGAATCCTTGGTTTGATAGATCCTCCCATACAACTTTAATCCATTCAAAAGCTTTTGAAACCTACTAAACGTGTCATTTAGGGTTTCACCATCTTTAAAGTGAAAGTGCTCATATTGTTGTATAAGGAGTTGCATTTTGTTCTCCCTTACTTGCTCAGTTCCTTCACATAGTGTTCTGACAGTGTCCCATACTTCTTTGGAGGTTGTACAGTTTATGACATTGTCGAACATCTCTTGCTCCAAACCATTAAACAGAATGTTCATGGTTCTTTTATCTTTATGGACTTCTGCAACATCTTCAATAGTCCATTCTGAGACAAGTTTTGGAATTTCCACATCAGGAGCATCATCTGGCAGTCCAACTCTAGATGCAAACTTCATGGGAACGTGTGGACCTTTCTCAATAAAGTCTACATATCTCTCATCCATAGACATGAGGTGTAAATGCATCTTTACTTTCCAGTGAAAGTAATTGTCCTTATCAAGAACTGGTATCTTCACACCTGCATCCTTCTTCACCGTGGTTTCTGTTTTTGGTCTTGATCTTTAAACTTCTTGTATGTTAGAAGCTTGCTCTGATACCAATTGTTAATCCCAAATGACCTAACAGAATTGTAGAAGGGGGGGGGGGGGGGTTGAATACAATTCTTGATATTTTCTTAAACTTAAGACACTTATAAATAAAACTGAACTGAATAAGTAAAAACACAAGATATAAATAATTCAGTTGGATTGTTTGATGATCCAACTGAAGTGTTTTTATTTCAGAAATAATCTGTGATACCAAAAGTACACAGCTGCTCAGTTACAAGGTTGTAGAGAAGAATGCTCTCAAAGATAGCTAATACAAACTATTTGTTTTTCTTCTCTCACATTTATTTTAACTGCTACACTTGGTTATATATTCCCAAGTTTACAAAGCTATTTTTGGCTACACTAAAGTACACTAGAGGTAACCGCCAATAGTTTGCTTTTCATCCCTTTATCTAGTGGTCCTTGGAGATCCCTGCTTTTGTCTTCATGCTTATTATGATCACTCCCAAGAGCCCAATTGGAAACTGGGATGTTTCCTTTTTCCCCATGTCCATTTTAATGGTTTCCAATGCAAAGTACACTTCCACATCACCTTTAGATCTGTTCAGTAAACTGTCACTATCACTTTGTCAACTATTCAGAAAATCAATAATGATTCGTTGATAGCAGGGAGATGTGTTTCGTTGATAGCTTTATTCTCCATTTCGTTGATGAGTAAACTTCATTCCGTTGATGGTGTATCCTTGTTCCGTTGATAGAGTAATCTTCATACCGTTGACATGTCTTCACTTAGGCAAAATTACAAGGCATGATATACTTACAATTAACCAACCTATTTTGCCTATCTAGTACTTAGTCAACATGACTTAGAAAGCCTATCTAGTACATACATCAAATGCATATCAAACTGTGAAGTATTGTACAGTGCAATTGCTACAACACTCATTCCATTGATGAGCTTCCTGTCAACGAAACACTGCAAAGCATGCCATTCCGTTGACAGTTACAAAATGACTTAATACAAAATCTACTAAGTGTTTTTATAATTATCATCAAGATCAACATATTCCTAACAAACATATAAGAAAATAATTCTGCATTGACTTGCAGTAAACATATAAGAAAATAATTCTGCATTGACTTGCAGTTACTTTATCCAGAAATAAACCATCTCGTACAACATTTATCACGTACCAAGTCAAATAACTAATTCACATAATTTCATATACTTCACGTAATACATAGCACATGTTTTATTCACGTAACCATTTAAACTAGCATATCATATCATATACAATTCCCAAATAATAATCATTCACTAGTCTTGCCGGAAATTCGGCAGTACTTACTCTATTTATATAACAACCCACCTGTTTTAAACTAATACCAACAATCAAGAATCAAATTACAAACTAACATATTCATATAACTTAACTTAATCAACCTGAACTCACAACTATAAAATAACATACTCAACTCGATATACCATTTAAACACATAGAAATTATCATTTCATATGCCACCATACGATACCAAACTTATTATCAAACTATCTGAATTAAGATCACACTTAACCAGTTAGAAAGATGGACAGTTTACAACATAAAGATGAACTCAGATGAAAAAAATGTAAAACATAAAAATTATAGAAAATTCCGAGACCTTTCCAGAATGGTAAGGCTCGTTAAAAATGAGTAAGTAACGAGTTCAAAAACTTTTTAAAACAAGCTGCTGCAGAAGCAGACTCTGCTCTGTTCACACAATTTAATCACATACTTTGTTAATGGAAGGTAAACCACACTTGTAACACTTGAAAATATCTTTTCATATAGATATAACTCACCAACATATAACTTCACATAACATTTAATCACACATTTATAGTCACGTATAGAATACAAGACTTAAACAACCACTCATACTTTAAATCCGATTATCACTAGATTAAATAGAATTAATCAAAATCAATCAATTCAGTTAATCAAGGAATTAAGCAAGTCAGGTAAATAATAAAATAATTTTTTGAAAATATTAATTAAATTTGATTTATAATTAATTAAGATGAAATAATAATTAATTAATAAAATTCACCAATTAACTACTCAGTTAATTGGTCAATTAAATCAATTACATTATTATTTAAAATCGATTGAAGATAATCAAATCTAATTATTCTTGAGACACTAATAATAAAATGCAAATAATAAATACATATATAAATTTTACAAAATTTCGGCATGACCCGTTCGTAAATAGGACTATCCAAAATATTGCATGTACTATGTTGTGAAGGGTTTCGGGCATGAAAACGCAACGGAAAAACGCGTAAAACAGAAAAATTAACGAAACCCTCCGCAGGATCCATGCGAAAAACGATATTTAATTCGTGAATATAATCGTTTACCTTTTGAAGATTTACGAACGACTAACTAATGGAGGTCCTTTGATATGATCACCACGTATCCCGCCTTGCGATATACGTATCTAATTAGTCCACACGAACGCCCGATCGTCCAACGATCACCGGAGTTTGGTACTAGCCGAGAAGCAGCCTCAAATCTCTCTCTCTCTCTAGTCTCTCCTTGATGTAGAGCGGCTAGGATTTTTTTTCTCTAAAAATTCTGAATATTAAAACCTAAAAATAATACATCCTTATGTATTTAAAGGGAGAGAAGAGTGGGCTGGACCCTAATCTGATTGGGCTTCCAAAACCCAGTCCGATTATTGGTTGCATTATTATTAAATTTGAATTATTGTTTAATTAATCAAGTCCCACTTAATTAATTCAATCATTCAATATAAAAATAATTTATTTCAATTCGTAATTTAAATAAAGCTCCATTTAAAACCCAGTCTCTTGCTTCGAACTCTTCCAGCTTACAGCACCTCCATTTAGACAAAACACAAACCCAGATTGAGACACAGTATCGTCTCTGTCTGTTTGGAAACTAGCATCTGTGTAACCTCTTACAACTAGCTTCTCATCTCCTCCATATACCAAGAATGAATCTTTAGTTCTCTTGAGGTACTTAAGAATATTCTTGACTGCCGTCCAGTGACCTTCACCTGGATTAGACTGGTATCTGCTCGTCATGCTCAAAGCATACGAAACATCAGGTCGAGTACATATCATTTCATACATTATTGAACCAATTGCAGAAGCATATGGTACCTTTTTCATACGGTCCTTATCATCTAATGATTTAGGACAATTTTCTTTTGAGATCACTATCCCATTAAACGTTCTATGTCTGTGACCCTTTAGGTTATTATTACGTTGGCCATAATTTTAATATATAATAATAAAATTATAAACAATGAGCGACATCTAGTAATACATCATTGCTACCCAAGTAATAATAATAATTGGTGATCCAATTAAACCTTTAATGAATATTGTTCCATGTAATATAATCCTTTTAACCTTATATTATAGATTAAACTCGAGGCATGGTTCATGTCATCCTCTTCAACATTTAATCCCGATTTACTTGATCAATGAGTAGACTATTAAACAAATCACAATTTGAGCATGGCCATGCATTTCATAGTCTCACTCAATCAAGAGGCCAATAATATCACTCCTAAAATAGGAGGGTTAAATCCTATATCTATCATTCATATTTCTCATATGATTCATAATATACCCAATGTCCACCTTTATCATTACCCGGTCAAAGGTAACTTTGAGTAGAATCAAAGTATATTAATTCTCATATAGAAATATAACGATTTCAAGTCTAAGGATCATTACACCATTATCACTGTGAGAATTGCTTATGACACTTGATAACATTTACCATGAAGAATTCACACGGTGGGTCTATCCAGTGCCATGTTCTGCTAACATGCACTTATGTCTTTGACTTTAGTATCACCATACTTATGACCAATGAGATGTGGTCATCAGTCAACAAACATACTAGTCTTAATGCATTATTATTGTCCTCTAATAATAATACTCGACTAGGGATCTTTTAGGATTATAAACACTACTCATATAATCTCATTTCTAAGTCACAGACTTAGAGATATAGAATTCATGCTTATATTCCAAGGACATTTATTATTCTAAGATTTATATCACAGTTAATAAAGACATAATAAATAATTGAAAGAAAATCCATAGAAAATATTTATTAATAATCAAAATGTCTTCCCTAAGAACATTATAGTATTGTCTCTAGGGCACAAGCACTAACAATCTCCCACTTGCACTAGAGCCAATCACCCATGTATCTAATACCCATGGAACTAGTGTGACCTTCGTGCTTCTGCTGCGACAAAGCCTTAGTCAGTGGGTCTGCAACGTTCTCATTAGTATGCACTTTACATATATGTATATCTCCCCTCCTTGTAATCTCTCGAAGTAGATGATATCGTCTAAGTATATGCTTTGCTCGGGAATGGGACCTTGGTTCCTTAGCCTGCGCAATAGCTCCATTGTTATCGCAATAAAGATCAACTGGATCTGCGATCGATGGAACTACTCCAAGTCCCTCAATAAATTTCCGAAGCCAAACAGCCTCTTTGCCGCTTCACTGGCAGCAATATACTCAGCTTCCATTGTAGAATCAGCTACTGTCTCTTGCTTCGAACTCTTCCAGCTTACAGCACCTCGATTTAGACAAAACACAAACCCAGATTGAGACACAGTATCGTCTCTGTCTGTTTGGAAACTAGCATCTGTGTAACCTCTTACAACTAGCTTCTCATCTCCTCCATATACCAAGAATGAATCTTTAGTTCTCTTGAGGTACTTAAGAATATTCTTGACTGCCGTCCAGTGACCTTCACCTGGATTAGACTGGTATCTGCTCGTCATGCTCAAAGCATACGAAACATCAGGTCGAGTACATATCATTTCATACATTATTGAACCAATTACAGAAGCATATGGTACCTTTTTCATACGGTCCTTATCATCTAATGATTTAGGACAATTTTCTTTTGAGATCACTATCCCATTAAACGTTCTATGTCTGTGACCCTTTAGGTTATTATTACGTTGGCCATAATTTTAATATATAATAATAAAATTATAAACAATGAGCGACATCTAGTAATACATCATTGCTACCCAAGTAATAATAATAATTGGTGATCCAATTAAACCTTTAATGAATATTGTTCCATGTAATATAATCCTTTTAACCTTATATTATAGATTAAACTCGAGGCATGGTTCATGTCATCCTCTTCAACATTTAATCCCGATTTACTTGATCGATGAGTAGACTATTAAACAAATCACAATTTGAGCATGGCCATGCATTTCATAGTCTCACTCAATCAAGAGGCCAATAATATCACTCCTAAAATAGGAGGGTTAAATCCTATATCTATCATTCATATTTCTCATATGATTCATAATATACCCAATGTCCACCTTTATCATTACCCGGTCAAAGGTAACTTTGAGTAGAATCAAAGTATATTAATTCTCATATAGAAATATAACGATTTCAAGTCTAAGGATCATTACATCATTATCACTGTGAGAATTGCTTATGACACTTGATAACATTTACCATGAAGAATTCACACGGTGGGTCTATCCAGTGCCATGTTCTGCTAACATGCACTTATGTCTTTGACTTTAGTATCACCATACTTATGACCAATGAGATGTGGTCATCAGTCAACAAACATACTAGTCTTAATGCATTATTATTGTCCTCTAATAATAATACTCGACTAGGGATCTTTTAGGATTATAAACACTACTCATATAATCTCATTTCTAAGTCACAGACTTAGAGATATAGAATTCATGCTTATATTCCAAGGACATTTATTATTCTAAGATTTATATCATAGTTAATAAAGACATAATAAATAATTGAAAGAAAATCCATAGAAAATATTTATTAATAATCAAAATGTCTTCCCTAAGAACATTATAGTATTGTCTCTAGGGCACAAGCACTAACAATCTCCCACTTGCACTAGAGCCAATCACCCATGTATCTAATACCCATGGAACTAGTGTGACCTTCGTGCTTCTGCTGCGACAAAGCCTTAGTCAGTGGGTCTGCAACGTTCTCATTAGTATGCACTTTACATATATGTATATCTCCCCTCCTTGTAATCTCTCGAAGTAGATGATATCGTCTAAGTATATGCTTTGCTCGGGAATGGGACCTTGGTTCCTTAGCCTGCGCAATAGCTCCATTATTATCGCAATAAAGATCAACTGGATCTGCGATCGATGGAACTACTCCAAGTCCCTCAATAAATTTCCGAAGCCAAACAGCCTCTTTGCCGCTTCACTAGCAGCAATATACTCAGCTTCCATTGTAGAATCAGCTACTGTCTCTTGCTTTGAACTCTTCCAGCTTACAGCACCTCCATTTAGACCAAACACAAACCCAGATTGAGACACAGTATCGTCTCTGTCTGTTTGGAAACTAGCATCTGTGTAACCTCTTACAACTAGCTTCTCATCTCCTCCATATACCAAGAATGAATCTTTAGTTCTCTTGAGGTACTTAAGAATATTCTTGACTGCCGTCCAGTGACCTTCACCTGGATTAGACTGGTATCTGCTCGTCATGCTCAAAGCATACGAAACATCAGGTCGAGTACATATCATTTCATACATTATTGAACCAATTGCAGAAGCATATGGTACCTTTTTCATACGGTCCTTATCATCTAATGATTTAGGACAATTTTCTTTTGAGATCACTATCCCATGAGACACAGGGACAAATCCCCTCTTTGCCTCTTGCATCCCAAAACGATGCAATACTTTGTCAATGTATGTACTCTGACTTAAGCCGATTAATCTTCTAGATCTATCTCTATAGATCTTGATGCCTAATATATAGGTAGCATCGCCTAAGTCTTTCATTGAGAAATTTTTTCCCAACCAAGTCTTAACAGCCTGAAGAGAAGGTATGTCATTCCCTATTAGTAATATATCATCAACATATAATACTAGGAATGCCACTTTGCTCCCACTAACCTTCTTGTATACACAAGGCTCATCTTCATTTTGAATAAAGCCAAACTCTTTGACTGTTATATCAAAACGAATGTTCCAACTCCTTGAGGCATGCTTATAGATCGTAGTAGCTTACAGACCATTCTAGCAAATCTCGGATCGACAAAACCTTCTGGTTGTATCATATACACATCCTCTTCTAAGCTCCCATTTAAGAAAGCGGTTTTGACATCCATTTGCCAGATTTCATAGTCATAGTAAGCTGTTATCGCAAGCAAAATCCTGATGGACTTGACCATAGCTACTGGTGAGAAAGTTTCATCATAGTCAATACCATGAATTTGTTTGAAACCTTTCGCGACTAGTCTTGCTTTGTAGGTCGTTACATTACCATCCATGTCAGTTTTCTTCTTGAAAACCCATTTTCACCCAATAGGTTTTACCCCTTCAGGTGGTTCAACCAAAGTCCATACTTTGTTTTCATACATGGAATCCATCTCAGATTTCATAGCTTCCAGCCATCTCTCATAATCTAGACTATTCATAGCATCCTGATAGGTAAGAGGCTCATCTTCATCCATAAGCATTACATCGCCAGTCTGAGTTAAGAGAAATCCATAATATCTCTCAGGCTCGTGGCGAATCCTACCAGATCTACGAACAACCTGTGTTTCTTGAGCAGTAACATTTTCATGTACTTCGTGCTCATGTTCCAACTCTGGTTCAATGTCATTCTGTGGTTCTCGAACTTCATCGAGATCTATCATACTCCCACTGTTTTTCTTAGAGAACGGTTCTCTTTCAAGAAATACATCAGTTCGAGCAACAAACACTTTGCTCTCGGTACGATTATAGAAATAATACCCTTTAGTTTCTTTTGGGTATCCCACAAAATTACATTTGTCTGATTTCGGTCCTAGCTTGTTAGTGACTAAACATTTCACAAACGCTTCGCATCCCCATACTTTCAAAAAGGACATGCTATGACGTTTCTCAGTCCATATCTCATATGGCGTAGTTTGAACCGATTTAGTAGGAGCTCGGTTAAGTGTGTGTACAGCCGTTTCCAGATCATAACCCCAGAAACTAATTGGAAGATCCGCTAGACTCATCATCGATCGCACCATGTCCAACAAGGTACGATTTCTCCTTTCAGATACACCATTCCACTGTGGTGTTCCAGGAGGTGTGAGTTGTGATACAATACCACACTCCTTTAAGTAATTCTTAAATTCTAAGCTTAAGTACTCACCTCCACGATCAGATCGTAGAGTTTTAATACTTCCGCCTATTTGCTTTTCCACTTGTGCCTTGTACTCTTTGAATTTTTCAAATGATTCGAATTTGTTCTTCAAAAGATACACATATCCGTATCTACTAAAATCATCAGTAAAGGTTATGAAGTAGTAAAAGCCACCTCTTGCCATCGTACGCATTGGACCACATACATCACTATGTATAAGTTCTAATCGTTCGGTGGCCCTCTCACCAATTTCGGTAAAAGGAGCTTTAGTCATTTTTCCAATGAGACAAGGTTCGCATTCTTCGTATGATTCAAAATCAAACTTATCCAATTATCCATCCTTATGTAACTTGGAAATGCGTTTCTCATTTATATGGCCTAAACGACAATGCCAAAGGTATGTGTGATTTGAGTCATTAGTCTTAATACGTTTAATATTTACATTATAGACAGGAATATCAAGATCAAGAACATATAAACCATTAAATAAACGTGCAACCCCATAGGTAACATTATTCAAACCAAAGGAACAACTATTGTTCTGAATTGTAAAGGAAAAACCTTTCTTGTCCAAACAAGAAACAGAAATAATGTTTCTGCAAATCGCAGGCACGTAAAAACAGTTCTCAAGTTCTAAAATAAGCCCAGTGGGCAACGATAAATTATAAGTCCCCAAGCCAAAGCAGCAACCTTTGCTCCATTGCCAACGCGTAGGTCGACTTCTCCTTTCGCCAAAGTCCTACTCCTTCGCAGTCCCTGCACATTTATACAAATGTGAGAACCACATCCAGTATCTAATACCCATGATGTAGAAGTAGACAAATTGACTTCTATAACATACATACCTGAATCGTAAATCTTCACAGACTTCATTCCCTTCAGGTTCAGATCCTCCAAATAAGCTTGACAATTACGCTTCCAATGACCCGGCTTCTTGCAAAAGTGACATATATCACCCTTTGCAGCACCTTTTGCAACACCTCTAGTAGGCTTCAAAGCCTTTTTGAAAGCAGGCTTCAGATTAGCATATTTAGATCCAATCTTCTTCTTGCCTTTCCATTTCCCCTTTCCTTTGGCATTCCCTTTATTCACCATCATTATGGGAGCAGGGTTAGCCTTTGACATATTGGTCTCAGTAGTCCTCAATAATGCCAATAGTTCGGTAGGTGTTTTGTCTATCTCACTCATAATATAGTTTATAACAAATTGAGTGTAGTTGTTGTTCAAAGACTGCAAGATCAAATCTGCTTGGTGTTCCGGTAAAACCGGGTAACCCAAATTCTCAAGGGTTTCCAAATACCCTATCATCTTTAGAACATGCGGTCCAACCGGGTCACGATCTCCCTGTTTGCATGCATACAACGCTTTGCTTACATCAAACCTCTCTTGACGAGCTTGACCCTCAAACATCCTTTTGAGGTGCTCTATCATGTCATAAGCGTCCATACGCTCATGTTGTTTCTGAAGCTCAGGACTCATAGTCGCTAGTATCAAACAACAGACATCCGTAGAATCATCAAGATGCTTCTGATAAGCATTTTGTTGAGCCTCGGTTGCTTCAGCAGCAAGAGGTCCAGGGTGAGGAATATCAAGAACATAAAGCTTTCGCTCCTACCTGAGGACAATCCTCAAATTCCTTTTCCAATCAAGGAAGTTGGTTCTTGTCAGCTTTTCCTTCTCAAGGACGGATCGCACAGAGAAATTGTTTGAGTTTGCCATTTAGATATCTACAATGTTAAAATGCATAAAATAAGTTAGTGGCAGATTTATTAAATTATGTTCAAGTGATTATCCATATATATTCACAATATATATCTCTCACTATTTTTATCAAATCAATAGCCCTAACTATTAATTCGGAAGGCATTACTCTAAATCCTTCTAGTGAGCCAAGATCCATGTTTCGTCATGCTTAAGGTCAGCTTTGGCTTTACTCCCAAAACATGATTTATTTAGGTAGACAACTCTTGTCAATTATATCATATATAACTCTTGGAAAGTCTGGTAGAACAACATTTGTCCACATTTATCCAATAAATCATACCAAACTCCATGCCTCTAAGTTCACAATCTTATTGTGGTAACTTAGTTAAGTCTAACCCAATGGTCTAACAGTTAAGTATCACATTTACTTCATCGCGCCTTACCACGATAGATTGGAGTGCTTCGCTTTGGCGAACCCACTCTTTCTCGATCCAGGTCTTGACGAGTATTGCCCATTGGAAGGCATCTAAGTGACTTAATATTTTAAATTTAGGGATTTTATTATTAAAACGACCATGATCCCATCATCAAGAGATTCCCAATTTTTCCTTGAACTAAGTACTTCAATTCAAAATTCATCAATGGTTTGATTTCCAGTCCAACGGAGGAGTCACAGTGGCCTCACTTAAAACCCGCCTTTCTTACAAGCGCTGCTTGTATTTTTGTCAAAATCGCCCCATATCAAAAAATCGAAAATTCATACTTATTTCCGTGTTTCATAAACACAGGAATCTCATGTTCGTTTTGTTCAATTTTAAAATCTTGAATCGTTACAGATTTTATCTTGTTTAGCAGGCATGACATGGGTGATGTATCTAATACATACATGTTTAATATAATTAAAACATGCATCATTATCACTACGCATACATATCATTATCACATGCATCAGATATGTAAAGTGCGTAAAGTAAACGTGCTTGGTTATGGCCCAATCCTATGCGATTTTTCCATGCTAAAGGAAAAATCATGGCCAAACTATGGTGGTATCAAATACAACATAATAAATTACACATGTCTTCATGCTTCCTTGTAATGTCTCATTTGATCGCCTCCTTGGTATGCCTCCATGTCTTCATATCAGCAATTACATTACAAAAATATAAAACAAGCTAATCTAATAAACTTACAAGAGAAACTTGAGTTACATTCGAGATTTAATTATTATAAGTATGAACGACATGCAAGTCGTATTTAAAACCAAAACCATGATCAAAAACCACTAACTTATGGGTCTTAGGGCCATAACCAAACACCATGCTCAATTAACAGTTAAGAACATCTCAGATTTCATCAAGACATCATACCATATCATATTTCCTTTGATCCAATCAAAGAAATCATAAAAGTGTAAATCAGAAAATTAAAATCAGAATTCTGAAAACAATAAATCACTGTTTACAGACAGTAAACGACGTCAAACGCCTTACAAACGAACGAGTGACATAGTCAGTATTCACTACAAGAAAAACGGCTAAATTCGACAAGAAAAATTCTGTCGAATTTAATTAAATTCGACGGAATTTTGTCGAATTTAACTAAATTCGACAGAAAATGTGTTTGTCGAAAATGCTCGCGTCGAATTTAGTAAATCGGTCGAATTTAGTATGCTAAATTCGACTAACTTTGGTCAAAATTGATATTGTTAAATTCGACCAAATTTGGTCGAAATTAGCACTTCAGGCGCCAAATTTCAAAATTTTGAAAATTTTAAATTTTGGTGAAAAATTCAAATTTTTAAAATTTTGCCGCCTGAAGTGCTAAATTCGACCAAATCTGGTCGAATTTAAAATGCTAAATTCGACCAAATCTGATCGAATTTAAAGTGCCGGAATTTAAAAAAAAACAGCAGCTTCTGCTGCTTCTTCTGCCGGAGTTACTGTTCCGGTGAACCAAAAACATCTCCAAAAATTACCAAATTAACATATCAGTAGGTAAATCCAACGATCTAAATATTCACCTAAACATAATTTAAAAACGAAAACTAAAACCCATATTCCGGTAAACCGAACATTTTCCGATGAGTCAAAACAAATCTGAAAAATTCTCAATTTAATATATGTATCCAAGCATCCGACGATATATACAATAGTCAAAATTGAAAATCAAAAAAAAATTATAATTGTTAATTCCGGCCACCTCAAGAATTTTCCGGCGAAATAAAAAGTGCCCGGAAAATTATGAAATTAATAACTAAGCATAAACAAGCACCAACATACAATCTTGCAGCCTCAAAATCATCAAAAACTTCATCAAACCTCCAACCCGAATTAAACTTCAAATATTACCCAGAAAAATATTTGATAAAAATCAAAAAATATTTATATCAATGTATAGAGCTTGATTTGTAGAATACATACATATATAAATCACTAATTTTGGATGAATAGATTGAGAGATGTGAATTTTTGAAGATTAAATATTATGTATATGTATATGTATATGTGCGGGGGGGAGGGAGGCAGGGGGGGGAGGGAGGCAGGCGGGAGAGAGAGAGAGAGAGAGAGAGAGAGAGAGAGAGAGAGAGAGATTAAATATTATGTATATGTATATGTATATGTGGGGTGGGGTGGGGTGGGGTGGGGTGGGGTGGGGTGGGGTGGGGTGGGGGTGGGGGGGGGGGAGGAATATGAATCGTTGGATGGTGTTTTTTTTTGTTTTAATCAAGGGTTAGAAATTGATTAAAGAAGCACAATCCATGTGCTATGTTGTCCACCAATAACACATTGACACATGTTATCAAACAGAATTTTTAATTTTCTATTCCTAATATAGAGTAAAATAAATATATTATATTGACTAATACTCGTAACTAGTGCTTTGTCACAAATTATTATTTCTATTTTTTAAAAAATATTTCTCGACGATCCAACCGTACGGATGTCAATATAAATCTAATTTAATATTATTCCCAAATTTTCAAAAGATAAAAAATTAATTTGGCCACAGATCTTAGTAGATCATTATTATATTGACTAATACTCGTAACTACTGTTTTGTCACGGATTGTTGTTTCTATTTTTTGAAAATTAATTCTCGACGATCCAACCGTACGGATGTCAAGATATATCTAATTTAATGATATTCCCAAATTTTTAAAAATTAAAAAATTAATTTGGTCAGAGATCTTAGTAGATTACTACTATATTGACTAGTACTCGTAACTACTGTTTTGTCACGGATTGTTGTTTCTATTTTTTTAAAATTATTTCTCGACGATCCAACCGTACGGATGTCAACATATATATAATTTAATGATATTCCCAAATTTTCAAAAGATAAAAAATTAATTTGGTTGGAGATTTTAGTAGGAAACTACTAAATCAATTAGTACGGTTGGAGATTTCTGGAAAGATGCGGCATAACCGGACATTTATATTTTTTTTTATTTTTTCCCAACACTAGAATGACTACCTATTAACATCCGTACGGTTGGATCGTCGAAAAAATCAATTGAAAAAATTATTCAGTAAATTTGAGACATGTCCAGTTCCTCGAAACAGTACTATTCCAACGTTTCTGGAAAGATGCGGCATAACCGGACATTCATATTTTTTGATTAATTTTTCCCAACCCTAGAATGAGTACCGATTAACATCCGTACGGTTGGATCGTCGAATAAATCAATTAAAAAATTATTCGGGTTTAGGGTTTAGGGTTTAGGGTTTAGGGCACTCATGGGTCCCACGTTTTTCAATATTATTTTGAATTAAAAATTAATTACTAATTAATTATTCATTAATTGTTTTATTAATTTTTAATTGAAAATTAGAAAAATTAGTAGGGCCCACTATCATAATATTATTTTTAATTAAAAATTTTTTATTAATTAATTTTTAATTGAAAATTATAAAATTTTGTGGGGCCCACTTGTGGGGCCCACGTTTTTTCATATTATTTTCAATTAAAATTTAATTATTAATTTATTATCAATTAATTATTGATTTTTTTTCATGCTATTTATTCACATTTAATTATTTAATAACGTTTTTTTTTAAAATTGCAAAAATAAACCTTCGACGGAATTCTGTCACTTTTATAAATGCGACTAAAAACTGTCGAATATAGTTTTGAACGGTCTGAAAAATTTCGGCGGCAATATTCCCACAAAAACTAAAAGTTAAATTCGACAGAATTCGGTCGAAGTTTGAAATCTGAAATTAATATTTTTGGTGGGATTGTTCCCGCTTTTTTTTGGTGGGTTCTAATTTCGACAGTACAAACAATTCTGTCGAATTTAGTATTGAAAATGTTAAATTCGACAGAATTCGGTCGAAGTTTGAAATCTGAAATTAATATTTTTGGTGGGATTGTTCCCGCTTTTTTTTGGTGGGTTCTAATTTCGACAGTACAAACAATTCTGTCGAATTTAGTATTGAAAATGCGACATAATAAAAATTTCTGTCGAATTTAGTACTAATTGCGACAGAATTGTGTCGAATTTAGCCGCAGTCTTAATTTTCAGCTGATATCTGTCGAATTTGGTGTCTGTCGAATTTATTCTGTCGAATTTAGCCTTACTTTCTTGTAGTGATTGTTCCGACGCCCGTTTCCCTTTCCGAAATGGTATTTTCGGTGAAATTCTGAGACAGTATGCAAATTTCACCAAATTTGCACAGCCAATCAGAAATCGTATCGAATACGATTCTCATAATAAGAACAAAATTATATCATGTATATATCAGTATACATACAGATTATATGATCATCATATGATCATCTCAATCATCATTATTATACAATTTAAGTATATACATCAATACAATATTCATGTTATCATAAAAACAATGCATCAATCATGATAGTCGCAAACATGCTTTCAGCATCAAAATAGTAAACATATAAACGAATTAAACACTTTTGTCATAGTCTTGATGGGTTTCGAGCATGAAAACGCAACGGAAAAACGCGTAAAACAGAAAATTAACGAAACCCTCCACAGGATTCATGCGAAAAACGATATTTAATTCGTGAATAGAATCGTTTACCTTTTGAAGCTTTACGAACGGCTGACTAATGGAGGTCCTTTGATATGATCACCACGTATCCCGCCTTGCGATATACGTCTCTAATTAGTCCACACGAACGCCCGATCGTCCAACGATCACCGGAGTTTGGTTCTACCCAAGAAGTAGCCTCGAATCTCTCTCTCTCTCTCTAGTCTCTCCTTGATGTAGAGCGGCTAGGGTTTTTTTTCTCTAAAAATTCTGAATATTAAAACCTAAAAATAATACATCCTTATGTATTTATAGGGAGAGAAGAGTGGGCTGAACCTTAATTTGATTGGGCTTCCAAAACCCAGTCCGATTATTGGTTGTATTATTATTAAATTCAAATTATTGTTTAATTAATCAAGTCCCACTTAATTAATTCAATCATTCAATATAATAATAATTTATTTAAATTCGTAATTTAAATAAAGCTCCATTTAAAACGTTCTATGTGTGTGACCCTTTAGGTTATTATTACGTTGGCAATAATTTTAATATCTAATAATAAAATTATAAACAATGAGCGGCATCTATTAATACATCATTGCTACCCAAGTAATAATAATAATTGGTGATCCAATTAAACCTTTAATGAATAATGTTCCATGTAATATAATCCTTTTAACCTTATATTATATATTAAACTCGAGGCATGGTTCATGTCATCCTCTTCAACATTTAATCCCGGTTTACTTGATCGATGAGTAGACTATTAAACAAATCACAATTTGAGCATGGCCATGCATTTCATAGTCTCACTCAATCAAGAGGCCAATAATATCACTCCTAAAATAGGAGGCTTAAGTCCTAGATCTATCATTCATATTTCTCATAAATATACCCAATGTCCACCTTTATCATTACCCGGTCAAAGGTAACTTTGAGTAGAATCAAAGTATATTAATTCTCATATAGAAATATAATGATTTCAAGTCTAAGGATCATTACACCATTATCACTGTGAGCATTGCTTATGACACTTGATAACATTTACCATGAAGAATTCACACGGTGGGTCTATCCAGTGCCATGTTCTGCTAACATGCACTTATGTCTTTGACTTTAGTATCACCATACTTATGACCAATGAGATGTGGTCATCAGTCAACAAACATACTAGTCTTAATGCATTATTATTGTCCTCTAATAATAATACTCGACTAGGGATCTTTTAGGATTATAAACACTACTCATATAATCTCATTTCTAAATCACATACTTAGAGATATAGAATTCATGCTTATATTCCAAGGACATTTATTATTCTAACATTTATATCGCAGTTAATAAAGACATAATAAATAATTGAAAGAAAATCCATAGAAACTATTTATTAATAATCAAAATGTCTTCCCTAAGAACATTATAGTATTGTCTCTAGGGCACAATCACTAACATGTTGCGCCCCCAGTCATAGGATGAACAACACAGTACAGCACCAACAACAACCTGTATAATCAACATTCATTAATCAACGTAAACTCCACAAAATATCGAACTTTAACAAAAATCCCCAAGTTTGAGATTAAACGAAAGTAAACTAAAATTATTATCAAAATCAAATTTTAGTACTATAACAAACTCCACATATTAACACGTATATAACGAGACTAAAACCAACTTCCCCATTCAAAATTAACTAACTAACTAAAATCATAATAATACTAAAAATCAAATTATGCCTTTAAAACAATTTAAACACCTCAACATATTTATATAATCAATTACAAACAAATTTCCCCAACTCGGGAATTACTAAACATAAATTAAAATCGCCACCAAAATCAAGCTCGGTACTTTAACAAATTAAACATCGCATTTATATACATAAACAAGCTACTAACAACTCGAACAATTACCGAAACTAAAATCGCAAACTAAATCAAATCTTGTAAAAAAAATTTGAACAACAACAATTAAGCATGTAAAACGATTATACACAATCATATAAAGCTATCCCAGCCATCAAAATAAGTGAACGAACTCAGAATCAAAAAAGCCCCAATTTTTGAATAGGAACCCTAATTTATTTATTTTTCCAGAATTAAAGAAAAATTTATATAAAACTGAAAATTCATCCACTGATGAAACTAATTGCAGATTCAGAAACTAGATTATAAGTGCTTCGATTCAAATACTTGAACTCCAAAATCCGATATCAATAACACCTTCAAAATTAGTTTTGATTCTCAAGAACACGAAGAACATGACAATCAAACCTCGATTTCTATACGTTACTGAACTCTAAATTCAACATATAATTTATGAAAGTGACTGGAAAAACGTACTCTACACGATGGTAACATCAAAATTAGCAACCAACCACGTTTACAAAAATTCATAATTTTAATATATATAAATCGAATTAAATAAAAAACTAGAAACACTACACCATATATGGGATTCGCCAACATTATTTTTTGTGTTACCGGTCAAAATGTTACCTTAGATGACTTAAAATAGATATAAGGCAATACAATTTTTTAGTGTTACTGTTGATGTAATTTTGTGTTACCTTATATATAATTAAATTTCTATTGTAACAGAAATTCGGGCGTTACAATTGATGATTAAAAAAGTGTTAGCAAAACAACTAAAAAATAAGCGGGCAAAAACTTAACCCAACTTACAACCAGGCGGGGAAATTTTTTGTCTAAAATTTTGGGCGGCCTATATCCTAAAATTAAACCCGCTGAAACATTTTGCGGCTTATACACACAAACAGTACTCAAATACTCTCTCTCTCTCAAAACATTATTCTCTTAAATATTTCTCTCTCGCTCGACAGGTTCTACATGGCATAGAGTGAATTAGGGTTCCTCGCAGTTTAATTAGGGTTCCTCACAGTTTAATTAGGGTTCTTCACGGTTCAATTAGGAATTCTATGGATTGTAGCAATTAGGGCTTCTACACACAGACATCAATTGGGTCTTTTATGTGACCCATTTGGCCAGTGTTCTTGTTTTGCTTCTCAAGATCCACACCATTAAATCTTGTGCTGGTACTCTCTCTTACCCAACTCATCATTAACTCTTTCTTGTACTTTCTTGATTTTAATGTTGCTATCTTTTTGTGAATTAGTGTGTAAAGTTGTGAACTTTTATGTATGTTAGTGTGTTATTTGTCAATTTCTTGTCAATTAGAGCATACCCTTTTTGTTTTCTTGGTGAAATTGCAAATGGGGTTTTAGTTTAGTTTGCGGGTTTGTTGAAGTGAAGTGGTTTTTCGAGTATTTACATGTGTTGCCTGAAGTTTTGTTTTAAGTCTGAAGGGATTGTGTTGCGTATATCTTAATGTTTCGAAGATTTTTGTGTTTTAGACTCTGAGGTTAACATTGAGTGGAGTAGTCGGTCTTAGAGGAGCAGGGAGAAGAATAATAATAAAGAAGGTAATGGATTTGTGGGAGAAGTTGGATTGTGATCAAACTGACTAACCGAATATTTATGATTATATAACAGATTTTGTGTGTACCTAAAATGGTTATTATGATAATTTTAGATTCTGTCACATCTGTATGAATTTTTTTTTTCATGTTAAGTTGAATGGCCTTCTCACATATCTTTATGTACAGGCTCATGAGTATAGGGCAAAGTTTGGGGCTTGTACCGCATTTCTTGCCAACTATGATACTAGATCCTGGGCAAAGGTTACCTATTTTAATAAGCAATATGACCTGCCCCCCCTGGTCCATCAGCATCCTTCCGGACTGCAAAAATGAAGTTTTTAACACTGCCAAGGTAACAAAATATAACGCTAATGCATTATGCTGTACTATAATCACTTTAATCTTATTGTTTAAATGTTAACTCTTTCTGCATCATTTATGATTTGTAATGACAGCCATTCTGGAAAATGATTTCAATTGTCCTGTCCTTATCTTTAAAGTTTCTAAAACCGAACATATAATCCTTCAACTAATATCACCCTAAATGATAATATTTGCAGGTAGGTTTCCACGGTGCTCATATGAAGATGCTTCCTGTGAGTGCAGGTTTCCACTGGTAATCGTTCACCGAAGAAGCTTCAACTGCCGATGATGGTGATACTCTAGAAAAATGGGGGTTGTATGAGCAGTTAAATCTCACCAGAGATTCCTCAGATTATTTGTGGTACCTCACAGAGTAAGCATTATCGTCTGCTGATACTAATCATTATCCTGTCTTTTGAAACATTTGTTTCTACAACTCTAACTATCTTGGTAAAACTAATATCATGATCTTACTCTGTTCTTTCCAACGTGAATATTGCATCAAATGAATGGTTCCTCAAATGAATGGTTCACTTCAAGATAAAGAGTGATCTAAGAATAAAAAAAAATAATAATTTATCAAGAATGTTTTGAGGGACTTGCAATCAGACTTGTCATTTACTTTTAACTGCAATAAATGATCACAGAGGAACACTATATTTGAAATTTAGACAATGATAGTAAAAGACTTGAGGTACAGATAAAAGACTAAATCTTGAATATTTATGATTATTAATGTTGGTTTCCTGTGACTTGTAAGATGGTGTTGTGACCTTTTTCCCTAACTATACAGGCCCCTGAGTTATTTATACTGCTCCATCCCCTAGCTATTTCAAAGGCTGGTTTGCAGGCCTCTGAAGATGATTATTATCAGATAAATGAAGCCTTTTCTGTAAGGGTTCTTAGTTTTTGATAATTTAAGAACCTTTGTTATGTGCACAAGCACTGTACTCACTTTGTTTATATAGGTCCTCGCTCCTTCTAATAAAAAGCTCTTTGGGATCAGTGATGTGAGTTCTCTGTGACCTTTGCATTTCTATTATAACTTAAGAAATTTTATTTTGTCTGTCCTTTTTTAGTGTTATCTAATTACATTTTCTCGTAACTATGTTCTTAATTCTTCCGAATGCAGTGATACACTTTGTTTATTAGAACAACAATCAATTGCAGTGTTTCAATATTAGATCCCTAAGGCTGACTTTGAACATTCATAACATCCAAGGGTGTGTAATCTTCGTAGGAAATACGAATGTGTATTCTGCATGTTAATTCTGGATAAGTATTCTGCTGCTGCTGTACTTGCTGAAGAAGGTGGTTTGATGGTGAAGAACTATGTGGCTATATTAGAACCAGTAACTGGTAGGCAGTGTCCTCAACTTTGTTAAATTCTTACTATTCATTTTTTGTTGGAACCGAGGATGTAGGTTTCATCTTGTTTGTAACCTGTAGTCCTGTTTTCTGTGAAATAGATAAAGATGGCCAATTAAACAATTAAGTGGAGGATTTTTATTAAATGGGGAAGAGCGTTGAGTACCTTTTAGTAGAAATGGTCTAATATAGAAAAATGAACATGCATATGTATTGCAAGTTTTGGGGAAGTGCTGAATATGCTGGTGACTTTCAATCAGACATGCTGGTGACTTTGAAGGCTTGTGACCTGTCCAGATGACACTGAGGAAAAGGTATGGTCCTAAAACTACAGTGCAGTTATCTTCTGTAATTTGAGACTCTTTATTGTCGTTCTATGTCCTAGAAAATATTTCCAGTATCCAGTGTGATTAAATTGGTGTGTTGGGAATATTTCTGATTGTAACATGGGTCTGAGGAAATTGTTAAAGTCTACTAAATGGTCATCAAAATTATGACAATCTATTTCTGGATGAATTGTCCCTAGTTATCATATGAATACAGAAAAATGTTTTTAGTCATATTTTCGTAGAACAAGTAACTTTATGATCGTTGTGCCATTAGAAACCAATGGTTAGTGCCTCATTAAGGCTTAGAGGCAACATTATAGAGTGAAGAAAGTTGCCAGTAGAAGACATCATAACTAAATATCAGGCATTGTTTGAAAAATGATCACGTCATATTCTATTTTCGGACATCCTAAGTAATGTTGCATTTTCTTTGTTAAATTGTGTTATCTCTTTTCCTTATCTTTCTGAAAGGCAGCAACAAATAAAAAACAATTACTAATCAACTAGGTTCTGTTTTTTCTGAAGTGTAGTCTATTTTACCCACCTTAGATGACCTATTATAAAATCCTGCGGTGATAACTAATGTGGTCTTTTATTCTGACAGGCCGGATCAAGTCTGCAAATTTATAAGCAGAATGTGGATGCTATCATATCCACTTACTTTAGCATATTAAAAAAGGTTCATACACTCATTAATCTTAGTTTCTGTTTGGCTCTCACTAAGTTACCAATTTGTTTCTGTACAGCTTGATGATTTGTTTCTGTACAACTTGATGGAAACCGATGAAAATAGACAGATTGTCATCATAGTAATAACAAAACTGTCAAAAACAGTAATCCCCTGTGTCATTTGATAACGATAAAAGCTAGAAACAAGAACAAGATTTTTGTTTGTGATAAACTCTCTCGAAAATATCAATAAGGCTGCCTTGTTTGTATTGAGACATTATACGTACTTTGGAAATTAGTAACTTTTGTTTAGTTCAACTTTTAACGCAAAACTTCAAATACGCTATTGACTTGTAAATTAATAACTTTCTGTAATTCTACAGGATTTTAATGAAACAAGATTAGGACAACAATTAGTTGCGGTGTTTCAATATTAGATCCCTAAGGCTGACTTTGTATTACACCTATATGCTGATATCATCATTTCTATGTTTTTTATATTTTAATATTTTAAAAATTTCTTCTCTGCAACGCCACTGGTTATGTGTGTAAATATATTAAAATGTCATTATTTAATAATTACAGTATTGCCATATTCTTTTATATTATTTTGTTGATAAAGTGCTTTATATTGTAATTCTTATTCATATTTTATTCTATGTTTTAAAATATGAATTATATATTGCGGTTTAAATGAGATCTGAGAGCTTCACTATTGTGTTTTGTTTGTCCACCAGGTGTTGCAAAGATATCCTTAACTTCATTCATTGTGTCTACTTTTAGGGAGTGCATCTATTCTAGTGTGGTTAAGCAAGAGGCAGAATGACAGATTTTAGAGGACATATACATGGATATACATTGAGAGCATGTCTGTGCATACATTGTAAAACTAAGTTATGTCTAGTAGCTTTTGATTGCTTTTGTCGTCTTTCTAGTATCTTTTGGATAGCTTCGTACATTTGTCTATATTGATGTAGAAAAATGCAGTTGATATTTGTTTGGAAAGTTCTTAAAGTTAAAAAGTGTCTTTAGAATTCAGATTTTGGAATTGGAACTTAAATGTTGCAAGGTAACAATGAGTTGCTAAAAACACGAAAATGTGTTAGGAAAAAAAAAAAGAATAATGTTGAACAAATTAATGTTGCAATAAAGTTAAATGGTGTTGCCAAATACAAAAAAATGTTTCACAAATAAGTGTTGGAATAGAGTACCGGGTGTTGCCAATTAAAAACATAGTATGAAGTACTTGTGTTGGCATAAGGTCTATTCCAACACTTTTCTTAGTGTTGGTAAAGACAAGAAAGTATTGCCATTAGGGTATACGGTAACAGTTTTTTCATGTGTTACTGCATGTTCATCAAGTGTTGGCATAGACCCCTACGGCCACGGTGCAAAGTCCAACACTTCAAAAATTGGGAAAAGTGTTGGCGTGGGCTATTTTTTGGCTTCCAGCAACACTAATCATGATTTTTCACACTTTTTTTAGGTGTTGGCAAATGTCATATATGGTGTAGTGAAATTCAGAATTTTACCCCACACGAAATCTGATGGTAGATTATGAAACTAGACTTCAAAATCTTCGATTCGACTACTTGAACTCCAAAATCCGATATCAATAACATCTTCAAAATTAGCTTTGATGCGTGTGTTTTTTTTTGTTTTCCGTGGATGCGTGTGTTTGTCTGTGTACAATTTTAGTTTAGTTATAGGATAAGGTTAGGTAGGTAATGTTGGGTTTCAGGGCGAGGAATATCAATGACATGGAGCTTTCGCTCTTGCTTGAGGACAATCCTCAAATTCCTTTGCCAGTCGAGGAAGTTTGTTCCTGTCAGCTTGTCCTTCTCAAGGACTGATCGTACAGAGAAGTTATTTGAGTTATGTGCCATTAAATATCTACAATGTTAAAAATGCATAAAATAAGTTAGTCTGCAGATTATATAGATAATGTTCAAGTGATTATTCATATATATATATATTCATAATATATATCACCCACTATTTTATCAAATTAATAGCCCTATCTATCAATTCGGAAAAGTTTCTTTAAACCTTTCTAGCGAGCCAAGATCCATATTTCATCATGCTTAAGGTCAGCTTTGGCTTTACTCCAAAAACACAATTATTTAGGTAGACAACTTTTGTCAATTATATCTTATATAACTCTTGGATAGTTTGGTAGAACAACAATTGTACGTATTTATCCAATAAATCTTACCAAACTCCATGCCTCTAAGTTCACAATCCTATTGTGGTAACTTAGTTAAGTCTAACCCAATAGTCTAACAGATAAGTATCACATTTACTTCATCACGCCTTACCACGATAGATTGGAGTGCTTCGCTTTGGCGAACCCACTATTTCTCGATCTAGGTCTTGACGAGTGTTGCTCATTGGAAGGCATCTAAGTGACTTAATATTTTAAATTTAGGGATTTTATTAAAACGACCATGATCCCATCATCAAGAGATTCCCAATTTTTCCTTGAACTAAGTATTTCAATTCAAAGTTCATCAATGGTTTGATTTCCAGTCCAGCGGAGGAGTCACGGTGGTCTCACTTAAAATCCACCTTTCTTACAAGCGCTGCTTGTATTTTTGTCAAAATCGCCCCATATCAAAAAATTGAAAATTCACACTTATTTCCGTGTTTCATAAACACAGGAATCTCATGTTCATTTTGTTCAATTTTAAAATCTTGAATCGTTACAGATTTTATCTTGTTTAGCAGGCATGGCATGGGTGATGTATCTAATACATACATTAATACATGATTAATCTAATTAAGTCATGCATCACATTGTATCCTACACATGCAATCATACATCAATATGTAAAGTGCAGTATGTAAACGTGCTTGGTTATGGCCTTTATCCTATATGATCCTTTCGAGCTAATGAAAGGATCAAAGGTCAATCTATGGTGAAAAATATAAATACAATTACATGTCTTCATTCTCCTTGTTCCCTTGAATGCACCTCTTCTTTGATCGTCCTTCAATCTTCAAGTGCATTACATTGAACAATTGAATCCAACCTATACTTATGTACTTACATAATAAAACTTGATTTACATTCGAGGTTAAACAATTACAAGAATGAAGAAAACGACATGCAAGTCGTATTTATAAAACCAAAACCATAAACCATTAAACTACGGGTCTTAAGGCCATAACCAGCACCATGCTCAAATACTCAATTACGAACACAAAAAATAATAAAGCGGGGGTCCGGGGGCGGCAGGCCCCGGGCGGGGGTCAGGGGGCGGCAGCCCCCTGGCAGGGTCCAAGGGGCGGCAGCCCCTGGCTGGGGTCGATTTCGGAATCTCAGATCATATCTTATAGTCTTTGCCGCCACTACATCATATACAGTTCCGGAAGCATGTATCATATACATACAGACATATCCCAGTTTGCAGATCGTGTCCGAACATGATCTGTCTCACAGTTTATATCCCTATATAAACCAGACAACATGCATAACATACAATCATCGCATATTAATCAGTCATATCAATATATTAAGCATAATAGTATCATATATAAGCGATATAACATATTATAATCGATATATCTCATAACTGTATCAAGGAAGATTCATAAAACATGCATACATGCATCGAATACAGTAAACACATAACCAAATCAGCCCCTTATACACGTAGCTCTGATACCATTGTTGGGTTTCAGGGCAACAAACGCAGCGAAAAACAGTCGTAAAACAATAAAAATGCCGAAACCCTAACCCTAGGATCCGTGTACAAGACATGGCTGATTATGGAGAAACGAAATCATACCTTAAAGAGCTTTAAAGTTCGGAAAGATGGAGGTCCTTCTTGTAATCACCACACAGCCCTTGTCCAAGATCTGCGTCGCCAAAGTCGTCCACACGAACGCTCGATCGTCCAACGATCAACGGAGTTCGGTACTAGCCGAAAAACTGCCCCTCTCTCTCTCTCTCTCTAGCCTCTCTTAATGCAGAGCTGCTAGGGTTTTCTTTAATTCGAAATTGCAGAAAAAAAATCATCCCTCAATAATACATCATAATGTATTTATATGAGATAGAGGATTGGGCCAAAACCCTAAATCCGTTTTTGGGCTTCTTAAAACCCAATCTGATTTTGGTTTTAGTATTAAATTCGAAATTCTATTTAATTAAGACCATCTCAATTAAATGACTAATTTCGAAAATAATCAGTTAATATTAAATTCGAATTCTGATTTAATTAAGACCAGCTCAATTAAATAACTAATTTCAAATTTAATCATTTAATTTAAATTCATAATTTAAATTAAAACTCCATTTAAAACGTTCTAAGTGTGTGACCCTTTAGGTTATTATTTCGTTGGCAATAATTTTATTCTTAAATAAAATTATAAACAATGAGCGGTATCTAGTAATACATCATTGCTCCCCAAGAAATAATAATAAATGGTGATCCAATTAAACCTTTCGTGACTAATATTTCCGTGTAATATAATCCCTTTAACCAAATATTATAGATTAAACTCGAGGCATGTTATTAGTCATCCTCTTCAACATTTAATCCAGGTTTCCTTGATCAATGAGTAGACTATTAAAACAAATCAATATTTGAGCATGGCCATGCATTTTCATAGTCTCACTCAATCAAGAGGCCAATAATATCTCTCCTAATAATAGGAGGGTTAAATCCTATATCTATCATTCATATTTCTCATACGACTCATAATATACCCGATGTCCACTTTTATCATCACCCGGTCAAAGGTAACTTTTAATGTAATCAAAGTATATTAATCCTCGTATAGAAATATAATGATCTCAAGTCTAAGGATCATTCCACCATTATCACTGTGAGCTATTCTAATGATTTTATTACCATGTAGAATCTCACTGTGGGTCTATCCGGTGCCATGTAGAATATTACATGCACCTATGTTCTTGACTTTAGTATCATTATACCTATGACCAATGAGATGTGGTCATTTAGTCAATGAACATACTAATCTTTATGCATCATAATTGTCCTAATTTATAATGCTTAATTAGGGATAATTTAGGAATATAAACACTATTCATATAATCTCATTTTAAAGTCACATACTTAAAGATATAGAATACGTGTTCAATATTCCAAGGACATTTATTACTCTAACATTAATATCGCAGTAAATAAAGACATAATAATTGTTGTCGAATAATCAATAGAACATAATCATTATTAAATAACAAAATAGTGTTTTCCAGAAGTACAATTGTATTGTCTCTAGGGCACTAACACTAACATATACTTCATCAACACATCCAAAACAGCCCCTAAACATTATCATACCCTAAATTAAGCCTCACAAAATCACTCATCCTCAAATCGAACATAAGATTCACGGATCTTAACGATAACACGAATAACGACTCTAATCATTATTTCAACCATAAAACACATATAAACAAAAAGGGGCAGATGTTTTTATACCTTCCTTAGAGCTTGAGAGACATTAACAATCACTTATAACCTCTAATCAAGCCTTGGGTGATCCTTGGAAAGCCTAGAGTTTAAGATCAAAGAAGTTAGTTCTTGAAATCACTATTCATCCTCATCTTGTAAAATCCATAACAAATCGAAAAATAAGAGTTTGGTGCTAAGAATTTTACCAGGCCTTTTTCTCTTCATAAGCTTTCTTTTGAGTTATAGATCGTCAAATTTGAAGCTTCCTAGCTAGGGTTTTGAGCCCCATCTTTCCGCTGAACAGAAACTGGACAGATTGGGTTCTCCAACTTGGGGAAGATATTTGGCTAGGCTACACTCCTTTGTTGACTATGAAATTTTGAACGAATGTTACCCATGGAGTGGAGAAGCTATGGTTACAATTTGGTGATTTAAGGATGGATGGAAGTGGAGATATGAATTTTTCGTTGAGCTTGGTTTCTGCTGGGCAGAATTGTAAGAAATGGGGTGGGGCTTGCTTTTTGCCTTGGTTACTTTTGATAATTTGTGATATTTTGTTGTCAAATGTGGTGAGTCATAGCTTGTTGCCTCATCATCATGACATGTGTCAAGCAATGGGAGAGTTGGAGATAAAGTAGCTTTACTAGTTTGTTCCGTCACCGCTTAATCTCGTAGAATGTTCGCAGGGTTTCTTAAGTGTTCTATCGAAGTAGTTTACCGTAAACGTTCTTGACATCAGTAATTCTTTTATTAAATCCATATCCATGAATTGATAATTTAAATCCTCCAATATTTTCAAATAATGATTAATCCGTCTGTTATTGGTGAAATTTCGGAGAAAACAGAAAATGCTATTTTTCTGATTCTGACAGCTTTTGCATTCCTTCATTTTCAAAGTAGATCACTAATACGACTTCGAAAGTTCATTATCCCGACTCGTACATAGGGTGGTCTGAAAATATTTTTCGGTTCAGAAATTTACTATTCATCAGGATTTTACTATTCATCAAAATTTATTTTTTAACTAAGTCCAAAATTTGGGGTTATTACAATGCTTCCTGAATAAGACATCTAATTTTGATGCTCTTCCATCAGGATCACTCAAAATTGGGTACTCTTTTATCTACTCTAAAGTTTTTGATTATGGTAGTTTTGTGTTGAAAGCTTTAAGTGATAGAAAAGCTGATAAATTAGGCTATGTCTGCTTTATTAGATTTTTCCAAGTAATATTTAATCACTTATGTCTTGATGTTACTTTTGAGGATGATGTGATTCTACCCATTTGTAGAATTACAGAAAACAACTTGAAGTCCTTAGTCAATTGTGATAAGGCAAATGGTTTTATAGGCAATGCCTTTATTCCTGATGAGGTCAGGTTTTTCTTAAATCAGAAAATGCCTACTTGTTATGGTTTACTATCTGATGCTATGGGCAAGGCCAATCACACCTTGTTCCTGACCCAAGCATCCAACCCAAATAGTCAAAACAATCAACTGCCACCTCTATTGTCTCCCAAAAGACTTTAGTTGTAAAATCTAAGAAATCAGCTAGATCTGATGTGTCTGGAAGACAATCAGGATCAAAAGATTTTTCCTATACACCATTCACTCAAAAGAAGATAAAAGGGGGTGTACAAGGGGTCCTGGTGAAGAAAGGTGCTAAGATTGTTACTGACCAGGTTGTTGAGGATGTTCCAGTCAAAAGAAAGTTGAGGTTAATAGATGAAAGTGATTTTGAGGATGATATGCCCATCTCCTCCAAGTTTAAGATAATCAAGGAAGTTGATGCTACTGTTACTGAAGCTATAGCACCTTCATCAAAGCCACAGAAGAAAAGGAAATTATCAAAAAGCAGGTATCATATTCCTTTGGAGGTGCAAATGAAGGATACTGATATTCAGACATCAAATCCTGATGAGTCATCTATTCCTCATGCTCAACCAAATCCTGATGTTGGTATTCCTGATGCAGAACCAAAAATTGTCTCTATCTCAGACTCTCCAGCAAAAGCCTCTCCAACTGCAAAGATTGTTGAAATTTCATTGGAGAAGGTTGCTGAGACTGCTTCGAAACTTGGGTTTTCACATCCCATGGAAAAGAAAAGAAAAGCAGAGAAGTTAGTCTTTCAGAGACAAAAGAAGCTGAAAGGATCAAGCCCACAAGAACCTGAATCTCAATGTGATTCAGCAGCTATTGAAGATCCTGCCCCACAGGAACCACTCAATCAAAGTTTGAGTGAAGGCATAGCTATTGGAATGGTCCCACAAGAACCATTTTCTCAAAGGGAGAATGAAGACATCAACATTCCATCCACACAAGAACCATCTTTTACTTCTGAAGATGTAGGCAAAGCTACAGCTTCTGAGAGATTTCCTGACAATGCTCAAGGGATTTCTGGTGAAAATGAAAGATTGGTCGAGGACACTGTCAATGAGGGAAGTACACAAGAACCTTTAACTTAAAGTGTTAAAGAATCTTCAGAACCTCATGCTACACAAGAATCATCAGTATCAAATCCTGATGCAGGCTTATCAAATCCTGACGGTGTTGCTCCTGACACTAGTGGTGCTCCTGATGATGAGCCAATCCTGATACAGCCACTTAGCTCCAGACCAATGACAGATACTATCACAGAATCACAGGATAAATTAAAAGGTATTGATATTCCTGATCCTAATGTTCCTGATGATTCTGATGCTGATGATAGTGATGACAGTGATGTTAATAATGATGAGAAGGATCAGCTTGCTACAGCAATCAAAGCTAGTCTTGGAACCAACTTTGGTTCATCAAGCACATTCATGGCTGGCAATGCTACTACTGGAAAAGATCTCAGACAAGATTTTTCTGTTCCTTCTGAAATTTCTCCTGCTGAGGCACTTAGACAATATGAATGGAACAATTCATGGTATAGATCTTCTGAATCCGTTAGCTTTCCTTCTGCTTTGGATCATGCCTATGATGCAGTAAAATTGATTGAGAATCAAGATTTGAAGAATCATTTGAAGGCAACTACTCTATTATCCAAAGGCCTCAAACATGAAATTGATTCTATCAAGGCTGCTACAGAATTAGTAAGGACTGACATTTCTCAAAACTTCACAAAGGTGCCTACTGCTCTTCAACTAAGAATAGTGGAATCCCAAGTCAAGTCAGTCATTACTGAACAAACCTCAATTAATAGCAGAATTGATTCTCTTGATTCTAAGGTAACTGATATACAAACCTCTCTTGCCTTAATTTTGAATTTATTGTCAAATACTGATGTCAAAAAGGGGGAGAAGGTAACTTCTACAAAATGTACACCTGATCTAGTATTAAGGAAAAATGATGATACTGGAAATGATGGTGGTGACAAAGTACTACAAGGAGAAACCTCTGATGCTGCTGTTATGAAGACTATTAAATCTTCTCAAAGTCAAACAACGCAGTCAACTCATGTTTCTGATTCTGGAGTAAAGACAGTGAGGACATTGGTGCAATCTCAAATCCTGACGGAAAAGCAAATCTTGACAGGTGATCAAATCCTGATGGATGATCAAATCCTGACGCCTGGTTAAGGACAAATTCTTTCTACAATTCCTGAGGGTGATGAAGATGTAATCATTGATAATCCTGAAGAAGCATCAAACTTATTCCAGAAGTTCAAAACAAAGAAAGGTGATGTTGTGACTCTTTATCATACTGATAAGAGGGTACAACAGTTATTTGATAGAAATGCACTTTCTACTGCTACTGAAGAATATCATGATCTCTCTCATGAAGAGTTCTTAAATGCTCAAAGAGAAATGATGGAGAGTTTCAAGAATCCTGCTCCTGCTAGAAGTAGAGGAGGCAGAGGTAGAAGAAATGCTCAAAGAGGTAGAAGAAGCTCATCAACTCCAATTATGCCTAGACAAACAAGGTCTAGAGGATTAAGGATTGAAGAAATTCCTGAACCTACTCAAACTCTAGTAGTTCCTGACAGGTCTACTTTTGGTGATGATGGAATTGATGAAGAAGAACCAGAATTGAGAAGAAGACCAAAACAATCAACTCTCAGCAATACAAATCAAATTGAAGAGTCTAATCCTGATATTGTTCCTGACAATATTCAAGATCCTGATGATTCAGAAATTCTACAAGAGGTTGATTTATTAATTCTTTCTACAGTGGTTGATTCTCACAATAAGGAAGTAGATGAAGAAGAAAACGACAGAAGAAGAAGAATAACAAGGTCAACAAATAGAGATTTCAATCTCTATATTCAAAAGCTTAAACATTCTGATAGGAGGCTGTGGAGAAATGCAAAAAGGCAACAACCTCAACTACAAAGAAGCTATGTTCATGAAAAGGAGAAAGATAAGAAGTGGAAACACATTGACACACTTAGGTGTGATAGACCTATCACTTATCACTCTGGTGGGGTTATAACAAATGTTCCCAGTGTTGCTAATATTGCTGATTCTCAAAGATCAAGAGCACTCTGGTTACAGATGTTTTCCAATCTAAGACAAATGCCAACCAATTCAAGAGGAGGAATAGGTCACAGAGATGCTGAGTTTCTGAACATGCCATATGTTGACCCTCACTCTTTGACTGATATTGGAGGTAATATAACTTCTGAAAACCTGAACAATTTATTATCTGTTGATATAGTTATAGATTGTCATGATGGTTATGAAAAGAAAGAAAAGCTTCTGTACTTCATGAAAGATGGCACTGTGAAGATTCTGTCCATTCAAGAGCTATTGGTGACAACTACAAAGGAACTGAAATATGTTCATTATTTGCTGAGATGGAAGAATAAAGTGTGCAAGGAATGGAGTGACACGATTCTGTCAACTATAAGGAGAAGATTTGATGAAGGAAAGAATTATAATGGTGATTATACTCCCATGTACATAAATATGAGAGGACAAGATGTGGAAATGCAAAGGGGTACTGCTATTAAAGAAATATCCTTTGGCATGAAGCAACTTATTCTTAATCCTGATGGGAAGGAAATTGCTTACCTCCTGGTTGAAGATCATAGTCTACAGAGAAGCTCAATTCAGAATTTGAGAGCAACTATCTATCAGATTAATGAAGAGGATGAAGAACTTAAAGAGTTAAAAGAAAGACTTATTCAGATTCTTGAAGACAAAGAAGAAAATCTGCTGTCAAGCTTCTTGAAGATGAATATGTTCTACCAGAAAATCTGAGGAGATAAGTTTGTTACTGTAAATACTTGTACATTTTGTATATATATTTTTGACATCATTGAATCTAGGAAATCTATAGTTTATTTTACAAAGTATGAGATTGGGGGAGATTGTTAGATCAGGATTCAATGATCGTCAGGATCTAGACTCAACTGACCAGGATTGCTGATGTCATCAGTATTGCATAGCCATCAGGATTGCATGGTCGTCAGGATCAGGATTGATATCAGGATTTCATATCAGGACTGGGATCAGGATTGATCATCAGGACTGGAAGCTGATCTGGATTTCTATTTTGAGTTATATTTGGAGTCTAGTTAAATAAGGATTTTTATTTTGTCGGTTCCTGGTTTGTAGGAACGTAGCTATCAATTTAGGATAGGTTTCAATCTTTGCAATTGATTAGGACTTATCATGTAATTGATAGAGAAGCTGTGTAGTATATAAACACAGTTTAGGTTTCGATTTATATCGATCACATACACGAGTATTTTGTAACCTAGAAGCTCTGAAGAACATCAGAATTTCTTGAGAGAGTTTGTAACAGTTTTATATCAGATTTAATAAAGCTGTTATTATTCTTTCATATTTGTGATATATACTTTGATAAGTCGAGAATCTTATACAATTGTATTCAACCCCCCTTCTACAATTGTTTATTACTGGGCAACATATTTTTGTAATAAAAAGGATCGAATACTAAAAAGTAGTTCGATATAATTTCTAGGGATTATGATCCGCTAGATTGTCAAAGCAATACAAGTGAACTAATTCTGTTGGATTAAATATTACAAACAACTCAAGAATTAATCCACTGAAAGATTTTTAGCTCGGACAGTTGATGGAATTTAATGGCAGAAGTAAAGATGGAATATTTGTTTTTTGCTTTTGTCTTGATTGCTTCTGTTTTTGTTTGTCTTGTCTCTATATGTCCACACATGTTTCCTTTGATAAGTACACTTCTCTTTTGTACTAAGAAGACTTAGCCAGAATTGCCTTGGAAGACTTTCGGGAAGACTTCCAAAACAAAGAGAAGACTATCGGGAAGTTTCAGAATGCATGTGGAAGACTTTCGGGAAGATTAGTAATACTACTATTAAGACTTAGAAAAATACTTAGGAAGACAATCGAGAAGATTACCCTTGACAGTCTTCTTAGTGTTTTTCTAAGTCTTCTTAGTTATGTATTAATTCTAATTTAAATAACCATTTAAATAATTTAAGTAATAAATTAATTCTTAATAGAATCAATTTAATAAATAAATTACTTAGCAGAATTAATTATTTAAAAGAGAATAAATACAATTCCTTTAGAAGAAATTCTTGAACTACTGTAATTTGAAGAAGAGATAACACTGTAGAACGTTGACACTCGATGTACTGTCTAGTTCATGACTGACTAACGGCAATGTCTGTTCTTCATCTGTTTGACTTTAAGTTGTGGTCCATTTTCTTTTCCCTCTTTTTAAAACACTATAACTTGTACATTTTCTGTCACACCTTGAAATCTCTGTCACTTTAATAAATCCACTGAGTTTGAATACTTCATTGAGGCTTGATAAATAAATTGAACTTCTTTCAATGTAGAATTACTTCAAGACTGCAGATGACATTAACCGTCATTCTTTTGACATATATTATCTTCTGAGATTCCAGTGACATATGAATATATTATTTATTTATTACATTCTTGTTTACGTTGAGTAGAATCCTCGGTGTTTACAAATAGGCCTATACATATGCCTTTCACTTAACATAGTTCTTGCAGCTTCAATCAATGTACGATTCTTCCTTTCTACCACTCCATTCTGTTGAGGAGTTCTAGGGGCTGAATATTGTCTTGTAATTCCTTTATCTGCACAAAATTCATTTAGGACTGCATTTTTAAATTCAATTCTATTATCTGACCTTATAGCTCTAACAGGGAATCTAGAATCCAGCTCAATCAACTTCACATGATCAATCACCATCTGTGGAGTTTCATCCTTGGAATGTAGGAATAAAACCCATGTATATTTGGAATAGTCATCAACAATCACAAATGCATATTGTTTCTTTGACATAGACATCACATTAAATGGACCGAACAAATCCATGTGCAGTAGATGATGTGGTTCAGTTATTGATGATGTATCAGTGCCCTTGTGAGATGGTTTATTTGACTTTCCTTTCTGACATGCCTCACACAGTCCTTCCTCTATAAATTCCATCTGACGCAGAACTCTCACCAATTCCCTTTTGACTAGGGAGTTCATTGTTTTGAAGTTCAGGTGAGACATTTTCTTGTGCCATAGCCAACTTTCATCTGACGAAGCTTTAGCATAAAAACAATTAACTTCATCTTTGCATCCAGAGTACAGATCAGCTATGAACAAGTTCCCTTTCCTTACTCCTTGAAGAGCAGGCTTTCCATTTTTCTTGTGAAGGATCTGGCACTTCTCTTTGTCAAAGGAAACATCATATCCTCTATCACAGAATTGACTGATGCTGAGAAGATTGTGCTTCAGACCTTCCACAATGGATACATCTTCAATGATAACATTTCCTGATTCCAAACAGCCATATGCTTCAGTTATGCCCTTGCTGTTATCTCCAAATGTAACCACTGGGCCAGCTTTCTCAACCACATTTGATAGCAGGGCTCTATCTCCAGTATAAATGAATCCACCCTAGTTTTGGGAGGACTAGCAGTCTTAGATCTAACATGCTTCTTATAATTAGCATGTTGACGAGGAGCAGTCTTATCATCAGATACATGCTTACTATTAAAATAAGAATACATAACATTAAATGCACAAGACATGAAATTCACCACACCAAATGCTTTATGAGACAAATTAATAGCAGGCATGTTAGTTCTACTATTGTTTTGATCCACTTTATGAATGTCTGATTTAGTCTCTGTTGCTGAAACAACTTCGACATTATTCTCAGACATACATTTGTTGGAATTACCAAGTTCATAAGCAAGGTCCTCAATACGCATCTCCTCTTGAATAATAATGGAATATTCATTCAGAGGTTCTGCCAAGGATTCTCTAAAGAAAGGTTTTTCAATACCCTTTAGCACATGCGGTACACCCCTTTCTTCAGCACTGACTCTATTAGGGGTGTTAATGCTTAACTCTCTAATAGCCTCGTTATAGTCATAACCTATTCCAACAGTTTGACTAATAGCTTGTTTATTGAAGATTTCTTTAGCAGTCTTACAATAATTATAGTAAGCATTAACCTTGTTTTCAAGTTCAGTGATCTGATCCTTAAGAATGGTTTCTAATTGAATATAACAATTAACTCTATTCTCTAGAAAAGCTATATTCTTAGTGAGTTCATCTTGATTAACATGCACAAGTCTTAATTCTTTAACCTCCTTTTCAAGAGCAGTGTTAAGAAGAATTATTCTATCATTTTCACTACGTGCACAAGATACAGTACTGCTAAGATGATAAATCATTTCAGAGTCAGTGAACTTTACCTCTGACATGAAAGATGAAGTGTTGCCTTCATTAGCCATAAGTGCTAAATTTCCCACTTCACCATCTTCTTCATCACTCTCCGTATCATCCCAACTTTTTCCCTCGGCAAGATAGGCTTTCCCAGTCTTATTCTTCTTGCTAGAATCATATGAGTTCCTCCTCACTTGCTTTGGCTTTTTGCATTCTGTAGCAAAGTGTCCCAACTCATTATAATTATCGCATCTAATTGTACTTCTGGCCACTGTTCCAGTTTTATAGCCACCCCTTGTGCTATTTGAGGAAGAAGAGCTACCTCTCTAGAACCTGGGCTTAAACTTAAGATTAGGATTCCTTCTGAATCTGAAGTTCCCAAACTTCTTCACTATCATTGCCATTGACTCATTTTCCAGATGTTCAAGTTCTTCCATGGTATAGAAGTCACCACCAGATTGACTTGTGGATGTTAAGCCATATTCAGTTACAATAACATCCTTGTCAGAACTGGAAGGTTGAACAACCTTCATTTCCAGTTGTTGTGGGACTTCTGCCACCAGTGCAGTAGAAGTACTGACTATCTTCCCTGTTCCATATATTTCCTTATGCTGAATCTGCTCCAGCTCATAAGTTTTCAGAACACCATAGAGTCTTTCCAAAGAAATCTCACCTAGATCTCTTGCTTCTCTAATAGCTGATATTCTGTGCTCCAGATGAGATGGAAGTGTCAGAAGGAATTTCTTGTTAATCTCCTTGATAGTGTAGTGCTTTCCATGGAGATTCAGATCATTAATCAATTTATTATATCTCTCAAAAACATCAGAGATACGTTCACCAGGGTTTGATCTGAAGTGTTCATATGAAGAGGTTAGAATTTCCATCTTATTCTCTCTGACTTCGTCTGTCCCTTCATTAATAATCTCAATCGTATCCCAAACGTGTTTGGCAGTAACACAATTTAAAACATGATTATGCATGATTGGATCAAGACAATCAACCAGAATTAACTGTAGGCAGGCATCCAGAGAAGCATCCTCTTTTTCATCAGTTGTGTAGTCCTTGGGATCCTTAGGGTACATCCTAGCAGCTTGAGTAACAATGTTATTCACAATCTGCTCTTCCTCAACAATCATAGGAAGTTTAGGTCCATTCTTCATTACACCAAGATATTTAACATTTGCCACATGAAGAAACAGGAGCATCTTCTTCTTCCACATTGGATAGTGCTCCTTGCTGAACATGGGGATTTTAACTGTACCAACTTTCTGTGTAGTAGACATTTTGAAATTATTTTTTTTGAAGAATAAAAATATGAAGGTTCTGGAAAAAATCACAAAAATTGGATATTTGATTTGTGTATCAATCAAAAGGCTCTGATGCCAATTGTTAGGTCCCGATAAGTTTGTAGAAGGGGGGGTTGAATACAAACTATACCATTTTGTCGAATTTGTTCGATTTACGATTAAACAATTGATGAACAAATTATGGCGGAATTAAATGAAACAAAATTCAAGTTAAATATAACTTATATTAAACTTGAAAGGTGTTACAAATGTTGTACAGATTACAAATTGAATCTCAAACTAATTAAAACAAATCTAGAATAAATTCGACATGAATTTATCTATTTTTGTAATAAAAAGATATAATGATAATTGATAGTTCGAGATACGTTCTAGGGATAAAGATCCACTAGATAGTCAAAACAATACAAGTAAATGATTTCTAGTGGTTTGAATATAACACTAAATTCTAGAAATGATTTCTTGATCAAACAAAATGGCTCGGCAGTTTCTTCAGTTTCTTGACAGAAAGTTTGTTAAAGATGTAATGTGTTAAGTTGTTTGCTTACTGTCAAGATCTTTACTTTTGTTAATCCATTTAGTTAAACTGCACGTGCAATTCTAATAAAGCAGAAAGACTATCCTTTTGAACTAGAAATACTATTACTAATATTAGAAAGACTATTCTAATTTCAGTAAGACTTTCAGAAAGACTAAAAAGAACTAACAAGACTATCGGTAAGACTATCAAGGATAGTCTTACCAGTTCTACTTTAGTCTTTCTGATATTAGAATTAATTCTAATTTAATTACCTACTTAATTAATTTATCAAATAAATTAATTCTGAAAGAATTAATTTATTAGTTAAATTGATTAAATAAAATAGATAATTAAAGGAGAATAAAATCTGATTTCTTGCTCAAAGAAATTGTTTTGTAAACCACTTAAAATAATGACGAACTTCCACTGACTGACGTTGACACTCAATGTACTGTCTCGTTCATGAGTGACTAACTTCAATGATTGTTCTTCATCTTTGACTTTAAGCTGTGATTCCCTTTTTCTCTAAATCCCTTCAATAATCTACTGTAACCTGTACCCTTGTTGTCACACTTCTGAAATCTCTGTCTTTTTAATAAATCCACTTCCTTGAATACTTCACTGAGGCTTGATCAAATAAATGAACTTCTTCCAATGTAGAATTACTTCAGGTCTGTAGATGTCTTTTAATCTTCATTCTTTTGACTGATATGATCTTCTGAGATTCCTGTGATAATTGAATTATTACTTACTTATTACAAACTTGTTTAAGTTGAGTTATATCCTCGATGTTAACAAATAGGCCTATACATATGCCTTTCAGTGCCGCTAGGGTGAACCGAATATCATGAGTTATGGCCCTCATACAAGATCCCGTCCTTTAATTCCTGAACATTCGGAACCCAAATTCTGGAAGCATACCTCTTGACCCCTTTCTCATCTCTGTAGCACTTTATTTCTTCTTTTGTCATGGACTCTCTTCCTTCCACCATAATTCTTTCATGACATAACCTGATCTTTTCTATCAGTTCGGGTTGCATTATAATTTCAAATAATCCTCCAGTGCCCTTTTCCGTAATCCTGACTTCAATCTCCATCTTTTCAAATTCCTTGATTAACTCCTCTGATGAAGTTATCATATTGAGTTTCTCCTTCCTACTAAGGGCACCGGCCACCACATTGGCCTTCCATGGGTGATACAGGATCTCGCAATCATAATCCTTGATTAACTCTAACCATCTCCTTTGTCTCATGTTTAGCTCTTTCTGAATGAAGATGTATTTAAGGCTTTTGTGATTTGTAAAAATCTCGCACTTCTCTCCGTACAGATAGTGCTTCCATATTTTCAAAGAAACAACTATTGCAGCCAATTCCAAATCGTGGATGGGGTTTCTTATCTCGTACTCCTTCAGCTTCCTAGATGCTTAAGCAATTACTTTACCATGCTACATAAGCACACAGCCTAGACCCTTGTGAGATGCGTCACTGTAAATTATAAAGTCTCCTTTTCCATCATGTAATGCCAGCACTGGGCCTGTTACCAATCTCTTCTTTAGCTCTTGAAAAATTTTCTCGTATTTGTCCGTCAAAACAAACTTCTCGGTCTTACGAGTAAGTCGGGTCAACGGGTCTGCTATTTTGGAAAAATCCTTAACAAACCTCCTATAATATCCGACCAATCCTATGAAACTTCTCACTTCAGTAGGTGTGGTTCGCCTCTCCCAATTTGACACAGCTTCTATCTTGGCAAGGTCGACTAACACCCCCTCACTACTAACCACATGTCTTAAGAACTGGACTTCCTTTATCCAAAGGTGAACTCGATGAGAGTTCTTACTATTATTATAGTTATATTTATTACTCTTAACTCGCTATCGTTTCTGAGAGTTATAATCCTAGGCTCTGATACCATTTATGTGACGCCCCTAGATCTGGGATCGGACATCCAGGCCGTCACGCTCTCTTTTTCCAATTATAACACTTAACTCTTGAATTGCAATAATAAACCATTTTCCATTTATTAACACTTAATACTTGACTCACAATTAATAACTCTTCACATGCAGTGACCCCACAGTTTATATATACACACACATTAATTATAGTCTTAGATACGACATTAATACATAACAGTCATATGATCCAAAGAGTTAAAGTTATTACAACGCCAACAGGGGAAAGTACTCAAATTCTGCTACCAACAAAGTTTCTACTTGAAACGGTATTTGCAGCTTAATGTTTGTTCTTTTTAATTAACTTACATAAATCATACTTATAAATTATGCGTACCAATAGGAGCTGTACTCCTACACTACTCATCTTCTCTACCTGAGGTAAAGCTACAAATAGTCTACGAAATGTGTGCGCATTTCCCACGCGTTTCCTCGGAGTGTTCACCATGCAGGTCATTCCTCTGATATGTTGTGTTGTGATATATAAAGAAAATCAAGAGTGAGCAATATCGTCCAACAATAATCTATGTAGTTTAAAACATGACTTTTAAAAATTTCGTAAAGTTTTTGAGTATGATAAATAATCAATAGTACCGAAGTACCGGAGTACCGAAGTTTGAAAGTTCATCGTTTTCGTCAAAACGTACAGACAGTTGAAGATACTTTACCAAGGAATATACTTTGTCGACCACTGTCAACATCATCGGTAACTCAATATCTAGGCTTTTGTTAAAATGTTGCAGTATAATTCCAAGTGGAGAGATTGGGACACCTAACCGATCATCACCCAGGGCAACACTTGGGCCATTTTGTATCAGCTGGGCCGGTGTCAATCGAACACTTATGCTACCTTGGCGACATCTAAGGCCAATAAATATATCGGTTGGTGTCAATCGACCACTTACGCTACCCTGGCGACATATAAGGCCATTAAATATATATCGCTGGACCGTGCGTCACTCAGCCTCTTACGCTAACCTTTCTCCAGTCCTCATAAAGAACCCTATCCATATCTGGAACGGAAATTAATCCAGGTTCCCCAAGTGTAATGCTCGTTGATAGGATTTATTATCACTATTATCCTTACTTTCGGAACTTTTGGGGAAGTAAAATTTGTAATGTGGGTTGACTAATGTCAACTGTTCTTATATACTAAGGAATACCCTTTTCGAAAATCACGACCTGGGAGTTAGTCGGAAAATCTTTTCGACTACGATAACTTGAGAATCCTAGCTACAATAGGGCACTGATCCCAAAATATAATTGTTTCCGATAAAAAGGGAGAGGAAAATCATATGCTTACTTTCTAAACTAGATTCCCAAGTTTTGATAAGTAACATATTTATTCGCATTTAAAAGTGTTTAATAAATTCAGAATAAATATTTGGGAACCCCTACTATATTTAAAAAAAATTTATGAAGGGCAGAAAATATTCTTAAATAATTAATAAATCTTTAAATAATTTATTAAATAATATTTATTAATTAATCCTTTTTAAATGAATATTCAAATTAATATTCATGTAATCACATAAAAATATTCAAATAATATTTATTTATATCATTTAAAATATTTAACAACTCAAAATATCCAAAATATACAATTTAAATATACAATTTAAATCTTAACTAATTGAGGAAACTAAATATACAATTTAAATATTCTTGCCTTTAAAATCTTTACTAATAGAGTAAACTAAATATACAATTTTAATATTTTTCTAAATTTATTATTAAAAAATATCTCAATTGTCTTTTAAATCGTTACTATTGGAAATTTATTATAAAAAAATATCTCAATTGTCTTTTAAATCGTTACTATTGGAGGAAACTAATTATACAATTTTAATATTTTCCTAAATTATTTATTAGAAAATATCTCAATTATCTTTTAAATCTTTACTAATGGAGGAAATTAAATCTTTTTTTCTAATATTCTCAAATTTTTGGATTAATAAAAATTAAATTTCCTTCTTACTATTCTCTAACAGAGAAAACTAAACATACTATGTTAATATTCTCCTAAACATTCTCTAATAATGAAATTTATTTACTAATTTATTTCCCAAACTATCACTTCAAGTTCAATTTATTTACTAATTCCTCCCTGTTATCTTCTAATAGAGGAAGTTAAGTATACAAAATATTCTCCTAAACTTAGTCTACGAGTCTAATTTATTTACTAATTTTTTTTTACTAATTCCTTCGTACCATCTTCTGATGGACGAAGCTACGTATACTAAATATTCTCATTAACTTATTCTACAAGTCTAATTTATTTACTATCTTTTAATAAAGGAAAATAATAAATGAGACGATTTGAGAAGTGCCACACGACGACTTGACACGCGTCACCTAGCCACCCACATCTTCTACTTTATATAAGTAAGTATATTTATACCCTGAGGTGACGACTCTCAAATTGCCTTTATCTATTTTTCTAATTTTCTCAAAATTTTAAATTAATAATATTAAATGTTAGAAAATATCTAAATTGCCTTTAAAATCTTTAGTAATGGAAATGTTTATTCTCATTTTTTTTGAAGTTCTAAAATTTATCTTGTAATCAGATTATCATCTTAATATTAGAAATTATATTCATATAATTTTTTTGTTAAAAAAACCACGTTCAATTTATATAGAATATAATACTTACAAAAAATACAAGTTTCTACAGAATAAAATAAAATATATAAGTCTTAGTTTCTTTTCATTTATTTTCTCGAGTACCTATATTTTAAATAATAAAATTTAGAATATTTAAAAACATTTAAAATTAAATTTTATGATATAATAAAAAAAATTTATAGATGATGTAATTTATTTAGTAAATTAGTTTGTTATCTATTTAGATTTGGTAACAACGAGAAAGCGGGTCATCGGGAGGAAACATGTTTAACGAGAGAAAAATTCATTAGGAAGAGCATATTATAAGCTAGAATTTACTATTGATATTATGTATTTTAAAATAGTAGTTGAAATATGAATTTTGAGAAAAATAAAAATGGTGATAGATATATCAATAACTAATATAATATTTGATAAGTGGATTTCATATCTACTTGGATCGTTCTAAATCGGCTTAAATTGATCGTTTGTTCTCAAGTACGTGGTGTTTTTAATGTGTTTTGTGTTAGTGTGTGTAGAGTTGCTTTATCAGCAGAGTTGTGGTGATTCTATGTATGTGTGGTGGTGTTTAAGCATTTGTGTGAAGGTCAAGTGGTTGCGGAGGTTGAACGTGCGAAGAATTGGCAAAAGAAAGCAAATTCAGGCGCCCCCGCGCCCGCGCCTGCAGAATCCTGGAATTTGGCAGCTTTTTGTCAGAAAAGGAAACCTGCTGATTATTTGTCAACCCTAAGGCCTATATGAATCATTGATGGACGATTTCATGGGATATATAATCATATACCTACATACTAATCCATCCACCGGTAAGGAGAACAAGAAGACGGCTGATTTACGAAGACCTAGTTTCATCTAATCTTTGTAATCTTCTAAATTAGGCGAGACTTTGGATTCTCGTTTGTTCTTTCTAAACTCTAGTACTTTTATTCAGTTTTATAGACATATTTATTATCATGTTTTCATCAGAACCCACGATGATGAACGGTTCGATTATGAACTAATCGTTGTCGTGGGATTCTAACGGATTTATTTATGGATTTTAGTAGTTAATTGTTTTAAAGATGTGTGTGTGATGGCTAATTGATATCCTAGTTTGGTTGTGCTTATCCTTCTTGGATGCGTAGCTAACATCTAAGTTGTTTGTTAATCTCTATTGAATGCGAAAGTGGATATAGAGGTTTAGAACTCACCATGCTAGCATAGGTTTATGTATGTTTGCCATGCATGATTCGTAGGTATTTTGTTAAACCGTTATGTTTTCAAATCTTATAGACATATAGGGTCTAAGCATAATTGGTGTCTGCTCAAATTCTATCTCTTTTGTGGATGTTTGGGTGGTTTGGTATACGTATACTGAAAGGTAGCGTGTACTGATTTCGTGTTATCCGATTAGTTGTCAGAACCGTCACATGCATTAATTAAAGACAAAATACTCTGAATGAAGTATTTAATGAAGTTAGGATCCCATGTTTTGATTCTCATAAGTAAATTTGCAGCAATCTCTTCTTTAGTTAATTATAATCTCATTAGTTAATTAAAACACACAACTTTGATAATTGTCTTAGCATTGAATAATAACCATACATTGTTGCATAAGTGCTAAACTATTATAACCAAAGTAGTCTCTGTGGGAACGAACTCTACTTAATCCTGTATTACTTGTGACCGCGTACGCTTGCGTGATTTTGTGCGAACAAGTTTTTGGCGCTGCTGCCGGGGACTCGGTGTTATTTATATAATTTATGTGCTTGTCATCAGTGGTCATTAAAGTTCACTGACTCGGATTATTCTTTCATCAATTTTACTTTGTTTGGTGAGTTTCAGGTGTTCTATTGAGCGTGTATGCGAACACGTTCTCAATCTCGGAAAGAAGAACTTGAATCAAGTCTAGTTATGGGAGATCAATGAGCACCAGAAACGAAGGCTTTGAAGGACTATTCTCAGCCAAAGATCAATGACATTCAATCTAGCATTGTCAGGCCGGCTATTGCAGCTAATACTTTTGAAATCAAGCCTGGCACTATTCAGATGGTGCAGAATTCAGTTCAGTTTGGGGGTGCTCCAACGGAAGATCCTAATATGCATATTAGGTATTTCATTGAGATCTGCGACACTTTCAAGTTTAACGGAGTGTCGGAAGATGCTGTGAAGCTGAGACTTTTCCCATTTTCACTGAGGGATAAGGCTAAAGGCTGGTTGCACTCTCTACCAGCAGGTTCTATTACTACATGGGAGGATTTGGCTCAAAAGTTTCTCACTAAATTCTTTCCTATGGCTAAAACAGCTGCAATCAGGAATGCTCTTACTCAGTTTGCATAGCATTCTGGAGAAACTTTATGTGAAGCTTGGGAGCGCTACAAGGAGATTCTTAGGAAGTGTCCTCATCATGGAATGCCTGATTGGATGGTGATCAATTGCTTTTATAATGGTCTGGGAGGTCAATCTCGACCAATGCTTGATGCGGCATCAGGTGGAGCTTTGTGGGCTAAAAGCTATGATGAAACTTATGAACTTATTGAGATGATGGCTGCTAATGAATATCAGAATCCAACTTAGAGGTTATCACAAGGCAAGGTAGCAGGGGTTCTGGAAGTGGATGCAGCTACGGCAATAGCAGCTCAGTTGAAGGCTTTGTCTATGAAGATAGATTCTTTGTCTAACTATGGAGTTCAGCAGGTGGCTAGTGTGTGTGAGCTATGTGCAGGTGCACATGACACGACTTAGTGTGCCATATCTAGTGAATCGGCACAGTTTGTGAGCAACTTTCAAAGATCACAGCAGCCAGTGCCCAATGTCTATCATCCCAACAACAGGAACCACCCTAATTTCAGCTGGAGCAACAATCAGGGAGGTCAACAACAACAACAACCGTATCAGCAGTTTCAAGGTCAACAATTTGGAGCTAAGCAATTCAACCCTCCTGGTTTCCAACAGCAGTATGCTCCAAGGCAACTGTATCAACCACAAAGGTTTCAACAAAATCAAGGCAATGTCGGCCAGTCGTCAAATGAAAAATCTGAATTGGAGGAATTGAGGCTAATGTGCAAGAGCCAAGCTGTTTCCATCAAAACTCTCGAGAATCAAATCGGACAGATTGCCAATGCATTGCTAAATAGACCACAAGGAACTCTACCTAGTGATACGGAAGCTAATCCAGGCAAACGGGAGACCAAGGAACATGTCAAAGCAGTTACCTTGCGATCCGGGAAGGTTACAGTTGACCAGAACTCAGAAACAGCAGAAAACGAAGAAAATCAGGAATCTGAACAGGAAACCAGGCGCGCGCGCCCCCTACCAAGCGCGCCCGCGCCCTCTCCTCTGCCAGAAATTGAGAAAAATACTGAAGAAGCAAGTTTGAAGGGAGACGAAGAGGAAAAGCGTGATCTTTCTAAAGAAAAACCTGTTCCAAACCAGAATACAGAGATCAAGGAGGTCTATCCTCCTCCGCCATTCCCTAAACGTCTTCAGAAGCAGAAGTTGGATAAACAGTTTGCTAAGTTTCTGGAGGTTTTCAAGAAGTTGCATATCAATATACCTTTTGCGGAAGCTCTTGAACAAATGCCGAGCTACGCAAAGTTCATGAAGGGTATTCTATCTCGGAAGTTGAAATTCGAAGACTTGGAGACCGTTGCTCTAACTGAAGAGTGCAGTGCTATTCTTCAGCAGAAGTTACCTCCTAAACTCAAGGATCCAGGGAGTTTCACCATACCGTGCAGTATCGGCAATCTATCTTTCAACAAGTGCTTGTGTGACTTGGGAGCTAGTATTAATCTGATGTCGTTGTCTGTGTTCATGCAACTTGGCCTACCTGAGCCGAAACCTACGAACATGTCCTTACAGCTGGCTGATCGGACGATCACATATCCAAGAGGCATAGTGGAGGATGTTTTGGTTAGAGTGGATAAGCTTATCTTTCCTGCTGATTTTGTTATTCTGGACTTTGAGGAAGACAAGAAGATTCCTATTATCTTGGGAAGACCGTTCTTAGCTACAGGCCAACGTTGATCGATGTGCAGAAAGGAGAGCTTACAATGAGGGTTCAAAATCAGAAGGTCACTTTTAACGTGTTCAAGGCAATGAAATTTCCAACTGAGGAAGAAGAGTGCTTTAATTTGGAGATGGTCGATTCTGTCGTCAATACAAAGATTGAACAACCTCTGAAGTCAGATATAGTGGAGAGAGTCTTGATAGGGGATTCTGAGACTGAAGACGAAGAAAGAGTAGAGCAACTTCAGTTGTTGAATGCACCTCCGTGGAAAAGAAAAATTGATGCGCCATTCGAATCTCGTGGATTAGCAGAGCTGAACAATTCTCAGGAGCGACTTAAACCATCTATGGAAGAAGCTCCTACACTTGAACTCCAACCACTGCAGGATCAATTGAGGTATGGTAAAGTCTACGAGAGCAACATACGATATAAGGAGAAGGTTAAGGACTGGCGTGAAAGAGGGGTGGTGAAGCATTCATTTGTGCCTGGTCAGTTAGTTCTGCGTTTCAAGTCTCGCTTCAGATTTTTTTCTAGGAAAGCGTAAGTCGAGTTGGTCGGATGCAGTAGAGATTTTCCATAAGTTTCCGGACGACGCGTTCAAGGTTAATGGTCAGTGTCTGAATTATGACGTTGGTAATACGGTGAACCGTGAGTCGACGTTCACCGTTCTTGCGACTGGATGAAAAAGGATTCACGTCAAGATATTGACGTAAAACAAGCGCTTCGTGGGAGGCAACCCACGCAATTGTTATAGTATTGTTCTGTAAAAAAAAAAAAATCAAAAAAATATTTTCTGGAGAGAAAATAGGCGCGCCAGCGCCTGGATTAGCGCTCCCGCGCAGAGTTACTGTTCACAGAAGCAAAAAAAAAAAAAGTTTGTGTTGTTTCCTCCGAGGATCCATCTGGGATTCAGAGTGTAGTTGATAGGTCCTTTGGGTACTGCTTTCAGAGCTACTGAAGTTGACATCACTTGGCCTACTTTTGAAGTGGATTCTGTTTATCCACCACCGGATACACCACCCGAGGAGGGTGGTCCTGCTGATGATTAGGTATTCTCTGCATCTTTCCTTTTTATTACCTTCAATGAGGACATTGAATATTGTAAGTTTGGGGGTGGTAATTAGGGAAGATTAGTGTGTGTGTCATATAGATTCATATTGCATTTGTAGTTAGTTCATTCATATCTTTGCATGTTTATGTCATATAGAGCATTTTGTTTGCATTAGTGTTTATGTCTATTATGTGAGTTCATTTAGTTGCATTTGCATAGCATGCATATTTCATGATCCTTTAGGAATTGACTATTTCCGTTGATGTGTCGATGTTGATAGGAGTGTGGTAGTGATGAATAGAGGGTTGATTAAGTTCCTATGAATTGACTTGCATGCCAGAAACAAAATAATTTCACAAGTCTCATTGGTTGCTTTTAGATTTGATCAGACCATGTTTTGTTTGGATGTTAGAATTTAACCGCTTGCTTATATTTAGAATGTCTTCTATTCTCTTGAAATTGAAAGAAGCACTTAAGTCTAAGTTTGGGGGAAAACAGGGATTTCATGCTAGTTGTTAATAAAGGCTAGGCGTCAAATGGCTAGTAGCCGGCTCATTGAAAAGATGAGTAGTCTAGGCGTCAAATGCCTATTTGACAGATTTCCAGGCGCGCCCGCGCCTCCCTGCGCGCGCCCGCGCCTGCAGAATCCTGGAATTTGGCAGCTTTTTGTCGGAAAAGGAAACCTGCTGATTATTTGTCAACCCTAAGGCCTATATGAATCACTGATGGACGATTTCATGGGATATATAATCATATACCTACATACTAATCCATCCACCGGTAAGGAGAACAAGAAGACGGCTGATTTACGAAGACCTAGTTTCATCTAAATTAGGCGATACTTTGGATTCTCGTTTGTTCTTTGTAAACTCTAGTACTTTTATTCAGTTTTATAGACATCTTTATTATCATGTTTTCATCAGAACCCACGATGATGAACGGTTTGATTATGAACTAATCGTTGTCGTGGGATTCTAACGGATTTATTTATGGATTTTAGTAGTTAATTGTTTTAAAGATGTGTGTGTGATGGCTAATTGATATCCTAGTTTGGTTGTGCTTATTCTTCTTGGATGCGTAGCTAACATCTAAGTTGTTTGTTAATCTCTATTGAATGCGAAAGTGGATATAGAGGTTTAGAACTCGCCATGCTAGCATAGGTTTATGTAAGTTTGTCATGCATGATTCGTAGGTAATTTTAACCATCTTACCTGCCCTATGTAATCTGAATGGATAACTTGCTCGTTAAACCGTTATGTTTTCAAATATTATAGACATATAGGGTCTAAGCATAATTGGTGTCTGCTCAACTTCTATCTCTTTTGTGGATGTTTGGGTGGTTTGGTATACGTATACTGAAAGGTAGCGTGTACTGATTTCGTGTTATCTGATTAGTTGTCACAACCGGCACATGCATTAATTAAAGACAAAAGACTCTGAATGAAGTATTTAATGAAGTTAGGATCCCATGTTTTGATTCTCATAAGTAAATTTGCAGCAATCTCTTCTTTAGTTAATTATAATCTCATTAGTTAATTAAAACACACAACTTTGATAATTGTCTTAGCATTGAATAATAACCATACATTGTTGCATAAGTGCTAAACTATTATAACCAAAGCAGTCTCTGTGGGAACGAACTCTACTTAATCCTGTATTACTTGTGACCACGTACGCTTGCGTGATTTTGTGCGAACAATATTACAAAAATGAAAAATATTACACAATTTACCTTTTCTAAATTTATTCAAAATTTCGGTAAATGACCAAGACGAAATGGAGAATTCAAAGAAACCTTATTTTTATGTTATTAATATTATTTTATTTAAAAATATATTTTGTAGAATATTTTTTTGAAAATTTAGAGAAATTATTATAAAGCCGTTGCGAAGCGCGACTTAATAAACTATATTATAAAAAGTAGAATAAACGGGAGCTCTCAAATCGTCTGAATTCAATTTATCTATTTTTTAAAGCACCTCTATTTAAAATATTAAAATTTGAAATTTCCTTTTCTAATTCCTAATTTGCAAAAAACATAATACTTATAAAAGACAATTACTCAAAAAATTATAAATCTAACCAAATTTTACAATTTAATCAACTATATCTATAATCAAATAATTATAAACTTAATTGAATTTTATAATCTATATAAAGAAATTATAAAAATCAAGAAGATGTCAACTTTCCTTTATTAGGAATTTAGACGATTATATAAACAAATATTTAGCGTCCAAAATTTTTTGCTCTGTATTTCATCAAGCTCATATTTTTGTTTACATTTATATTTTCATACTCGAACCTTTACTCACTTACTCTTGGTTTTGATTGATTTTATTTTTAGAAAGATACAAAGATCAAAGTTTTGTTGTTGTGCAACAAAGAAAGAGGAATTTGATGATATTAGTTGTATTACTAAAGGAAGAAAGTGGATGCATGTATTATGATGTTTTGCACATATCAATTATGATTTAAACGAATCTCCTTATTTTTCCTTAGACTAGAGTACAAGGTGGAGATCTAATTTAGTTTTGATAAAAGTTTTGGTAAATTATTCTCTCTTTTTGTGTTTTTTTTTCGGATTTCCTCTGATTCTTCAATGTAGTACATCTCATCAATAATCGTCCAAAATTCTTCAAATTTTTTTTTTGAAAACTTATCATAAAGTCTATCAAGGTAAGTGTTTCAACTATTGTATAATATGTTAAGAATACAAAACAAATTCGAAAATTATGTAATTTATATAATAAATTAATGTGTCATAAGTTGAATTTGATAATAATTAATGAAAGCACGGCTCATCATTGGGAGGAAATATCTTAAAAGGGATGACGGTTTTTTAGGAGCAACTATGTTAGACTTAAATATTGATATTACATTATGTATTTTAAAATATAAGTTGTAATTTAAATTTTGAAAAAAAATATAATTAATAATCAGTATAATAATATTCAACATCATATTAAAATAATGAAAATATTAAATGATTGTCATTTTCGATATTTACTCAGAATTTTTGTGAATGATCAAGATGACACGAAAAATTCAAAAGAAAATTAATGTTAGAAATATAAATATTTATTTAATTTAAAAACATTTTTTGTAAAATATTTTTAATTTTTTTTTAAAAACTATTATAAGACCAAACAACCCAATTAAGAGACAATTACTTAGGGCACTTAACATTTTTTGGTGGGAACACTTTATAAAAAATATAAAATTATGCCATAAATTTTTAATAAAAAATCACTAATTTTTGTTTCTCTAGCGTGTCCCTGGAGTCCCCACATGAATCCGTCCGTTCTTGGTGTTGGAAACGGGATGAGCTTTAAACGCCTGCTAAGTAATTATATATTTATTGTGTGATACTGTATTGGAAGTAATGTAAACGCACAGAACTTTTATTTCTCGAAGTTCCAGCTTTCTATATTTCTATTACAACACAAGGCTACAGCCTTTCTTTTTTAAACTGAGAGCTTCAGCTTACAAACTTCACTCGGCGTGTTATTCTACTGCAGACATACAACCTTATTATTTATAGGGTACATAGACACCTACTTACATCAGCGCTTACATGTACGTCTATTTAATACAAGCCTACTAAAGTTGAACATCATAACTGTTGTTGCATGCTATGATCAATACTGCCATCCTTGTTTCATGGATATTATTTAAGACAATCTAGCTTCATGTTTGACTCTTACTGGTTCTGTAGCTAACTGCTGCTGTATTTCCTTCTTTCATATTAGGTTTACTTCACAGTGAAGTATTTCCACCTTATCTACACAACTGGTTCATGCATGTTAATCTTCTGCCCACCATATTTTCAGGAACGTTGCTTTTAATCATATGCACCTGGACATGTATAACAGCTTCTTTACATTCTTTTGCTTCACAGATTATTTTCCACACGCTTTGAACATCATCCAAGTCTTCCATATTATTTGGTACTAGCTTTTAATTCACCTGCATGTATTTTACTTTCTTCTAGTAGATGCCATATTGTTTCTTCTGTTCACACTCCAGGTTTTACTCCTTCTAATTGACCTAATTTACCACCTAGACTTTAATTATTTTTATCATGTAATGCTACAGCTTACATTGATCGGAGAGAGTTTGAATTTTAACACTCCCCCTCAAACTCGACTTTGCATTCCAAGTTTATCTTTCATATTATGGAACAAGTCCGGCTTCAATGGCTTTGTGAATATATCCGCTAAATTTTCTTCCGTTCTGCAGTGCACTACTTCCACAACTTTGTCGTTCAGCTGTTCTCGAATAAAGTGATATTTTATGTTGATGTGCTTGCTTCGACTGTGTGACACTGGATTCTTTGCGAGTGAAATAGCGGATTTATTATCCAAGAAAATAGTAACTGGATCTTCCTTTGCAAGATTTAACTCGCCTAATATGTAGCTTAACCACATAGCTTGACATGCGCATGCTGCTGCTGCGATGTATTCTGCCTCACATGTTGAGAGAGCAACTGTTTGTTGCTTCTTGGATGACCACGAAAATATTGCCGAACCAATATGAAAATCATATCCAGAAGTGCTTTTCCCGTCATCCAAATCACCACCATAATCACTGTCTGAGTAGCCAACTAATTTTGAATCTTGAGAATGAGTGTAAAATAAACCATGATCAAGTGTTCCCTTTATGTACCTCAAAATTCTTTTAGCTGCCATGAAGTGATCTTGCTTCGGCTTCTCCATGTACCTACTAACTAGTCCAACTGCATACATGATATCTGGACGAGTAAAAGTTAGGTACCTCAGACTTCCAACCAAACTTTTGAACAATGTCGGATTTACCGACTCCCTCGTTGAATCAATTCTGAGCTTTATGCTTGCTTCTGCTGGTGTGCTCACCGGCTTGCATTCCTCCATTCTGAATTTCTTTAAAATCTGCTCTGCATATTTTTTCTGTGACATAAAAATTCCGTCTTTGCTTTGCTTCACCTCGACTCCAAGAAAGTACGACATTTGACCAATATCTGTCATCTCAAATTCGTTAGTCATAACTTTCTTAAAATCATCAAACATACCAGGGTTGTTTCCAGTAAAAATCATGTCGTCCACGTATAAGCACACGATCATAATATCTCCCCTGAATTTGTTTTGGTGTAAAGTGCATGCTCGTATGGACTTTTCACAAAACCATTTTTCTGGAAATATTCATCAACCCTTGTGTTCCATGCTCGCGGGGCTTGCTTCAACCCGTATAGTGTTTTCCTTAGCCGGTAGACTTTATCTTCCTTGCCTTTATGAACATATCCCGGAGGTTGCTCGATATAGACTTCTTCTTCAAGATAGCCATTCAGGAATGCTGACTTCACGTCCATCTGAAAAATCTTCCACTGGTTTTGTGCTGCAATTGCTGTAAGAAGTCTGATAGTATCAACTCTTGCAACCGGAGCAAATACCTCATCATAGTCAATCCCATATCTTTGCTTGTAGCCTTTAGCCACCAACCTTGCCTTGTGTTTTTCCACTTTGCCTTCTTGATTTGTCTTGGTCTTATAGACCCACTTGACACCAATTGCTTTGTGTCCTTCTGGAAGACTTGTAAGCTCCCAAGTATCATTCTTCTTAATTGCACCAATTTCTTCATCCATGGCTTTGTTCCATTTTCTTTCTTCAGAAGCTTCTTCAAATGTCACTGGATCACATTCAACCATTAAACAAAACAAGGAATAATCAAAGGTAGTTTGTACCGGACTTGTTGCATCATAAATGTCATCCAGACTCCGCATTTTTCTCGGTTCTCCCCCTGAACTGCTGCTTCCTGTAGTTGATGGCATCGATGCAGGAGTTTGTTGATTTGGACTTTGTGGAGGAGTTGGATCATCATTTTCATCATCTTCAATGTTGGTGTCATCATCATCATCATCATCATCATTAAAAAACAAACCAGCAACTTTTCTTTCTTCCTCACTCCATTTCCAATAATCGGATTCATCGAACTCAACATCTCGAGAAATGATTAATTTCTTCGTCAGGGGATTATAGAGTCTGTAAGCCTTGCTCCTTTATCATATCCGGTAAAGATACACTTCTCGCCTTTATCATCCAGCTTCTTTCTTTTCTGATCGGGAACATGGGCATATGCAATACACCCGAAAATTTTGAGATGTCCAACTGATGGTTTGCTACCACTCCATGCTTCATTTGGAGTTTTGTTTCTGACACTTTTTGTTGGATAGCGATTCAGCAAATAAACTGCACATAAAATGGCTTCAGCCCAGAAAGTTCTTGGCATGTGCTTTGCTTTCACCATACTCGTTGCCATGTCTAGAATAGTGCGATTCTTCCTCTCTGCAACGCCATTTTGTTGAGGAGTATATGCCGTTGTCAACTGATGATTGATTCCATGTGCTCTACAGAAGCTTTTAAACAAATTTGAAGTATACTCGCCTCCTCTGTCTGATCGGAGTACCTTCAAATAATGACCACTTTGTTTTTCTGCCAAAGCTTTGAACTCCTTGAATTTATCAAGAGCCTCCGCTTTTTCTTTGAGGATATACACCCAACTTTTCCTGCTAAAATCATCAATAAATGTTAGGTAATACCTGTTACCTCCAAGTGATGGAATATCAAATGGACCAGCAATATCTTTGTGAACAATCTCCAAAGGCCTCCTGGCTCTCCATGATTTTCCAACGGGAAAACTTTGTCTGTGTTGCTTCCCCTTAACACATGCTTCGCACAAATTTTCTGGTTCATTGATTTCTGGCAAACCGTCCACCATCTTTGTCTTTGACAATAATTTTAAGCCAGAAAATCCAAGATGACCGAATCTTAAATGCCACAACCACGAGTCATTTTTAATGACCGACTTTAAGCACCTCTGCATCTTCGTCTGTATATCAAGTGTAAACAAACGATTCTTTGACATCTCCACATCTGCAATTAATTCTCGAACCTGATTTCTGATGATAAGAGAATTATCCTGCATCTGAATATTATATCCTTTCTCCACAAGTTGGCCAAGACTGATGATGTTACTTTTCAAAGCAGGTATATAGTAAACATCATTTATATACTTTTTCTCACCATTCTTTAATACAATCGTAATTGTACCTTTGCCTTTGACCGAAATCTTTGAAGAATCACCAAACGTAACTTCTCCTGTGATGGTCTCGTTTATCTCTGTAAATAAATCTTTGTGGCCCGTCATGTGATTGCTCGCACCTGAGTCAAGATACCAAACATTTTTCTTGTTTTCCTCATCTCCTTTGTAAGTGAGGAACATAGCACTGCCCACATCTTTATCTTCTTTTGCTGCAGCAAAATGACTTCTTTCTTCCACTTTTGGTGATCTACACTCATAACTGAAATGGCCAAATTTATTACAATTGTAACACTGAAATTGAGACTTATCACCTCGTTGAAATCCTCCTCGTCCTCGGCCTCTAAAATTCTGACCACGGCCAGATGGACGATAACCTTCAGTGTTCTGGCTTCTGTTGAAGGACTGTCTTCCACGTCCTCTTCCACCACGGTAGCCACCTCTAAAGCCACCTCTTCCACGACCAAAACTGCTACTGCTTGAACTTTCACCAATGGACACCTTACTTTGCAACGCCTTTTCCAAATGGCTTGTATAATCATACTGGTTCATCCGCTGCTCATGCGCTTGAAGTGAACCAACTAGCTCATCAATAGAAATTGTGGACAAATCTTTTGACTCCTCGATAGAAGTAACGACATAGTCAAATTTTCTTGTCAATGAACGGAGTAATTTTTCCATGACCCGAACATCATCGAGACTTTCTCCGTTTCTCTTCATCTCATTTGTCACCGTTTTCAAACGCGTAACATATTCACCAATATTTTCGGAGGCCTTCATTTTTATATTTTCGAACTCCCCGCGTAGAACTTGGAGCCGCACCTTTTTAACTTTCTCAACGCCTTGGAATGATTTTTGCAAAATCTCCCATGCCTCTTTCGCCGTTTTTGCATCTGAAATTTTTTAAAAGGTAGATTCGTCAACACCTTGAAAAATTGTATATAGCGCCTTCTTGTCTTTTTTTCGGGATTCCTTTAATGCCGTCTTCTCGGCATTTGGTAGTGCTGCTTCAGCGGCTGCATCTTCGGGCTCAATAAACCCACTTTCGACAATATCCCAATTGTCGTAGGAACCGAGTAACACCTTCATATGGATACTCCAATTCCCGTAGTTTGTCGCCGTCAATTTTGGAATGTTGGGTTGCACCATATTCGCCATTTTTCTTGAACGGAACGCTGGCTCGGATACCACTTGTTGGAAACGGGATGAGCTTTAAACGCCTGCTAAGTAATTATATATTTATTGTGTGATACTGTATTGGAAGTAATGTAAACGCACAGAACTTTTATTTCTCGAAGCTCCAGCTTTCTATATTTCTATTACAACACAAGGCTACAGCCTTTCTTTTTTAAACTGAGAGCTTCAGCTTACAAACTTCACTCGACGTGTTATTCTACTGCAGACATACAACCTTATTATTTATAGGGTACATAGACACCTACTTACATCAGCGCTTACATGTACGTCTATTTAATACAAGCCTACTAAAGTTGAACATCATAACTGTTGCTGCATGCTATGATCAATACTACCATCCTTGTTTCATGGATATTATTTAAGACAATCCAGCTTCATGTTTGACTCTTACTGGTTCTGTAGCTAACTGCTGCTGTATTTCCTTCTTTCATATTAGGTTTACTTCACAGTGAAGTATTTCCACCTTATCTACACAACTGGTTCATGCATGTTAATCTTCTGCCCACCATATTTTCAGGAACGTTGCTTTTAATCATATGCACCTGGACATGTATAACAGGTTCTTTACATTCTTTTGCTTCACAGATTATTTTCCACACGCTTTGAACATCATCCAAGTCTTCCATATTATTTGGTACTAGCTTTTAATTCACCTGCATGTATTTTACTTTCTTCTAGTAGATGCCATATTGTTTCTTCTGTTCACACTCCAGGTTTTACTCCTTGTAATTGACCTAATTTACCACCTAGACTTTAATTATTTTTATCATGTAATGCTACAGCTTACATTGATCGGAGAGAGTTTGAATTTTAACACTTGGTTGTGGAGTATAATGACGTTGCCTTCTTTCTGAACCTATTTTGACTGAAGCCCTATTTTTTTTTCTCCCTTTTGCTGTTTTCTGAAATAATTTATTTTGTAAATTTAAATATATGGACTCGAATTGAGAATTGAACCATCAGCCTAGAGGAGAATATGATCAGTTGAGTTGAGTATCTATAAATATAAAGTTAAGAGCAATTTCTCTACGAAAACTTAATTGGCAATAAAAAGTGCAGTTAGTTCTTCATTTTAAATTAACTGGTTTGAATTGGAAATTTTCTTTTGTCAAGCTCGGAAATGTTCAATGGATGCCCATGCTTACAATAGTGTGACCTTTTAAAGCTCATGCTCTAGAAACACTACACCAAAAACGGCCTTTTCCTACCAAATAAATCTTACCAAAAAAACTTGGTAGGAATTGACCCCCCATTTCCTACCGACGGCGAATATGGTAGGAAATGGTCCGTGTGGGGCCCGATTTCTGTAAAAGCGAGGACCAATTCCTACCGATTGTTGATAGGAAAATAAAACCTACCAACATAGGTAGGTTTTGCCTGCATTTTCACAAAGATAAGACCCCACCATCCTAATCATTAGCCTTGTCATATTTTTAAATAATAAACAATTTTTATAAAATAAAAAATATTTTCAATATGCTATGGTCATTTCCTACCATATATGGTAGGAAACTAAAACCTACCAAATCCGGTAGGTTTTATTCGTGATGGTACCCCCAACATCCACATCATCAGCCATATCATAATTTAAGTAATAAATAATTTTTTTAAAATAAGAAAAATTTTCATTCTGTCATAGTCATTTCCTACCATATATGGTAGGAAAATAAGACCTACCAAATTTGGTATGTTTTATTCGTGATGGTACCCCACCATCCACATCATCGTCCCTATCATATTTTAAAGTAATAAATATTTTTTTAAAACGAATTATTTTCATTTTGCCAAGGCCATTTCCTACCATATATGGTAGGAAATGGTCACTGACGAATTTTGGACCCCCACCACCTTTTTCCTTTTGTAGTGTGTGGTGTTAAATCGGCCCAGACAAATCGGCCCAGACAAATCGGCCCATTTCTGTACAGCTTTCCTACCAATAATGGTAGGTTTTGATCTAATAATAAAATAATAAAAAAATAAAATTAGGGTATAAAGTGTTTTTATTATATTTTTTGTTGATCGGTTATCATGTTTTTTGTTAATCAAACTCTACGGACATAAAGATCTACTCATTTTAGTAGTGGAGGATAAAAATTAGTTGATTTAAACTTATATTCTTACGTTTTATGTTCTTCGCTAAAACCTAATTATAGTAAAAAAAAATTAAAAATAAAAGATGTATGACTAAATTAAATTTTTTTATATGAAACGTCGTTTTGTAGTTTGATGAAGCTAAGGAAAAAACTTTAGACAAAAAAAAATTATAAAAAGTTAAATTCGTTTAGAAAACGAAAGAGTGTTAGAAGTTTGAGTTAGAGTTTATAGTCATGTTTTAGGGGTTGTCTAGGGTTACACTTTTTGATTTTTATTTAATTTTTTTCAACGATCCAACCTTACGGATGATTAAATATGTTGATTTCTTAGTTTTATACAAAATATTGGATTTTTTTAATTTAAACTCTTATATTTTTATAATAAATCTATTTATCAAACTTGTACTTTATAAAACTTGAATTGGAATATCATATATCAATTTTTGTTGATTTATTATAAAAAGCTTGTTTGGCGCAGTGGTTGTTCACTTGGTCATTGTTGGAGACGGCACGAGTTCGAATCCGTGCAATCCAAAATTTTAGGCGATTTCCGCCTAAAAGTTTATGAAAAAATTGAATTTCCCTTTTTATGGGTTGTTTAGGGTTACAACTTTTTTTTTTCAACGATCTAACCTTACGGATGATTAAATATGTTGATTTCTTAGATGTATGTAAAATTTTAGAATTTTTTAATTTAAGCTTTTATATTTTTATAATGTATCTATCAAACTTATAATTTACAAAACTTGAACTGAAATATGATATATAAGTAAATTGCATATTTAGTACAAACAACAATGTTGGTGTAGTGGTTGTGCATTTGGTTGTTCTCAGAGAGGGCAGTTGTTCGAATCCACACAACCCATTTTTTTTGGCAATTTTCGCCAAATTTTTACCAAAAAATTGAAATTACCACGCACAACTAATAAAAGAATATAATTAAAATAATAAAAGAAAAAAAATTAGGGTAACAACTCATTTACCCTCTGACATAAATCAATAGATCTTAATTATCATTACGTTTCGATTGCCGAAAATATTATTTAAAAAAAATTATTATATTTATATATTTTTTTAAAAATTGTGCCAAAACCTATACCCTACCATTATCGGTAGGAAATAAGCTACAATTTCACGAAAAGTTTAAAAATTGCGCCTAAAACTAAAAATTCAAAAATTGCGCCCAAACCAAAAATTCAAAAATTTCGCTGAGAATCATAACCTACCATTATCGGTAGGAAATAAGCTACAATTTCCCGAAAAATTCAAAAATTACGCCTAAAACTAAAAATTCAAAAATTTCGCTGAGAATCATAACCTACCATTATCGGTAGGAAATAAGCTACAATTTCCCGAAAAATTCAAAAATTGCGCCTAAAACTAAAAATTCAAAAAATGCGCCCAAACCAAAAATTCAAAAATTTTGCTGAGAATCATAACCTACCGTTATCGGTAGGAAATAAGCTACAATTTCCCGAAATATTCAAAAATTGCGCCTAAAACTAAAAATTCAAAAAATGCGCCCAAACCAAAAATTCAAAAATTTTGCTGAGAATCATAACCTACCGTTATCGGTAGGAAATAAGCTACAATTTCCCGAAAAATTCAAAAATTGCGCCTAAAACTAAAAATTCAAAGATTGCGCCCAAACCAAAAATTCAAAAATTTTGCTGAGAATCATATCCTACCATTATCGGTAGGAAATAAGCTACAATTTTACGAAAAATTTAAATATTGCGCCCATGTGAAAATTTTAAAAGTTGTGCCCAAACGAAAATTTTAAAAATTGCACCCAAACGAAAAATTCAAAATTATTTTTCATCTTTTTATTACTTATAATACAATCATTTTTTTTTTCTCATTTCACTTCAATTTTCTTCTTTATCTCTTCATCTTCTTCTCTATATCTTCATTTTCTTCAAATCAATTTCACATCGTATTCACTTTGTTCATCTTCTTGCTTATTTAAGTAATTTTATCTTCATGCTTATTTTGTTATTTAATTAGCTAATAATTCTTAATTATTAGGTGTACTAATTCTTGCTTCTTATTTAAATTTTAGGTACTTGATGATGATCCAAAGACAATGATGAGGAAATAGAGAAAATGATTGTGAAAAAATGACATGAAGATCCAAACGAAAAAGATGAAGACTTTGAAGATAATTAATTAAGCCTTGTAAATAATTATTGTTTGTAGTTTTGGTGCATAAGAACAACTTCGAATATTATGAGTTATGTGTACGGAATGTTTGAATTTTTATATACAATGAATGTTTGATTATATGTTATGGTTGTATACTTGTGAATTAGATATCGATCTATTTTTTATATAATGATTTGAGCAATTTGTTAGATAGGGGAAGTAACGAAAGCTTTATTTTTGAAACAATTGTCTAGTAATTCCTACCACCTTCAAAGCATTTCCTACTGTCTTCATAAGATTTCCTACCGTCTTCATAGCATTTCCTACCGTCTTCATAACATTTTCCAGAATTGATGAATGCGGTAGGTTTTAACTAGTAGGAAATACTGAAGGTGGTAGGAATTGCTTGGTAGGAAATAGCTATTTTTATGTGCTTCTGTTATAAAACCTACCAATTTGGTGCCCCTTGAGTTGGTAGGAAATGCGTTAGTAGGATTTGGTTGGTAGGAAATAGTCCTTGACCGGGGTCAAATGTGAACCCACAAAATGACGTGGCAGTGACCCCACTCGTGACACGTGGCATGACATGTCAACCTCGTGGCAAGTGACGTGTCGGGTCCACCGCCATGTGGTCGTCGATGTGGCTGTTGATGTGGCTCACCACATGGGCAACCATTTGGCATGTGGGGCCGTTTAAGAAACAGACTACCAATTCCTACCATCACCAATTCCGACCTGAGCAATTTCTACCATGTCGAATGGTAGGAATTGACACCAATTCCTACCGATTTACCCCCAAAACCTACCATTTTCGTGGTAAGAAATGCCGTTTTTGGTTTAGTGAAATGTCTTGACAATTTTATTAATTAGCTTTATATATATTTATATATATATATATATATATATATATATAAACTTTTTGTTCTAAAGACTCAGTTATTCATATCAAATGTGTCAATAGTAGCTAATAGTGAGAATCTCTGACTATGTGATATAAACAAAAAGATCAAAGTATAAATATGTTGTTGATGGACCAAGAAAAGGATTTTGGTGTCAAGAACATGTAGCTCAGGAGAAAGCTTCTAGTTGGAAATTTTTTGTCCCCTGAAAGGCAATTAATGGCTTAGATGCTTTGTCCCTTGTTAAAGCAAATGGTAAGAAGAGTGTATGTGTGTGTATGTGTGCAGGGTTTGTGCAATAAGAAGTTGAGATATAGTAATTTCCCGGTGCATCAACACTTAAACAAAAGTATTATCCATTCACCTTAAACAACTTGAGGTAGATTTGTACATCCCAGGTCGACCTCATTCCAAAACAGTAATGAGGTTTCCAATCCTTAACAAAGTTAAGATAGTGTGGGATTCATGTAATATACAAGGGTTCATCATCCTAAGCCTTTTTCTACAAACTTGTTTAGTTTTGTTTGCACCTTTGAGAAAACGAACAACGAGTAGATGGATGATTATTTTTATTTGGTCAGCATACTCAGCTGCTGATTGGGCAGCCAATTTTATTGTTGGTCTGATCACAAACAGTGTACTTGAGTCATCTGGTCTAGATGAGAAAGATGATCTTTTGGCTTTCTGGGCTCCATTTCTTTTGTTGCACCTTGGAGGCCAAGACACCATCACTGCTTTTGCCCTTGAGGACAATGAACTGTGGATGAGGTACTTTCTTTCTTTCGTATTTCAAATTTTAACGTCTGGCTATATTGTCCTTCTTTCGTTTCCCAAAAACAGTCTGTGGCTGCCCACAAGTCTGGTATTTTTTGCTGGAATCACTAGGTGTTGCCAGCGTGCACAGGCTCTGTATCTTGCAAGTTTGGAGAATTTTCGAGAATCCCTGCTTGCAGAACCTTTTACCGGGCCAACTTATGCTGAGATATTAGACGACATCCGGTCCAAAGTGATGTCAAATGCTCCTGATGCATGGGCGTGGCCGGTCTGGGCTAAAAGTACTCCTCAAGAACTCGAAGATGTGCATAATGCAAAAGAAGGAAAGTTAACAGATTTGGAGATTGTGGGATATGCTTCCCGTTTTTTCTATTCCTTCCGGGCACTGGTAGTTGATCAAATTCTCGGTTTTGAGGAACGCGAAGAAAGCCGTGGCTTCTTTCTCAAGAGGAGAGCAAAGGATGCTTTTAAAATAGTTGAGACCGAACTAAATTTTTTTTATCAAGCTCTTTACACCAAGATGCGTGTGTTGAACTCTACTGCAGGATATATTTGGCGTTTCCTCTCCTTTACTGCTGTTTTTGCAAGCCTTGTAATAGTATTCTTTTTCATTGACGAAGTGAAGACATTTCACAAGCTAGATATTGCAGTTACTTACATCATACTTGTTGGTGCCGTTTTCTTGGACATAATTTCTTTCATGATGCTGCTCTTCACAGATTGGTCAATTGCAAAACTGAGGGATCAGTCCACACTCAAATTCAAAGTCCTTAAACGTTTGTTTGATCTCAAGAGGAAATTAGTTAAGAGACAACCAGAAGAACCCACTAATAATAGTGACCGTTCTGTCTACAATCTGGGTTTCCCTTGTAGAATATTATTCCGAAGATGGTCAGGATCTGTCCCTTCATTCAATCTTATAGATTATTCGCGACATCAGCGTTCAAAAACTGTGGATAGAATAATCAGCATGTGTGGAGTTGGTGATATCTATGATAGCATTGTATTTGTGTCAAGGCAGCCGTTTAATGAAAATTTAAGAGACTTCATCTTTGAGGAGATGATAAGAAAATCAAGGCTGATGGACACTTTAAAAAGTGCCAAGGCATTAAGTTTAGGCAGAGGGGATTGGGTTCTTAAGGATGGGGGTTGGGATTCCTTGCTCACATATATAGTTGACATTGATTTTGATGACAGTCTCTTATTGTGGCACATAGCTACTGAACTATGCTATAACTCTGATGATATTGATGTTCAAAGTGATCAGAAGGAATATAGACAGTACGCAAAGCTTCTCTCGGATTACATAATATATCTCCTTGTCATGAAACCTGTGTTTATTTCGGCAGTTGCAGGTATTGCAAAATCAAGATTTCGGGACACATGTGCCGAGACAAAGAGATTCTTTTTAAAATACGGAAAAGCACGTACACAGGTAGATCATAAGTTTGCCTGTTCTTTAATCCTGAGTGTAGACGTAGATATCAAACCAATAAATTTGAAAGGAGATGGAAGTAAATCTGTGTTGTTCGATGCATGTATTTTGGCAAAGGAGCTAAATCAGCCATGTTATCCGAATCGATGGGAGATAATGTGCAAGGTGTGGGTAGAAATGATGTTTTACGCAGCAATTCGTTGTAGAGCATTCTCCCATGTCCAGCAACTAAGCAAAGGTGGGGAGCTTTTAACTTTGATATGGATTCTAATGGCTCATTTTGGCTTTGGACAGCAGTTTCAAAGGGAAAATTATCCAAAGCAAAAGCTTGGAGAATAACTTGATCGAGTTCCAAAGTGTTTATTTCAAGCACCGGTTACTTACACTTGGATATAGTATTGTAATCTAGTATAGCTATGATTCTTTGCTTCCTTTATACTTTGTTTCCAGAAAATTGTTACACAAAATATATGTAAATAGTAGTGCTAGAGTTACAAAATAGATTTAAAAAAAAATTGCTTCAAAATGACTTGGCATGACTTATGTGTTAATTTTAAATTTTTTTTGAATAATGTTGTTGATGTGAATAGGGGTATAACTTTTTTTTCATGTACATTGTGAAAAACTTTCACAATATTTTCTTTAATCCACAATCATCATAAAATAGTTCAGGATTTACACTGGTCAAAGATAATTATGCTAAATGCTGAGTTTTTTTATTGGTGAAATTGGTGTGAATACACGTAGACTTATTAAATCCTTATATATAATAACTGTAATCTTATCCAAAATTTTGGTCATGTACCGCCAAATTAATAAGGACCGTTGATCTTAAAATAAATGAATGATAATCATTAGATCTAATATTAAAAAAAATTATTTAATAATATAAATTAAATATGAGTAGATTTTATAAGTTGACTACAATTCTCAATATAAAAATTTGTAAGTTAAAATTTCAAGTTGAGTAGGTTTATTTGATTGTTAGTCTATAATTGTAAGTTGAGTATGTTTTCTTTATTTTAATTCTATTCCTAAGTTGAATAGATTTTTTGTTAAAATTCGTCATTTTAATTTTTATTCAGTTTCAGGGTATTTTTAATTGAAAAAAAATGTTAAATCATCACTAAATTAAAGATTATTTTGTGAGTTTTGTGGGATGTAAAATTGTTAAAATCTTATGTTTAGAACTCAAAACATAACATAAGTAATGTATTAATCGTATGACACGTAAAAAATAAAGTCTAAAAAATAATAACATAAAATTATTAAACATTATGAATTAACATAATTATAAATTTTAATATATATATATATATATATATATATTGCATGGGTTATAAGCTACTAATATTAAAAGTTTTAAGCAACCTACTTACTCCAAATTGCCTAGGAAGGGGAGATAATTAACGAAATTTGTGTGTTAAAAAGTACGGTCACAGGGAAATAATACAACAATTTTGTGAAAGCAATGATTATTGTATGTGCAAGTATTTTTGTATACAATGTTATTTGTCAAATCTCGATCGAATAAATTATATCTTATATATAATAATCGTAAAAGAATATTCTTCAAAACTTTGGTAGTCTGGTCCACGATCGTTGTACAACCAAATTAATAAGGATCGTTGGATCTTAAATGATAGATGAGAATATTTAGATCTAATATTAAAAATTGTACTTGATTAATAGTACGATTATATTTAAAAACTAAAGAGAGTATTTGATTAATGGTAAGATTATATTTAAAAACTAAAAAGTCTATTTTCATAATCTAAATCAAATATAATTGGGTTTTCCTTATTAGATAAGATTCTCTATCTAAAAATTGGTAACTCCTTTTTCTCTTCAATTTATGGGTAGTTGCAATTTGATACTCCCTCCATCTCATGTCTTGTTTGATTTTTTAGTAGTCAAATTGACTAAGGTTTGACTTAAAATTACACATATTATATAATTGAAACAAATTATAAACATTATATCATTAGAAAGTATTTTTAATATACTTTATAATATATTTATCAAATATCCGAAATTATAAACCAATGTTTCTAATTTTCAGTCAAATTTTAGTCAATTTGACCATAAAAAAGTCAAACATGACACATAATATGAGATGGAGGGAGTAATAATTGTTAACCAAAATTTTATCAATTAAATTATTAAAAAATTCTCAATGTAATGCGCAAGTACCATAACTAAAAATCATATATTATGTTATTAAAAAATTCTCAATATAATGTTCATGTATCATGACTAACAATAATACAAATGTATCATATGTTATAAGAGAGACGTAAGAGAAATCATGTACATGAATTTATGTTGCAAATTTTACTATAGAAATTACAAGTAAAACGACTTAGTTAATTAATATTAACATAACACTTTTTTAAAGGGACATACAATTTGATTCATTCAAATTATATTATATTATTTTACATATATGAAATATAAAAGGATAATATTAAATATTATTAGAAATTGAGAGTTTTATATTTATTAACGATAATAAATATATAGAGAAAAAGGATCACGAGGTTAATCTCACCATACTTTTTCTAAGATCACAATACATGTTAACAAATAAATATAATCATCTATTCTTAAATATTTACCTAACATATATTTTGATTGATTTATAAATTAGAAAAATGAGTTAATAGATAGTTGATATAATACACTCAAATGATCAATTACTACCTCAGGAGTCGAGATCTTTATTCTCATATTCACAACCTACTAACAAAAATTTAATTTTCGAATCCCTTCAATAACATATTAATATTACATATTTCAAAAATTCACAAAGAATTAAAATTTTGAATAATATAAATTTGAATAAATACTCATAAAATAGATGTCTTTTGCACATGGTAAATGCAACACGAAATAATTTATCCAAAAATACATTTTACACTCCCTGCGTCCGACCCAATTGTTAACATTTGGGTGGGGAAACGAAAATTAAGAAACATAAAGAAAAGGGAGAAAAAGTGAGTAAGTTGGTGGGACTTGATAAAATTAATGAAGAAAAATATACTATTGTATGAAATGTTAATAATTGGATGTGACATCTTAAAAAGAAAACTGTTGACAAAGGGAGTATATTGTATCCATAGTTTTGGTCGTCATGGTACAATAGCATAAAAAAAATAAGAATAGTTCAACTTTAAAATAAATAGATGATAATCGTGAGGAGTTCGAACTCCATCAACGATTTATCAAATATAAAATTTAATTTTTTTACCTCTAAATATAATAAAAAAAAGAAAGTGCAGAGTTTTGGTCGTTAATGGACGATAATACTACAAAAAAGTAAGTATATTTGTATCTTAAAATAAATAGATTAGAACCGTTTAATATAATGTCAAGTAATATTTTATATGTTAATATATAAATTATTTTCGTAAAAGTCCAAGATTCGAAATTCGCCAAAAATATATAAAAAAAATTATATTTTAAACTTATAAATATTAATAAAATTAAAATTTTAAAAAGAATATGAATACTAATAAAATTATGAATTAATATAATAAAAGATATTAAAAAAAAATTTGTGCATTGCGCTATATATAAGCTAGTTATTATATAACAACCAAAATCTAACACATGTTATTTGGTAAATTTTTAATACCTAATTTAGGATATTTAGTATTTTTTATATCTTAATATTTTAAATCAGACTCGAGGTAGTATTTAAAATCATAAAAATTTACACCGGTCAAAAGATCAGACAGTATTAAAAGTCTATTTAAATGCTAATTGGATTCAAATATTAATATGTATTTTAATAATATAAACCAAATATGAGTAGATTATTCAAAATCTAAAAAGATTTAATTAACCTACCACTACCATATTCTCCAACGTGATAATTAAAAATGTAAAAAGATTTTAAAATGTACTGTTACGCTTATTATATATAAGGATTTAATTGCATAAAACTCTCAATGTAAAAATACCGTTAAATTTTAAAATAGATATATACCTCTCAAATATATATTAAAAATAAATATTCATATTATTAGAAGAAAAAATATTTTAACAATATTTAATAAATAAATAAATTAGAAATTTGTTATGGATTAAAAAACGTACTTGTGAATTTACTGTTAGGGTTTAGGAGCTTTCGAGCTTTAATGGCTGCTCTTGTGTTTCGTGACTAAATCGGTCCTCACAAGATGCTCACGTATCTCAATCAATTCTAAGAATCAAGCCAGAAAACGTAGTTCTATTTGTGAAGGATCAGGGTCCTTATATAAGCGTCAGGAGCCTCGTATTTAGAGTATGTTTAGGAGACTTAGCGAATAAGTCTCCTTTTTGATAATGGATAAACATTGTATTTCTTGGTGGACAAGTCTTTTCCTTGTTGATAAGGACTGTGACTCATTATTTCTTTTAATTGGGCTTCTGGATCTGTAATAACCCCAAATTTTGGACTTAGTTAAATTTTTTTGATGAATAGTAAAATTGCCCCTGATGAATAGTAAATTTGCTGAGGGAAAAATTTGTCAGACCACACTATGTGGATGACATGGAATGAATGTTTCGAGGTTATATTATTGATGTATAGGAAGAATAAAAGAATGTAAACGCGATCAGAATCGGGAGATTCCAACTTTGAATTTTGATCACTATTCATCGGACAATCGAGGATTTATTGATTTGATCGTTTTGAGAAAGCGTGTAGGATGAGAAATACATGATCATACCTTAAGTCAAGGAGAGAAATCTAGGATCATATATTAAGCCAAGGTAATGGAAGGATAAAGGAAGCACCCTAGCTTTGGTACAGAGAAACGTCCTTAAAACCACTTGAAACTATCGCGAAACAAAAGCGTAACAAATTATGGATTAAACCCTAACAAAAGGAGGAGTATTATATGAGATCATCAAGTGCAATATATAAAAGAATTGAGGATGCAAAGGATGACATAATCATGATGCAAGGGGATGACATAAGCATGACAAAGTGATGACAAGGTGATGAATCACCACCTTGTCACCACTTTCACCACAACCACACATCCAAAATGAGCCTTGTCATTGATGACAAAACCTTTTCTTAGCCACACAAACTAATCAGCAAAGTATTAAGGGTTATTAGACAAAAGAAAAAGGAAAGAAAAACAAAAGAAAACAAATCAAAAGAGAAGTGTTCTTGAAGAACACAACCATTCGAATTTTTCTTCTTCTTCCATTCCTTAAAACTTTTGCTCATACTTCCACTCCACCAAAAATCATGTTCTTGGGCTCTAAATCACCCCCTTCCAATATCCAAGGTAGATCTCTAATCTTAGCCTCATCCATGTATGATAGCTTGATCAAAAATGGATTCAAAGTTGATGATGAATAGTGATGTGAATAGTAACCTCATAGAATCTTGATTTGTTTTGATGATTTTAGGTTTGATTCACATAGTTAAGGTGCAAGGAAGGATATATCATCAATATATAGTCTTTGTTAAGCTCCAAGGAAGGTATAAAACTTCTTACTTTCTAAGATTTTGTTTTGATCTAGTAAGTTAGAAGTGTTTGATTAGAACTATGTTAAGATGAAGCATGTATGCATGATTTTAAACATGTTTAATGGTTGATTTGTGGATGAACTTGTGGAATAGAGTGTGACCTTATTTGGGCAGATAAATGGTAGTATAAAATTGAGTTTGATTGGTGGTTGGTTGATGGTTGATTGTAGTGTGGATGAGTGTTTGAAAAACACGGGAAGTACGCATAAGCGCCGTTACCATGTCGGATTTTACTTAGGTAGTTTAGACAGAAACCATGACTGCAAAACAGGGCATAAACTTGAGGTTTCTGACCATGAGCATGTAGGCTCTGTTTCCTAGATTACTTTGGCGAAAGAATCGTATCGTTTTGGTTTACGGTTTAGGAATAGCGTCCGTTTTAGTAAAAGCGGTTTCGCGTAACGAGATAGTTCATTGTATGAACTTTGAGATAGGGATCAAGCCCTTTAAAATTGGAATTGGATTGAGATATTAAAATGGATACTAGTATGTATAATAAGGAAAGGAAGCCTAGAAGAGTTCGAGTTAAAAAGATAAGTTGGTGATTTTATAAAAATACGCGAACGAAGGTTGCGCGAGTGAAATACCCTTAAGGGGATGGTTTAAAACAAGGAAATGGTAAAGGATAAATACTTGGGATTTGTGAATAGGTTTTCACCCAAACTTTTGACTTAGAAGTTTACGGAATGTTATGAGGTTATAGATGACCAAGAGCGAGACAATTGATGTTCGTTAATAGAACGTTAGTGCTTAAGTTAAATGCACTTTAAATGATTAAGCCAAGGGACTGATCGGGTATTTCTTTGTTTATAGATTTCCCGGCAAGTTCTCGAACCCATAACAACCAAGGACCCAAGGCAAGTTTTCTCATCCCATGCTGTATTTTAAAATACAATATTCTGATAATATGCATATGATAGATGCATGCTTTCCAAAAGTAATATATGCATACGATATTATGCATGCTTTCAAACCTCACATCGTATATAGATGTGATGGCATTAAAAATGATGTGATGTATGCATATGATAGATGCATGCAAGTCTTCAAACCCTACACCATATAATGATGATGTTGTGATATTGATACATATGCTGCTTTATGCTGTGAAATGACTTATAAACTGTTTTCTCTTTTTAATAAAAAGCGGTATATATAAGGTTTATATGCTAGCTAAGTAACAGATATATACCAAGGTTAAGGATTAAAGACTCTAAGTATAGAGTACTTGTACGATGGTTTTAAAAACTTAGACCGGGAGTCAAATTATGATTTTGTTTTAAACTACTATCAGAAACTGGAAGGTTCCAGGGACGGTTATACTTTAAGGGTATTTTAAATATTCCAATATCTATATAATTGGGTATTTAAGGTGAGATATTTAAATAATATTATAATATATATTATTTGAATATTATTTAATTAAGTGAATATTATTTTGAATATTCACTTAAGTGTTTTATATTGAATAATAATTCAATATTTATTATTTGAATATTATTTAAATAAGTGAATATTATTTCGAATATTCACTTAAGTGTTTTATATTGAATAATAATTCAATATGTATTATTTGAATATTATTTAAATAAGTGAATATTATTTTGAATATTCACTTAAGTGTTTTATATTGAATAATAATTCAATATTTATTATCTGAGGATTATTTAACTAAGTGAATATTATTTTGAATATTCACTTAGGTGGGTTTATATTGAATAATAATTTAATATTTATTATTTGGGTATTTATTAAATATTCCAAATATGATTTAAAATCATAGAACCTTATTATATGATTAAAGGTTCTATTATTTACACAAAAATATAAATTTCTGATTTTCAGAAAAGGTATTAAAATAGAGATTCCCAACTATTATCTTAAGATAGTTAAAGGTAATTAAATGCGAATAGTATTTTTCCAACTCATCGAAAACTGGGAATCTAGTTCAAGAATTAGAGGACAGTGATTTACTTCCACTGTTCCTCTAAAGTATCTATAACTAGGGGATGGCTCCCCCATTCAAATAAGAGTTTTTCAAACTCACTGAACTCTGATATTTCAATAAACTCCCTGGTCATAATTTCAAAATACGCAGTAACCATCGGTAGTCTCGTTGACTAATGTCAACCCACACTTTGACTTACTCCTTTCAATTACTCTGGAGTAAGGTGTTCTAAATGGTTACAAAGTTTTGACAAGTATTCGTACTTGGGAAATGTGGAATTAAATTCCGATTTCCGTTTCGTTAATGTTTTTCTTCATGGGAATTGGAAAGGCCTAAACGGCAATGAAATAGGTGCCGGGGTAGTGCCAAATTATCAAGGCTTACCCGGTGATGAAATAGGCCCGAGGTAGTGATCTCTTGCGTGCTAAGGCTTACCCGGTGATGAAATAGGCCCGAGGTAGTGATCTCTTAGCACAGTGGCCCGTATGCGGTCAGGGTGATAACCGAACAGGAAGTCGTCCTTCTACTAGTAGAAAAGAAAAGTTACGATACAACGGCTGATCACCGTGTATCGGGTGTTCCAGTACATTCCCTTCCCTCCAATTGGAGTTGTGCTGCACATTGTAAGGAAAGCCTAGGTGCTGAGTTACTGATAATGTGGCAGTGATGAGTAACGATGTTCCTCATACAGTAGTTGTACTATATGGCATGTTTTGACGAAAAGAATAATAAAATGTCATTCTGTATACGAATGAAGTTTAAAGGTTTTCTTTCATGATATAAGCTTACATATATGATTAAGCTGCTATATCTGATTGTCGAGCTATAGTGCTCATTCTTGCTTCTTTTACAAAAGGTGTTCATTAATGATATTCTACAGTATTTTGAACAGTATGAGATATCTAAATAGATATGTGAGTATATACGTGGAAAAGATATTTAAGATATACAGTATGTTGAACCGTATAGTATTTTGAATCGATGGATAGGCTTTAAGCCGTGATTCCATCATTTGATATCTATTTTAAAAAGATATGTTTTGAATCTTGGTTCATTATATCGATACCAATGATTTCTAAATGAATTACGAAAAGTATTTGAGTATGATTATAAATCATACGGTATTTTGAACGATATACTATTTTGGGGATAAACCCTAGTAGTTTTAAAAATGGATCCTATGTGGATTATCTACCTGAAAGGTTTAAGGATTTAAACTGGGATAGATTTCTTGTTGAGCGCTATTAGCTCATTCTTTCTTTATTAAATTTTTCAGCATGAAGGAAACATTGCCGATTCACCTCGTGTTACGAGAGCAAGGGAATGGAGAGACCACCCTTGAGTTAGTTCAGCAAGATGGATACTGTCGGAGTTAGCAAAACAGTTGCAGACTGAATTAGTGAGAATTATTTTTGAGTAGGTTTGTATTACTAAACCTTGTATAGAATTGTGAGGTCTATTATTTTAACTTCAGGTAGAGGTTGTAAATGATAGATGAGATCCTGGATAGTACATTTGATTTGTAATAACAAATGTTACTTATTGTTGCTCATTTCCAAGGCTATAAATTGTGTGTGTGTGCGTAAGTGATTGGGGTCAATTGGAGTTATATTATTAGAATGTTGTAAGTAATACAGGTATTGTACAATTGATGGAGCGTGACAACCCAGATTCCTGACCCCTGGTCTGGGGGTGTTACAGGATCCTTCTTTGAGGAATTTACCATATTTTGGACTCCTTTCTTGAGCTGTATATTTTCCCTATTTATTAATTTCGTAATTAATAAATAATTAGGGTTTCAGACCTTGTTTAATAGGCTGTATAATTGGACCAATCTGGGTCTAATTAATACGTCATTAATTGCACTTCTAGGGTTATTTTTCAGCCCATATCATTTGCCCCCCAACTTCTAGGAAAATCTCTTTTGGATTATCGTAGAAGTTATTTTATTCGGGAGTTATGAAGTTCTCTTTCGTATTCTAGCTTGGTTTTGCGAACATATAGTTCTAAACCAATTTTTATAATTTCCCCAAAATAGGAATCTGGATTTTTCATCAATTTCCTGGAAAATAATTCAGAATTTGAAAATATGGTGTAGTTTCGACCAGGATTCTGGTTGAATTCGACCTCATTTTTGGCTCCTGGTTGAAAGTATTCGACCAGAATTCTGGTCGAATTTGGCCTGACTTGGACTCCTGGTCGAACACTTTCGACCAGGATTCTGGTCGAACTTGACCTGACTATTGGCTTCTGGTCGAAATTCGACCAGGATTCTGGTCGAACTTTGGTGTCATTTCGTCCCCTAGTCGAACACTTTCGACCAGGATTCTGGTCGAAGTTAAATGCAATTTTGGCCCCTGGTCGAACACTTTTGACGAGGTTTCTGGTCGAAGATAATTGTCATTTTGGCCCCTGGTCGAATACTTTCGACCAGGACCTTGGTCGAAGATAAGTGCCATTTTGGCCCCTGGTCGAATACTTTCGACCAGGACCTTGGTCGAAGATAAGTTCCATTTTGGCCCCTGGTCGAATACTTTCGACCAGGACCTTGGTCGAAGATAAGTGCCATTTTGGCCCCTGGTCGAATACTTTCGACCAGGATTCTAGTCGGCCATTTCGATCTTTCTTGGGTTCGAACACATAATTACGAGTTTCTTCAAGTTGTACCTCTTATGCTCTTTGAGGTCCACTTATGTTGGGCTCAAGTTAGGCCCAAGGCCTTTATTGGCCCAATTAATAATTGGGCTTGTAGTCGTTTATGGGCTATACCGGCTAATGCCGGTTACCCTTCTTTCAACCGGCCTATTTGACCGGCTATTCTTTCTATATAAGTGTAATACATCACTTCTCATTTTCTATTTCTCAAAGACACTCTGCTAAATTTTCTCTAAAACTTTCTCTGCAAAGCTCTGCTAGGTTCTGCGGTACGGCGATTCCCGGTGAGATTTCTCACAAATTTATGGGTTTTTCCGTTTGAAGATTTGAAGATTCTGGGTTTCTACATTTGAAGATTTGAAGATTCTTTGAAGATTTGAACATTTCTGGGCTTTTTCTGGATTTAAAATGGTTGATCGCGCTTCCCAACGTCTTCAGAAGATGAACTCTGCATCCAAACGAGGTACCCCCATTCCTATTCGTTCTAAATACATGTCTTTGCATGATATGATTAATGAACGCGGGGATGAGTACCCGTCTGTGTCTGCCTTAGATTCATATGATTGTAGTAAAAAATTCCATGATGTAGATAAAATCAAAGATTATAATAAGATGTATAGGGTGAAAGCCCCTTTAAAATTAGTTATTGCCGGTGCCGGTGACCGTTCTTGTCATTGGCGGTCTACTGCCTTATGTATTTACAAAGACGCCATAGTCGCCGGCCTTAGGTTCCCATTTCACGAGTTCATACCTAAGCTTTTGGCACACGTCCAAGTAAACCCTTGTCAGTTACCCCCATTTGCCTGGAGGATAATTAACTGTTTTATGGTCTTGTGTTTGCGTAATAACTTTCCTCCTTCCGTCCCTTTATTTAGAAAGATTCTTCAATTTAAGAACAGTTCTGCCAACAACTTGGGTTGGGTATACATTAGCCATAGGGTTGGCTTTCCTTTTATCTTCCACCCAAAGTCTATCCCGGATAATGACCCTAGGTGGAAAAATGAGTTCATTTACCTTGTCTGGGAAACCCTGTTCCGTAAGTCTTTTGGGAGAGTTTCAGATGATAGTCCCAGCAACATAGTCTTGAATGAAGAGGAGTCATTTGCCTACTCTGAGCTAATCAAGGATGACGGGACTACCGTGGCTTGGGAGTTACTGGACGAATTTGTCCTCAAGTCTGTTCATCTCTCAACTATTTCTGATAAGGGTAATTTTACTTATCCTTTTTGTTTATTACTTTCTTTCTTTTTGTTATTTTCTGTTAACCATTCTTTGGTTGTATTTGCAGCTGCGGCCTTTATAAACAAGACCAACGAGCCCAAAGATGACGAGACTTCAAGGATGAAGAGGGCCAGGATAGGATATGATTGTAACAGCCCCAAATCCGGGGTCAGGGATTTAGGGTTGTCACAATCCATGTACTCCTTGCCTTACCTGTATTACTCACACCATTCATAATTCACCTGCTCATGACCCCACAACATATGTCTCACACACACACACAGGTTAGAGTCTCAGAAACGACACAATACAACAACTGCGGAATAAATAATTTTTATTACAATACCCAAACGTCTTTTGAATCTGTTACTGATACAATTTCTAAGCATTGTTACATTACCAACTTAGCCTTCTGATGCTCACAATCCTCTCATACCATTCATGTCTATACATAAGTTGAATACCAAAAGCCGTAGCCTGGTTCGATTGGTTCGTACTACTCCCGGGATCACTGCTAGAAGCTGTTTATGAAAACACCTTGCGAGGTATGCGCTGTCCCATTGGCATCCTGCTTCGCTGCTATATAATATATATAAAATAATAGCAAGAGTGAGCGATAGCTCAGCAAGGTAATGAAAGTATGGCATAATTCTGCCTTTTATTCCACCCAGAAATAAAGCGGGTATACGACAATAATTCGTCAAAATATCTCGATACTGAAATCATTTCCTTATCGGAATGTATTCCAAAAATAGTACCATTACTGTACTTCAAATATCATTTCATAATACTCTGCAACTTTCGATATTCATACTATTAACAAAGTTCTAGTATAGTATAAAAGCTGAAATAACAAGATAACTCAGTATATCCTTTCCGTAAAATATCTGCTATATAAAATATAAGCAGACTATCAACATATACTTGAGAGATGAAGTTATAAAGAAAATTCAATATCATCTTTCATATCAAACATTTACCTCATATCATAATTTGGAAATAAATACAATGTAAAATATTTCCAATCCATTTCTAAGCTCATCTGGTTCCATATATCTTTTTCGTAAAATCATATGCTTTCTTATAAACTCATATGCTTGTATAAACTTGAATAAGCTTGCGTAAACTTTCTTTCTCTGAAAACTTGCATAAAACTTTCTTTCTCTGATAACTTGCATAAAAATTTCTTTCTCTGATAACTTGCATAAAACATTTTCTTCCATGGATGACTTGCATAAAACATTTTCTTTCATGGATGATGAACTGTAGTCGGAGATTCTGGGCGCCAGGGATACCCCTACGATGATCAGTCGTAAGGCGAATCCCCCTGCTGTTTTCCTACGTAGAAGGGAAGATAATCAGTCTCACACCGACTTACCTCCCCGCCAATCGGTTGTAGGTAGGAAGAACAGACCCGTTGCAATAGTCCGTCAGTCTGTTACTCTCCTTTTATCCTACGGTCGGGCACTTACTGATAAACTAAGGGAAGAACAGACCCGTTGCAATAGTCCGTCGGCCTTATTGTAATTCCCTTAGGGGACCGGCGCTACTCAGTCCCTTACATATTCTCCAAGTTCGAGTAAATCCATAACACTGAAACATAAAGTTCCTTTCCCTTTTTCCCCAAGTATACAACTCCACAAGGTAGTCATATCTGGTTGGAAAGGAAAATTCACCCATATTTCCCAAGCTGACGCTTGTTAATGGATACAACTGATTCCACTGATCTTGCTCCTCGAGTCTTGAGAAAGTAATCAAAATCATTTTTATGGTAGCATACAAAGCGGTTAAAATAATAGTTTCAGAAAGATTTAGGACCGGGCAGTCCACTTGAAACGAACATAAAATCTTGAGAAAGGTCCCATGCATCTTTGTAGTTTGAGCGAACATTTAAGTCTTCCTAAATATAGACTTAAAAGGGAAATAGTTTTGGGAACCTTCTCTAATTATATTTCTAATTGTCTGAATAAACTTTATTAGTTATCTAGGGTTAAAGAATAGTTTTCACAAAATACTTCCTTAAGAAGTAGGGCTTTAAATAATTAATGAAAACTATATTTAATAAAGAATATTTATTTAGGAGTAATTCCCAAATACTTTCTTAACAACTGATACCATTCCCGGTCCGTAGAATAAATACAGAGTACATACCCCCTACTGAGGGTTTTTCTTGACCTATCGACTTATATATATATTACCATAACCATAGCTTATAAGTTCAACTTATACTAACAACTCTTACTTAGCATTATAAATATCGTTTCGAAATCATGAACACATAGCATATATATCTCAAAATCTTTTATTTATCACCACAACAGTTTATAAAGGTATAGGTTTGAAAACTCGCCTCTATCACCTGCATATACTATAATCTCAATATCTTTTATACCATCACACCCATATACGACGTGAGTTTTGAAAGCATGCATAATATACCATATGCATCATCAGAATATTATAACTTAAAATAAAGCATAGAATGAGAAAACTTGTACGATACTTGGAACAAAGAATATATATATATATAGATATATTTTTGAATCAACAAGTATTAAACATTTGAAAATATGCCCACTCTAACAATAGAGTAAGGGTTAGTAAACTTGCCTGATGCTCGAGAAGTGATAGGGGTTCGCGACGATGCCAGACAATCTAGACAAAGTCAAAGAAAACGCACGATTAACCCCCTGGATAATCCACTTGTACTCAATGCTTAAACACGTAAGCGAAACACAACCAAGGAATTACTAGCTCGTTATAGGCTCATACTAAGTCCACGTTTAGTCGACGATTACTTAAGTCATAGGTTTAGTCCGAAATCGATCCTCGAATACAAGTTATACTTAACCATTTACAACATTGGTTTCTAAGTCATGTGCTTAGTGGTTTTCACTTGCGCGACCTCGGCTAAAACATTTTTATAAAATCGAAAAATAATCTTTTTAATCCAAATCGTTTTCGTGAGCCTTCCTAACTGTCTCTAGTATTATTCCTCAAAGTTTCACATTTTAATATGGCTTCTAAGTGGTCCAAATATAGCCTCAAAGTGACTGACCAGAGATGGGTTGTTCCTCCGAACGACGTTTACTAAACCTCACTTTTCTCTTAAACCGTAAATCGGATTAACATGATTCTTGCGCTCACGTAAACTATAAACAAGGCTCTACACACTCATGGTCATCACTGAACCAAAAGAGCCAGTTAAGTTTTGGGATTCTAGGCAGTTTATAGAGTTACCGAAAATCGGGCATTACGACGGCTTAAAATCGAATAATCCAATTTTGTCACAACATAACCAAGCCACACCGGGCATACCATACATCCACAACCTCAATAAACAACCAACCTACACCTCTAAGATCAGTGGTGAGGCTCAAATCCAACACCCATCATTTTACACATTTGAACAAATCCAAACAATCACTAAATCACTTAATCATGATCTTAATTTACATGAACATCAAAACCACTTCAAAACTCATATAAAACTCAAAGGTGGGTTAGGGTTTTACCTTCTTGGAAGCTCTAGCAACACTAACCAGTGCTCCCAATCAGTCAACAAGCCTTAGATACTCCTTACAAAGCTTAAACCTTAAGATCCAATCAAGAAAACAAGTTAACAAACTTTCGGAGTTACTATTCATCGTCACTTTGTAAAATCCATATAAAATCGAAAAACAAGAGTTTGGTTCTCAACTTTTTACCAGACCTTCTACTCTTCAAGGGATTGCTTTTGAGTCCTACCTCATCACCAGGGGATGCTTGAATCTCGACTTATTGGCTTTCTAAGGTGAGTGGTCGAAACTGGAAAAGGCAGGACAGTTTCTGTTCTCCGACTTGGGGAAGAGCTTTGACTAGGCTACGCTCCTTTGTTGGCCATGAAATTTTGAAGGAATGTTTTCCATGGAGTGGAGAAGCTATGGTTAAAATTTGGTGATTTACGGATGGATAGAAATGGAGGTATGGATTTTTCTTTCCTCCTTGCACAAGCTGAGCCGAAAATGGGGGGGAGAGTTCTTCCTCTTCTTTTTCTTTTTGTTTTGATAAATAGATAAGAATGCTGATATTTGTATAAAAGTGGTGAGTCATCACCTCTAGTTGTCTCATCTTGTGACACTTGTCCAACATGCATTCGCTCAGATAAAGTAGCTTTACTGGTTCGCTTTCCTTTCACATGGATGATCCAAATGTTGCATCCCTTGAATTAATCTTGTTACATGTTACTTCCATGTCTATATTTAATCCTGTAAATGTTGCTCTGTTCCTCTTGAAACGATCCGAAATATTTCCTAAAGAGCGAATAAAACTCTACGCGATTTTCGCAGTGAATAGTAACTATTCACTATTTACTTCAACAATCGAATCCTTAAATCGACTTTAATAAAATAATAAAATTCCAAAATATTAAATCCTCAAATCCTCAATTTTAATATCTCTTTTCTTGAATATAATAATAATAAATCACTGCCCGGTCAAATACTACACCAAAATAAAATTTGGAATTTCTGAATTCTGATCGTCTTTGCATTCACTTATTTACTCCGTAGATCACTAATATGACTTTGGAATATCCACACTACGTCTCGTACATAGGTGGCATGAAAATTTTTCTTAACCCTCAAAATCACTATTCATCCACCAATATCACTATTCACTGCTGCACTTAATCATAATAAGAAAAGTTTAAAATTTTTCCAAAAATTCGGGTTATTATAATGATCCTCGTGGGAAGCCTGAGGTTCCTGGTTTCTTGATCCCTCCTCAGATTCCTGTGGATGGGGGGGACAATCCTGTGTCCTCGAGGTCCTCTGTTTGGCGCCCCAACTGGGGTATTAGGAAGAGGGACACCATCATTGGGGTGTCCAAGCACGCTGTGGATTGGTCATACCATTCACTTATTCCCTGCGATTACAAAGATTTTGTCGCAGATTCTACAATCGAGGGAGTTGAGCATCTGGGCGCTCAGGATATTGTTGCGGTACTCTTCTTACCTTAGCCTTTTTAAGTTTATATTTTTCTTATCAAACTTTGAATTCCTTTTATTTTTTGGCAGAGCAATGCCAACTTCCAGGGGGCACTTTTCCAAGCTAAGGCTTGGCGTACCTCTTCTGAGGCCAATAGGATCAAGTTGGAAAGGTCCGAGGATGAGGTGAAGTCTCTAAAAGAGACTTTAGCTAGGAGGGAGAAGGAGCTTGCTGATGCTCAGGTTGATCTAGTCGAGCTGAGGAAGAGCAAGGAGGACTGCATTGATGAGTACCTTGACTCTCAGGAGTACAATGAATTGATAGAGAAGCACGATGAGATCCTTTTCCCAGTCCAGCATACAACAAGATGGAAGGATGCTGTTCAGGCTATCTTGGCCAAGCATCCTGGGATTTTTGATTTTGCTGACTTCCCATCTCCTCACCCTCCTACTCCTTTAGAGCGCCTCCTGGGACAGATGACATGGAGGAGGATGAGAGGATATTGGAGCCATTGCAGTCATCACCCCTTGCTGACACATCTGTTGATGACCCTGATGCCAATGATCATACTTCTGGCTCCAGCTCAGGGGAGGAGACATATGCTGGTGACAAGGGAGGGGAAGCGTAGTTGTAGCTTGTTTATCTTTCATGGCCATCTATGGCTTGTATTATTTTTCATGTATTTCCAGCCTTCAGGCTTAACTTAAACTTTTAGTAAGTTTAGTTTTATTTCTTTCAACTTCTTCTAATTCTTGACTTTGCATGTTTAGTTAACATTTTGTGCATATCTATCAGTATGCAATGCACACAAAGCATCATGAAAATATAAGAACATTGGATTATAACTTTGAAAATGGGTTCAACCCTTACATAATACTCTACTTTCTACCTCAAGTTTAAAAACTTGGATTGGTTTCGTCGACCTTATTTCAACTTGTCCTAATAGTGAGTCCAGTCAGGACATACTTTAAACATAATAGACTTTCAAGTTTGCAGCATGCCAAGTTCTTGGCACTTCGATCCCTTCAAGGGTTTCTAATATGTAGGAGCCTCGACCAAATACGTTCTTAACGCGATATGGTCATTCCCAATTTGGGGCCAACTTGCCCTTTTGTCCAACTCCGGATGCCTCAATCTTTCGGAGGACTAAGTCTCCTTGACGGAAGAATCTCTCTTTAACCCTTAGGTTATAGTAGAAAGATGCCCTTTTTTGATGTTCAACTACTTTAGCATTTGCCTCATCTCTAACTTCATCAATTAGATCTAAGGCCAGCCTCATGCCTTCTTCATTTGTTTCTGGCTCATAAGCCTCGATTCTTGGAGATGTCTGAGTAATCTCCACTGGAACCACTGCCTCTTCCCCATATGCCAGTAGAAAGGGGGTTCCTCCAGTGGTGACTTTACAAGTAGTACGATATGCCCATAGTATGGGGAGAAATTCGTCTACCCAAGTGTTTTTAGAGTGTTCAACTCTTTTCTTTAGTCCTTCCAGGATAATTCGATTAGCAACCTCAGCTTGCGCATTTGCTTGAGGATGGGCAACAGAAGTAAAACGTAACTTGATATCATTCTCGTCACAATACTTCTTGAATTCATCGTTGTTAAACTGAGTTCCATTATCCGTGACCAAGATTCGTGGAATCCCGTATCTGCATATTACATTTTCCTAGAAGAAATGCATTACTTGCTTGGTGGTTATCCTGGCTAAAGGTTTAGCCTCAATCCACTTGGTGCAGTAGTCGATTGTAACTATTAAGAAATTTATTTGCGCACTTGCCATTTGAAATGGTCCAAGTATATCCATCCCCCACATATCAAATGGGATAGGTGATTTTATGGATGTCAACATCTCTGGCGGTTGTCTAACCACTGGTGCATGCTTTTGGCACCGTTCACATTTCTTCACATAGCTGTTAGCATCTGCAAGTATGCTTGGCCAATAGAAACCTAGATGAGTGATTTTATGAGCAAGGGCTCTGCCCCCCAAGTGCTGCCCACAAATCCCTCATGTACTTCCCTTAGGGCCAATTCTGCCTCTTGGGGTCTCAAGCATTTCAAATACGGAACAATGAAAGACTTTTTGTATAGGATTCCCTCAATCAAGGTATACCTTAGTGCTCTCACATATAACTTTCGTTCTTCTGAAGTTTCGTTGGGTAACCAACCAGATTCCAGATGAGATTTGATGGGATCCATCCAACAGCTAGCAACATCAATGGGTGCTACCAATTTTCCATTGATGCTTGGCGTCTTCAAGACTTGGAAGTATACACTTCCTGCATAGTTTTCAATTTCAGAAGAGGCAAACTTAGACAGGGCATCGACCTTCATGTTTTCTTCCCTTGGAATGTGTTCCACATAACACTCATCAAACTGAGTCATAATGGCCTTGACAAGTTTTAGATACTTGGCCATGACTTCATCTCTGGCCTCAAACTCTCCATTTACTTGGGAAACCACTAGCCTCGAGTCTCCACACACTTTTAGAGTTTTAACTCTCAAGGCTCCAGCCAGCCCTAAGCCAACTATCAGGGCTTCATACTCAGCTTCATTGTTTGTCGTTGGGAAGTCCAGTTTTAGTGCGTACTCTATGAGAAATCCATCAGGACTTTGTAGCACCAAATCTTCTCCACTTGATTTTGTTTTTGATGCTCCATCAAAATAGAGCACCCAACATTCTTTGGACACCATGTCTTCATCTTTCTTGTCTTCCACTATTAATTCCTGCCCCCCGACTTCCTGGTTGTCAATAGTGCATTCAACCATGAAGTCAGCGAGTGCTTGAGCTTTTATGGTCGTTCAAGGCTTATACTTGATGTCAAATTCTCCCAATTCAATAGCCTATTTGATCAACCTTCCACTAACTTGAGGGCTATGCAAGATGTTTCTTAGAGGCTGATTGGTCAAAACCTCTATCTTGTGTGCCTGGAAGTATGGGCGTAATTTTCTTGAGGCCATAATCAGGGCTAAGGCAAACTTCTCTGTCGCAGAGTAGTTTATTTCTGCCCCATGTAGAATCTTGCTCACGTAATAAATGGGTTTATGAACCTTCAACTCTTCTTTTACCAAAACAGCTCCAAGGGCTGTGTTAGAAACTGCCAAGTATAAATAGAGAATTTCTCCTAGTTTTAGTTTTGCCAACAGTGGTGCCTCAGCCATGTACTTCTTCAAGGCCTCAAAGGCCTCTTGGCTTTCAGTTGTCCACTCAAAATTTTTCACGTTCTTGAGTGCTTTGAAGAAAGGTAAGCACTTCTCTCTTGACTTGGAGATGAATCTTCCCAATGCTGCCACTCTTCCCGTTAGTTTTTGGACATCCTTGACAGTCCGTGATGATTCCATGTCTAGAATTGCTTTGATTTTGTCGGGGTTAGCCTCTATTCCTCTCTTGGAAACCATCAGGCCTAAAAACTTTCCCGAGCCTACACCAAAGGCACACTTAGCTGGATTCAACATCATCTTGTGGTGCCTCAGCACTTCAAATGCCTCCCGTAGATGGTTTATATGATCGGCCTTATCGAGGCTTTTAACCAACATGTCATCCACATAGACCTCCATAGTTTTTCCAATCAGGTGTTCAAAAATTTTGTTCACCAACCTTTGGTATGTTGCCCCTGCATTCTTAAGTCCAAATGCCATGACTAGATAACAGAAAACACCAAAGTCAGTGATGAATGATACCTTGGAGATGTCATCTTTGTGCATTTTGATTTGGTTGTATCCACTGAAGCCATCCATGAAACTCAGCATCTCGTGCCCAGCTGTGGCATCTATTAGGGAATCAATCCTTGGTAAGGGAAAACAATCCTTAGGACATGCATCGTTCAAATCAATGAAGTCCACACACATCCTCCACTTTCCATTGGCCTTTTTGACCATCACTGGGTTAGCCAACCATTATGGAAATTGAATTTCTTCAATGAACCCGGCCTCAAGAAGCTTATCTACTTCCTGTTTGATGGTCTCTTGCCTCTCTGGAGCAAAATTTCTCTTTTTCTGTTTCACTGTCTTCCTTTCAGGATCCACATTCAATTTGTGGGTTATCAACTGGGGATCAATCCCTGGCATGTCAGCCGCTGTCCAAGCAAAAACATCATTGTTTTCTTGAAGAAAAGATATGAGCTTGCTCTTCAATGGTTCAGGCAATAGTGCTCCAACGTAAGTCACCTTCTCCGGTTCACCAGGGACTAAGGGAATTGGGATTAAATCCTCAGCTGGTTTCCCCCTTCTGTCCTCATAATCTCTAGTATCCATGTCTTCAATGGGGAGAACCGGCCCCCCCGATTCCATCAGGCCTTAACGCGGCTATGTAACAACTTCTAGCCATCTTTTGGTCTCCCCGTTCTTCATCAATCCCATTCCTTGTTGGGAACTTAATTTTCAGATGGTAAGACGAGGCTACGGCCTTAAATGCATGAAGGCCCGTCCTTCCAAGGATCGTGTTGTAGGTTGAAGTTGCCTTTATAACTATGAAGTTCAACATCTGAGTAGACGTGTGACGCCCTCCAAACCCGGGGTACAGATTTGGGGAGTCACTCGAAACACAATATACTTGAATCTAACAAATGCATAATAATATAATAACATAAAATACCCCATATCCAAGACCGCATCCAGATTATGGCATAAAACAAGCTTCTAAGTCATATTTATTACAAACCATTTTTCAGAGTTATTACACACTTAATATACAAAGATAGACATTTAGTCTAACTTCCAAAGTAAAACAACTACCCGTCCAATGACAATCACTCGGGGTGGTCTCCTAGCATCGGGAGAACAGCCACTAGCGTTGTGTCTGCTCATTCTCTCGCTTCACTGGAATAGGATTAGAAACAAAACAAGTATGAGCCACATGTGCTCAGCAAGCATGATATATATATATATATATATATATATATCAATCACAGTTCCATAATGAAAGGAAAGATTTCAATTATCTGAATCAACAATATACAAGTCAAACATATGCTTTTAACAATCTTTAATGAAGAAAGAGGAATTAGAATTGGACTTCTACATTTTTCAAATACAAAGGTTGAGCTGCTGATCAGTCACGCATCAACCCCGTACTAGCTTATAGCATAGTCCTCCACTAGGATCCATGGCCATCTAGGCCTTAAGTTATTACGACCATAAATATGGCCCGACCATTACTGGTCTCATTTTAAAACATGCCAATTCTATCACAAGGTATAAGCAATAACATGCATAACAAGATAAGTACACAATGACGGGGTGTAATAGTTGAAAAAGAGCTTCAACTATTCAATATCAAAGAAAGTCTGAGAAATAGATTCGGAATGGTTTCAATGGTACAACATACTCATTTAAGAAAGTCAACAATGGTTATCATCAATATAAACTGAATTGAAGGTGAAGGTTTCTAATATCCAACACGATTGTGGATTACGTCAAAAGTTAGGGATATACAAGGAAATAGCATCAAGTGCTCAATACGGGTGAAGATTGAATAATCTGAATCGTTCTGATGGTAACATACATGTAATTCTGAAGTATAATAACAATGGAATCAACAAGTAAAGGCACACATACTTGCCTGGTCTACGTCGCTGACAGGATTCTATCTCGTTCACTCTACTTTGCCCTTTCCCTTTCCCTTGCTCCGAGAACTCGATTCTATAATAAACAACTTATAACAGTAAGTCAAACTATCCTCATTATATCCTCGACACACAATCATAATCATTATCACATTTAAACAAGTAACCGGGTACTTATCGGACGCTCGGTCTAATTTTACAGTAATTAAAACTCAAACATTAGCCCTCGTACGGGCATTTACGGACTATTAAAACACATTAATCGACTCATATAAACCATATAGCACTTATAAATATTTTTAAAACAATATTCGAGGCTTATTTGAATTTAAATAAGTCACAAATAATTTTTAAATCAAAAATCGGATTTTTAATCCCATATAAGTATTTAAAAGCAATTAAATCAATTAATAAAAATTAATTGACACTATTTAAACACTCCAACTATTTTTAAATAATTAAATCAAGCTAGAAAATAATTAAATTTAATTTAAATTAATTCAATCTAATTAATAATTAATTATTAAGAATTAACTGATTAAAAGAATTAATCAATTAATTAAATAAAATAATAATTAATTAAAAATAATTAAAATAATTAAATTTAATCAGTTTTCGAATTTAAATAATTAAATATAATTTTCCAGAATTTTTTGAATTTAAAAATGTATTTTTAAAATAAAAATATGATTTTTATAAATAATTAAACTATTTTCGAATTAAATTTAAAAATAAAATTCAAAAACAGTTTTCTGAAAATGAATTAGGGTTTTGAAGATTGAAACCGGGTCAGAAAACGGGTTACTGGATCGGGTCACGGGTCGCCAAGAACAATCCGGGTCGCGAAGAACTTGCCGGAAAATTCCCAGAATCCGGTGACCTGCCCAGAATCCGGCGACTCAAAAAAACAATAAAATTTGGGGCTTTTGGTACCAAGACATTCCTCATAACCATACCAATACATTCCGATCAAAAACAAACCAAAAACATCACTGAAACTTCAAACTCGACTATTTTCCGGCGACCTTAAACCAATTTTCCGATCTACTAAAATCTTACATGAAACTCTACGTTCTTTATGTTAAAATGAAGCTAAGAACACATACAATTAAAGCCCTATATCCAAAATCATGTCAGATCAATAACCAGAACGGACTATGAATAAGAAGAATTCGGGTCAAAACCCGAAAATCAAACCCGTAAAAATTGAACATAAACATGAAATTAAAGCATGGATTCTTACTAATTAGAAGCCTAAGAACATGTTGGAAGCAATCAATTGAACGGAGAATCAACAGAATGAAAATCCCCAATTCGAATATAAACCCTAATTTTAATTCGAATTTGAAAAATTCATATAAAATCGAAAAATTACCAGATGATGATGAGGTTGGAAGATTCTGAAACTAGAGCTCAAGATGTTTGATTTGAGTACTTGAACTTTGGATTTGGATTTCAATAACACCTTCGAAATTGATTTTGATTTTCATGAACACGAAGAACACGGTTCGGGAATTTTATATTTTTGTATATTTTTAATACGGATTATATGAAGTATAATGTACGATTCTCCTTTTTATACTTAGTGGAAAATAATACCCTAAACGACATTTTTGGATCGATATTGATCCACTGGTTCGCTTTAAAACCCTAATAATGTAAAATACATGTTTTACGAGGTGATAACTATCCAAAAAGACTAATAGTTATCCAAATCAATAAATATCATTTATATAACTAATGCTCAAGAATACTGGGGCTATAACAGATGTATTTATTGATACGGACGATATATCAATTACCCTAGAAAAATTAGGGTTAGGGTTTAGAATAATTTTTCTTCCTTTGAATAAAACAAATACTATTGATAATATCGGATAATAAGGGATATAATAATACGAAGAAATCCTCCGATAATGATTCGAACACAAATGACGAAGGAATAATAATGATGAACAAAATTTCAACGGGGCCCTTGAATTATCAAAACGGGGCTCAAAATTGAAGATATTTTCAAATGACAAAATATTTGAACGGGGTTTTCAACACACCAATTTACACATAAACACTTAACAACCCTTATCATTATAACTCAAAATACTTCATAATAAGTATTCTACACATATAATACAATTTATATTATTAATAAAGTTCACGGATCTTACAAGACGTATTCGACCCTTGCCCCATTGTCATAGGGAGTTGGATTGTGCCTTCCACCTTCGACTCCACTCCATTGAATCCATATATGAGCATGTTCGAGGGTGTCAACTGAGAGTCGGTATAGCCCATCTTGATAAAAGCATCATGGAACAAGATGTCCACTGAAGCTCTATTGTCAACTAGAACTCTCTTTGTTTCAGAATTCCCTATCACAGGTACGATGACTAAGGGATCATCGTGGGGAAATTTCACTCCTTCCAAGTCAGAATCATCAAAACCTATTGATATTTCCATTCTGGGACGTTTCGGTGCTTCTCCAACCACAGTCATTACCTCTCGGGCATATGCTTTCCTTAAGTTTCGAGAGGACCCAGCAGCAGTTGGTCCTCCGAATATCATGTTGATGACTGGCCCTCGGGGCTTGGGATTACGATCTTGATCGTTGTCCCTTCTGTCGTAATCCTTCCTTTCATAGTTTCCTCTTTGACTCCCTTGATTTCCATCCTTAGTGAATTTATTGAGCTTTCCTCTTCGTATCAAAAACTCGATCTCATCTTTCAGTTGTCTGCAATCATCCGTGTCATGACCTACTTCCTTGTGGAACCGACAAAGTTGGTTTTGATTCCGTTTAGACATGTCAGTCCTTAGTGGCTTCGGCCATCGGAGATCCTCCTCCTTTGCTATTTCCATCAGAATTTGGCTTCTGGGAGTGTTTAATCTTGCATACTCCGTAAACTTTGGCCCAAAATTGTTCCTCTTGGGTGGAGAATCAGAATCCTTTGACGTTCTAGGAAACTTTTCCTTGACGTCGTACTCCTGATTTTCCTTCCTTTTCTTTGAATTTCCACTGCCACCAGTAGTGGGTTCATACTTTCTCATGCTTTCTTCAGCCTTGATGTATTTTCCGGCTCTATCTTGGAGCTTCAGCATGCTTTCGGGTGGATGTTTTGCCAATGATCTTTTGAACTGATCATCAGTGGTTCCTTGCTGCAGGGCTATCATAGCTACTTTGTCCTCCAAGTCCGGGACTTTCAGAGCCTCCCGGGTGAATCAGTTGATATAATCCCTTAAAGCTTCATTCTTTCCTTGCTGGATTCCCATGAGTGATGCAGAACTTTTCTCATGCACCCTTCCACTAACAAATTGGTTGATGAATGCTTTGCTTAGTTCCTTAAAAGACCCAATGGAATTGGGAGGTAGACGGCTATACCAACGTTGGGCCATGCCTGCCAAGGTTTGTGGAAACGCCCTACACTTGACCGCATCATTGGTTGGCTGCAACAGCAGTGCATTAGAAAAGGTTCTTACATGATTTGCGGGATCCCCCGTTCCATCATAAGCTTTGATCGTTGGCATCTTAAATTTCCTGGATATGTTAGCTTTGATGATGTCTTGAGTAAACGGTGGTGTAGGATCATCAGGATCTCCTAGGGGCAACAAAACACTAGGATCACCCATTGGGGCTTAAGCCCTCTTGGTTCTTCTCGGTGTTGGGTCCAGGTTGATTATCGGGACTCTTCCAGTTGCTTGGCTTTGTGCTTTTGCGACCTCTTGTTCTGCTAGTAATTTCTTGAGCCTTGCAGCCTCTGCCTCATGGGCCGCAATCTTTTCCTTAGTAGTTTGGGGTTGTTCCCGATTTGTTTGGGAAGAACGTCTCCTCCTTGGGGCAACATCCCTCTCTTCTCCAGTTGAATAATTCTCGTCCTCAGTATAGGGACCCGAGTAGTCTTGAATCAAAGGGGTCCGTCGAGTTTGAGTTTGTTGATTTAGGGGTCCCAGACCTTGTATGTAAGGGGGAACATATGTTTCATGATAAGTGGGATTGAGACCACTGCTGCCCCATCGGGGGTCGAGGGGGCAAGCCATAGCTTGGCATCCCAAGAGTTTGAGTTGCATATTGGGGGAGATCCGTGGTATGAAGTTGAAGGCCACTTGGTGCATTCATGAGCAGTGGGGAGGTTGTGATTGGTTGCTGGAGAACGGTCTCTTGTGGATCAGATCCATGAACGACCATTTGCAGGGGATTCGTCCCTTCAACCGAAATCGGGATTTCCGGTCCTTGAGTGGTGGTGATCGGCGGTGGCTGGCTTCCTTGAGCGCCTACCTCATAAGTGGGAGGAAGCTCTTCAGAAGTTTGAGTATCCCGAGTCGTTCTTCGTGTGTTTGCCATGGTTGATGTTGTCTTCCCATATACGGCGCCAAATGTTATGGATTAAAAAACATACTTGTGAATTTACTGCTAGGGTTTAGGAGCTTTCGAGCTTTAATGGTTGCTCTTGTGTTTCGTGACTAAATTGGTCCTTAAAAGATGCATACGTATCTCAATCAATGCTGAGAATCAAGCCAGAAAACGTAGTTCTATTTGTGAAGGATCAGGGTCCTTATATAGGCATCATGAGCCTCGTATTTAGAGTATGTTTAGGAGACTTAGCGAATAAGTCACCTTTTTGATAATGGAAAAACATGGTATTTCTTGGTGGACAAGTCTTTTCCTTGTTGATAAAGACTGTGACTCATTATTTCTTTTAATTGGGATTCTGGATCCTTCTTTGAGGAATTTACCATATTTTTGTTAGTGTTAGTGCCCTAGAGACAATACAATTGTACTTCTGGGAAACACTATTTTGTTATTTAATAATGATTATGTTCTATTGATTATTCGACAACAATTATTATGTCTTTATTTACTGCGATATTAATGTTAGAGTAATAAATGTCCTTGGAATATCGAACACGTATTCTATATCTTTAAGTATGTGACTTAAAAATGAGATTATATGAATAGTGTTTATATTCCTAAAATATCCCTAATTAAGCATTATGAATTGGGATAATTATGATGCATAAAGATTAGTATGATCGTTGACTAAATGACCACATCTCATTGGTCATTGGTATAGTGATACTAAAGTCAAGAACATAGGTGCATGTAATATTCTACATGGCACCGGATTGACCCACAATGAGATTCTACATGGTAATAAAGTCATTAGAATATCTCACAGTGATAATGGTGTAATGATCCTTAGACTTGAGATCATTATATTTCTATACGAGGATTAATATAATTTGATTACATTAAAAGTTACCTTTGACCGGGTGATGATAAAAGTGGACATCGGGTATATTATGAGTCGTATGAGAAATATGAATGATAGATATAGGATTTAACCCTCCTATTATTAGGAGAGATATTATAGGCCTCTTGATTGAGTGAGACTATGAAAATGCATGGCCATGCTCAAATATTGATTTGGTTTAATAGTCTACTCATTGATCAAGGAAACCTGGATTAAACGTTGAAGAGGATGACTAATAACATGCCTCGAGTTTAATCTAAAATATTTGGTTAAAGGGATTATATTACACGGAAACATTAGTCACGAAAGGTTTAATTGGATCACCAATTATTATTATTACTTAGGTAGCAATGATGTATTACTAGATGCCGCTCATTGTTTATAATTTTATTATGAGATATTAAAATTATTGCCAACGTAATAATAACCTAATTTTATAATTTTATTAAAAGAACGTTTTAAACGGAGCATTAATTAAATTTCGAATTTAATTAAATTATTATTATTATTGAATTATTGGATTAATTAAGTAGGACTTGATTAATTATATAATAATTCGAATATAATAAATAATAATACTAATAATCAGATTGGGTTTTGGAAGCCCAATCAGATTAAGTATAGGCCCAAAGTTCTCTTTCAATAAATACATTATGATGTATTGTTTTAGGTTAAGTGAAAAAATTCGTTTTCAGAAAAAACCCTAGCAGCTCTGCATATTAGAGAGGACAGAAACAGAGAGAGAAAGTTTTTTGAGGGCGTTTTTATTTGGCTAGTACCAACTCCGTGATCATTGGACGATCGAGCGTTCGTGTGGACTACTTTGGCGACGCAGATCTTGAACAAGGGCTGCGTGGTGGTTACAACAAGGACCTCCATCTGTCTGAATATTATAAGCTCAATTAAGGTATGATTTCGTTTCTCCATAATCAGCCATGTCTTGTACACAGATCCTAGGGTTAGGGTTTCGGATTTTTATTGTTTTACGACTGTTTTCGCTGCGTATGATGCCCCGAAACCCAACAATGGTATTAGAGCTACGTGTATAAGGGGCTGATTTGGTTATGTGTTTACTGTATGTTAGGTCCAAAGTATCGTAGAAGGGGGGGTTGAATACGATACTCACAAATAATTTAATTTCGTTCGCGGATTAATCTTTCAGTTCTATAACGAAATCAAACACACCAAACCAAATCAAGTTTCGGGGAATATATCTTTTTATAAATATAAACCTCGAGGGGTGCTACAATTTCTAATCCGTAGATTAGCGTCAATGAGTTTAAGGTTACACAAATACAAAACAATGATCAAGTTCTGAGCACTATTAATTTCTCTGATAATTTTCTTCGGCTCTTCTCTCTCTCAGTAATGTCTCTGTGTTAGAATCCTTAACTGAAGAAGACGCATTCTTCACTCTGTATTAACTGCAGACTTTGATTTGAAAAACCATCGAACCAAACTTGTAGAAACAATCCTGGCCGTTGGATCTTCTTCAACTTGAAAAACAAGTATTACTTTCCACCTGCTCCCAATTAAAAAACCATCGAATGGTTTAAGAAACCATCGAATGAAAAAAATCATTTTACCATTCGATAGTTTTTAAAACAAAACTATCGAATGCTAAATTGATTTACTTGTTTTTAATTCAATCACCTTAAACTCTCATTCGATAGTTTTCTTAAAAGAAAAACTATCGAATTGATTTACTTGTCATTTGTCCTTTAGTAATAACTCCTGAACTCCCGGGTGTTTAAGTAATGGACTGTATCACTTTGTTCTGAGATGATAAAACAGCTTGATCTTCTTAGTGTCGTCAACTCGTGCAACTGGTCTGGTTCACAGATGAATAACACTTGATCAATTCTTATTTTATGTCTTCAATATAGTGCTGCTGATAAGTCCTTTGTCTTTCTGGTTGCTTCGTTTAAATCACTGGAATCCCGTGGTACTTAACCCTAAATCATTCACATACTTCTGTCGTCTTGAAAGTCTTGTTTCTTTTGCTGTCACTGAGGCTTGAACATTTTCATGAACTTCTTTCCGTGACCTGTTTACGGACTTCAAGAATACATAACGTATTTTGATTTTTTGTGTTTACCTTTTCTTCTTTGATTCTGGATTCCTGTGCTTCTGTTAATATTATTGTCTGTCTTGTCCTTTGTTGAGTTGTAGTTATCTCTTTTACATCTTATGTTACATTATGCTTTACAATCTCCCCCTATTTGATTGGATAGAGTTCGACAAGCAAATACTTCGAGGATAACTCAACTAACTAAGGAAACATTAAACTACTTAAAGTAAGACAGCGTAATAATATCAATGCATTCTGGATCAGATATATATACATTTCCAGATTTCATAAATCAAAAAACAATTAAACTTTATACAATGAAGTTGCTCCTCTAGTCTGAGCTGATAGTTATCTTGTTCTTTGCTTCATCATTCAGTCCATTCCAATCTCACCTTCTTCAATCATTGGATCGGAGTTAGCAGCTTGATAATCAATCACTGATAGATAGTGCAATGGTTCTCCAGGTTTAAGGATTGCTCCTTGGATGTGTCTTCCAATATATTCAACCTCTTGACCCACTCCAGCCCATAACCATGCAATGTTAACATCTTTCTTGTTCAGCTTTGGCATGTTTGGCAGTCTGGTATGCACTTCTAATCCTCTTTCCACTCTTTTCCTATAGTACGGAACATTCTCCATTAGAAATCTTCTAAGAGTGTCTGCTGCTTTGTCCTTCTCCGTTGATGAGAATCCAGTGGATCTTAGATACTTCTCAACTGAGATTAGATAGTTGCTTGGGTAGTCCCTCAGTTTGTCCTCAGCCAAATAGCAGATTCTGAACAAGTCATTCGTCATGAATCTAACCATTGGAGGATCTTCAGTAATCTCTGGACTGACTTTCATCACGATCTCCTTAACATGCTCACGGAGCAGTTCATTTAGCCTTGTGGTTCTTTGGATCTTGATGAGTATAGCCTGCAATTCTGTATATGTCCTCTGTTCTAAAAACTTAGTAGAAATCACAAATGTACCTTTTTCCAGAAAACTGATTAATAAGCTCCAGGCACCATTTGCTTTAACCCCAGCATTCAGACAGATTATAGAGCTTCTCAGTGCTTTAAAGTAAGTCTGATCTTCAAGATTAGCACTTCTGATGTCCTGAATAATGACTTCCACCTCCGCATTGTCGTTGACTTGTAATCCGTCTTCAACTCCACAAAAGGTTTTATAAGCCATTTCCCATTCAGTACCATCTTTCTTTGCCAGATCTATCATCTTCTTCTTCCTCACTTCATTATACACCTTCATTCTCTTTAGCTTTTCACTTCTCAGAATTGCTTGCTGTTTCTCCTTCTCAGCTTGCCTGGCATCTATTGCAGCTCTCTGAGCTCTTATTGCTTCCAAGGCAGCTTCTTCTTCCTGTGATAGAGAATTTGCTTCTTCCATATCATCATCCAAGATAGGATGTTCTATTGGCTCCGGATAATATGGCTTATGCTCCTCTTGAATAGGTTGCTCATGCATGACCTCAAATTCCTCTTCACTTTCCTTGGCTTCCTCTACAAGCTCCTCAATCCAGTACTGTCTGATTGGAATAGCCTCAACAGTCTCCCAAACTCCCCATTTATCCTTCACCCCCTCTCCAACTTTCTCCCCCTTAGTTGAGGAATCCTCGATAAAAGTATCCTCAGCATAAAAGAAATTAGAAGGATCAGGTTGCCGATATGAAGAACCAGGTTGTCCAGATTGTTGGTTCTTTAGCATACTCCATATAGACTGTACTCCGTCACCTTGATTCTCCAAGAAATCCATAAGCTGCTTATTAAACTCATTTATAGAAGCTAGCGACAGGTCAATGTTCTCCAATCTTGAGTTGGTAGTCTTTTCCATGTGATCCAGCCTCTTGTTTAGCTTAGACTCCACTCGTGAAAGGGAATCCATTGCATCTTTTACCCGCGCTTGACCATCCCGGATAACCAGAACGTCTTCTTTCAAAGCTTCATGTCCTTGAGACAGTGCAGTTACTTCATTCATGAATCCATCTTTAAGCTCCCTGACGTCCATCCTCAGCTCGACTAGTTCTTCCATAGCTTCCTTCTTTAAGGAGTCCACTGCCTGCTTCGTACCTGTTATAGTGCCAGATGCACTGCCAATGACCCTGAATGTTCTTCTGGAATCAGCTGCAGCCAAGTCAACTTTCTCTTGAATAGACTTTAAAGAAACATTGTCTTGACTGGAGGAGATCCCTTGGTCAAAGGAAGGTCGCAGTGGAACCTTGAAAAGTGAATTTCCTTCTTTGTCTCGAACCGTCATCTCCTTGAGGGAAGATTGAACTTGTAGCTCTCTTTCTGTTGGTAACAGCAGATCATTAATATTAGGTAGGGTTAGGGTGTCACTCCTCACATTTGGCTCTGGGTGTACACTCAACGTTTCTGTCGGTGTTTGAATCATTTTTCCTTTCCCACTCAGGCCAGGTGTAAGTGTTTTTGTTTCACTCAAATCCTTTGTGCTGATTGTACCTGCAGAAGAGATCACCGTAGCCATCCTTAAGGAGGTCACTGGTGGTGCAATGGGGCTTCACAAGTCCCCGTCCTTGGATAAACCAAGTTGCTGATCATCCTTAGATGATATATCCTTTGAAGGATCTAGAGTTTGAATCTCTAGGGGGTTAGAAACAGGCTCTTTTAACAGCAGAGATCCCGAATCTTCCCTGTGAGTCTGTAAAGACTTCACCTCAGTTGACTCCTCAATAGTAATTGATTCACTGTCAACGAGTTGCCGATCTGCACCTACGTCAGACCCTTTACCCGCAGGATCCAGATATGTTCCATCTGAGGAGGTAGACAATGACCTTTTAGATTGTGCATTTAGGTCAAAGCCTTCTCTCGACGTCTGTGAAGACCCTTGCTTCTAAGAACCTTCAACCAGTGAACCTGACCGTAATATGGTCGGAACACCAGTTGCTTCCGTCAATTCTTCCTTACTTGATTGAGCTATTGGTTCAGATATTGCTTTCGTTAGCGTAGCCCAATCAGCATCAGAAAAATCAGTAAAGGGCTCTTTGAATGAGAGAAATGAAGTATCAGCAGTTGCCTCAGTTTCTGTTCTTCTCCTTTTAGAGGAAGGCAGAGCTGCTGTTGAAGGGTGTATCTCCTTATGTGGTGCTGCTTTGGCACTATCTCCCTCTACACTCATGGATGGTTCTTTAATGGGTATAGTAGGGGAAGGAGGTTCGTTTATGTTTTCATTTGGCTCTTCCAAAGGCTCTTCGACCGTGGTTAGAGGTTGTGGGTTTGCAACCTCCTGGTCAGGAATGGCCACTAAGGGCTCTGGATCAACATCCATTGGTACAGGTGCCATTACAGGTTCAGGTTGTGGAATATTACCTTGATTTACCTGTTCCCCTGGGGGTAGAAGTGGTAGGGGCACCGTTCTTAGATATTCAGTGAGAACAGTGGGTACCCCTGGAAGATAGTTGTCCTTCCTAATGAGAGCGGTTATGGCATTGCTCTTCATTCTCATGCACTCCTGGTTGGCTTCACCTTCAAAGATCTCTCGTTCATCATCTGTTAAGATATCATTGAGAATTAGCTGTAGGAACCTAGGATAGAAACAGAGCACATCTTCATTTATGCCTGTTCTTTCATCCAGTGGTCCCATGCATATGATTACTTGATCAATCAGTAACCGTCCAATGTTAATATGCCTATTGTTCGCAATGGCAAACCCTATCTTTTGAAGGAATAAGGGAATACCATGCAGATTTGTTAGCTTGGCAGTAAAAACATGGATTAGGGTATGAAAGAAAAAGTTCCATGCTTTTGGCAAGTAATGCTTAAGGAACTCTCCCACAAAGAAGTTAGGTTGTTGACTTCTAATGAGAGTGAAGAAAACATGTATCTCCTCAGTTGTAGGATCAGGAACAAGGTTTTCTGTAGGAAAATGAAGTACTCTGTTAAAGTCATGTTCCGTCACCCTTATTGTTCTGCCCCCTGGCACAACAAAACTGAAGGATCTTATATTATTCTCACTTGTATCCGTGGCGGATGTGTACAACGCAGTCAATTGATCAATACAAAGGACCACAGGAGTACTTACAGCATATGCCACTAATGAACGTGTGTTCAAAAACTCTGCCCATGCACGAAACTGTAAGTTCGTTATGGATTGCAAGTTTTGGAACGAGACATGATTAGTCTTGGTTACGATAAATTCTCCAGCCATTGTTTTTCAAATTTCCAGAAAATCAATTTAAACCAAAACTAATTTTTCACTTAAATTTAATTAATTAAAAATAATTAATCAAACTTTTGGTAAAATCACCCTAAAAACAAAATCACCCCTTTTAACACTAACACACAAATTCGAACACTAGCAATTAGAATCCTTGACTAATAGCAATCAATATTCAATTCAAACAGTTTGTTCGATGGTTTCTTTCTCAGAAAGTGCCAAAAACTCAAAAAATACTAATTTCTCACGGTTAAAAGACAGCCAACAGTGACAACCAGTAATATTTTAAGGTTTTTCTTGGATAAAAATGGAGAAACTATCGAAAGGTGTTCTTGTTTGTGTATGTATGTCTCTGTAAGTATATAAAACCGTAAGTTTTTCTCAGATCTGTAAAAGTGAAACTGAAAAAGAACTAAGGCAATGATATATACGTTTGAAACTGACAGGGGTAAAATCGTCAATTCAGGTTCGATAGTTTTAAAATGAACTATCGATGGTTTTCTTGTAGGGGTAAAAAGGTCAATTTTCTTCGATAGATTTTGAAAAACTATCGAATTATTTAAAAATCAGAATTTAAACCAACCTTTTTGAAAAACCATCGAACGTTTTGCTTTTGAAAAACCAAAAACTATCGAGGGGTTTTGTAAGAAAAAACTATCGAGAATTTGATTATTGAATTAATAAATTCACTTCGATACATTTTTCTACTGAATTTTAAAATACATCGAGAATTTAAATATTAAATTAGGTAAATTCCTTCGATATATTTTAAATTAAATCTCAAAAACTATCGAGAAATGCTTTCGATAGTTTTTCTTTTCCTTTTCAAAAACTATCGAAAATTAACTTCGATAGATTTATCTATGTACTTGAAAAACCATCGAATTTCCTAAATTCGATATTTTTGCTTCTGTCTTTATTTTTAAAACCTGTTCATGTTTTAAAAAATCAGACTGTTTTATTTCCTGTCAAGTTTTAATTCTAATAAATTATTTCAAACTTACCAAAATCAATTCTTAACAGAAAATTCACAATTTTCTTAGAATAAAATCAATTAAATATCATTGAGTGATATTAACCAATTAACATCTAATCAATTATGCTACATTAATCTACAATGTTAAAAACAAAGCAAATTAGTTCAAATTAAATAAATGCTTAAATATTTAGAACAAATATTAGCACTTAAATAATTTTTAGAATTAATAACCAATTAAATGCCAGAAGATATATCATCCATAATTATGACATAAAATTAGTATAATAATCCTAATTACGAGAATTGCTCCAGAAAATAAATTCACGAGTCCTAAGGATATAGCAATTCCTAAACTCATGTATTCACCAGGACTCTCTGCAGTTACTGACTTCTAATCAAAATCAATTAGAAAGATTTAACATCCCAAGTTCACCAACCAGCTTATTGAAAGTGGATTCATCAAGAGGTTTAGTAAAGATGTCTGCAATTTGATCCTCTGTGGGTACAAAGTGTAACTCCACAGTTCCATTCATGACATGCTCTCGGATAAAATGATACCTGATGTCGATGTGCTTCGTCCTCGAGTGTTGCACTGGGTTGTTTGAGATTGCTATGGCACTTGTGTTGTCGCAAAATATAGGAATCTTTGTCAACAGAAGTCCATAGTCACGGAGTTGGTTTCTCATCCACAATATCTGAGCACAACAGCTACCAGCAGCAATGTATTCAGCCTCAGCTGTTGATGTGGACACTGAATGCTGCTTCTTGCTATGCCAGGAAACCAATCTTCTTCCAAGAAACTGACAGCTTCCTGAAGTACTCTTCCGATCAATCTTACAACCTGCAAAATCAGAGTCTGTGTATCCAATAAGATCAAATCCTGTATCTTTAGGGTACCAAATTCCAAGATTTGGGGTCCCCTTAAGATATCTAAATATTCGCTTAACAGCTATTAGATGAGATTCTTTAGGATCAGACTGAAATCTAGCACACAAGCATGTTGTAAACATTATATCTGGTCTACTTGCAGTGAGATAAAGTAATGAGCCTATCATACCTCTGTAGCTTGTGATGTCAACCTTCTTACCAGTTTCATCCTTATCAAGCTTAGTGGCAGTTGGCATAGGAGTCTTTGCTGTAGATGAGTCTTCCATTTGATACTTCTTAAGAAGATCCTTGATGTACTTAGACTGACAAATGAATATACCATCTTGTTTCTGGTATACTTGCAATCCAAGAAAGAATGACAATTCACCCATCATGCTCATTTCATAACGACTCTGCATTAACTTAGCAAATCTCTTGCATAGATCATCATTAGTAGAACCAAATATTATGTCATCAACATATACTTGCACCAATATCAAATCATTTTTATGCTTTTTGACAAAGAGAGTTTTGTCTACAACACCTCTTGTAAAATCATTTTCAAGTAAGAATTCAAAGAGAGTGTCATACCATGTCCTTGGAGCTTGTTTGAGTCCATAGAGAGCTTTGAATAGAAAGTACACAAAGTCTGCCAGTTTTGAATCCTCAAAACCTGGAGGTTGTTCCACATACACTTCTTCTTCTAACTCCCCGTTCAGAAAAGCACTCTTCACATCCATTTGATATACCTTGTAATTGGAATGTGCAGCAAATGCCAGAAACATTCTGATGGCCTCAAGTCTTGCCACTGGTGCATAGGTTTCATCATAATCTATACCCTCTTCTTGAGAGTAACCTTTAGCAACCAGTCTGGCTTTGTTTCTCGTTACAATGCCATCTTCGTCCAACTTATTTCTGAATACCCATCGTGTTCCAATAACAGATTTTCCCTTAGGCCTGGGTACCAGCTTCCAAACTTTCTGCCTTTCAAACTGATTGAGTTCTTCTTGCATAGCAATCACCCAATCTGGATCATCTAGAGCATCTTCAACTTTCTTAGGTTCTGTTTCTGAAAGAAACCCAGAATAGTGACATTCATTTTGTGATGTTCTCCTAGTTCTCACTCCTGTGTCCGGATCACCAATGATCAAGTGAAAGGGATGATCTCTATTCCATACCCTTTGTCTTGGCAGATGCGATCTTGATGATTCTCCTTGTTCTAGATGTTGTGGAGTGTGACTAGTTGATCCTTCTCCTGCTCCCCCTGAGTTGTTGACGGTTTGATCTGTTGATTCTGAAGACTGACTAGTGGATCCTGTAAGTTGAGGATTTCCACTTTGGTCACCACTTGGTCCAGAATCATTATCATTATGATTATTATTAATGACTGTAACAACTTCAGGTACTTCTTCATTGTCAGAGAGATCTCCTGATAGATTTTCAAATACCAAGGATTCAGAGTTCTCTCCAGTTTGCAGGCCTGGTCTTTTAGTGTCGTCAAATGTTACATTAAAGCTTTCCAACACCTTCTTATCTTCAATCACATATACCCTGAAAGCCTTAGATTCCAGAGAATAGCCCAGAAAAATGCCTTCATCTGCTTTGGCATCAAACTTGCCAAGATGTTCTCCATCTTTAAGTACAAAGCACTTTGCACCAAACACATGAAAGTACTTCAGTGTTGGCTTCTTGTTGGCCATTAACTCATATGGAGTCTTTTCATGATCTTTGTTGATCAGGGTTCGATTCTGAGTGTAGCAAGCTGTATTCACTGCTTCAGCCCAAAAGTAAGTGGGAAGTTTTGATTCACTCAACATGGTCCTTGGTGCTTCAACCAAGGTCCTGTTCTTCCTTTCCACTACTCCATTCTGTTGAGGAGTTCTTGGTGCTGAAAACTGTCTTGATATTCCTTTCTTTGAGCAGAAATCATTTAGAACTGCATTCTTGAATTCAGTTCCATTGTCTGATCTGATTGTCCGCACAGGTAGCTTAGCTTCCACTTCTATCTTCTTGATGTGATCAATGATTAGTTGTGTTGCTTCATCCTTTGTTTGTATGAACAACACCCACGTGTACTTGGAGTAGTCGTCCACCATCACCAATGCATATTTGTTTCTTGAAAGTGACATAACATTAACTGGACCAAATAAATCCATATGAATCAGCTGTAATGGTTCAGTAATGCTTGTCATTCATTTGCTTCCATGTGATGCTTTCTTCGACTTCCCCTTTTCACATGCTTCACATAGTCCCTCCTGATTGAATTCCATCAGGGGCAACCCTCTCACTAATTCTCTCTTTACCAAAGAGTTCATAGTTTTGAAGTTCAGATGTGAGAGCTTCTTGTGCCATAGCCAACTTTGTTCTGAAGATGCCTTTGCATAGAAACATGTAACTTCTCCTTCACTGGTAGAACTTAAGTCAGCTATAAACAAATTTCCTTTTCTCACTCCCAGTAGAGTAAGCTTCTCATCCTTCCTGTTGGTGATCAAGCACTTCTCCTTTCTGAAATCTACATTGTAGCCTTTATCACAGAATTGACTGATACTTAGCAGATTGTGCTTTAATCCTTCAACAAGAGAGATGTTTTCAATGATGACATTTCCAGCTTTCAATTTACCATATCCCGTAGTGAATCCTTTGCTGTCATCTCCAAAGGTTACAATCGGGCCGGTCTTCTTAACCACCTCTGTAAGCAGGGACTCTTCACCTGTCATGTGTCTAGAACAGCCACTATCCAGAATCCACACAACCTTTGAGCTTTTAACCTTACCCTGCAATCACAGATTGATTAAGCGGACTTTGGTACCCAAAATTGTTTGGGTCCTGAAGGTTTAGATAATTTAACAGGAGTAACATTCAATTTAGTCTTACCCTGTTTGATATTCATAGTATCTGTGGATTTAACATTACTAGAGCTATTGCTACTATCAGACATCAACTTAAAATAAGCATGCATGATGTTGTACTTACATAGCAAACACTCTTTCTTTCCACAGGGTTCATGATTATCAGGCATGTCAGACATGTTATGCATTTCAGAAGCATTAGCAGTTTCTACTTTAACCTTTTTACATGCATGTGTAAGGTGTCCAGCAGAATTACAAATAGAACACAACTTCCTAGATGCAATGGGAGAAGATGGAACCAATTCCTGATTAACAATCTTCTTCCTCCCATTCCTGTTCTTTTTAACATTACTAGCTAAGGAACCTACTTCAGTTTTAGGTAAATCAGGTTTAGGTAAAACATTCTTTACTGATTTCCTAGGTAACTTAGTCTTTACCTCTTTTTCCTTCAATAAATCCTCCTCAAGCAATTCTTGTGCTATGAAAAGATCATCCTCATAAAAGAGAGGTGGAAACGGCTTAACAAAAACTGGACAATCAACATTCTTAAGAACATGTGGAGTATTCCTTTTGACAACTGAAGGTGTCACAGGGAATTCCACAATCTTCTTACCAGCTTTCTTGTTATAGTCAAATCCTATAGCAGTTTTATTCTCTACGTCCCGAGTATCAATGATTTCCTTAGCCACTAGAGCGGAGTTCTTAAAAGCATTCAGCTTCAAATCTAGATCTGAAATCTGCTTCCTGAGGATAGTCTCTATCTCATCATTACATTTGACCTTGTTCTCTAAGTACGCATTCTTTTGCTTAAGATCTTCTAATGTTACAGCTACAAGCTCTAGTTCTTCATTTTTAGATTCTAGCTTTTTAATCTTAAGAACTAGTTTAGCATTTTCCATTTCAGATGCTAGCATGCTTGTGTGTACATTAAACAATTCTACACTAAGATCTTGCACAGTTTTCTTGTACTCAGAATTAGACATATCAATTGTAGTTAAGATAGGTACCTGAGATGATTGAGGTGATTCCTCTGAAGAGTCAGCCATTAGAGCAACATTTACATATTCCTCCTCTTCATCCGAATCAGTATCATCCCAGTGCTTTCCCTCTGCTATGTAAGCCTTCCCTTTCTGCTTTCCAGAGAATGCCTCCAACTGTTGTTTAAGCTTGGCATTCTCCTTCTTCAACTCATCATAAGAATCCTTCTTTCCATAGACATCTTTCATGTCTCTTGCTTGACGAGGCTTCCGGCATTCAGTGGCGAAATGCCCTAACTCATTGCAGTTATAGCATCTTGATTTGCTTCTATCAATCATGCCAGTCTTGTAGCCTCCCTTAAAGCCTGTACTAGGTGTATAATTGCTCTTCTGGAATCTGTTGGTTGAGCCCTTGAACTTGTACTTAGGGTTTCTCTTGAAACGAATATGACTAAACTTTGCATCTAAGTACGCCATGGTTTTGTCTTCCATTTTCTCAAGCTCTTCTAGGGTGTAGTAATCACTTTCATCAACACCCAGATTCACAGAATCCATTTCTGCTTCTATTATCACCTCCTTTCCAGCTCTAGGGGTTTGAACTTGAATCTCAGAAGTTATTGGTTCATCCACTACAAGTGCTGCTGATCTCACAAGTGCATTGTGCTTGCTGTCCACTGTCCCTGATCCATAGATTATCACCCTTTGTTCCTGTTCCATCTCGTAGGTCTTCAACTTGCCATAGATCATCTCTAATGACATCTTTGTGAAGTCAATTCTTTCCCTAATGGATGATGACTTGTGTTCTACATGATGGGGCAGCGTCATCATGAACTTCCTGTTCGATTCTCTCAGTGGATAGGTCTTTCCTTTCATTGCCAATTCATTGAGGAGCTTAGTATACTTCTCAAAGACCTGAGTTATACTTTCTCCTGGCAGTGACCTAAACGCTTCGTGTTGAGAAGTCAGAATGTCCAATTTGTTTTCCTGCACGTCTTCAGTTCCTTCCATTATTAGGTTAATGGTATCCCACATATGTTTCCCGCTTGTACAGTTCATCAACTGATAGCTCATTTCCTTGTCCGCGGAGTCCGCCAATATCAACATTAAACCGGTGTCCAATCGAATCAGTTCTTTGTCAGAATCTGTAAATTCACTTATCTCCTTAGGTTGGGTGCCTGAAGGAATCCTGCTACCGTCAGGAGCTATAGATTCACTAACTGGTTTCATTGGTACAAACGGTCCGTTTTCTAATATGCCAATATACAACGGATTAGATGCCTTGATAAATAACAGCATCTTCATCTTCCACAAAATGAAATCATCTCTAGTAAACGGGGGAACTTTAATACCAGCGGTTGTCTTTGGAGCACTCATGGTTTCTGAAAATTTCAAATTGTTTAAAATTCAAGAAATTCCAATTAAATGAAAAATTTTGAAAGTTAAAAAATTTGCTTCGTATTTTCACGCTACTTTTGATTTTGGTCTCATTCACCGGATCTGATTTGTATATCAATCAAGTAGCTCTGATACCAATTGTTAGGTCCAAAGTATCGTAGAAGGGGGGGTTGAATACGATACTCACAAATAATTTAATTTCGTTCGCGGATTAATCTTTCAGTTCTATAACGAAATCAAACACACCAAACCAAATCAAGTTTCGGGGAATATATCTTTTTATAAATATAAACCTCGAGGGGTGCTACAATTTCTAATCCGTAGATTAGCGTCAATGAGTTTAAGGTTACACAAATACAAAACAATGATCAAGTTCTGAGCACTATTAATTTCTCTGATAATTTTCTTCGGCTCTTCTCTCTCTCAGTAATGTCTCTGTGTTAGAATCCTTAACTGAAGAAGACACATTCTTCACTCTGTATTAACTGCAGACTTTGATTTGAAAAACCATCGAACCAAACTTGTAGAAACAATCCTGGCCGTTGGATCTTCTTCAACTTGAAAAACAAGTATTACTTTCCACCTGCTCCCAATTAAAAAACCATCGAATGGTTTAAGAAACCATCGAATGAAACAAATCATTTTACCATTCGATATTTTTTAAAACAAAACTATCGAATGCTAAATTGATTTACTTGTTTTTAATTCAATCACCTTAAACTCTCATTCGATAGTTTTCTTAAAAGAAAAACTATCGAATTGATTTATTTGTCATTTGTCCTTTAGTAATAACTCCTGAGCTCCCGGGTGTTTAAGTAATGGACTGTATCACTTTGTTCTGAGACGATAAAACAGCTTGATCTTCTTAGTGCCGTCAACTCGTGCAACTGGTCTCGTTCACAGATGAATAACACTTGATCAATTCTTATTTTATGTCTTCAATATAGTGCTGCTGATAAGTCCTTTGTCTTTCTGGTTGCTTCGTTTAAATCACTGGAATCCCGTGGTACTTAACCCTAAATCATTCACATACTTCTGTCGTCTTGAAAGTCTTGTTTCTTTTACTGTCACTGAGGCTTGAACATTTTCATGAACTTCTTTCCGTCACCTGTTTACGGACTTCAAGAATACATAACGTATTTTGATTTTTTGTGTTTACCTTTTCTTCTTTGATTCTGGATTCCTGTGCTTCTGTTAATATTATTGTCTATCTTGTCCTTTGTTGAGTTGTAGTTATCTCTTTTACATCTTATGTTACATTATGCTTTACACTGTATTCGATGCATGTATGCATGTTTTATGAATCTGCCTTGATACAGTTATGAGATATATCGATTATAATATGTTATATCGCTTATATATGATACTGTTATGCTTAATATAGTGATATGATTGATTAATATGCGATGATTGTATGTTATGCATGTTGTCTGGTTTATATAGGGATATAAACTGTGAGACAGATCATGTTTGGACACGATCTGCAAACTGGGATATGTCTGTATGTATATGATACATGCTTCCGGAACTGTATATGATGCAGTGGCGGCAGAGACTATAAGATATGATTTGAGATTCCGAAATCGATGATTTTTGAATAGCACTAGCTCGACCCCATCCAGGGGCTGCCGCCCCTTGGACCCTGCCAGGGGGCTGCCGCCCCTGACCCCCGCCCGGGGGCTGTCGCCCCCGGACCCCCGCTTTATTTTTATTTGTTTTGTGTTCGTAATTGTGTATTTGAGCATGGTGCTGGTTATGGCCTTAAGACCCGTAGTTTAATGGTTTATGGTTTTGGTTTTATAAATACGACTTGCATGTCATTTTCTTCATTCTTGTAATTGTTTAACCTCGAATGTAAATCGAGTTTTATTATGTAAGTACATTAGTATAGGTTGGATTCAATTGTTCAATGTAATGTACTTGAAGATTGAAGGACGATCCAAGAGGAGGTGCATTCAAGGGAACAAGGAGAATGAAGACATGTAATTGTATTTATCTTTTTCCACCATAGATTGACCTTGATCCTTTCATTAGCTTGAAAGGATCATATAGGATAAAGGCCATAACCAAGCACGTTTACATACTGCACTTTACATATTGATGTATGATTGCATGTGTAGGATACAATGTGATGCATGCTTTAATTAGATTAATCATGTATTAATGTATGTATTAGATACATCACCCATGACATGCCTGCTAAACAAGATAAAATCTGTAACGATTCAAGATTTTAAAATTGTACAAAACGAACATGAGATTCCCGTGTTTATGAAACATGGAAATAAGTGTGAATTTTCAATTTTTGATATGGGGCGATTTTGACAAAAATACAAGCAGCGCTTGGAAGAAAGGTGGATTTTAAGTGAGACCACTGTGATTCCTCCGCTGGACTGGAAATCAAACCATTGATGAATTTTGAATTGAAGTACTTAGTTCAAGGAAAAATTGGGAATCTCTTGATGATGGGATCATGGTCGTTTTAATAATAAAATCCCTAAATTTAAAATATTAAGTCACTTAGATGCCTTCCAATGGGCAACACTCGTCAAGACCTAGATCGAGAAATAGTGGGTTCGCCAAAGCGAAGCACTCCAATCTATCGTGGTAAGGCGTGATGAAGTAAATGTGATACTTATCTGTTAGACCATTGGGTTAGACTTAACTAAGTTACCACAATAGGATTGTGAACTTAGAGGCATGGAGTTTGGTAAGATTTATTAGATAAATACGTACAATTGTTGTTCTACCAAACTATCCAAGAGTTATATAAGATATAATTGACAAAAGTTGTCTACCTAAATAATTGTGTTTTTGGAGTAAAGCCAAAGCTGACCTTAAGCATGATGAAATATGGATCTTGGCTCGCTAGAAAGGTTTAAAGAAACTTTTCCGAATTGATAGATAGGGCTATTAATTTGATAAAAATAGTGGGTGATATATATTATGAATATATATATGAATAATCACTTGAACATTATCTATTAAATCCGCAGACTATCTTATTTTATGCATTTTTTAACATTGTAGATATTTAATGGCAAATAACTCAAATAACTTCTCTATACGATCAGTCCTTGAGAAGGACAAGCTGACAGGAACAAACTTCCTCGACTGGCAAAGGAATTTGAGGATTTTCCTCAGGCAAGAGCGAAAGCTCCATGTCATTGATATTCCTCGCCCTGAACCTCTGCCTGAAGGTGCATCGGTTGCTCAACAGAATGTTTATCAGAAACATATCGATGATGACACAGATGTTACCTGTCTTATGCTTGCGACTATGAGTCCCGAGCTTCAGAAAAAACATGAGCATATGGATGCTTATGTGATGATTGAGCACCTTAAACGTATGTTTGAAGGACATGCTCGTCAGGAGAGGTTTGATACAAGCAAAGCCTTGTATGCCTGCAAACAGGGTGATCGTGATCCAGTTGCACCGCATGTTCTAAAGATGATTGGATATATGGAGTACCTTGCTACTCTGGGTTCAACCATCGGTGAGGAAACCCTGATAGATCTAATCTTGCAATCTTTGAACAACAGCTATGCTCAGTTTGTAATGAATTACATCATGAATGAGATAGCCAAGACACCTACCGAATTTTTGGCAATGTTGAAAACTGCTGAGACCAATATTCAGAAGGCATCCCCTAACGCCATTATGATGGTCAATAAAGGGAATGCCAAAGAACAGGGTAAAAGGAAAGGCAAGAAGAAGGTTGGATCTAAATCTGCTAATCCAAAACCTGCTTTTAAGAAGGCTTTGAAGCCTACAGGAGGTGTTACAAAAGGTGCTGCAAAGGGTGATTGTCACTATTGCAAGAAACCGGGTCATTGGAGGAGAAACTGTCAAGCTTACTTGGAGGATTTGAAGAAAATGAAGTCTGTAAAGATTTCAGATTCAGGTATTTATGTTATAGAAGTCAATTTGTCTACTTCTACATCATGGGTGTTAGATACTGGATGTGGTTCTCACATTTGTATAAATGTACAGGAACTTCGAAGGAGTAGGACTTTGGCGAAAGGTGAAGTCGACCTACGCGTTGGCAATGGAGCAAAGGTTGCTGCTTTGGCTGTAGGGACTAATAATTTTTCATTGCCCACATGGCTTATTTTAGAACTTGAGAACTGTATTTACGTGCCTGCGATTTGCAGAAACATTATTTCTGTTTCTTGTTTGGACAAGAAAGGTTTTTCCTTTACAATTCAGAACAATAGTTGTTCCTTTGGTTTGAATAATGTTACCTATGGGGTTGCACGTTTATTTAATGGTTTATATGTTCTAGATCTTGATACTCCTGTCTATAATATAAATAATAAACGTATTAAGGCTAATGACTCAAATCAAACATACCTTTGGCATTGTCGTTTAGGCCATATAAATGAGAAACGCATTTCCAAGTTACATAAGGATGGATACTTGGATAAGTTTGATTTTGAATCATACGAAGAATGCGAACCTTGTCTCATTGGAAAAATGACTAAAGCTCCTTTTACCGGAATTGGTGAAAGGGCCACCGAACGATTAGAGCTTATACATAGTGATGTATGTGGTCCAATGCATACGATGGCAAGAGGTGGTTTTTACTACTTCATAACCTTTACTGATGATTTTAGTAGATACGAATATGTGTATCTTTTGAAGAACAAGTCCGAATCATTTGAAAAATTCAAAGAGTACAAGGCAGAAGTGGAAAAGCAAATAGGCGGAAGTATTAAAACCCTACGATCTGATCGTGGAGGTGAGTACCTAAGCTTAGAATTTAAGAATTTCTTAAAGGAGTGTGGTATTGTATCACAACTCACTCCTCCTGGAACACCACAGTGGAATGGTGTATCTGAAAGGAGAAATCGTACCTTGTTGGACATGGTGCGATCGATGATGAGTCTAGCGGATCTTCCAATTAGTTTCTGGGGCTATGCCCTAGAGACGGTTGCACAAACACTAAACCGAGTTCCATCAAAAACGGTTCAAAAGACTCCATATGAGATATGGACTGAGAAACGTCATAGCGTGTCATTTATGAAAATTTGGGGATGCGAAGCGTTTGTGAAACGTTTAACCTCAGACAAGCTAGGACCAAAATCAGATAAATGTAATTTTGTGGGATATCCAAATGAAACCAAGGGGTATTACTTCTATAATCCTTCACAGAACAAAGTGTTTGTTGCTCGAACAACTGTGTTTCTTGAAAGAGAATTACTTTCTAAGAAAAATAGTGGGAGGACAATAGATCTCGATGAGGATCGAGAACCACAGATTAACGTTGAACCAGAGTTGGAACATGAGCAAAATGTGACTGAAAATGTTGAGGACAACATTGCTCAAGAAACACAGGTCGTTCGTAGATCTAGTAGGATTCGTCATGAGCCAGAGAGATATTATGGATTTCTGCTGACTCAAAATGGCGATGTAATGCTTGTAGATAATGATGACCCTCTTACCTACAAAGATGCTATGAATAGTCCAGATTCTGAGAGATGGCTGGAGGCCATGAAATCTGAGATGGATTCCATGTATGAAAACAAAGTATGGACTTTGGTTGAACCACCTGAAGGGGTAAAACCCATCGAGTGCAAGTGGGTTTTCAAGAAGAAAACTGACATGGATGGTAATTTACAGACCTACAAAGCTAGACTAGTGGCGAAAGGTTTCAAGCAAATTCATGGTATTGACTATGATGAAACTTTCTCACCGGTGGCTATGGTCAAATCCATCAGGATTTTGCTTGCAATAGCAACTTATTATGACTATGAAATCTGGCAAATGGATGTCAAGACTGCTTTCTTAAATGGGAGCTTAGAAGAGGATGTGTACATGACACAACCTGAGGGTTTTGTCGATCCAAAATTTGCTAGGATGGTCTGTAAGTTACTACGATCCATTTATGGGTTGAAGCAGGCCTCGAGGAGATGGAACATTCGTTTTGATGAAACAGTCAAAGAGTTTGGTTTCATACAAAATGAGGATGAACCGTGTGTTTACAAGAAGGTTAGTGGGAGCCATGTGGCATTCCTAGTATTATATGTAGATGACATATTGCTAATAGGGAATGACATTACTTCTCTACAGGCTGTGAAGACTTGGTTGGGAAATAATTTCTCGATGAAAGACTTAGGCGATGCTTCCTACATATTAGGGATCAGGATCTATAGAGATAGACCCAGAAGATTGATCGGCTTAAGTCAGAGTACATACATTGACAAGATATTGCATCGTTTCGGGATGCAAGAGGCTAAAAGGGGCTACGTCCCAATGTCTCATGGGATAACGATCTCAAAAGAAAACTGTCCTAAATCATCAGATGAGAAGGACCGTATGAATAAAGTACCATATGCTTCGGCAATTGGTTCTATAATGTATGCAATGATATGTACTCGTCCCGATGTCTCGTATGCTTTGAGCATGACGAGTAGATACCAGTCTAATCCAGGTGAAAGTCACTGGACAACTGTCAAGAACATTCTTAAGTACCTTAAGAGGACTAAAGATTCTTTCTTGATATATGGAGGAGATGAGAAACTAGTTGTAAGAGGTTACACTAATGCTAGTTTCCAGACAGATAGGGACGACACTGTGTCTCAGTCTGGATTTGTGTTTTGCCTAAATGGAGGTGCTGTAAGCTGGAAGAGTTCAAAGCAAGAAACAGTAGCTGATTCTACAATGGAAGCTGAGTATATTGCAGCCAGTGAAGCAGCCAAAGAGGCTGTTTGGATTCGGAATTTTATTACGGGACTTGGAGTGGTTCCATCGATCGCAGACCCAGTTGATCTATATTGCGATAATAATGGAGCCATTGCGCAGGCTAAGGAACCAAGATCCCATTCCAAGGCAAAACATATACTTAGGAGATATCACTTTCTTAGAGAAATAAATAATAGAGGGGATATACATATATGTAAAGTGCATACTAATGATAACGTTGCGGACCCACTGACTAAGGCTTTGTCGCAGTAGAAGCACGATTGTCACACTAGTTCCATGGGTATTAGATACATGGGTGATTGGCTCTAGTGCAAGTGGGAGATTGTTAGTGTTAGTGCCCTAGAGACAATACAATTGTACTTCTGGGAAACACTATTTTGTTATTTAATAATGATTATGTTCTATTGATTATTCGACAACAATTATTATGTCTTTATTTACTGCGATATTAATGTTAGAGTAATAAATGTCCTTGGAATATCGAACACGTATTCTATATCTTTAAGTATGTGACTTAAAAATGAGATTATATGAATAGTGTTTATATTCCTAAAATATCCCTAATTAAGCATTATGAATTGGGACAATTATGATGCATAAAGATTAGTATGATCGTTGACTAAATGACCACATCTCATTGGTCATAGGTATAGTGATACTAAAGTCAAGAACATAGGTGCATGTATTATTCTACATGGCACCGGATTGACCCATAGTGAGATTCTACATGGTAATAAAGTCATTAGAATAGCTCACAGTGATAATGGTGTAATGATCCTTAGACTTGAGATCATTATATTTCTATACGAGGATTAATATACTTTGATTACATTAAAAGTTACCTTTGACCGGGTGATGATAAAAGTGGACATCGGGTATATTATGAGTCGTATGAGAAATATGAATGATAGATATAGGATTTAACCCTCCTATTATTAGGAGAGATATTATAGGCCTCTTGATTGAGTGAGACTATGAAAACGCATGGCCATGCTCAAATATTGATTTGTTTTAATAGTCTACTCATTGATCAAGGAAACCTGGATTAAACGTTGAAGAGGATGACTAATAACATTGTAATAACCCCAAATTTTGGACTTAGTTAAAAATTTTTTTTTGATGAATAGTAAAATTGCTCCTGATGAATAGTAAATTTGGTGATGGAATTTTTTTTCAGACCACACTATATAGAAGACATGAAATGCATGTTTCGAAGTTATATTATTGATGTATAAGGAGAATGAGTGAATGTAAACGCGATCAGAACCGGGAGATTCCAACTTTGAATTTTTATCACTATTCATCGGACAATCGAGGGTGTATTGATTTGATCGTTTTGAGAAAGCGTGTAGGATGAGAAATCCATGATCATACCTTAAGCCAAGGAGAGAAATCTAGGATCATATATTAGACAAGGTAATGGAAGGATAAAGGAAGTACCCTAGCTTTGGTACAGAGAAACGTCTTTAGAACCACTAGAAGCTATCGCGAAACAAAAACGTAATAAATTATGGATTAAACCCTAACCAAAGGAGGAGTATTATATGAGGTCATCAAGTGAAATATATAAAAGAATTGAGGATGCAAAGGATGACATAAGCATGATGCAAGGAGATGACATAAGCATGACAAGTGATGACAAGGTGATGAATCACCACCTTGTCACCACTTTCACCACAACCACAAGCTCAAAATGAGCCTTGTCATTGATGACAAGCACTCTTATTAGCCACACAATTAATCAGCAAAGTATTAGTGTTTATTTGACAAAGCAAAAGAAAAGAAAACCAAAAGAAAAACCAAGCAAATAACCATGTTCTTCATTTTCTTCAAAATCTGCTCAGCTTGACCATGGTGGAAAGCAAATTTTATATCTCAAAACCTACTCATCCAAAAATCTCCAAATTGTAACCATAGATCCTTCATTGTATGGAGAACAGGCGTTTAAAAGTTTATGGCCAACAAAGGAGTATAGCCCAGTCAAATCCCTTCCCCAAGTCGGAGGACAGAAACTGTCCAGTTTTCCCAGATCTGACCACTCACCTTAGAAAGCCAATAGGTTGCGCTTTAAGCATCCCCTGGTGATGAGATAGGACTCAAAAGAAAGCCCTTGAAGAGTAGAAGGTGTGGTACAAAGTTGAGAACCAAACTCTCAGTTTTCGATTTTATATGGAATTTTACAAAGTGATGATGAATAGTAATGAATAGTACTTTTACTAAGAACATGTTTTTGGTTTTGTAGTTTTTAGATTAATTAGCTTAATCAAGGAGCAAGGAAGCCTAATATCCATCTTATATAGCTTGTATTCAGTTCCCAAGAAGGTATAAAACTCCTCCCCTTTGTGGTTAAGTTTTGATTTTTGAAGTTATAGTGATTGTATGAAGTTGATGTTGTTAATGGAGCATGTTTGTATGATTTAAGGTTGTTTAGTATATGATTTGTGGATAAATAGATGGTGGAGTATGAGATCATGTTTAGGCAGATTATAACTAGTATTAGCTTGTGGTTTGATGATTGATGGGTTGGTTGGTTGATTGGTGTTGTTTTGGAGTGTTGAAAACACGGGAATCTTAAAATAGCGCCGTTACCATGTCAGATTTCACTTAGGTAGTTTAGACAGAAATCATGACTGCAAAATAGGGCATAAACTTGAGGTTTCTGACCATGAGCATGTAGACTCTGTTTCCTAGATTATTTTAGCGAAAGAATCGTATCGTTTCGATTTACGGTTTAGGAGAAACGGCCGTTTTAGTAAAAGCGGTTTCGCGTAACTAGATAGTTCATTGTATGAACTTTGAGGTAGGGATCAAGCCCTTTAAAATTGGAATTGGATTGAGATATTAAAATGGATACTAGTATGGACAGTTAGGAAAGGAACCTAGAAGGTTTCGTGTTAAAAAGATGAGTTTGTGATTTTATAAAAATGTTTGAACAAAGGTTGCGTGAGTGAAATACCCTTAAGGGGATGGTTAAAACGATAAGTTTAGTAATGGTAAAGTACTTGGGTTTTGTGAATGGATTTCCACCCAAACTTTTGACTTAAGAGTTTAAGGAATGTCATAAGGTTATAAGCGGCCAAGAGCGAGACATTTGATGTTCGTTAATAGAACGTTAGTGCTTAAGTTAAATGCACTTTAAATGATTAAGCCAGGGGACTGATCGGGTATTTCTTTGTTTATAGATTTCCCAGCAAGTTCTCGAACCCATAACAACCAAGGACCCGAGGCAAGTTTTCTTATTCCATGCTATGTTTTAAAGTACCATATTCTGATGATGCATATGATAGAAGCACGTTTTCAAATGTAATATATGCATACAATATTATGCATGTTTTCAAACCGTACATCGTATATGGATGTGTTTGGATTTAAAACTATGAAGATGTTAATATGCATATGATAGATGCATGCTTTCAAATGTATTATATGCATACAATATTATGCAAGTTTTCAAACCCTATACCATATAATGATGTTGTTGTGATATATGTTGTGGTATCGCTATATATGCTGCTTTATGCTGTGAAACGACTTAATAACTGTTTTCGCTTTTTAATAAAAAGCGGTATAAGGTATAAGGTTGATATGTTAGCTAAGTACTAGATATATACCAAGGTTAAGGATTAAAGACTCTAAGTATAGAGTACCTGTACGATGGTTTTAAAAAAACTTAGACCGGGAGTAAATTATTATTTTGTTTTAAACTATTGTCAGAAGCTGGAAGGTTCCAGGGACGGTTATACTTTAAGGGTATATTAAATATTCCAATATCTATATAATTGGATATTTAAGGCGAGATATTTAAATAATATTATAATATATATTATTTGAATATTATTTAATTAAGTGAATATTATTTTGAATATTCACTTAAGTGTTTTATATTGAATAATAATTCAATATTTATGATTTGAATATTATTTAATTAAGTGAATATTATTTTGAATATTCACTTAAGTGTTTTATATTGAATAATAATTCAATATTTATTATTTGAATATTATTTAAATAAGTGAATATTATTTTGAATATCCACTTAAGTGTTTTATATTGAATAATAATTCAATATTTATTATTTGAATATTATTTAATTAAGTGAATATTATTTTGAATATTCACTTAAGTGTTTTATATTGAATAATAATTCAATATTTAATATTTGAATATTATTTAAATAAGTGAATATTATTTCGAATATTCACTTAAGTGTTTTATATTGAATAATAATTTAATATTTATTATTTGGGTATTTATTAAATATTCCAAATATGATTTAAAATCATAGAACCTTATTATATGATTAAAGGTTCTATTATTTACACAAAATATAAAATTCTGATTTTCAGAAAAGGTATTAAAATAGAGATTGCCAACTATTATCTTAAGATAGTTAAAGGTAGTTAAATGCGATTAAATATTTCCTAACTCATCAAAAATTGGGAACCCAGTTTTAAAGGTCGAGCAAATGGTTTTGCTTCTTCTATTCCTCGAGAATACTCGTATCTTGGGTTGCCTTCCCTATCCAATCCGAGTATTCCAATCTCGATAATTTCAGAAAAATTCCGATTAACTCCCAGGTCGTGATTTTAAAAAGGGTTTATGATATATCCTCTGTCAGTTGGCAACGGCCAACCCACATCTTGTTATTACTTCCTCAAAATTTCCGGAAGTAAGTATGATAAAGAGTTTAAACCTATCAACGAACTAGCATGACGCTCGGGGAACGACGATTAAGTTCGGTTCCGGTTATAATGATAGGATTCATCAAGGGACTGGAGGTGTTATATAAGCAGAGGCATTACGAGTACCGGGACGCACATGCAAATTTAGCAGAGGTACTACGAATGCCGGGACGCAACTTTAGCTGAGGTACTTCGGGTACCGGGACGCTAATGATAGCCCGTATGCGGCTGGGGTGATAACCATGAAAAGGTTTTCGTCCACTACTAGTAGAAAGAAATGTTTTACAGTATTTTGAACAGTATGAGATATCTAAATAGATATGCATGTATATATGTTGAGAAGTCATTTAAGATATACAGTATATTGAATTGTATAGTATTTTGAATCAATGGATGGGTTTAAGCCTTGATTCCAATATTAATATCTATTTTAAAAAAAGATGTTTTGAGACTTGGTTTATCATCTTGATACCCCGGATCCCTAAAAGGATTTACGAAAAGTATTTGAGTATGATTATAAATCATACGGTATTTTGAACGATATACTATTTTGGGGGATAAACCCTAGTAGTTTTAAACATGGATCCCATATGGATTATCTTCCTAAAAGGTTTAAAGATTTAAACTGGGATAGATTTCTTGCTGAGCACTATTAGCTCATTCTTGCTTTATTAAATATTTCAGCATGAAGAAAACATTGCCGATTCACCTCGTGTTACGAGAGCAAGGGAATGGAGAGACCACCCTTGAGTTAGTTCAGCAAGATGGATACTGTCGGATTTAGCAGAACAGCTGTAGACTGAGTTAGTAAGAATTGTTTTCGAATAGGTTTGTATTATTAAACCTTGTATAGAATTGTGAGGTCTATTATTTTTAACTTCAGGTAGAGGTTGTAAATGATAGATGAGATCCTGGATAGTACATTTGATTTGTAATAACAAATGTTACTTATTGTTGCTCATTTCCAAGGCTATAACTTGTGTGTGTGTGCGTAAGTGATTGGGGTCTTTTGGAGTTATATTATTAGAAGGTTGTAAGTAATACAGGTATTGTATAATTGATGGAGCGTGACAACCCAGATTCCTGACCCCGGGTCTGGGGTGTTACAGAAATGGTATCAGAGCGTTAAGTTATAAACTTGGATATGAGAGTGTTAAGAGTTATAAGTAAGAGAATGATGCGAGGACTCATATAGAGCTCGTTAAGTGGACTACCGGAAGTAGTGCCATTGAGGATGTCAAGGTTAAAGAGTTTAGTAAAAGACTTGTTGGAGGATCAATAGGATCGTTGAAGACCATTATAATGATGAGACGAATGTCTAGAATTATACCCGGATTATGAAAAACATTAAGATAAGAAGTGGAGCAGAGTCTCTGTGCAGTTGAGGTAAGGTCGGAATGGCCAATACCAATGGATAACTTGACTTAGTGAGAACCTACGTGTTAGTAGTTCATCGTAGTTGCCACGAAGAGGCAGCACATGTGAAGATCAAGACTTTTACATTTCTTGACGCAATCCGGGTTACCAAACTATGTGGACTAGTTAAGGCATTATCTTGTGTATGAGGTCCAAGCCTTGAGAACAACGATTCTACCAGAGTTGGTGTCTTTTCCGTCAATGGGTATTTTGTTACCTAAGAGGAAGACTTTTGCGTACATATAGTACCAGAACATTATCGTGAGACGAACGTGCTAAATCGCATCGCGAGTATACTTCGTACGATAGGCCATGATGGCTCAACTCGGAAATCAAAGATATGAAGAATGGATAGCGTGATTCTAATAAAGACACGTATGGTTGCAACGAGCAATGCGACAATCTCAGGACCTACGAGGAACGAGACCTATGGTGGCCTGGGGTTGGATTCATTCGATACGACTAGTGTTAAGAAATTACATATACGTTAATCGACCTTCGTCTTTTGAGGATGTGTTGATGCGGTCGTAGGAGGCCCAATCTCTGAACGATTATCGGGGAATGGCGAATATGTTCGAACTCCCGACCTGTTTACGAACTTGTACAATGTTGAGGTACCGTTGGTTAGTACCCTAAGGCATAAAGGTAGAAAGAAAGGATCATTCTTGGAAAAAGTGATGTGAACACTCAGAGGGACTAATTGACCCATTTTGGTATCTACTTGCTGGTGCATTACTCGATCTAAAACTGTTCATACCCATGTTACCTTGAATAGTTCATGTCAGGTAACGCTTCCAGTTTTCTACTTCATTTGGGATGCAACCAACAACTGTTATATTCAGTTTATTCATTTTCTTTCCTCCACTCATTACCTTAAAGGTTAAATACGCAGAATTAAGTTACCATTACTCACCGGAGCATATTGTTCATGTTCCAGGACGACCTGAAGAGGGAACCATTTTTCATCTATCCTTCTAGGTCTATATTTTATTCTTTATTCTTTTATTTATTCAAGGAATGTTCAGTTAATATTCCCTTCATTATTTGACGAGTATTCTTTAACGATTATCTTGAAATGCGATTTCTTCTTTCATACTTGGACTCCTCAGTCGAGTTCATAAATATCAAACTGTTTATTTAAAAACATGGATGATATATATTTCAGAAATTACTCGAGAATTCTTCTCTCTATTTAAGATGAGATTTGTACATCTGACGTTGAAATCGTAGAAAGGATACCAATTTGATATTGATAGTCCGAATTCAATCCTATTGGAGAATTTGACAAAGTTTATGTACGGAGACACCTTTGGGTGGACCGTTTCACTGATAAGAAATGTTTATTGAGAGGTTATCGATTGTTCCGATACCAAGAATTTTCTATTCAGATCATACATTTTATTCAAGGATTATAATTACCTTGTTCGTCCCAAACTTATTTACTCTTTCTTTTAATTCGTTATCCGAGTAGTCAAAATTGTGTTTCTTCTTTGACTACGATGTTGGGAGTTTGTACTATTAAATTGAAACTGGCTAATTGTATGTGCCATTGCGATTTACTAGTTAATTGTTCTAACTAGTTGAAATTTTAATGATATGATGAAAATCTAGCTAATCATCCTAGCTAGATGCTGCTGTTGGGTGTTATACTAAACTATTCATTAGTAGTATATAAACATTGTCCATTTTATTGAGAATCTTGATTGCATATTTTTACATTGTCTATTTATTATATATTGTGTATAATTTTGTATCAAATGGGATAACAGAAGATTAAATTATCAGTGTCTATATATAATATAAAGGGTTCACAGTTTAAGTGGAATTAGACAAACCACTGGAATAACTGAAGTATTATTTGGGAATAGTTTATCTTGACTATTAAATAATACTTGTATACTTTGTGTATATTGAACAGGATCAAATTTAGAATTGTTCCCTTAAACTGATTAAGAAGGTGAACTAAGATTCTATGTTATTATTAATGCTTAGGTTCTTGATCCGGATATAGTAATTGACACGTGTATATTATTTACATGCTTTGATTTATATATGAAATAATTCTTTTGAATTATATCATTATATTTTGGGTGATGGAATAATATATATGGTGAATATTATTTATTTAAGGAATCCGTGTCCTGATAATATTCGGGTTAATGATGTCCCCTTGAAAGCTCAAAGGATTTAATTATGTGAAACCCTGCAGGTGGATTTATTCCGGCATAATTAAATTAAGGTAGAGTGGATGATCAAGGATATAAGATGTTAATTAAATGAATTATCAGTAATTTATTTAATTAATGGGCATGCGCTATTTTAAACATGGGGAATTTAATAAGCAAATAATATTGGAACCGAATTAATTAATTAAGTTGCGGTATTAGGAAAGGTAGTGCAAATATTAATTCTTTAGTGGATTGAATTAATATTTAATTACATTGGGCTAGGCCCAGGATGTAATTAAAAGGCCCAACCTAATTATCCATGATCCCTATTGTAGCCCTATATATATTCTTATTCTCTTCTTGCTAGGGTTGGTTAAGAAAAATATTGTAGCCACCTAGGAGCAAGAAGAGAGGTTAACTTGAGAAGACGGAGGCCACACTTCGCTCAAGGGAATTTGGGAATACAATAGAAGAGCGTGGAATCAACCGTTAACAAGGTGATTTTCTTTTCGCACTCCTTAATTGTGTATCATAAAATGTAGTAGAACCCCAAGTCCGTGGTTCCCAACAATTGGTATCAAGAGCCTGGTTATGGGTTCTATGTTTTATGATATGATGTCCATGTCGTAATTAAAATTGGTTATGTATGTATAGTGGTATGCTTGGATAATAATCTTTTGCAGGTTGTTTAGTATCCACTATTATGGCCTCGTTTTATTTTAATTATGTGTTTGGATCCCACGTGGTTTAATCGTGGTTATTTTTTGTTTTGGTTTCCACGTGGTTTATCGTGGTTGTAAATCACGAGGGTTGATCGTGCTAGTTTTGTTTTCTATTATGATTTTGTAATCTTGTAATCATGATTTGTATTCATGTTAGATTATGATCTGATGTAATAGAATAGGTATGTTATGTTGTATGTAACTATTTGATCGACGGAGTTGCAAGAAAACAAAGTTCTTCCGCTGATGCTACAAGATTTCGCCTATGCAACTTCGAACTGTTGTAACTTTTGCATACGGTGTCGGATTTCGATGAGTAATACCTTTTCGGAAAGGGATTTCGATGTTCTACACGATTGAAAAGTGACCAAGTCAAAGTTGCATGTGCGTCGGAGCTCGTTTAGACCCTCAAACAGCGAGTTGAAGTTTTCGCAGGATTTTCGGATGAAATTTTTTTTTGGCCATAATAGTGGATTTATTTTTTATTTTAATTTTTCTGCTATTTAATTTTAATTATTGCATTAAATAATTATTATGTGTGTTGTTAATTATGTGTGTAATTTTAATTGCATGGTTAACATAAATAGGACGACATGGACATAAATTTTCATTTATTGCTTTAATTAAATGTTTTATGTTATTAAATTATGTGTGTATTTGGAATGCATGTTAGACATAATTATAATGACATAGGCCCCATTTAATTATGTAGAGATGCATGCTATGCTATGTTATGTGTTCTTTGTATTGTTATTTTGATAACATGTGGACCTCGAAGAAATAACATAGGGCGATGCATCTAGATAAAATTACTCATGTTAAAATACTAAGTGGGAGAGGGAATTAATTTGATATTAGATCCCATGGTCATCCATTATTGGTTGTATGTAATTTAACACTAGGACGATTATGAATTGGATATATGTCACCCATCGTGGCGTATGATTTATGACGTCTGGGTAGTGTTAAGGATATTACTAGGACAATCTTCTTAAGTTAATCACGAATAATGAAAGGTAAGCTCACCCCATCGTGACATACCAAGTTTCATAGAATTCGAGAAAAAAGTTGGACATTCCTTGATTGATGTTGATAATGGATATTTCTGTCTTAGGGGTTGTGTTTTTAAGCGAGTCCGTCTGTGACTTCACCGAAAACACCTGGGATTTATCCATTGATACATCGAACGGATGGGTCTGACTAAAGGCAACTTAAGATCTAAATAATGGTATACACTTAGCTATGAAAGATAATATATAGTCCACCCTAACGTGGCGTATTATTTAGTAGTAGGACCGAAGTAATATTTAAATTTAAATGGTATATATGTCATCCATCATGGCGTACCAGATATTTATGGAATTTAAATATTAGTGCATTAATTTTAATTAATTGTTAGAGGAAACAAATAGGTTTTAAGATATATGCAATTTTCTGATTAAGTGTTATATGCATGATTCTCAGGATAGAATGGGCTTTAATCCACTTTTCACCATACTTAAGGATAACAAACTTACCGGACCTAACTATATTGAATGGAAACGCAATTTGGACATAGTGTTGACTGCTGAAGAGTTTAAATTTTGTACTGTTGAACCCAAACCGGACCAGCCTGCTGCCGATGCTCCGGATGAGGATAAAGAGTATTTTAAGAAGTGGACTAAGGCAGATGAGATGTCGCGATGTTACATTCTGGCAGCAATGTCGGGTGTTTTGCAACATCAGCATCAGGCCATGACCACTGCTGCAGATATGCTCTATAATCTCAAGGAGCTTTTCGGAGATCAGAATAGGGTTGCTAGGCAAGTAGCAATGAAGTCTCTAATGAACACTCAGATGGCTGAAAAAACACCTGTAAGGGACCATGTTCTTCTGATGATGTCTCATATAAATGAACTAGAGGTCCTTGGTGCTGATATTGATGCGGAAACGCAGGTCGATATCATACTTATGAGTTTGCCAAAAAGCTTTGAGCCGTTTCGCTTGAATTACAACATGAACAAGAAGTTGTATAGTCTTGCAGAACTTCTGACAGAGCTTCAGGCAGCGGAATCATTATTTCAGCAGCATGTTCAGGTAAATGTGGCTGAGAAAGTTTCTTCTTCAAAGCCGAAAGGAAAGAAGAAGAAGAAGGTTCAGACACAGAAAGTTGTGAAACCATTGGGAGTTCAGAATTCAGTGAAGAAGCCTAAGGGCAAGTGCTTCAAGTGCAAGCAGTCGGGTCACTGGAAAAAGGATTGTCCTCTGTCTAAGAAGAACAATGCTGGTATGTCTCTTTCTCTTGTTACGGAAACATATATAGCGGCTATGTCTACGAGCACTTGGTGTGTAGACACAGGAGCCACTGATCATGTTTGTAATTCCATGCCGGGTTCCAGAAAACCAGGCTGCTTAGAGATGGCGAGATATATGTGTTCATGGGAGATGCTACGAAAGTAGAAGTGGTTGCAGTTGGAGTTATTTCTTTATCTTTTGGTTATGATAGGATTTTGGTTTTGAATAATTGTCTTTATGTACCTTCATTTAGAAGGAATTTAATTTCGGTTTCTAAACTTGCTATGGATGGTTATAATGTTTGTTTGGATCGTAATGTTTCCATTATGATGAATAAATGAGTTATATGTTCTGGTACATTGCAAGACAATTTATATATTATTAATCCTATAGAACCAATGCTGCAACCAAGTGAAATTAATAATACACTTTCTACCTCTAGTAAAAGAAAGGAACCTTCTGGATTGAACCAAACATATCTTTGGCACTTGAGATTAGGTCATATTAACTTACGGAGGATTCAAAGATTGGTAGTAGATGGGCCTTTAGGCTCGTTGGCAGTGGAGCCATTTCCAGTCTGTGAATCTTGCTTGGAAGGAAAAATGACCAGTAGACCTTTTAAGGTAAAAGGAAATAGAGCCAAAGATGTGTTAGAATTGGTTCATACTGATTTATGTGGACCTATGAATATCCAAGCGAGAGGTGGGTATGAATATTTTGTCACTTTCATTGATGATTATTCGAGATATGGATACATTTATCTGTTGCACCGCAAGTCTGAGTGCTTTGAAAAATTCAAAGAGTACAAAGCAAGTGCGGAAAAGCGACATTCAGGAAAATGTATCAAGTCACTACGATCAGATCGTGGGGGCGAATACCTGCTTGGAGAATTTAGAGAATATTTATCAGAACATGGGATTTCATCCCAGTTGACTGCACCTGGCACACCTCAGCAGAATGGTGTAGCAGAAAGAAGGAACCAGACTCTTTTAGAGAGTGTTAGATCGATGATGAGTTATTCGAATTTACCCAAGTCGTTTTGGGGGCATGCTCTAGAAACAGCGGCTTATCTTCTAAACTTGGTACCTTCTAAGTCAGTTCCAAAAACTCCAAAAGAATTGTGGACTAGTACCAAACCTAGTTTGAAACACATTCGGATTTGGGGTTGTCCAGCACATGTGCTGAACAAGAACGTGACTAAGTTAGATTCTCGTACAGAAGTGAGGCTGTTTGTGGGTTATCCCAAGGGAACAAAAGGGTATTTGTTTTATAGTCCTAAGGATCGGGATATCATTGTAAGCACCAATGCTAGATTCTTAGAGGAAGACTATATAATGAATCACAAACCCATGAGTACTATTGTTTTAGAGGAACTAGTGGGAGGACAAGATAATTCTAATATGCCACCGGTACAAGTAGAACAACCACAAGTAAATGAACAACCTATCACTAATACCACTCCAATGCTTCGTCGTAGTGGGAGGGTTGTTAAACAACCTGAGAGGTTCATGTTTTTGGGAGAGTCTTCGGACTTAGTCTCTGGTGAACATGATGAGGATCCCAGGACATACGAAGAAGCAATGCAAGATAAGGATGCAGATCTTTGGCAAAAGGCTATGCAATCTGAGATGGAATCTATGTATTCCAATAAAGTCTGGGATCTCGTGGAACCACCCAGTGGTGTAAAACCCATTGGATGCAAGTGGATCTACAAAAGAAAAAGAGGATCTGACAAAAAGGTGAAAGCCTGGAAAGCAAGACTTGTTGCGAAAGGGTATACTCAGAAACAAGGAATTGATTATGAGGAAACCTTTTCTCCGGTAGTCATGCTTAAGTCAATCCGGATTCTTTTATCTATAGCAGCTCATCTCGATTATGAGATTTGGCAAATGGATGTCAAGACAGCTTTCCTAAATGGAAGTCTTGATGAAAACATCCATATGCAGCAACCAGAGGGATTCATCAAAGAGGGCCAAGAGCATCTAGTGTGTAAGCTTAAGAAGTCCATTTATGGACTGAAACAAGCTTCCAGGGAGTGGAACATTCGTTTTGATCAGGCCGTCCAGACAAATGGTTATGATCAGAGTCCAAGCGAAGCATGTGTGTATAGGAAAAGTGAAAGAAATGCAGTGGTTTTTCTAGTACTATATGTAGATGACATTTTGCTCATTGGAAACAATGTAGAGATGTTGTCATCTATTAAGGCATGGTTGTTCAAACAATTTGAAATGAAAGACTTAGGTGAAGCCGCATACATTCTTGGGATCAAAGTTATAAGAGATCGCAAGAAAAGAACGTTGGCTTTATCTCAAGAACCGTACATTGATGAGGTATTGGCTCGTTTTAACATGCAGGACTCTAAGAAGGGTAATTTACCTTTTAGACATGGAGTCTCTCTATCAAAGGAGCAGTGTCATAAGACACCTAAGGAGATAGAGAACATGAAAGCAGTTCCTTATGCTTCAGCATGTGGAAGCTTAATGTATGTCATGTTATGGACGAGACCTGATATTTGCTTTGCCGTAGGCATGGTCAGTAGATATCAGTCCAATCCAGGTCAGGAACATTGGAGTGCAGTAAAAACGATACTTAAGTACTTGCGAAGGACTAAGAAGTATATGTTAATTTACAAGGCTTCAGACTTGTTTCCTGTGGGTTATACCGATTCAGATTTCCAGACAGATAGGGATAAGAGGAAGTCAACCTCGGGGTGTGTTTTTACTTTAGGAGGTGGAGCTGTAATATGGAGGAGTGTGAAGCAGAAATGCATCGCAGACTCAACCATGGAAGCTGAATATGTGGCAGCCTCTGAGGCAGCCAAGGAGGCTATATGGTTCCGGAATTTCCTGCTGGATTTGAATGTAGTTCCTAATTTGCCACGGCAAATCACAATTTATTGTGATAATACTGGTGCTGTTGCAAATACAAAGGAACCACGAGAACATAAAGCAGCAAAACACATTGAGCGTAAGTATCACCTCATACGACAGTTCGTTAAGCGAGGAGATATTATTGTGACTGATATAGCATCAAAGGACAACCGGGCTGATCCTTTCACGAAGAGTTTACCAGCTAAGGTTTTTGAAGAACACGTGGAGGAGATAGAAGTCAGATGTCTGGTCACGGAATAGTATTTCAACTGGTAGCGGATTATATTAATAAACACTGATATACTCAAAGAATAGCTTGAGTATAAGTGGGAGATTGTTGGGTTTTATACTAAACTATTCATTAGTAGTATATAAACATTGTCCATTTTATTGAGAATCTTGATTGCATATTTTTACATTGTCTATTTATTATATATTGTGGATAATTTAGTATCAAATGGGATAACAGAAGATTAAATTATCAGTGTCTATATATAATATAAAGGGTTCACAGTTTAAGTGGAATTAGACAAACCACTGGAATAACTGAAGTATTATTTGGGAATAGTTTATCTTGACTATTAAATAATACTTGTATACTTGGTGTATATTGAACATGATCAAATTTAGAATTGTTCCCTTAAACTGATTAAGAAGGTGAACTAGGATTCTATGTTATTATTAATGCTTAGGTTCTTAATCCGGATATAGTAATTGACACGTGTATATTATTTACATGCTTTGATTTATATATGAAATAATTCTTTTGAATTATATCATTATATTTTGGGTGATGGAATAATATATATGGTGAATATTATTTATTTAAGGAATCCGTGTCCTGATAATATTCTGGTTAATGATGTCCCCTTGAAAGCTCAAAAGGATTTAATTATGTGAAACCCTGCAGGTGGATTTATTCCGGCATAATTAAATAAAGGTAGAGTGGATGATCAAGGATATAAGATGTTAATTAAATGAATTATCAGTAATTTATTTAATTAATGGGCATGCGCTATTTTAAACATGGGGAATTTAATAAGCAAATAATATTGGAACCGAATTAATTAATTAAGTTGCGGTATTAGGAAAGGTAGTGCAAATATTAATTCTTTAGTGGATTGAATTAATATTTAATTACATTGGGCTAGGCCCAGGATGTAATTAAAAGGCCCAACCTAATTATCCATGATCCCTATTGTAGCCCTATCACTACAAGAAAATGTTCAATAGACATCACACATTAGACATCGGTTACTAATACCACTGATGTTAAAGGATATAATAACATCACCCCGTGTTAATCTGTTGTCTTTGTTATTTAAAGACATCACTTATTTTAGAACCGATGTCTAAAGTTCGACTAAAAAAGTTTTGTTTTCCCCTTGTAAAAATTTCGCAATTCCCTCCTTTACACCAATTATTTTCCCCCCTTTACTCCAATTATTTTTCCCCCTCTTGCCAAATACTTTTCCCCCGACTAAAAACTAAATCTCTTTTCCCCTTTCCAACTCTGTCTCTCGTGTCCACCGCCACTCACCTCCACCACCATTCACCTCCGTCCTGCTTTACTTCGTTCAATTCAATTTACCTGGATCTTAATTCGGATCTATTAATCTTCATATATGATTGTGTGTGTTTGTTAGATTATGTTGACATTTGCTATTTGTTTGTTTTCTGCAGTGAAGATAATTTGGTTAAAGATGACTTCTTAAGGTCAAACATGGATGATTATGGATGGGTCGTGGATTCTTGGTGGTGTTGGAGCTGGGATGCTTGCAGAGATTTGGATAAACAAGAAAGTGAAAGGTAGTCAGTTTACTTGCTGATCAGAAATAACCTTTTTGTATAGTCATTTGTGTGGAATTTGTGTTAATGTCAAGTATGTAGCCCTCTAGCATGTGTTTGTTAGAATGCTTGAATGAACTACTCTCGGATTTATAACTAATGCATATTTAATGCTGTTACAGAGGATGGAGGAGGTGTCGTTTGGGAGTTTGGCAAATAGATACTGCATCCTATCATAAAAAAACTTCTTATGGAATTTTCTCTCGGACTGTGAGCTTACTGGCTTCTCGATAGATGGATTACAATGTAACCAGTTTGTGTTTGACATTTAAGTCATATACTTGCTCTAGTTATGGGAAACAATTTCGGCCTAATTGGTTATGTGGGTATGTCTAGCTTCTTAATTTTTTATTTTTTATTTGTAACGACACTTATAATTGAGGAACACGGTTTTAGTCTCAAGTTTGTTCTTAGAATTGTGAATTTTTTATGGGTAAGTAAGCAGCTCTTTGTCAGCTCGAAAATTTTTCATGTCTTCTTTGTCAACTCTTTGTTGGTGAGTGTAGTTTCACAGTAACATTGTGTAAAATAGCAGGACTAAGTTTGTTTATGCGTTAGGATTTTTAAGTAATCTTCTCTACCAGAAGTATGGCTTATGGAAATGAAGTTGTAATACTATGTTTTTTTTTATCAAGTTTTTTAATGATGATGCACCTGTGAAGCATAAGTAATTTTTTATGCCAAATTTCAGCAGTTGAACATGAAAATTTTGCAGCATATTAATATGAAAAATTTGCAGAATCAGAAGCTTTCTGATGATGATAATCCCAGTGCACCTCCATTTTCTGATGCTGGCGGGGAAATCAAGCAAGAACAGAGCCCTGTCTCCACTAGACCGAATGGCATGCCTTCTGCAGCAGCAGCTGTAGCAACAAATGGTTTTGAAAGAAAAACTAGAACTACTAGTTTACAGAATAATATCCGACAGGAGACAAACGTTTGGGAGGTTTGTATTTTCTCTCAAAAATCAGTATTGGAATTGGTTTAAGTGGGAAGCATTTTAGTATGCTTTTGGATATGTGTGTTTATATAAGTTTGTATTTAAAAGTTGTATGAAGATGTTACATGTGTTTTATTTATAGGGTTGCAGCCAGTGCAGAAAATGGCGTGCCTTTAAGTTCATTCCATGCCCGGCTCCCAACATTCCATACCTGTGTTGCAACTTTTTGCAGCTTAATATAATTATTTCCTTTTTGGTCTGCTGTAACGAATGGATTAACAGGTATGTATGCTGCTGGATACTACAGTTACAAGGTAGGATTTATATTTGTTTTTACTTCTCACACGTATCTTTAACTTCTGTTTTGGGATTGCATGTGTTCAAAGTAACAACTTATCTATGTCTCAAATTATTATGTTCTGTTTAGGTCCTTTACAATTTAAAGTCAGTCTTAATATATATTTTTGTCTGGTTCATATCCGCAAGCTTGTTGCCTCACCAAATTATGAACTGTAATTCTTTTGTGTCTAGCTAAAAGTCTAAAATATGTTCTAAGGTTTTCATACAAGTATCTAGACCTGGGAGTGATTCTATTTAATGCTACCTCGGATTAAAAAAAATCAATATTCTAAAATTAACTGTCTGGTTTTCTGCTGATGCTTCTTTGCCAAGTTTCTATGTTAATCTGAAAGTTCACGACGATAGTTTGAATAATTTATTTCCCTGCAATTTATTGAATTACTGTTGTGATTTGTGAATAATATTTAGTATTGATATATATCTGAATTTAGTAGGATGGTGTACTCATCCAGATAATATTTGGTTCAAACCTGCGTTATCTTTAATCTAGGTTTCTTTATTTTATTTTTTTAATGTTGGGGACGTTGTTATCATCTCATTTAGTAGGATGTTAGGGGTGGTTCTAGATTAGAAGCACCTGGGGTTCTTATTAGTCTTGCTAATTAGGAATCTTGGTGGCCGAAACTGGATTCCTCAAATAACATTTCCCACTCAATATCTTGGGAGGCATGCTGCTACTTTTAACATTTCTTGTGAGGCATGCTGCTACTTTTAACATTTTCTGCAGTTTACAAGTTTGCTGCTTATACTTCTGTTTCATGCGATTGTAAGACTTCTCCTTCATGCAAGTAATGTTTCTTGATGTCAAACATTTTCTTCATTTGCATGGTTGCACAGCCCCTTTTCGGATTTATCACTAGACAGCTTTAAGTGGCATCAATTTCCGACTTCAATTCTACATAATTTTCTGGTTCTGGAGTTCCCGTGACCACCCATTCTTTGCACTACTCTGATAGCTTAGTGAAATTCCTATGAATCTGTTTTTAGCCAAGTGTTGTACGGCTACTCCCTTTGGAATGTCAATTTTTTTTAATGATCTTCAATTAAGTAATGTTGATTATTCTTGATTAATGTTTTACATGTTTTGATAATGATCTTTGTTATAATGTGTCTATCTCTGTTGTTTACAGGGCAAAGGTAGTCAAATTATTGATAACGTTTCCAGGTAGGTCATTAGTAGTTTTAGATATTAGTAAAATATTCTTAAAAATCGCCATGTCTTTGAGTTTTTATTGCATGTCTAATTGTAATCTTGACCAGGTACTCAAAGAGTCTTCTGGAATTCTTAATTGACGTCAATTGATGCTAGAGGCATGTGAAGTGAATACAGTATCTGATTATGATTACATTGATTTGTTAAGTGATGTAGTAATTGCCAATGGTAGATTTATTTTGCGGATTGAATTGCTAGTTGGTAGGTACTTCTGCAAATGTTTTGTAGTAATTGCCAATGATGATGGATGTGTAGTTAGTTTTGCGGATTGATGTGTTTGTGGTTGGATGTATGTTCTGAATGATGTAATATAAATGGTTGGATATATATAGTGAATGGTCCAGTTTTTAATTTTTTTTACGCTTGGATAGACAACGGTTTATTTAATATAAGCTCAGAAACTAATATCTAATGGTAACAAATATATCAAAATTTTAATAAATACTGATGTCTAAGATCTAAATATAGATCAATTTTATTGTGGCAAAACTGATGTCTAACATAATAATATACATCACATTTTTCTGTAAATACTGATGTTTATAAGTTCATTAGACATCAGTATAGGATGATGTCTAAGATGACAATAGACATCAATTTATTTGCTAGAAAAATGATGTCTTAGAGCTAAATAGACATCGGTTTCTGACCGATGTCTAAGATAGACATCACCGACTAAGACATCGGTTGGCAAACAAGATAGACATCGGCCAGAAACTGATGTCTATTGACCCTTTTCTTGTAGTGTATATATATTCTTATTCTCTTCTTGCTAGGGTTGGTTAAGAAAAATATTGTAGCCACCTAGGAGCAAGAAGAGAGGTTAACTTGAGAAGACGGAGGCCACACTTCGCTCAAGGGAATTTGGGAATACAATAGAAGAGCTTGGAATCAACCGTTAACAAGGTGATTTTCTTTTCGCACTCCTTAATTATGTATCATAAAATGTAGTAGAACCCCAAGTCCGTGGTTCCCAACAGCTGCGTCCCAAACTAATCGAACTAGCAAAATTTTGTTCAGCTAGTTGTTAATGTTTATTGAAATGAACTAGTTATTGTATCACTAAGTTCAACTTTCGGTCAAATTTATATAAATGAATTCACGATGCATTTGTATGCAGTGAAGTTTGGTGGGAATATTTTCAAACGATAATTTGATTGAGACCTAACCAGGTCGCCCCCTTAGCGAGAATTTTACAAAGTTTTTTTTTTATATAAAGCATTCAGTTGCTTGAAGTATTCTTGGTACCATGCAAGTATTTTCCTTAGTATTTGGAAAAGTAGAGTGTTGAAGCTGAGAGCTAAAACGAATGAGTACGACAAGTTATGAATTGAAGTTTACGGAAATTGCCAAGGTTGTTTCGCATGATGCGAATTCAGAATAACGAAGTGAACGAAACGACTGATTATGTTACCTTGGTTAATGAAACGACTGTGATAGAAATGGAAGTAAGTGGACGAGAAAGGAATGGGTATAAAGAAAATAGAGTATGAAACGCGAATAGATTGAGAAAGAAAGAATGTAAGAATTCAGATTGTCAGACGAGGAAATGTTTGACCTCCAAGAAGATGAAACTTGTTTAGCGACTGTGATGGATACGAAACGGAAAGCACCTAGTATGCGGAATATCCCTGTCATCAACAAATTCGAGGATGTATTTCCAGAAGATTTTTCGGGGTTACCACCCGATAGAGAAATAAAGTCTGGTATAGAATTAGCTCCAAGAACGGCGCCAGTTTCGAAGGCCCCGTACCGACTAGCTCCAGCCGAGATGAAGAAATTAGTCGCTCAATTGTAGAAATAGTTAGGGGAAGGAATGATAAGACCAATTACGTCACTGTGGGATACGCCAGTGTTAATTGGTGAAGAAAAAGGGACGACAACATGAGGTTGTGCCTAGACTACCGAGAGCCGAATAGGCTAACGATTAAGAAGTAATACCTCTGCCAAGGATCGATGATTTGTTCGACTAACTACGCGATGCGGTTAAATTTTCGAAGATTGATTTGAGAACTGGATACCACCAATTGAAGATTAAACCCGAGGACGTGCCCAAGACTGCGTTTCGCACTAGGAATGGACACTACGAGTTTTAGTGATATCGTTTGGGCTAACGAATGTCTTGCATCTTTCACGGACGTGCTGAATAGACTTTTCAAGAAGTATTTGGACAAGTGTGTCATAGTTTTATCGATGATATTTTAGTCTGCTCCTAGACAGAGGAAGAAGACGCAGAACGTTTGAAGACGGTGTTAGAAGCAATGCGGAGAGAAAAGTTTCCAAGAATTAAAGAAGAGACTAATCACTGCCCTGTGCTAGTACTGCCAGACGGGAAGAGAGATTTGGTGATCTACAGCGACGTATTGCATAAAGGATAAGGGTGTGTGCTTATGCAGCACGGAACAGTAATTGCGTATGCATCCAGACAGTTAAAGGAGAACGAAATCAGATACCCTACGCATGACTTAGAATTGGCTTATATAAAGCGTCCGGTAGTTATCACAGACCGGAATGAGTAAGTATCGTAATGAAACCTGAGGGTTGAAGAGTCAACCTAGAGACTGGAGATTTCTATATTGAAAGAGTAACCTCGGCTATTTTCTTAGATTCCGGGACGGAATCCTTTTAAGTAGGGGAGACTGTAATAACCCCAAATTTTGGACTTAGTTAAAAAAAATTTGATGAATAGTAAAATTGCTCCTGATGAATAGTAAATTTGGTGATGGAAAATTTTTTCAGACCACACTATATAGAAGACATGAAATGAATGTTTCGAAGTTATATTATTGATGTATAAGGAGAATGAGTGAATGTAAACGCGACCAGAACCGGGAGATTCCAACTTTGAATTTTTATCACTATTCATCGGACAATCGAGGGTGTATTGATTTGATCGTTTTGAGAAAGCGTGTAGGATGAGAAATCCATGATCATACCTTAAGCCAAGGAGAGAAATCTAGGATCATATATTAGACAAGGTAATGGAAGGATAAAGGAAGTACCCTAGCTTTGGTACAGAGAAATGTCTTTAGAACCACTGGAAGCTATCGCGAAACAAAAACGTAATAAATTATGGATTAAACCCTAACCAAAGGAGGAGTATTATATGAGGTCATCAAGTGAAATATATAAAATAATTGAGGATGCAAAGGATGACATAAGCATGATGCAAGGAGATGACATAAGCATGACAAGTGATGACAAGGTGATGAATCACCACCTTGTCACCACTTTCACCACAACCACAAGCTCAAAATGAGGCTTGTCATTGATGACAAGCACTCTTATTAGCCACACAATTAATCAGCAAAGTATTAGTGTTTATTTGACAAAGCAAAAGAAAAGAAAACCAAAAGAAAAACCAAGCAAATAACCATGTTCTTCATTTTCTTCAAAATCTGCTCAGCTTGACCATGGTGGAAAGAACAATTTATATCTCAAAACCTACTCATCCAAAAATCACCAAATTTTAACCATATCTCCTTCATTGTATGGAGAACCGAAGTTTAAAATTTTATGGCCAACAAAGGAGTATAGCCCAGTCAAATCCCTTCCCCAAGTCGGTGGACAGAAACTGTCCAGTTTTCCCAGATCTGACCACACTCACCTTAGAAAGCCAATAAGTTGAGCTTTAAGCATCCCCTGGTGATGAGATAGGACTCAAAAGAAATCCCTTGAAGAGTAGAAGGTGTGGTAAAAAGTTGAGAACCAAACTCTCAGTTTTCGATTTTATATGGAATTTTACAAAGTGATGATGAATAGTAATGAATAGTACTTTTACTAAGAACATGTTTTTGTTTTGTAGTTTTTAGATTAATTAGCTTAATCAAGGAGCAAGGAAGCCTAATATCCATCTTATATAGCTTGTATTCAGTTCCCAAGAAGGTATAAAACTCCTCCCCTTTGTGGTTAAGTTTTGATTTTTGAAGTTATAGTGATTGTATGAAGTTGATGTTGTTAATGGAGCATGTTTGTATGATTTAAGGTTGTTTAGTATATGATTTGTGGATAAATAGATGGTGGAGTATGAGATCATGTTTAGGAAGATTATAACTAGTATTATCTTGTGGTTTGATGATTGATGGGTTGGTTGGTTGATTGGTGTTGTTTTGGAGTGTTGAAAACACGGGAATCTTAAAATAGCGCCGTTACCATGTCGGATTTTACTTAGGTAGTTTAGACAGAAACCATGACTGCAAAACAGGGCATAAACTTGAGGTTTCTGCCCATGAGCATGTAGGCTCTGTTTCCTAGATTATTTTAGCGAAATAATCGTATCGTTTCGATTTACGGTTTAGGAGAAACGACCGTTTTAGTAAAAGCTGTTTCGCGTAACTAGATAGTTCATTGTATGAACTTTGAGGTAGGGATCAAGCCCTTTAAAATTGGAATTGGATTGAGATATTAAAATGGATACTAGTATGGACAGTTAGGAAAGGAACCTAGAAGGTTTCGTGTTAAAAAGATGAGTTTGTGATTTTATAAAAATGCGTGAACAAAGGTTGCGCGAGTGAAATACCCTTAAGGGGATGGTTAAAACGATAAGTTTAGTAATGGTAAAGTACTTGGGTTTTGTGAATGGATTTCCACCCAAACTTTTGACTTAAGAGTTTAAGGAATGTCATAAGGTTATAAGCGGCCAAGAGCGAGACATTTGATGTTCGTTAATAGAACGTTAGTGCTTAAGTTAAATGCACTTTAAATGATTAAGCCAGGGGACTGATCGGGTATTTCTTTGTTTATAGATTTCCCGGCAAGTTCTCGAACCCATAACAACCAAGGACCCGAGGCAAGTTTTCTTATTCCATGCTATGTTTTAAAGTACCATATTCTGATGATGCATATGATAGATGCACGTTTTCAAATGTAATATATGCATACAATATTATGCATGTTTTCAAACCGTACATCGTATATGGATGTGTTTGGATTTAAAACTATGAAGATGTTAATATGCATATGATAGATGCATGCTTTCAAATGTATTATATGCATACAATATTATGCAAGTTTTCAAACCCTATACCATATAATGATGCTGTTGTGATATATGTTGTGGTATCGCTATATATGCTGCTTTATGCTGTGAAACGACTTAATAACTATTTTCGCTTTTTAATAAAATGTGGTATAAGGTATAAGGTTTATATGCTAGCTAAGTACTAGATATATACCAAGGTTAAGGATTAAAGACTCTAAGTATAGAGTACCTGTACGATGGTTTTAAAAAAACTTAGACCGGGAGTCAAATTATTATTTTGTTTTAAACTACTGTCAGAAGCTGGAAGGTTCCAGGGACGGTTATACTTTAAGGGTATATTAAATATTCCAATATCTATATAATTGGATATTTAAGGCGAGATATTTAAATAATATTATAATATATATTATTTGAATATTATTTAATTAAGTGAATATTATTTTGAATATTCACTTAAGTGTTTTATATTGAATAATAATTCAATATTTATTATTTGAATATTATTTAATTAAGTGAATATTATTTTGAATATTCACTTAAGTGTTTTATATTGAATAATAATTCAATATTTATTATTTGAATATTATTTAAATAAGTGAATATTATTTTGAATATTCACTTAAGTGTTTTATATTGAATAATAATTCAATATTTATTATTTGAATATTATTTAATTAAGTGAATATTATTTTGAATATTCACTTAAGTGTTTTATATTGAATAATAATTCAATATTTAATATTTGAATATTATTTAAATAAGTGAATATTATTTCGAATATTCACTTAAGTGTTTTATATTGAATAATAATTTAATATTTATTATTTGGGTATTTATTAAATATTCCAAATATGATTTAAAATCATAGAACCTTATTATATGATTAAAGGTTCTATTATTTACACAAAAATATAAATTTCTGATTTTCAGAAAAGGTATTAAAATAGAGATTCCCAACTATTATCTTAAGATAGTTAAAGGTAGTTAAATGCGATTAAATATTTCCTAACTCATCAAAAATTGGGAATCCAGTTTTAAAGGTCGAGCAAATGGTTTTGCTTCTTCTATTCCTCGACAATACTCGTATCTTGGGTTGCCTTCCCTATCCAATCCGAGTATTCCAATCTCGATAATTTCAAAAATATTCCGATTAACTCCCAGGTCGTGATTTTAAAAAGGGTTTATGATATATCCTCTGTCAGTTGGCAACGGCCAACCCACATCTTGTTATTACTTCCTCAAAATTTCCGGAAGTAAGTATGATAAAGAGTTTAAACCTATCAACGAGCTAGCATGACGCTCGGGGAACGACGATTAAGTTCGGTTCCGGTTATAATGATAGGATTCATCAAGGGACTGGAGGTGTTATATAAGCAGAGGCATTACGAGTACCGGGACGCACATGCAAATTTAGCAGAGGTACTACGAATGCCGGGACGCAACTTTAGCTGAGGTACTTCGGGTACCGGGACGCTAATGATAGCCCGTATGCGGCTGGGGTGATAACCATGAAAAGGTTTTCGTCCACTACTAGTAGAAAGAAATGTTTTAAAGTATTTTGAACAGTATGAGATATCTAAATAGATATGCATGTATATATGTTGAGAAGTCATTTAAGATATACAGTATATTGAATTGTATAGTATTTTGAATCAATGGATGGGTTTAAGCCTTGATTCCAATATTAATATCTATTTTAAAAAGAGAGGTTTTGAGACTTGGTTTATCATCTTGATACCCCAGATCCCTAAAAGGATTTACGAAAAGTATTTGAGTATGATTATAAATCATACGGTATTTTGAACGATATACTATTTTGGGGGATAAACCCTAGTAGTTTTAAACATAGATCCCATATGGATTATCTTCCTAAAAGGTTTAAAGATTTAAACTGGGATAGATTTCTTGCTGAGCACTATTAGCTCATTCTTGCTTTATTAAATATTTCAGCATGAAGAAAACATTGCCGATTCACCTCGTGTTACGAGAGCAAGGGAATGGAGAGACCACCCTTGAGTTAGTTCAGCAAGATGGATACTGTCGGATTTAGCAGAACAGCTGTAGACTGAGTTAGTAAGAATTGTTTTCGAATAGGTTTGTATTATTAAACCTTGTATAGAATTGTGAGGTCTATTATTTTTAACTTCAGGTAGAGGTTGTAAATGATAGATGAGATCCTGGATAGTACATTTGATTTGTAATAACAAATGTTACTTATTGTTGCTCATTTCCAAGGCTATAACTTGTGTGTGTGTGTGCGTAAGTGATTGGGGTCTTTTGGAGTTATATTATTAGAAGGTTGTAAGTAATACAGGTATTGTATAATTGATGGAGCGTGACAACCCAGATTCCTGACCCCAGGTCTGGGGGTGTTACAAACATGCCTCGAGTTTAATCTATAATATTTGGTTAAAGGGATTATATTACACGGAAACATTGGTCACGAAAGGTTTAATTGGATCACCAATTATTATTATTACTTGGGTAGCAATGATGTATTACTAGATGCCGCTCATTGTTTATAATTTTATTATGAGATATTAAAATTATTGCCAACGTAATAATAACCTAAAGGGTTACACATAAAGAACGTTTTAAACGGAGCATTAATTAAATTTCGAATTTAATTAAATTATTATTATTATTGAATTATTGGATTAATTAAGTAGGACTTGATTAATTATATAATAATTCGAATATAATAAATAATACTACTAATAATCAGATTGAGTTTTGGAAGCCCAATCAGATTAAGTATAGGCCCAAAGTTCTCTTTCAATAAATACATTATGATGTATTGTTTTAGGTTAAGTGAAAAAATTCGTTTTCAGAAAAAAACCCTAGCAGCTTTGCATATTAGAGAGGCTAGAAACAGAGAGAGAAAGTTTTTTGAGGGCGTTTTTATTTGGCTAGTACCAACTCCGTGATCGTTGGACGATCGAGCGTTCGTGTGGACTACTTTGGCGACGCAGATCTTGAACAAGGGTTGCGTGGTGGTTACAACAAGGACCTCCATCTGTCTGAATATTATAAGCTCAATTAAGGTATGATTTCGTTTCTCCATAATCAACCATGTCTTGTACACGGATCCTAGGGTTAGGGTTTCGGATTTTTATTGTTTTACGACTATTTTCGCTGCGTATGATGCCCCGAAACCCAACAATTTTGGACTCCTTTCATGAGCTGTATATTTTCCCTATTTATTAATTTCGTAATTAATAAATAATTAGGGTTTCGGGCCTTGTTTAATGGGCCGTATAATTGGACCAATCTGGGTCTAATTAATACGTCATTAATTGCACTTCTAGGGTTATTTTTCAGCCCATATCAAAATATTATAAAAAATTCATGAATTAATTTAATTATAGTGATATGGGCTAAAAATAACCCTAGATATGTTATTAATGATGTATTAATTAGACCTAGATTGGTCCAAGAATACGGGCCAATAAACAAGGCCCGAAACCCTGATTATTTATTAATTTCGTAATTAATAAATAAGGGAAATATACAGCTCATGAAAAGAGTCCGAAATATGGCAAATTTATCAAAGAAGGATCCAGAATCCCAATTAAAAGAAATAATGAGTCATGGCCTTTATCAACAAGGAAAAGACTTATTCAGCAAGAAATACAATGTTTATCCAATATCAAAAAGGAGACTTATTCGCTAAGACTCCCAAACATACCATAAATACTAGGCTCCAGACGCCTATATAAGGTCCCTGATCCTACAATCAGAACTACGTCTTTGGCTTGATTCTCAATAACGAATTGAGATACGTAGGCATCTTGTGAGGACTGATTTAGTCTCGAAACACAAGTGCAGCCATTAAAGCTCGAAGCTCTCTAACCCTATCATTAAATTCGCAAGCTCAGTTTTTAATCCACAACATTTGGTGTCGTCTGTGGGAAGACCACATCAACCATGGCAAACACACAACATTTTAAAAACGTTTCTCTGTACCAATGATAGGAGATACTTCCTTGATCTTTTCATAACCTTGGTTTAATATGTGATTATGGATTTCTCATTCTACATACTTTCTCAAAACGATCAAATCAATACATCCTCGATTGTCCGATGAATAGTGATTTAAAATTCGAATGGGAATCTCCTGATTCTGATTGCGTTTAATTACATTCTTTTATTCTTCCTATACATCAATAATATAACTTCTAAACATTCATTCCATACCGTCCACATAGTGTGGTCTGAAAAATTTTCCATCAACAAATTTACTATTCATCAGGGTTTCAAATATTACAGCTGCTGTGCTCGGATCTTATGGATAAGGAATCAATTGAAGGACTATGGCTTTGCCTTAGACAAAATTCCGATTTTGTGTGATAATACAAGTGCCATAGCAATCTCCAACAACCATGTTCAGCACTCATGAACGAAGCACATTGATATCAGGTATCATTTTATCAGAGAGCATGTCATGAATGGAACTGTGGAGTTACACTTTGTACCCACAGAAGAACAAACTGCAGATATATTCACTAAATCTGTTGACGAATCCACATTTACCAGGTTAGTTGGTAAATTGGGTATGTTGAACAGTCTTAGTGATTAACAATATCTCTATAATGTTTGTTCTTTTCAAAAATTCATTTTCTCTTGTCATTTTAAATTATATTTATTGCCAATTCTCATTTGATATTACATGCTTGTTAATCTAAATACTTCTGAACAATATATTTTCTCTAAAAATATTTTTCTCATATTTTTTAAGTGGAGAAATGTATTTTTATTGAAAATGTAATTATTTAGAATTATTTAGATGTTTTTCAGATTGTAAATATTGTTGTTTAAATTTTTCTGCAGGTTTATATTAGTTTAATGCACTTCTATTTTTTTTTGCATATTTTTCTAGGATTTATGGAATTTTCTGTGAATTTTTCTAGACTTGTAAATATTTTTCATGCATTTTTATTATTTTTCTGCAATTTTTCTGTATAAATTTTATTTAATTCTAAGTTTTTCCTAAGTCTTCCCAGTTTTATACTAGGAAGACTAACGGGAAGACAAGGAATATTTCTTTTTGTTTTTTGTTTTTTCTATTTAATTTTAAGTCTTTTCCTAAGTATTCCCAGTTTTTGAACTAGGAAGACTATCGGGAAGACTCTCTATTAATTAGTTTATTTTCTGTTTTTTTTTCTTTTATTGTTTTTTCCGAAGACTTCCTAATTTGTTCTAGGAAGACTACCGGGAAGACTATCCTAAGTCTTCCCGATTGTCTTCCCAGTACAAATTTAAATAAAAACGGTTCATTTCATTTTAACAGTTATCTTATATATACATACACTTACATACACATTTCATTTTCAGTTTCCTTATCAGTTTTTGTTCAAAACCCCCTTTCGAATTCTCATTATTTCTGTAGAAAAGCTTTGAGCTTAAACCATTGTTGCTCAAGTCATTACTTAGCAATCTAGTACCGTTCTTTTAAAATCAAATCTTTTAAGTCGAATTGCTGCTCATTTTTTTCTTCTTCTTTCTCATTTCGACTAGAGTGTTCTTGATTTGCTTAAGTAATTCGTGTGTTTTTCTGATCAAAGCAAATTTTGTATGTGTTGAACTGTGTTTGTGGCTTTAGAAATCATTTGCCCATTTCATTTTGCTGTTCAAAGTGTTAAGTTCGAAATTTTAGGAATTAAAAATTTTAATTTTGGTTAATTTTAATAGAATTGTGATTTTGTGGATTTTAAGTAATTTTAATTAATTCTAAAAATTCCTAAAATTCTAATTTTATTGTAAGTTAATTAAAATTTCTTGTTTTATTAAAATGGATCCTAATTTTGAACTTTTGTTAAATAATTATGTTGGGTATTTTGATCCGTCCAAGTGTAAAGTGGAACGTTTTAAACCTTGGATTCGATTTTTAAATAGTAATACTTGTGTCAGTCATGCTATTTGTACCTCTGCACTTCTGAAAATTGATCCATTAGTAATCCTTGGTTCTTTGTGAATATTCATTATCAGGGGCCCCTACAAATGGTTAAATTGTCATAAAGTTTTCTTGTTGGGGAATGGGATCTATTCTTTGATACAATAGCTAGAGTCTTTGGTAATTGCAAAAAAACCAACTTTCATGGAATTACCAGTCTAAATCATTGCTTATGCTATTGTATTTGGTCGTAGACTTAACTTTGCTGAAATTCTTTGGAACTTAATGATCAACAGACTTGCTCACTCTAGGAGAGATTGTGATAATCATATGAAAGTGAAGTGTTGGTATCCTCGCTTTCTCACTCTTATCATAAATCATCTCCTTACTGATGAGCAGGTAGAACTGTTTAGGAATTCAATATTTGAAACCTCTCAAACCACAGAGTCTAAATTCTACACCAGGCTGGAATGCTCATCCAAATTCCCAAACACACCTGTCCTTGTTTCACCATTGATGAGTCAATTCATTCGTCTTCCTATCTTTGGTGAACAAGTTCCTCAGCCACATCCGGTTCCACTACAGGTAGTTATTCCTAACCCTGTATCTCCTTCATCTGGTACTATGATTGAAACCCAAGTGGTTGTTAGGGCTGACCAAGAGATTGTAGAACCACAATCTCTAACACAGGTCATAGAGCCAAACAGAGAGTCAAACACTTCTGACCAACAACCTGAGCCAAATGTTCAATCCAGTTCAAGAAGAGTTAGTGCAATAGCTACAAAGACTGTTCCCACAGCTCTGTCTCCACCCTTAAAGAAAAGAAAGGCATCTGTAAGCCCATCTGTATCTTCTCAAAAGGATATGGACATTGATATGGCCACTGAACAGTCTCTAGAGACATCCTCTCAACAGGATGAATCTATTGAAATTCGTCATAGGGCCATGGCATCTTGTACTGAGTCAAGCACTCTCCCATTACTCACAATGGGAGAAGATATCTAAATAGATTATACTCAGGACACTATGCAAGGAGAGCACTTTACTTTTGACTTTGAAACAGTGCCTACCATAGTTACGGTAGAAGTGCCTTCACATGCATCAGAGGGAAAATCTGATTCTTCGCCACCAATAATAGAATCATTTTCTCCCCTCCCAGAGGGAACATCTCTGGCTCCCCTAAGGGATTTTTCACTCACAGTTTATACTGGAGAAAGTGAAAGGCAACCAGGTGAGTCTGTCACTGAAGCAATTCAGTTTACAATGTCAAATATTTTGACAGACTCAACCAGGGATTGGGATTTGCGAACTCTTATTGCACCACCACTGACCTCTCTTGAAGGGGCTTGGGTGATTTCTTATGGAGGTACATCCTCTGAAAACTTAGACAGACAGTTAGTTGTGAGAGAAGAGAGTCAAACACAGAGTGATACACAAGCACGTGAGTTGGGTGAAACACCACTGAGAGAAATTGAAGTGAGTGCACACACTGACACAAACACTGTTTAGTTGTTGAACCAGCTAACTGCACTGCAGAAACAGTTACAAGAAACCCAGGCTGAAAACAATCTTCTCAAAGCACAAGTGGTTGCACAATCTTCCACCTCTGTATCTAATCAGCTGGGTACTATCAAGGATGATCTGGAAGGACTGAAGAGAACTCTGCTCCCGAAGCTGAATTCCATCCAACAATCTCAAGTACTAGTGGCTTCAGATATTTCTGATTTAACAACGTCAAATGCTCAGATTTCAGAAAGTGTCAAGGAGATTGCTACCATTTCTACCAAGGTGGACTTTATTCTGCAAACAGCTGATGAAAATCAAACGTTTAATGAAGAAAGGATTTTAAGGATGGAAGGAGGAATGGAGTGTAACACCCCCAGACCCGGGGTCGGAGATCTGGGTTGTCACGATCCCTTGTTCCGTACAAACACTTAATACTTGAACCATAAAACAATAAATCAACACACATGGTGACCCCACCATCAATACACTCACGCTAGTTATGTCTCAGAAACGAACTTACCATAACATTAGTCATATGATCCACAAATTAAAGTTATTACAACCCAAAAGTAAAATATTTGCAACCAACTACGAGTATGATTTCTATGTGAAACAATAAGGTAGCGCAAAAGTTTGTTCTTGTTCATTAATATACATAAGTGATACTTATAATTAAACCGGAGCAACCAGAGTTACACTCCGAACCAACTCAGTACTTCTACCTGATCAACTGTAACAACCATGCTACAGGCGGCCTGTATGTCCCTGACGCGCTTCCGAGCGGTACGACGAATCCTGGCCATCTACTCTAGCTGTTGTGTTGTGATATATATGTATAGAAAGAAAAAGCAAGAGTGAGCACTCAACCCAACAATAATACAATACAGCATAAGCATATAAGTAAGCTTATATCATAAAGGAAAACCTTTAAAACTTCATTCGTATACAGAATGATATATTTATTTCTCTTTTCGTCAAAACATACCATACAGTACGACTACTGTATGAGGAACATCATTACTCATTACTGTCACATTATCAGTGACTCAGCGCCTAGGATTTTGTTACAATGTGCAGCTCAACTCCAATTGGAGGGAAGGGAATGTACTGGAACACCCGACACACGGTGATCAGCCGTTGTATCGTAACTTTTCTTTTCTACTAGTAGAAGGACGACTTCATGTTCGGTTATCACCCTGACCGCATATGGGCCATTGTACTAAGAGATCACTACCTCGGTGCCTATTTCGTCACCGGGCAAGCCTTAGCACTCAAGAGATCACTACCTCGGCGCCTATTTCGTCACCGGGCAAGCCTTGATAAATTTGGCACTACCCCGGCACCTATTTCATTGCCGTGTAGGCCTTTCCAATTCCCATGATGAAAAATATTAATGAAACGGAAATCGAAATTTAATTCCATATTTCCCAAGTACGAATACTCGTCACAACTTTGTAACCGCTTAGAACACCTTACTCCAGAGTAATTGAAAGGAGTAAGTCAAAGTGTGGGTTGACATTAGTCAACGAAACTACCGATGATTACTACGTATTTTGAAATCATGACCAGGGAGTTTATTGAAATTTCAGAGTTCAGCGAGTTTGAAATACTCTACTTAAATGGGGGAGCCATCCCCTAGTTATAAGTATTCTAGAGGAACAGTGGAAGTAAAACTCTGTCCTCGAATTCTTGAACTAGATTCCCAGTTTTTGATGAGTTGGAAAAATACTATTCGCATTTAATTACCTTTAACTATCTTAAGATAATAGTTGGAAATCTCTAATTTTAATACCTTTTCTGAAAAATTAGAAAGTTATATTTTTGTGTAAATAATAGAACCTTTGATCATATAATAAGGTTCTATGATTTTAAATCATATTTGGAATATTTAATAAATACCCAAATAATAAATATTAAATTATTATTCAATATAAAACCACCTAAGTGAATATTCAGAATAATATTCACTTAGTTAAATAATCTTCAAATAAGGAGTATTGAGTTATTATTCAATATAAACTACTTAAGTGAATATTCAAAATAATGTTCACTTAATTAAATAATAATCAATTAATAAATATTGAATTATTATTCAATATAAACTCTTAGGTGAATATTCAAAATAATATTCACTTAATTAAATAATATTCAAATAATATTTATTATAATATTATTTAAATATCTCACCTTAAATATCCCATAATGTAGATATTGGAATATTTAATAAATCTTTAAAATATAACTGTCCGTGGAACCTTCCAGCTTTTGACACTAGTTTAAAACAAAATAATAATTTGACTCCCGGTCTAAGTTTTAAAATCATCATACAAGTACTCTATACTTAGAGTCTTTAACCTTTAACCTTGGTTTTTATCTAGTACTTATCTAGCATATAAACCTTATATCTTATACCGCTTTTTATTAAAAAGCGAAAACAGTTTATAAGTCATTTCACAGCATAAAGCAGCATATATAGCAATACCACAACATATATCACAACAGCATCATTATATGGTATAGGGTTTGAAAACTTGCCTTGGGGTCTTGGTGGTGTGGTAGTGGGGGCTTGAGAGTGTGCGCGTCGATCTATAACAAGATATACAATTACAGTCAGTCCCCTAGAACCATTTAATGTGCTATAACTCAAGCACTACAGTTCTACCAATGAAAATTAAACGTCTCGCTCTTGGTCATCTATAACCTCGTGACATTCTGTAAACTTCTAAGTCAAAAGCTTGGGTGAAAGCCATTCACAAATCCCAAGTTCTTTTACTTTACCATTTCCTTGTTTTAAACCATCCCCTTAAGGGCATTTCACTCGCGCAACCTTCGTTCGCGTATTTTTATAAAATCTCCAACTCATCTTTTTAACTCGAACCCTTCTAGGTTTCCTTTCCTAATTATACATACTAGTATCCATTTTAATATCTCAATCCAATTCCAATTTTAAAGGGCTTGATCCCTATCTCAAAGTTCATACAATGAACTATCTAGTTACGCGAAACCGCTTTCACTAAAACGGGCGTTTCTCCTAAACCGTAAATCGAAACGACACGATTCTTTCGCTAAAAAAATCTAGGAAACAGAGCCTACATGCTCATGGGCAGAAACTTCAAGTTTATGCCCTGTTTTGCAACCATGGTTTCTGTCTAAACTACCTAAGTAAAATCCGACATGGTAACGGCGCTTACGCGTACTTCCCGTGTTTTTTAAACACTCAATCCAACTACAATTCAACCATCAACCAACCACCAATCAAACTCAAGCTAATACTACCATTTTTCTGTCCAAACAAGGTCATACTCTTATTCATAAGTTTATCCACAAATCAACCATTAAACATGCTTGAAATCATGCATACATGCTTTATTCTAACATAGTTCTCATTCAATCACTTCTAACTACTAGATGAAGCATAATCTTAGAAAGAAAAAAGTTTTATACCTTCCTTGGAGCTTAACAAAGACTATATATGGATGATATATCCTTCCTTGCTCCTTAACTAAGCTAATCAAACCTAAAAGCACCAAAACAAATCAAGATCTTATGAGTTTACTATTCACATCACTATTCATCATCAACTTTGAATCCATTTTTGACCAAGCTATGATCCATGGATGAGGCTAAGATTAGAGATATACCTTGGATATAGGATGAGGGTGATTTAGAGCCCAAGATCAAGATTTATGGTTGAGTGGAAGTTGGAGCAAAATGTTTAAGGGTTTGGTTGAAGAAGAAAAGCTGAATGGTGCTCTTCATGAATGCATCTCTTTTTTGCTTTTGTTTTGCTTTGATTTTCTTTTTCTTTTGTTTGTCTAATTAACCTTTAACACTTAGTAATTGATTTGTGTGGCTAATAACAAGGCTTGTCACCAATGACAAGGCTATTTTGGATGTGTGGTGGTGGTGAAAGTGGTGACAAGGTGGTGATTCATCACCTTGTCATCACTTTGTCATGCTTATGTCATTCCCTTGCATCATTCTTATGTCATCCTTTGCATCCTCAATCCTTTTATATATTGAACTTGATGATCTCATATAATACTCCTCCTTTGGTTAGGGTTTAATCCATAATTTATTACGCTTTTGTTTTCGCGATAGTTTCAAGTGGTTTTAAAGACGTTTCTCTGTACCAAAGCTAGGGTACTTCCTTTATCCTTCCATTACCTTTATCTAATATATAATCTTAGGTTTCTCACCTTGGTTTAAGATATGATCATGTATTTCTCATTCCACATACTTTCTTAAAACGATCAAATCAATACATCCTTAACTATCCAGTGAATAGTGATTTAAAACTCGAATGGGAGTCTTCTGATTCTGATTGCATTTGCATTCACTTATTCTCCTTATACATCAATAATATCACTTCGAAACATTCATTCCATGTCGTCTACATAGTGTGGTCTGAAAAACTTTTCATCAGCAAAATTACTATTCATTAGTGGAAATTTACTATTCATCAAGGTTTTAATTATTACAAAAATTTGGGATATTACAGTCTCCCCTACTTAAAAGTATTCCGTCCCAGAATCAGATCAAAATAGATGAGGGTACTTTTCTAGCATTGCGCTCTCTAGTTCCCAAGTGGATTCTTCAACATTATGATTCCTCCACAAAACTCTCACCAGCTTTATAACTTTATTCTTTAGCACTTGATCCTTGCGGTCAATGATTTCTACTGGTTGCTCTATATAGGACAGGTCTGGTTGTATATTTACTTGCGCGTATTCCACTATGTGTCTGGCATCCGGATTGTACTTCCTTAACATGGACACATGGAACACATTGTGAACTTGCTGCAGATTTGGGGGCAAGGCTAGCTCGTAAGCTACTTCCCCGATACGTCTCAAGATCTCGAACGGTCCAATATATCTAGGGCTCAATTTCCCTTTCTTTCCGAATCTCATCAATCCTTTCCACGGAGATACTTTTAACAACACAAGATCTCCCATTTCATATTCCTTGTCCTTTCGGGCCAAGTCTGCGTATTTCTTTTGTCTGTCTTGGGCTGCTACCAGCCGTCCTCTGATAAGGTCTATTGCATCCTTAGTCTGTTGGACCATTTCGGGTCCGAGCATTTTTCGCTCTCCAACTTCATCCCAATACAAGGGTGATCGACATCTTCTTCCATACAAGGCCTCATACGGGGGCATCCCGATACTTGCATGAAAACTGTTGTTGTAGGAAAACTCTATCAGGGGTAGGTGATCATCCCAATTTCCTTTGAAATCTATGGCACAAACTCTCAACATATCCTCTAAGGTTTGGATAGTCCTCTCACTTTGCCCATTCGTCTGGGGATGGTAAGCGGTACTCATGTTTAGCTTGGTTCCTACACATTCTTGAAGGCTTCTCCAAAATCTGGAGTTAAATCTAGGGTCTCTGTCTGACACAATGGGGACTAGAACTCCATGTCTCGCCACAATTTCTTTCATGTAAATATCCACTAGCCTATCGACAGTGTATCTTTCATTAATCGGAAGAAAGTGGGCTGACTTCGTCAACCGGTCTACTATTACCCAGATGGCGTCGTGATTATCTTTGGTTCGTGGCAATCCTACTACGAAGTCCATGGCTATTTGTTCCCATTTCCATTATGGAATCTCTAGGGGCCTTAAGAGTCCACCGGGTCTTTGGTGTTCTGCCTTTACTCTTTGGCAGGTCAAGCATTTGCCTACCCACTCTGTTACATCCTTTTTCATGTTAGGCCACCAATAATATTCCTTTAAATACCTATACATCTTGGTACTTCCTGGGTGAATTGAATACCTTGAGCTATGACTCTCATGTAGAATCTCGTCTTTTAATTCCTGATCATTAGGAATCCAAATCCGGTAAGTATACCTCATAACTCCCTTACCGTCTCTCTCAGTCCTTAATTCCTCTCCTGTCATTAGCTCTTTCCCTTCGCTCATCATGCGTTCTTGACTTAATTTGATCTTTTGTAACAAATCTGATTGTAGTGTGATTTCAAATAGTTTCTCCGTGCCATCTTCGGTTATTTTAACCTCCATCTCCATCTTTTCAAACTCTTGGATTAACTTCTCTGAGGAGGTTATCATTTTGAGTCTCTCCTTCCTACTAAGGCCATCGGCCACCACATTGGCCTTCCCTGGGTGGTAAAGAATCTCGCAATCATAATCCTTGATTAATTCTAACCATCTCCTCTGTCTCATGTTGAGCTCTTTCTGAGTGAAAATGTACTTAAGGCTCTTATGGTCTGTGTAGATCTCGCACTTTTCCCCATATAAGTAATGCCTCCAAATCTTTAAGGAGAAAACTATGGCTGCTAGTTCCAAATCATGGGTAGGGTATCTACTCTCATATTCTTTTAACTGCCTAGAAGCATATGCAATCACCCGTTCGTGTTGCATAAGCACGCATCCTAACCCTTTGTGTGATGCGTCACTATAAATCACAAAATTTCCTTTTCCATCTGGCAGTGCTGTTGGGTTTTATACTAAACTATTCATTAGTAGTATATAAACATTGTCCATTTTATTGAGAATCTTGATTGCATATTATTCATTGTCTGTTTATTATATATTGTGGATAATTTAGTATCAAATGGGATAACAGAAGATTAAATTATCAGTGTCTATATATAATATAAAGGGTTCACAGTTTAAGTGGAATTAGACAAACCACTGGAATAACTGAAGTATTATTTGGGAATAGTTTATCTTGACTATTAAATAATACTTGTATACTTTGTGTATATTGAACAGGATCGAAATATTAGAATTGTTCTTCTATTCTGACAATAAAGAAGAACTAAGATTCTATGATATTATTAATGCTTAGGTTCTCAATCCAAGTGTAGTGATTGACACTTGTATGCAATGCACATGCTTTGATTCATATGTGATGTAATTAATTGTTAATTACAATATTATGTATTGAGCAATGACATTGCATGCAGAGTGGGATATTAATTACATAAGGAAACCATGTCCTGATAATATTCGGGTTGATGATGTCCTCTTGAAAGCTCATAAAGATAATTATGCTTTAGTCCTGCAGGCAGATTTGTTCTTGCATAATTATAAGGTTGAGTGGATGATCAAGGATAAAAAGATATTAATTAAATTAATTATCAGAAATTAATTTAATTAATGGACATACGATATCTTAAACATGGGGAATTTAATAAGCAAATAATATAGGAGCCGAATTTAATAATAAAGCAATTACGGTATTAGGAAAGGCAGTGCAGATATTAATTCGTTAGTGGATAGAATTAATATTTAATGACATTGGGCTTGACCCAGAATGTCATTGGGAGGCCCGACCTAATTGTCCATGATCCCTACTGGAGCCTATAAATATTCTTGTTCTCCTAAAGGCTGAAAACGTTTTTTCGGTTTTTCATAATTCGAGATTAAAACCTAGGGCAGCCGCAAGGAGCTAGGGTTTTGGGATTTCGAGGCTTTAAGGAGAGGAAACTTCGGGAGATCGAAGGCCACACTTCGCTCGAAGGGAATCAAGGAATTCAGTAGAAGACGTGGATCAGAATCGTATCGATTAAGGTAAAGTTTTCTTTTCGAACTCGTAATCAATCATATAGTAAAACGCAGAACAGTAATCATCCGTTCCAACAATTGGCATCAAGAGCCTGGTTATGCAGTTCTGCGTTTTATGATATGATGTCCATGTCGTAATTATATATGCATGTATATGGTGGTTGCTTGTATTGATTTTGTGATGCAGGTTGTAATCCACTATTATGGTCATGTTTTATTTGATTATGTGATTGGATCCCACGTGGTTTATCGTGGATGTTTGATTGTTGTAAATCACGAGGGTTTATCGTGATAGTTAAGATTATGATCAGATGTATGTAATAGAATAGGTTTGTTTTGCTGTATTATGTTGTATGTAATCGTTTAAACATCGGAGATACGAGAAACAGAGTTCTTCCGCTGCGCCATACTGTTTTCGTGGGAGCTTCGCTGTTTTGGCTGCAGATTTTGCATACGATGTCCGATTTGGGCGAATAAGCACTTTTCGGAAACGGCAGAACGAGACGAACAGGCTGGAATGTATCTAAAGAACCATTCCCCGATTTTTCGACCCATTCTGACGCTGTTTAGGCCTCCAAACGGGCTCCTGAAGATTTCGGGAAATTTTCAACGAAAGAATTCGAAGCTGATTTTCTGGGGCCATAATAGTGGATGTGTTTTATTATGTTTTACATAATTTCTGCTATTTATTTTAATTATTGCAATTTTATATGCCTTACGTGATTATCATGCCATGCAATACTAACCTTAGTATGCTAGAACGACATGGACATAGGGTTATATGTTATGCTTTAATTATGTTGATCGTCATGCCATGTTCTACTATGTTATGTGTTCTTTGTCTTGTTATTATGATAACATGTGGACCTCGAAGAATTAACATAGGACGATGCATGTAGATATAAAAAAAATCCTCAAAGTAAAATACTAAGTGGGAGAGGGAATTAATTTGATATTAGATCCCATGGTCATCCATTATTGGTTGTATGTAATTTAACACTAGGACGATTATGAATTGGATATATGTCACCCATCGTGGCGTATGATTTATGACGTCTGGGTAGTGTTAAGGATATTACTAGGACAATCTTCTTAAGTTAATCACGAATATTGAAAGGTAAGCTCACCCCATCGTGACAAACCAAGTTTCATAGAATTCGAGAAAAAAGTTGGACATTCCTTGATTGATGTTGATAATGGATATTTCTGTCTACGGAGTTGTGTTCTTAAGCGAGTCCGTCTGTGACTTCACCGAAAACACCTGGGATTTATCCATTGATACATCGAACGGATGGGTCTGACTAAAGGCAACTTAAGATCTAAATAATGGTATACACTTAGCTATGAAAGATAATATATAGTCCACCCTAACGTGGCGTATTATTTAGTAGTAGGACCGAAGTAATATTTAAATTTAAATGGTATATATGTCATCCATCATGGCGTACCAGATATTTATGGAATTTAAATATTAGTGCATTAATTTTAATTAATTGTTAGAGGAAACCAATAGGTTTTAAGATATATGCAATTTTCTGATTAAGTGTTATATGCATGATTCTCAGGATAGAATGGGCTTTAATCCACTTTTCACCATACTTAAGGATAACAAACTTACCGGACCTAACTATATTGAATGGAAACGCAATTTGGACATAGTGTTGACTGCTGAAGAGTTCAAATTTTGTACTGTTGAACCCCAACCGGACCAGCCTGCTGCCGATGCTCCGGATGAGGAAAAAGAGTATTTTAAGAAGTGGACTAAGGCAGATGAGATGTCGCGATGTTACATTCTGGCAGCAATGTCGGGTGTTTTGCAACATCAGCATCAGGCCATGACCACTGCTGCAGATATGCTCTTTAATCTCAAGGAGCTTTTCGGAGATCAGAATAGGGCTGCTAGGCAAGTAGCAATGAAGTCTCTAATGAACACTCAGATGGCTGAAAAAACACCTGTAAGGGACCATGTTCTTCTGATGATGTCTCATATAAATGAACTAGAGGTCCTTGGTGCTGATATTGATGCGGAAACGCAGGTCGATATCATACTTATGAGTTTGCCCAAAAGCTTTGAGCCGTTTCGCTTGAATTACAACATGAACAAGAAGTTGTATAGTCTTGCGGAACTTCTGACAGAGCTTCAGGCAGCGGAATCATTATTTCAGCAGCATGTTCAGGTAAATGTGGCTGAGAAAGTTTCTTCTTCAAAGCCGAAAGGAAAGAAGAAGAAGAAGGTTCAGACACAGAAAGTTGTGAAACCATTGGGAGTTCAGAATTCAGTGAAGAAGCCTAAGGGCAAGTGCTTCAAGTGCAAGCAGTCGGGTCACTGGAAAAAGGATTGTCCTCTTTCTAAGAAGAACAATACTGGTATGTCTCTTTCTCTTGTTACGGAAACATATATAGCGGCTATGTCTACGAGCACTTGGTGTGTAGACACAGGAGCCACTGATCATGTTTGTAATTCCATGCAGGGGTTCCAGAAAACCAGGCTGCTTAGAGATGGCGAGATATATGTGTTCATGGGAGATGCTACGAAAGTAGCAGTGGTTGCAGTTGGAGTTATTTCTTTATCTTTTGGTTATGATAGGATTTTGGTTTTGAATAATTGTCTTTATGTACCTTCATTTAGAAGGAATTTAATTTCGGTTTCTAAACTTGCTATGGATGGTTATAATGTTTGTTTGGATCGTAATGTTTCCATTATGATGAATAAACGAGTTATATGTTCTGGTACATTGAAAGACAATTTATATATTATTGATCCTATAGAACCAATGCTGCAACCAAGTGAAATTAATAATACATTTTCTACCTCTAGTAAAAGAAAGGAACCTTCTGGATTGAACCAAACATATCTTTGGCACTTGAGATTAGGTCATATTAACTTGAGGAGGATTCAAAGATTGGTAGTAGATGGGCCTTTAGGCTCGTTGGCAGTGGAGCCATTTCCAGTCTGTGAATCTTGCTTGGAAGGAAAAATGACCAGTAGACCTTTTAAGGCAAAAGGAAATAGAGCCAAAGATGTGTTAGAATTGGTTCATACTGATTTATGTGGACCTATGAATATCCAAGCGAGAGGTGGGTATGAATATTTTGTCACTTTCATTGATGATTATTCGAGATATGGATACATTTATCTGTTGCACCGCAAGTCTGAGTGCTTTGAAAAATTCAAAGAGTACAAAGCAAGTGCGGAGAAGCGACATTCAGGAAAATGTATCAAGTCACTACGATCAGATCGTGGGGGCGAATACCTGCTTGGAGAATTTAGAGAATATTTATCAGAACATGGGATTTCATCCCAGTTGACTGCACCTGGCACACCTCAGCAGAATGGTGTAGCAGAAAGAAGGAACCGGACTCTTTTAGAGAGTGTTAGATCGATGATGAGTTATTCGAATTTACCCAAGTCGTTTTGGGGACATGCTCTAGAAACAGCGGCTTATCTTCTAAACTTGGTACCTTCTAAGTCAGTTCCAAAAACTCCAAAAGAATTGTGGACTAGTACCAAACCTAGTTTGAAACACATTCGGATTTGGGGTTGTCCAGCACATGTGCTGAACAAGAACGTGACTAAGTTAGATTCTCGTACAGAAGTGAGGCTGTTTGTGGGTTATCCCAAGGGAACAAAAGGGTATTTGTTTTATAGTCCTAAGGATCGGGATGTCATTGTAAGCACCAATGCTAGATTCTTAGAGGAAGACTATATAATGAATCACAAACCCATAAGTACTGTTGTTTTAGAGGAAATAGTGGGAGGACAAGATAATTCTAATATGCCACCGGTACAAGTAGAACAACCACAAGTAAATGAACAACCTATCACTAATACCACACCAATGCTTCGTCGTAGTGGGAGGGTTGTTAAACAACCTGAGAGGTTCATGTTTTTGGGAGAGTCTTCGGACTTAGTCTCTGGTGAATATGACGAGGATCCCAGGACATACGAAGAAGCAATGCAAGATAAGGATGCAGATCTTTGGCAAAAGGCTATGCAATCTGAGATGGAATCTATGTATTCCAATGAAGTCTGGGATCTCGTGGAACCACCCAATGGTGTAAAACCCATTGGATGCAAGTGGATCTACAAAAGAAAAAGAGGATCTGACAAAAAGGTGAAAGCCTGGAAAGCAAGACTTGTTGCGAAAGGGTATACTCAGAAACAAGGAATTGATTATGAGGAAACCTTTTCTCCGGTAGTCATGCTTAAGTCAATCCGGATTCTTTTATCTATAGCAGCTCATCTCGATTATGAGATTTGGCAAATGGATGTCAAGACAGCTTTCCTAAATGGAAGTCTTGATGAAAACATCCATATGCAGCAACCAGAGGGATTCATCAAAGAGGGCCAAGAGCATCTAGTGTGTAAGCTTAAGAAGTCCATTTATGGACTGAAACAAGCTTCCAGGGAGTGGAACATTCGTTTTGATCAGGCCGTCCAGACAAATGGTTATGATCAGACTCCAAGCGAAGCATGTGTGTATAGGAAAAGTGAAGGAAATGCAGTGGTTTTTCTAGTACTATATGTAGATGACATTTTGCTCATTGGAAACAATGTAGAGATGTTGTCATCTATTAAGGCATGGTTGTTCAAACAATTTGAAATGAAAGACTTAGGTGAAGCCGCATACATTCTTGGGATCAAAGTTATAAGAGATCGCAAGAAAAGAACGTTGGCTTTATCTCAAGAACCGTACATTGATGAGGTATTGGCTCGTTTTAACATGCAGGACTCTAAGAAGGGTAATTTACCTTTTAGACATGGAGTCTCTCTATCAAAGGAGCAGTGTCCTAAGACACCTAAGGAGATAGAGAACATGAAAGCAGTTCCTTATGCTTCAGCATGTGGAAGCTTAATGTATGCCATGTTATGCACGAGACCTGATATTTGCTTTGCCGTAGGCATGGTCAGTAGATATCAGTCCAATCCAGGTCAGGAACATTGGAGTGCAGTAAAAACGATACTTAAGTACCTGCGAAGGACTAAGAAGTATATGTTAATTTACAAGGCTTCAGACTTGTTTCCTGTGGGATATACCGATTCAGATTTCCAGACAGATAGGGATAAGAGGAAGTCAACCTCGGGGTGTGTTTTTACTTTAGGAGGTGGAGCTGTAATATGGAGGAGTGTGAAGCAGAAATGCATCGCAGACTCAACCATGGAAGCTGAATATGTGGCAGCCTCTGAGGCAGCCAAGGAGGCTATATGGTTCCGGAATTTCCTGCTGGATTTGAATGTAGTTCCTAATTTGCCACGGCAAATCACAATTTATTGTGATAATACTGGTGCTGTTGCAAATACAAAGGAACCACGAGAACATAAAGCAGCAAAACACATTGAGCGTAAGTATCACCTCATACGACAGTTCGTTAAGCGAGGAGATATTATTGTGACTGATATAGCATCAAAGGACAACCGGGCTGATCCTTTCACGAAGAGTTTACCAGCTAAGGTTTTTGAAGAACACGTGGAGGCGATAGGAGTCAGATGTCTGGTCACGGAATAGTTATTTAAACTGGTAGCGGATTATATTAATAAACACTGATATACTCAAAGAATAGCTTGAGTATAAGTGGGAGATTGTTGGGTTTTATACTAAACTATTCATTAGTAGTATATAAACATTGTCCATTTTATTGAGAATCTTGATTGCATATTATTCATTGTCTGTTTATTATATATTGTGGATAATTTAGTATCAAATGGGATAACAGAAGATTAAATTATCAGTGTCTATATATAATATAAAGGGTTCACAGTTTAAGTGGAATTAGACAAACCACTGGAATAACTGAAGTATTATTTGGGAATAGTTTATCTTGACTATTAAATAATACTTGTATACTTTGTGTATATTGAACAGGATCGAAATATTAGAATTGTTCTTCTATTCTGACAATAAAGAAGAACTAAGATTCTATGATATTATTAATGCTTAGGTTCTCAATCCAAGTGTAGTGATTGACACTTGTATGCAATGCACATGCTTTGATTCATATGTGATGTAATTAATTGTTAATTACAATATTATGTATTGAGCAATGACATTGCATGCAGAGTGGGATATTAATTACATAAGGAAACCATGTCCTGATAATATTCGGGTTGATGATGTCCTCTTGAAAGCTCATAAAGATAATTATGCTTTAGTCCTGCAGGCAGATTTGTTCTTGCATAATTATAAGGTTGAGTGGATGATCAAGGATAAAAAGATATTAATTAAATTAATTATCAGAAATTAATTTAATTAATGGACATACGATATCTTAAACATGGGGAATTTAATAAGCAAATAATATAGGAGCCGAATTTAATAATAAAGCAATTACGGTATTAGGAAAGGCAGTGCAGATATTAATTCGTTAGTGGATAGAATTAATATTTAATGACATTGGGCTTGACCCAGAATGTCATTGGGAGGCCCGACCTAATTGTCCATGATCCCTACTGGAGCCTATAAATATTCTTGTTCTCCTAAAGGCTGAAAACGTTTTTTCGGTTTTTCATAATTCGAGATTAAAACCTAGGGCAGCCGCAAGGAGCTAGGGTTTTGGGATTTCGAGGCTTTAAGGAGAGGAAACTTCGGGAGATCGAAGGCCACACTTCGCTCGAAGGGAATCAAGGAATTCAGTAGAAGACGTGGATCAGAATCGTATCGATTAAGGTAAAGTTTTCTTTTCGAACTCGTAATCAATCATATAGTAAAACGCAGAACAGTAATCATCCGTTCCAACAAGTGCCAGTACAGGGGCAGTAACTAGCCTCCTTTTCAATTCCTGAAAACTCTTTTCACATTTCTCAGTCCACTCAAACTTCTCAGTCTTTCGGGTTAGTCGGGTCAGTGGGGCTGCTATCTTGGCGAAATATTTCACAAATCTTCGATAATACCCGGCTAAGCCTATAAAACTTCTCACCTCAGTCGGGGTGGTCGGTCTGTCCCAATTTGAAACGGCTTCTATCTTAGCAGGGTCAACTAGCACTCCATCACTGCTGACTACATGGCCTAGAAACTGTACTTCTCTCAGCCAAAATTCACACTTGGAAAACTTAGCATAAAGTCTTTCCTTTCTCAAAGTCTCTAACACTATTCTCAAGTGTTCTGCGTGTTCCTCCTCTGTCTTGGAGTAGACTAAAATATCATCAATAAAAACTATGACGCACTTGTCCAAGTATTGCTTAAAGACTCTATTCATTAGGTCCATGAAGGCTTCTGGGGCATTCGTCAGCCCGAACGACATTACTAAAAACTCATAGTGCCCATACCTCGTGCGAAATGCAGTCTTGGGTATATCTTCAGGTTTTATCTTTAACTGGTGATATCCAGTCCTCAGGTCAATCTTGGAGAAGTAAACCGCATCTTTCAATTGGTCAAACAAATCATCAATCCTTGGTAAAGGATATCGGTTCTTAATGGTCAACTTGTTTAGTTCTCGGTAGTCTATACACAATCTCAAACTACCATCCTTCTTTTTCACAAACAGCACTGGTGCACCCCATGGTGACACACTGGGTCTTATCATTCCCTTATCTAGCAATTCCTGCAATTGGATAGCTAACTCTTTCATTTCTACCGGAGCTAACCTGTATGGGGCCTTTGAAACTGGCGCCGTCCCTGGAGCTAATTCGATAGCGAATTCTATCTCCCTATCAGGTGGTAATCCCGGAAGGTCTTCCGGAAATACGTCTTCAAATTCATTAACTATAGGAATATTTTGTAACTTAGGAACCTCTCGATTTGTATCTATCACATAAGCTAAATAAGCCTCACACCCATGCCGCAACAACCTCTTGGTTTGGGCCATGGTTAAAAACTTACGGGTTTGTCGTTGTCCCTTGAACACGACCTCCCGCCCTTCAGATATTTTAATCCAAACTTTCTTTCTTTCACAATCTATCTGAGCACCATTGCTCGACAACCAATCCATTCCCAGAATAACATCAAATTCCCCTAATTTAAATGGAACCAAATCTACACGAAACTGTTGACCTTTTATTACTTGGCTACAGTCTATGTGTATTTCGTCAACTGGAATTACTTCCCAATTTGCTATTTCTAACTCTAATAATTCTTTTAATGGTTCTGCCCTAAGTCTTAACTGACTCGCGAAATCCCTCGAAATAAAAGATTGGTAGCTCCCGAATCAAATAAAACATTTGCATTGACGGTGTTGAGTAAAAGGGTACCTGCTATCACATTAGTGTCCCTTACGGCGTCTTTCACCGTCATGTTGAAAGTTCTAGCAGGTGGGGGCTTGTGAGAGGCGGCTCCACTGATTCTCAAGCCGGCAGGGTTTGCCATAGGGCAGTCTCTTTTCACGTGTCCTAATTTTCCACATTGAAAACACTTCTGATCATTTCGGGGGCAAACGCTGGAGTAATGCCCTGTTTTGTTGCACGTGAAGCAGGTTACCGACTTTAGGGCACATTCTCCCAGGTGTTTTCTTCCACAAGTCTTGCAGTCAGGTAGTGGGGGTCGAGGTTGATTAAAACGGGACACTCCAGTCTGTCTTCCGCCCTGGCTTAGACTCTTATTCTCTGGTTTCCTGAATCCTGAATTCCTTAATGGCTGAGACCTGGTCCCTCCGAATGTCCTTACTGGAAAGCTCTTGTTCACCGAGCTTCCTCCTTGACTACCAAACTTCCTCTTTTTCTCTTCTCTTCCTTTCTGACTTTGCTCACTACCTGCTTCCACTATGGTTGCCTTTTGCACTAGCGATGCATAGTCCGTTAATTCCAACACTGCTACTATATTCTGAATCCATTGTTTCAGCCCTTGCTAAAACCTTCTTGACCTCTTCAAGTCAGTATTGACAAAATCTGGCACAAACCTAGACAATTCAGTAAACTTGGCCTCATATTCTGCCACAGTCATGTTATCCTGTTTCAGTTCCAAAAACTTCCTTTCCATTTGTGCTTCCATGAACACAGGGAAATACTTTTCCAGAAATAAAGTAGTAAACCTTGCCCAGGTAACCACGGTATTTGTTTCTAGGTTCTTCTTTGATTCCCACCAGTAGTTAGCCTCCCCTTTCAGGAGGTAAGTAGCAAAGACGGTCTTTTGGGCTTCCTCAATACCTTGGATTTCAAAAGATTTTTCCATTTCCTTCCACCAAGCTCTTGCCTCAACAGGGTCAGCAGATCCCTGAAATTCCGGGGGTCCTAAAGACTTAAAAGCACTATGCCCCGCAGTATTGGGGCCTGGTGGTGGCGGTGGATGTTGGTTCAAATTCTGTCGGAGTAGGTGCATAAATTGGTCCATCGGGTTTCCACCGGGAACCTCTACATTCTGAGTACTCTCATACTCTTCCTCTTCGTAGTCCTGATCATCAAACTCATTGTAATCATCATCCTCTCCGCTTCCTTCATACTCACCTTCCTCATGGTTCTGTTCTTCCACCTCGTGGAAGTCTGGGTTTTCTTCCTCATTATGATAATCTTGCCTTTCATCTCCCTGGTTAACACTACCCTGAGCCGCAGGGTTGGCAAGGCGTGCTCGGGTTACCACACGTCGGGGTGGCATTTTCCTGATGTTTTTAAACAAAAACTTTTATTAAACCCATTTGTTCCTTTTTTTTTTAAAATATGTGGTTGAATCAATTGAGTCCTTGGTGAAAATCTTGGAAATCATCCTTGCTCACACAAAACTCTTTTTATAGGTATTTTTTTTTTTGTCAAAATGGGGGTTTCACAGTTTATATGTCAAAACTAATAACTTGTAAAACAATTGAAATAGCAGGGGATATCAAATCTTAAAACTGAAAGCTTCATCGAAACTGAAATGCATGAATATATACATTAGTGACATAAAGTCACGAGATGCTGAGTCAAAGTTCCATCAAAAGCGAACACATCGCTGAAATACATCATCCCTACAACAGTCAAAAACTTAGTACTACCAGTCAACATCTGCTACGTCAGTCTGATCAGCCTATCTCTAACTCAGAAAGGATACTACTATACATCGGAACCATCCCACAAAAACTGGCACTACTAACGGCCATCTGAGTTTAGAGAACTAAGCTATCTATCACCTATCAAGTCTCCCCCTCTGAGCGGGTCAGGTTCCTGACACGCGCCATAGCATCTGCCCAAATCCTCTCTGTAGCTAGTCGGGGTACCAGTCCCTCAGCAATAACAAACATGCCTCTCATGCGGACCATAGCTCGCCACTCGATGCGGGAAATCTCAAGTCTCATCTCCATAGGAGTCATAAACCTCATCCCGTCCTGATAAGAACGACGGGTCTCTCTCTCTGCAGCTAACTGTCTCCTCATCTCATCAGCTCTAGCCTCTGCCGCTGCCAAGTCAGTGGTCAGCCGGCCAATCATCCAATCATGGATCACAGTAGGTACTCCAGTAGGTGAGGGAGGAGGTGTGTCTAGATCAGCCATAGCCTGGTCCTCCTCATATCCCTCAGGGGCAAGATCATAGTCATCGTGTGATGGTAACGGGCTCAATGGGGGCACAGGAGGGGTAAGGGCTCTCATAATAGGCAGAGGGTACATCCTGATGCCTCCTCCGCTAGCACTGTCCTCAGAAGTCTCATCATCATCCGTAGTAACTACATCAGGTACAATCTGATCCCCTCAGTGGAATCATCATCATCAGTCGAATATCCCTCAAGAGAGAGAACATGAGAAGTAGGAAAGTCAAACACAGTCGTGGGGTCCTCTTCCGGATCCTCGTCCGGGTCCTGAGTATCCTCCTCGAGATCCTCCATGGGGTCGTCCACGGGGTCGTCCTCAGCCGCCAGCAGAGCCTCGTCGTGCTGGGTCTCAAAGTCATCAGCCTCCTCGGCCGCGAATACCTATACAAGCGAAAATTAGGTTACTATACTGTGTAATCAAAGTTCCCTTGCGGGTTTTAACAGTCGGTGCTACATCCGGTAGCCCAACCATGAACTCGATGGGAGTTCTTCTTATTATTATAGTTGCATTTATTATTCCTAACGTCCTATCGTTTCTGAGATTAATTACTATACGCTCTGATACCATTTCTGTAACACCCCCAGACCCGGGGTCGATGATCTGGGTTGTCACGATCCCTTGTTCCGTACAAACACTTAATACTTGAACCATAAAACAATAAATCAACACACATGGTGATCCCACCATCAATACACTCACGCTAGTTATGTCTCAGAAACGAACTTACCATAACAGTAGTCATATGATCCACAAATTAAAGTTATTACAACCCAAAAGTAAAATACTTGCAACCTACTACCAATATGATTTCTATGTGAAACCATAAGGTAGCGCAAAAGTTTGTTCTTGTTCATTAATATACATAAGTGATACTTATAATTAAACCGGAGCAACCAGAGTTACACTCTGAACCAACTCAGTACTTCTACCTGATCAACTTTAACAACCATGCTACAGGCGGCATGTATGTCCCTAACGCGCTTCCGAGCGGTACGACGAATCCTGGCCATCTACTCTAGCTGTTGTGTTGTGATATATATGTATAGAAAGAAAAAGCAAGAGTGAGCACTCAGCCCAACAATAATACAATACAGCATAAGCATATACAGAATGATATATTTATTTCTCTTTTCGTCAAAACATACCATACAGTACGACTACTGTATGAGGAACATCATTACTCATTACTGTCACATTATCAGTGACTCAGCGCCTAGGCTTTTGTTACAATGTGCAGCTCAACTCCAATTGGAGGGAAGGGAATGTACTGGAACACCCGACACACGGTGATCAGCCGTTGTATCGTAACTTTTCTTTTCTACTAGTAGAAGGACGACTTCCTGTTCGGTTATCACCCTGACCGCATATGGGCCATTGTACTAAGAGATCACTACCTCGGCGCCTATTTCGTCACCGGGCAAGCCTTAGCACTCAAGAGATCACTACCTCGGCGCCTATTTCGTCACCGGGCAAGCCTTGATAAATTTGGCACTACCCTGGCACCTATTTCATTGCCGTGTAGGCCTTTCCAATTCTCATGATGAAAAATATTAATGAAACGGAAATCGGAATTTAATTCCATATTTCCCAAGTACGAATACTCGTCACAACTTTGTAACCGTTGAGAACACCTTACTCCAGAGTAATTGAAAGGAGTAAGTCAAAGTGTGGGTTGACATTAGTCAACGAAACTACCGATGATTACTACGTATTTTGAAATCATGACCAGGGACTTTATTGAAATTTCAGAGTTTAGCGAGTTTGAAATACTCTACTTAAATGGGGGAGCCATCCCCTAGTTATAAGTATTCTAGAGGAACAGTGGAAGTAAAACTCTGTCCTCGAATTCTTGAACTAGATTCTCAGTTTTCGATGAGTTGGAAAAATACTATTCGCATTTAATTACCTTTAAATATATTAAGATAATAGTTAGGAATCTCTAATTTTAATACCTTTTCTGAAAAATCAGAAAGTTATATTTTTGTGTAAATAATAGAACCTTTGATCATATAATAAGGTTCTATGATTTTAAATCATATTTGGAATATTTAATAAATACCCAAATAATAAATATTAAATTATTATTCAATATAAAACCACCTAAGTGAATATTCAGAATAATATTCACTTAGTTAAATAATCTTCAAATAATGAGTATTGAATTATTATTCAATATAAACTACTTAAGTGAATATTCAAAATAATGTTCACTTAATTAAATAATAATCAATTAATAAATATTGAATTATTATTCAATATAAACTCTTATGTGAATATTCAAAATAATATTCACTTAATTAAATAATATTCAAATAATATTTATTATAATATTATTTAAATATCTCACCTTAAATATCTCATAATGTAGATATTGGAATATTTAATAAATCTTTAAAATATAACTGTCCCTGGAACCTTCCAGCTTTTGACAGTAGTTTAAAACAAAATAATAATTTGACTCCCGGTCTAAGTTTTAAAATCATCGTACAAGTACTCTATACTTAGATTCTTTAACCTTTAACCTTGGTTTATATCTAGTACTTATCTAGCATATAAACCTTATATCTTATACCGCTTTTTATTAAAAAGCGAAAACAGTTTATAAGTCATTTCACAGCATAAAGCAGCATATATAGCAATACCACAACATATATCACAACAACATCATTATATGGTATAGGGTTTGAAAACTTGCCTTGGGGTCTTGGTGGTGTGGTAGTGGGGGCTTGAGAGTGTGCGCGTCGATCTATAACAAGATATACAATTACAGTCAGTCCCCTAGAACCATTTAATGTGCTATAACTCAAGAACTACAGTTCTACCAATGAAAATTAAACGTCTCGCTCTTGGTCATCTATAACCTCGTGACATTCCGTAAACTTCTAAGTCAAAAGCTTGGGTGAAAACCATTCACAAATCCCAAGTTCTTTTACTTTACCATTTCCTTGTTTTAAACCATCCCCTTGAGGGCATTTCACTCGCGCAACCATCGTTCGCGTATTTTTATAAAATCACCAACTCATCTTTTTAACTCGAACCCTTCTAGGTTTCCTTTCCTAATTATACATACTAGTATCCATTTTAATATCTCAATCCAATTCCAATTTTAAAGGGCTTGATCCATATCTCAAAGTTCATACAATGAACTATCTAGTTACGCGAAACGACACGATTCTTTCGCTAAAACAATCTAGGAAACAGAGCCTACATGCTCATGGTCAGAAACTTCAAGTTTATGCCCTGTCTTGCAACCATGGTTTCTGTCTAAACTACCTAAGTAAAATCCGACATGGTAATGGCGCTTACGCGTACTTCCCGTGTTTTTTAAACACTCAATCCAACTACAATTCAACCATCAACCAACCACCAATCAAACTCAAGCTAATACTACCATTTTTCTGTCCAAACAAGGTCATACTCTTATTCATAAGTTTATCCACAAATCAACCATTAAACATGCTTAAAATCATGCATACATGCTTTATTCTAACATAGTTCTCATTCAATCACTTCTAACTACTAGATCAAGCATAATCTCAAAAAGAAAGAAGGTTTATACCTTCCTTGGAGCTTAACAAAGACTATATATGGATGATATATCCTTCCTTGCTCCTTAACTAAGCTAATCAAACCTAAAAACACCAAAACAAATCAAGATCTTATGAGTTTACTATTCACATCACTATTCATCATCAACTTTGAATCCATTTTTGACCAAGCTATGGTCCATGGATGAGGCTAAGATTAGAGATCTACCTTGGATATAGGATGAGGGTGATTTAGAGCCCAAGATCAAGATTTATGGTTGAGTGGAAGTTGGAGCAAAAATTTTAAGGGTTTGGTTGAAGAAGAAAAGCCGAATGGTGCTCTTCATGAATGCATCTCTTTTTGCTTTTGTTTTGCTTTGATTTTCTTTTCCTTTTGTTTGTCTAATTAACCTTTAACACTTAGTAATTGATTTGTGTGGCTAATAACAAGGCTTGTCACCAATGACAAGGCTATTTTGGATGTGTGGTGGTGGTGGTGGTGAAAGTGGTCACAAGGTTGTTAGTATTAGTGCTCTAGAGACAATACTTTTATGTTTTAAATAAAACATTTTATTATTATAAATTATGTTTTATTGATTATTATTATTAGTTTATTATGTCTTTATTTACTGCGTTATAAATGTTAGCATAATAAATGTCCTTGGAATTATGATACATATTCGATATCTTTAAGTATGAGACTTAAAAATGAGATTATATGAATAGTATCTTTATTCCTAAATATCCCTAGTCGAGTGTTATTATTTAAGGACAATAATAATGCACAGAGACTAGTATGTTTGTTGACTGATGACCACATCTCACTGGTCATAGGTATGGTGATACTAAAGTCAAAACATAGGTGCATGTAAGAGTACATGACACTGGATTGACCCGCCGTGAGATTACACATGTTAATAGTGTCATAAGTAATTTTCACTGTGATAATGGTGTAATGATCCTTAGACCTGAAATCATTATATTTTTATAAGAGAATTAATATAATTTGATTACATTAAAAGTTACCTTTGACCGGGTGATGATAAAAATGGACATTGGGTATATTATGAATCGTATGAGAAATATGAATGATCTAGATGGGATTTAACCCTCCTAATTTTAGGAGCGATATTATTGGCATCTTGTTTGAGTGAGACTAAGAAATGCACGGCCGTGCTCAAATGTTGATTTGATTTATTAGTCTACTCATCGATCAAGAAAACTAAGATTAAATTATTAAGAGGATGACACATTACATGCCTCGAGTTTAATCTATAATATTAAGGTTAAAGGGATTATATTACATGGAACATTATTCACGAAAGGCTTAATCGAATCACCGATTTAATTATTATTACTTGGGTGACAATGATGTATTACTAGATGCCGCTCATTGTTTACAATTTTAATTAGTTATTAAAATTGTTACCAATGTAATAATAACCTACAGGGTCACACACAAAGAACGCTTGAAGGAGAAATAATTTAAATTATGAATTTAAATTTAAATAAGTAATTTATTCTATTTATAATATTAATTAAGTATGACTTGATTAATTATTTAAATAGAAAATGGATTTACTTAAACTAATTCTGAAATTAGTTATTAATTAATTAAGTGCGACTTAATTAAATAATAAATTGGAATTTTGGATTAGTATTTTATTATAATTGGATTATAATTAGAAAACTTATTTTCCTCTCTATATAAACTCTCACAGAGGGCTGATTTTAAGGATGAAAAACGTTTTTATATTAAAACCCTAGCCTCTTATGAGAGCAAAAAAAGAGAGAGAGAGAAAAGCAGTTTTCGGGTGCTAGTACACATCAATCCTTCAAGAAAAGCGTTCGTGTGGATACAGTAGAGTGTAGATCGCGAGAGCGGGATACATGGTGATTGAACAAGCTTTGGATCTCCATTAATATTCCATTGATGAACTGTTAAAGCGTTTTAAGGTAAAACACTAATCTCCGAATTAAATCTTTTGTTTTTCGCATGGATCCTGCGGAGGGGTTTCGAATTTTGATTTAGTTTTACGTTTTCCGTTGCGTTTATGTGCTCGAAACCCATCAAAGGTGGTGATTCATCACCTTGTCATCACTTTGTCATGCTTATGTCATTCCCTTGCATCATGCTTATGTCATCCTTTGCATCCTCAATCCTTTTATATATTGCACTTGATGATCTCATATAATACTCCTCCTTTGGTTAGGGTTTAATCCATAATTTATTACGCTTTTGTTTTCGCGATAGTTTCAAGTGGTTTTAAAGACGTTTCTCTGTACCAAAGCTAGGGTACTTCCTTTATCCTTCCATTACCTTTGTCTAATATATAATCTTAGGTTTCTCACCTTGGTTTAAGATATGATCATGTATTTCTCATTCCACATACTTTCTTAAAACGATCAAATCAATACATCCTTAACTGTCCAGTGAATAGTGATTTAAAACTCGGATGGGAATCTTCTGATTCTGATTGCATTTGCATTCACTTATTCTCCTTATACATCAATAATATCACTTCGAAACATTCATTCCATGTCGTCTACATAGTGTGGTCTGAAAAACTTTTCATCCGCAAAATTACTATTCATCAGTGGAAATTTACTATTAATCAAGGTTTTAATTATTACAAAAATTTGGGATATTACATGGAGCATCTAAATGAAGGAATGAAGCACTTGTACAATATGATAAAGAACTCAAATCAACCTACAGCACAACAAAGAACATTCTTTGAGGGAGATGGTAATTGTAAGATCCGTGAACTTTATTAATAATATAAATTGTATTATATCGTATCATTATATCCCTTATTATCCGTTACTATCAATAGTATTTGTTTTATTCAAAGAAAGAAAAAATTATTCTGTACCCTAATTGTTTAGGGCGATTGATATATCGTTCATATCAATAATACATCTGTTATAGCCCCGGTATTCTTGAGCATTCGTTAGATAAATGATATGTATTGATATGGATAATTATCAGTCCTTTTGGATGATTATCACCTCGTAAAACGTGAACTTTACTTTATTAAAGATTTAAAGCGATCCAGTGGATCTATATCGATCCAAAAATGTCGTTTGGGGTATTATTTTCCACTAAGTATAAAAAGGAGAATTGTACATTATTACATGTATAATACATATATAAATACAAAAAAATATAAAAAATCCCCGAACCGTGTTCTTCGTGTTCTTGAAAATCAAGATCAATTTTGAAGGTGTTATTGAAATCCAAATCTTAAGTTCAAGTACTCAAATCAAAGGTCTTGAGCTCTAGTTTCAGAACCTTTCAACCATATCATCATCTGGTAATTTTTTGATTTATTATGAATTTTTCAATATTCGAATTAAAATTAGGGTTCTTGTTCGAATTGGGGATTTCTTTTTTGTTGATTCTTCGTTCAATTGATTGCTTCTAACATATTCCTAGGATTCTAATGAGTAGGAATTCATGCTTTAATTTCATGTTTGTGTTCGTTTTTGAAGAATTTTATTTTCGGGTTTTTACACGAATTTTCTTTTTAATAGTCTGTTCTTGTTATTCATCTGACATAATTTTGGATAGAAGGCTTTGATTGTGTGTGTTCTTAGCTTTGATTTAACAACAAGAACGTAGAGTTTCATGTAAGATTTAGTGAGATCGTATTTTGGCCAGATTCCGTGATGTTTGTGGTATGATATGATATGGGTTGACCGGATTTTTAGCTCGATTCCGTGATGTTTGTGGTATGATATGATATGGGTTGTGTTTCTTTTGTTGTCCTGAGCAAAAGCTCTCAAAGAAACGTGAGTTTTGGTACGATTTTGGCCGAGAACGGAATCCGGTGGCCGAACGACCAACCGGATTCTGGAAAACCCAGTTTCCGGTGGGTTGTTCTTGGTGACCCGTTTTTGTTCTTCCCGACCCGTTTATCCGAATTGTTGACCCGGTTTCAATCTTCGAAACCCTAATTCATTTTCAGAAAACTGTTTTTGGATTTTATTTTTAAATTTAATTTGAAAATAGTTTAAAATCTTTTAAAAATCATATTTTTATTTTTAAAATATATTTTTAAATTCAGAAAATTCTGAAAAATTATAATTATTTATTTAAATTCGAAAACTGATTAAATTTAATTATTTTAATTATTTTTTATTAATAATTAAATTAATTGATTAATTCTTTTAATTAGTTAATTCTTAATAATTAATAATTAATTAGATTTAATTAATTTAAAATTAAGATTAATTATTTTCTAGCTTGATTTAATTATTTAAAAATAGTTTGAGTGTTTGAAAAGTGTCAATTAATTTTATTAATTGATTTAATTGTTTTTAAATGCTTATATTGGGATTAAAAATCCGATTTTTGATTAAAAAATTGTTTGTGACTTATTTAAATTCAAATAAGCCTCGAATATTGTTCTAAAAATATTTATATGTGCTATATGGTTTATATGAGTTGAATAATGTGTTTTATAGTCCGTAAATGCCCGTACGAGGGCTAATGTCTGAGTTTTAATTACCGTAAATTAGATCGGGCACCCGATAGGAACCCGATTACTTGTTTAAATTTGAAAATGGTTATGAGTGTATATCGAGGATAGAACGAGGATAGTTAGACTTACTGTAATAAGTTGTTTATTATAGAATCGAGTTCCCGGAGCAAGGGAAAAGAGAAGGTAGAGTAAGCGTGGTAGAATTCTGTCAGCTACTTAGACCAGGCAAGTATCTGTGCCTTTACTTGTTGATTCAATTGTTATTGTTCTTAATGATTTCATGTATGTTACCATCAGAACGATTCAGATTATTCAATCTTCACCCAGTATTTGAGCAACTGATGTTATTTCCCTGAATATTCCTAAATTCTTGATTAAATCCACAATCGTGTTGAATATCAGAAATCTTCATTTCAATTCACTTGTGTTGACTATAATCATTGTTGACTTTCTTAAAAGTGTACTTATTTACCGTTGAAACCATTTCCAATCTATTTCTCGAACTTCATTTGATAATTGAGCAGTTGAAGCTCTTTTGCAACTATTGTACCTTGTCATTGTGTACTTACGTACCATTGAAACCATTTCGAATCTATTTCTCGAACTTCATTTGACATTGAACAGTTGAAGCTCTTTTGCAACTACTGCACCCTGTCATTGTGTACTTATCTTGTTATGCATGTTATTGCTTATACTCTGTGATAGAATTTGCATGTTTTAAAATGAGACCAGTAATGGTCGGGCCATATTTATGGTCGTAATAACTTAAGGCCCAGATGGCCATGGATCCTAGTGGAGGACTTTGCTATAATCTAGTCCGGGGTTGATGCGTGACTGATCAGCAGCTCAACCTTTTTATTTGAAAAATGTAAAAGTCCAATTCTAATCCCTCTTTCTTCAATAAAGATTGTTAACAGCATATGCTTGACTTGTATATCGTTGATTCAGATAACTGTAATCCTTCCTTTCATTATGGAACTGTGATTGATATATATTATGCTTGCTGAGCACTTGTGGCTCATGCTTGTTTTGTTTCTAACCCTATTCCAGTTAAGTGAGAATATGAGCAGACACAACGAGAGCGATAGTTCTCCAGCAGCTAGGAGATCACCAAGAGTGGTTGTCATTGGCAGGGTAGTTGTTAGGCCGAATACACAATATATAATCAAGTATGTATGAGAATAACAATCAAGAACACAGGTTTGTAAATCAACAAACTGAATTATATTAAATAATTCTCTCTTAGTGATGTTAATGAATCACAAAGAGCTACTAGGTTACAAGAATAATATATTCAATGTTCGCGTCCCTTCTAGGGATAACCTATCTGTGTTTATATAGTACACAGCTACATACAATCCTTATCTAATTGATACTCCTATAAATTAGCTATACAATTATTATCAATTAAGGATTGCTTCAGTCTTCTATTCCGTTTCCTTAGCTGTATCAATATATTCTGCTTCTTTCCATCTTCAGAATATATTGCTTCTAGAATCTTTATCTTTGCACCGACAGCTAATTCAACTATCACCCTGTCAGACTATAACAAACTCTGACCGGCTTCCATGTAAACTCTTCACCCAGTCAGACTTTATCAAACTCTGACTGGCTTCTATGTAAACTCTGATATGTACCTGTTACTTAAACACTGATGAACAAACGTCAGCAATTATATCTAACAATCTCCCCCAACTTGTTCATATTAAAATGTACAAGTTAAAAAGATAATTGATGATGTCAAAACATATAACAAATGCAGTGTTTAAAATATAACAGAGTTTAATTTTAAAACAGAGTTTAAATTTAACTTAGAACAGAAAACATAAAAACTTACAGTCAGACTTTACTTGACTTCTTCAATATCAGGTACTGTTCTGAGATAATCAATCAGCAGTCTTCTTTCAGCTTTCTCTAGCTCATCCACCATAATCTCTTTTAGCTCTTTAAGTTCTGAATCACTCTCCCCCATTTGATAGATAGCAGCTCTTAGAGAATATATGCTATTTCTTCTCATATCATTTCCTAGCCGAATAAAATAAGACTTGTCTGACTCCAAGTTAAATTCCAAAGTCTTTATTCCAAGTGCAGTTCTAAGTCTAGCACTGTTCCTCTTCATCTCCACTAACTTTCCAGTATGATCCCTATACTTTGGAATGTAGACACTTGATACTCCTCCTCCAAGCATAGCTTTAGATCTCAGCATCTTTTCTCTCAAAACTTGAGCAACATCATGAGTATGTCTGTTTTTGACTTTTAAAAGATAAAGTATATATTCCAGTTCTTCCCATGATTTGAGATTAACATCAGATTCTCCAACTTTATAAACTCTTCCATCACTCATGAAGTATAACAAAAACTGCTTCTTCAATATTTTGTGAAAAATCAACTGAACAGATTCTAACTTATCAAGGTTTTCTTGTGTAACCCCAATACCAGGTTCTGCCAGTGAAAAGTTATCTTGAGATCTGTTATTTGTTCTTCTCTCTCTGTGTGATCCCAGTCCAGATTTATCAAAAGCTTCTTTTCCCAATACAGTTCTGGTTTCTGAGAAATTCACAGCTTCAAGCTTTAATTCTTCAAGAATTTTAGGTTTGCTGAATCCTGAAAGTTGTGTAGATTTCTGTACAACTTGAGCAACGTCAGAGGTTGTCATAACTTTAGTAGAAACATCAACTTGAGCAGCGTCAGAGGTTGATTTAGCTAATCTTGTTTCAACTTGAGCAATGTCAGAGGTTGAATAAATCTTCTTAGGTAACTGTTCTTCTTCTACCAGTTTACCTTTTCCTTTGTCAGCATTTTTAATCACAGGCCTCCTTGAGTACTGTAAACTCTGATCAGATTTTACATTCTCTTTGATAACAATTCCTTTTTCTTTCTTTCTAGGAGCCTTGATTTCCTTCTTCTTGTAGATTCCAGCTTCAAGATTCTTCCTGTGTTCCTCAGCAAGCATTTGCTCTTCAGCTTGGATATCTTCAATTGTAACATCTTTTCCATGTTCTGCCATAAACACCTTGGCAACAATTTCCTCATCTTTAGTAGGCTTATCAGAGATTATCAAACTTTTGAATCTTGAACCACTGGCAGAGTTTGCATTTGCATGTCCCTTTCCAGAGTTTGATCTTTTATCAGAGTTTGATCTTCTTGAAAGTAGTCTGCTATCAGCATTTGACCTTAAGCTCTTTCCATCTCCCTTGTTTCCACCATCATTACCATCATCCCTCCGTCTCAGAGTTTGAGTGTCTTTGCATTTGTCACTTGGTACACTCTCCCCCTTTTTGACATCATCAGAAAGTAGTACTGATGTCAACAACTCAATAGCATTAGAAATTGATGTCAGTTGGGCAGACATAGCAGTCTGATTGTCCTCAACTTTCCCAAGCCTCTTCTGAATGTCATCAGAGTCCTTACCTTGCTTCTTAAACATGGAATTGTAATAAGTTCTATCATTCTTCAGAGTGAGATCTCGCAGACCAACTTCATTCCTCAAAGCAGTGACTTCCTTATGAGACTCATCAAATCTGTTGTGGAGAGATTTAATTTGAATCACAGTAGCCTTCAGACTTGTAAGAATATCAGGAGTTGAAATCGTCTTCACAGAATCACCAAGAAAATCAGCAGCCCTCTGTGCTGAAAAGATACAATCCGCAGCAGCCCATCTATTGTAGTACATATCTTGAAAATGCTCAGCTGTAGCTCGATTGACCTCTCTTAGCTCATCAGAGTTTGCTTGACTCTCAAATAACTCCTCTTGAGAATGATCAGAACAATCATTATCATTATCATTCTCTGCTGTATTTTCTGCAAGAATATTCTCAGCATCGGGTTCTGGAATCTCAGAGTTTGCAGTATGCAGGAACTCTGCTTCTTTTGTTACAATCTCAACAACAGATTGTTGTAGAGCTTCAAGAACAATAACATCCTCAGAGTTTACAACAAACTCTGCTTCAACAGGAACATTCTCTGTTGCATCCTTATCAGCAACATCAGGATTTGTAGCAACAGTTTCTGTAGCATTAGCATCCAAAGTCTGATCGACTTCCTCACCTTTCTCAAGATCAAAAGAAATTATTTCAGTGTGAGAAGCCATAGATTCGGCAAGTTCAACAGTATCTTGATCAGCTTCCAAACCCTCAGTGAAATGTTCAGAGTTTATAGAGAGATTTGCTTCAACATCCATATCAAATCCCTGCGGCTCAGAAATCTCTTCAAGATTCGCTGTAGCCTCCTGAACAAGAATTTCAGGAGCTTCATCTGCAGCTTCATGTGCAGCTTCCTCAACTACATCATCAGCGTTTGATGTAGGAGCTTCTTCATCAGCATTGACATTGTCCTCAAAAACTCTGTCCAAATTGACAGCTTCAGCATTTACATTTGATGCACCAAAAAGATGTGCAGCCACCAATCTTCTCTTTCTCTGATGAAGAGTTTCTTCATCAGTTTCAGTCTCTTCAACAACAATATCAGACTTTGCCCTATTGGCTCTTCTTTTCTTCATTCTTCTCTTCTGAGGCATATCATCAGCATTTGATGCCCCAGCTTCAGTGTTTATCCTGACAGACTTAACATCCCTTACTTTAGTTTTCTGTGACCTTTGTGGTTGAGACACAGAAGGTCCAGCTTCAGAGTTTATCAGTTGTGGTTGTTGTTGTTGTTGTAAGTTTACCAAGAATTGTTGCACAGACTCAGGCAACAGTAACACACCAACATCTCCTTTCTTGTTATCCTTGTTAGTGAGATCAGAAAATATGCGTTTATGCAATTTAAATGAGAGGATAACATCATCCTCTAAAATCTCAACATTAGGACAGCAAAAGTTGAATATTAACTGACAAAATCTAGAGAAGTAAACAACATTCCTATTCTCTAGCATTTTCTCACCAATATTAGTTAAAACTAATCTAGCAACATCAAAGTGACTGCCATAGAGAAGAGAATACCCGATCTGCAGACTATCCGTGGGAATCGCATCCCAATTCGTGCACTTCTTTCCAAAAGCCCGAGTAATGCAATCGAAAAAGAAGCTCCACTCCTTGCGCAAAAATGGCCTTTTGAGTTGACCTATCTTTGTCAAAGGTCCAGAGTATCCTATCTCCCTCATCATTCTGACTAACTCAAAGTCTCCAACAGTTGTGAATGCATTGAAATCTTCAAGACCCAAAGCATCACGAACAGTAGTAGGAGTAACAGTAAATTCATCTCCTTGAAACTCAAAAATGATAGATGGAGATCCAGACTCTCCTCCATCATCATAAGTACCTGTCTGCCAAAAAATCCTTATTTGTGACGCAGACAGCTTCGACGGTGCGGTGAGAGCAGTGCCGATATCAGAGTTTGACAAGAAACTCTGAATCAAATGAAACGCCTCCGGTGCGTTCTCATTTGCTAAAGGAGCTGAGTAATTGTTAGGAACAAATTCTAACCCAGAAGCAATAAACATTGTTGTAGCCATTAGAACAGTTTTAGAAGAAAACAAACAGAGAATAGATTATAGTGTATGCAGTGAAAGTGTTTGAGACAATGTGTGTGAGTAAAAGCTTATGAAAAGTTGAGGTGTGTAAAAGATTGAACCGTTTATGTGTAGTATATTTAAATAATAACTGTGAAGATTAAAACTCAAACGTTTTAATCATTACTAGACACAGCAGGCTTCTTTGAAAAGTGTGTGAGTGGGACAGATGTCAAACGTGCATATGCTGACAGCTGTATGTAACAACTTCCAATACACACACGCAGTAAAAATAGCCACAATTACCGCATGTCACATTGTTCAAAAATACTTAATCTCTCTCTCCTCTGTTTAATACAAATATGAACCATTTGTTATCATACTCTTTTGAATTTCAAAAAAATTGTCTAATCTCAAAATTATAAAATGTCTGAAACCAATAAAATTTAATTTAATCATCAGAGATTAAAATTAAATTACCTCGGCGTATTTCACACAATACATCAGTGTTTACCATTTGTCCTTCTTTGTCAATAAACTCTTTTCTCAAACTGTACAGATGTGAAAATATGTGTGTGCTATAGCAGAGTTTACCGAATATTAATATTTAGACCATCTCAAAGTGCATAAAATCCATAAACTAAAGTAGTAAAAACTGGTTGCCTAAACTCTCATGTATAAAATAAAATTTGATTCTTATGTCTAAACTCTGTATACTGATATCCTTTCATTTGGATATATCTTTTATTTTTCACCCCCTTTATATATATATATATATTTGTTTTTTTTTTTTTCCCAGTAATCAGTGGTTGGCACTAGTCACCAAAAATCAAAGATTTTAGCCCTTATTTCATACAATAAGTTCCTGGATCTTCCTAGGCACAACATGATCTCAAAGGAATTTGTGCTCTGTTTAGCATATTTTGATTTGAGGGTGAATTATTTGCAATTAATAATCAGAGTTTAGACTTTTCATCAGTTAATACAATTAATTTAGGAGAGAAAATGCAAACAGCTTATACAGAATCAGTGTATAGGATCAATAAACTAAGAGATGCTATAAATATAGAGACAGTATCATGCTGTGTTAACTTACTGCACATATTTGAGATCAGAATCTATATAACTCTTAAGGATTCATAATTACTTACTGAGAATTATGCCTCATGTTAGAAATGAATACCACTAGAAACTAGACAGAGGGGGGGTGAATGGATAGTTTGATATATTTTTCGATTCTTGAAAACTAAGTAAACAACTGTATGTGATTATGATATGTAATATGCAGAATGTAAATAACACACACAATCACTTTAATCTACTTTGTATAAGCAAATTAAATACTACAGCTTTCCAGGAAATTCACAATCGAATTTCTGGCTTCTAAACAAGAACAGTCTGAACTTGCTTGCTTACAGAGAAAAGAGCTTAGCAAATTACTATGTGTATCTCTCTTACAGCTTACAGTTGTGTGTGCACGATATATATATTCACCTATACAAACTAGGCACACACAATATTACACAGCTACCCCTTCTGAAGGTCCAACTTGTCCTGCCATAAGAAGTTCACTGTGTCAGGAAGGACCACCTGCTTTTCGGAGTCTTTCCCGTTTCTGTAGCTGCTTGTCTCTTATCTTTCTCTCCAAGTTTAGCTGTAGATTTGCCATCTGTTCTTTGGACCACCTTGCCAGAACAAATGCTTCAGTATTTGTCTCCTTTGATTCTTGGTTCTGTACCTTGATTTGTCTTGTTATAAACGGCTAAGTGTTGATATCGTGAACTCCACTTTATCCCTGACTTCGCGATCTCCCTTGTGAGGACTACGCGATATAGCCTTTGAAGACTTTGCGACATAGGTCATTTGATGACTATGCGACATAGGTCATTTGATGACTATGCGACATAGGTCATTTGATGACTATGCGACATAGGGCTTCTGAGGACTTCACGATCTAGGCTCTTTTGACTTTGCTGACTTCAACACTTCACGACATGTGTCTTGAGGACTTCTCGACATAGTACAAAGTGGACTATGCGATATAGTACTTCACGACATGGATATTGGTGACTTCACGACATAGCTTTCTTTTGACTTTGCTATATAATGCCTTAGACAAATTCCTGCAACTTATTTCTTCATAGCCTTATTCAACTCTATCCTGCTGCATGAACACTTCTGAACTTCTGCCAGGATAATTATTCAATGGCCTATATACAATCTAGATGCAAGAAACTTTACTAAGCTCATTATAAATCTGAGCATACATGATCAAGCTAATGTTCATGAGAACAAGACAAGTACATTTAGAGACCTATACTATATCCCAGTGATAGAAATCACTAGGTCATGTAATGTGACATAGTCACATAGTGTAGGCTTGTTAATAGTGGTATTCAGACATGTCTTGAGCCTAACAATCTCCCCCAAATTGTGAGTAAGATCCTTAGGCACAATTTCATGTCTGATAACAAGCCTAACTTACATAAAAGGAAATTTAGTAACAGAGAGGACAATTCATGAACCTTGAGATCAGAAATTTGATTACATAGAAAAATTGAAAGCTTACAGATTACTTTTGTTGCTCAACAGCTTCAGCTTCCAATTGCTTCTCTAGCAAATCATCATATATCTTCTTTTTCCTTATCTCTTCTTTTCTCTTCAAGTCTATGATGGCTTCTTGAAGTTCTTCTCTTGCAATCAGTTCTTCAATGAGAGGTGAGCCTTCCAAGTCATCAATTGCAGCCTTGAGTGCACTTTCTACATAGGAATCAAGAAACTCCATCCTTATTTTGCTTTGACCTCCATGTGAGTTTTTGTACTCCACAATGTAAGGATTTTGCTTGACCCTGCACAACCCTTTCTGCCTTAGCTCTTTAGCCCTCTCCTCCATCTCAGCCATTTCTTTTTCTCTCTGTATCTTCTTCTCTTCATTCTCTTTCCTCATGTCTTCTTCATAATCAGCATGCAGTTTCAAGAACCTGGCAATATCTATCTTCCATGTCCTTTCTTCTTTTTCTTCAAAATTTAGTAAAGCATTTATCCTTTCAAGCTCATACTTATAGAAGTATTGCCAGCCTCCTTGCTTCATTATCCTTTCTCTTCCATCAGTGTACTTAATCTCTAGATGATCTAGCTTCAGTTTGACTTCAAAGATCCTTTGAGCTCTCAAAAATGCTAGGGCATCTTCATCATAGTCTTCATCAAGTGGAAACACATGGATGCCAACAACATTTGTGAGTTTTCCAGTTTTCTTTGTTATCCTTATTCTTTTGGGTACACTCTTGATCTTCATATGCCTCACAAGAGGTACCTTTCTGGAACAAGGTGACTTTGTCTTTACTGCCACATCATTTGGAAGTAGCTTCATTCCTTTGCCCTTAATCCACTGCAACACTCCACTGGCTGTGACCTTGTGGAGGTGTTTTCTTGATTTTTCTTTTGTGGCTTCACCCTTCTTCTGTGGCAACTCAGGTTCAGAAGTCTTAGATACTGATTTTGGAGGATCATTACTAACAGTACTCACCCTAGACTCAGAGTCTTGTGTTTTGGTTAAAGTACTGCCAGCAATGTCCTTGACTTGCTGAGTTCCACTCCTAGTTCTCTTCACTGTCTCCTTTGCCCCCTTTGTGTCATGAGATCTCCTCCTGTGGGTTTTCTCCTCATCATCATCCTCCCCATCCTTCTTCTTGTTCTTTTCTTTGACAGATTCTGGCAAAACACCATGAATCAGAAAAGATTGTAGAATGTTAATCATCTCTAATTCCTCTGCTGTCTTGACTCCTTTCTTTGCTCTCAGCATTTGCAGCACCTGATTGATCTTTGTATTATTCTTCATTTGCAGATCTTTGGGAATGACTAGTTGGTCAATACTTCTGACTTTGGATAGACTTTGAAAAATTACTGTCCTTGGCTTGGGTATGACCTCAGGCAGTCTTTGATTTTGGTCCATCTCCAAGTCATTATAAAGACTTTCATTGTTAGCCCCACTCTTTTCAATCAACTCCAGAATTATTGACACTTCAGTAAACCTCAGTTTCTCTAGAGTTTGAAATGCTAAGTGCCACAAGCAGTTGTCCTTGCACACCATGATTATTTCTCTCAGATAAACATCCCTGATTTTCTTTACTGCAACTGTGAAGTACTTGATACTTTCCCTGAGCTTCTTTCTGTACACTTGTGCATCTCCTTGAGCATTCTTGTAGGTGGCTTTCAGAAACTCCAGGAATGCCTCATCATGATAGATGTTAGAGTTGGCAACTTCCTGTAGCTTGGCCTCAGTGATAAGTGTAGCTTGGGTAGGTTTAGCAATTGGAGTAGGTATAGCAGGTTGAGGGGTTGAGATGTCTTTAGGCATTGTGGATGGATAGAATGTTGTGGTGACTGTGCTTTTCTGACCTTGTGCATTGATGACTTCTACAGGGGGAAGATTGATTGGCTTTATTGTCTCTTCAATGAGCTTGCCCTTAAGTTTTGACTGCTTGGCAGGTGCTCCCCCTTTCTTGTTCACATTGACCTCCTTTCCTTTCTCCCCCTTAGGCAGAAATAGGCAATAGGCAGGTTCATGGATCTCATCATTGAAGTCATCATTTGTTGCTGCACCAGCAAAATGTTTGTTGTGTTGGTGCCTTGATCATCTAGTTTGGCATTGAGTTGGCTTAGAGATGTAGATAGCATTCTGTTTTCATCCTTGAGAGAGGCCACTTCTCGTTCTAAGCCATCCACCTTGGAGAATAACTGTTGAGACTTGAAGGAGTTTAGAGATTGATCCTTGACCCTGGCAAAGTCATATTTGGAGATGTCTGACAGAGGGACTTCATCCACCAGCTTATCACCATACTGATTTTTCCACATGACATTCAACATAGCATTGGTGGTGATGGTAGTTTTTGCTTGATTTTCCAGTGTAGAAGCCAGTTTCTTGATGTTGTCTGTGACCATGGCAAGAGTCACATCCATCATGGACACATTAGTGGAGGTTTTCTGGACTTCTTTGAGGATACCATCCACCTTGGGAAAATCAGAGAGATAAGAGTTTCTGAGCTTTGTGAGGGATCTGTCTGTCTCCTCCTGAATTGAAGAAATCTCTGATTGAAGCCCTTTCCCAAGATAATGCAGAGCCTTCAACTGGTTCTTGTACACATCATTTACAGCCTCATAGATGGCAACAGGAGAAAGATCCTTAGCATTGGAGCCCAGAGAAGTGAGGTATTCTTCTCTCACAAAAGCTAGGGCATCCTTGAGTTTTACAGTCCTCTTAGAATCCAACCAGGCATCCACATTTCCCTCTGGTTCAGCTTCATTCACAATCTTCTCCTGTTGAGCTTCAACGTCCTCCTTATGGCATAGCAGAATAGCTTCATAATCAGCATTTGGAAGGTTGGAGGTGAGGAGATGTTGAGCTATCTTTGAGAACTCATCAATCTGTGCCACATTAAGATTTTGAATGGCTTCCTCTGTCAAGTGAGAGGGCACAGATGATGATCCTGAAGGCCTGTCATGGTGCACAGGCTTCAGCCATTCTGACATTGTGGCCTGAGCCAAGTGAGAGCTAGTGCTAGGCACTTCATGAGATGTGTGAGTTTGAGTCTCCTCCAGCCTTGGAATGGCTGTAGGGTCTGATGTTGTCTCCATTGAAATGGGATGTGTTACAACATCAGCCCTATATGTCTGTGAAGACATTTCCACATCCCTAAGGATGGGAGAATTTGGCACAGAGTCTCCAGTGAAAACTGGTGAATCCTCCATGTTTGTGTTGGTGTCATTAGGATATGCCTCAGCATGCATTCCCTGACCAACTGAATGTGGGTCCTGAGTGGTGAGCACAGTGTCAAGCACCATGTCACTTGAAGTTGGCTCAATCACAGGGCTGGATTGTGATTGATCAAGGGCAAGATTGTCATGAGAATGACTCTCTTGGTCAGAAGAAATTTTAGTGGAAGAATCTGAGAGAGAAGTGGGGTTCAGATTAGATTTTGGCAACTCCCCCTGAGAAATAGGAGGAGTTTCAACATTGATGTGCTCTCCACTTAGTGTTTGATCACCCTTATCACTCCTAGGGTCAAGAGTGAGGTCTTGACCCTGTGCAGACTCGTTACAACTTGCAGTGGGGAGGCTGCCCTTTTCAATGCCCATGACCTGTTGAGAGGCCATAGACAGTAGCAGGTGTACCCCTTTTTCCACATCTGAATCCTGTTGGGAGGATTCAGTGGTAGCTTTAGATTTTGATTTCTTCTTTGGTCTGGTGAGAGGTGACTCAGGAATCTCACTTTCTAGCTCTACAGATTCATGGATAATAGCTAGGGTTCTCTTCTTCTTCTTTTTAGTAACATCAACCTTTTGAGAGATTGATGCACTTGGCTGACTAGCCTCTACAGTGGTGTTTACAGTGGGGTTGCTGGATGGGATAGGGAGGCTTGGGTTAGACTGTGATGCTCCTTCAGTCTCAGCCTCCCCTGTCCAGGAAAGAGCATGGTATATGGGCTTATCAAGTGGATAAGACGCGAATGTGTCCTGCATATGCGGGGTCACACTCAAGATCACATCCACTTGATTCCTTGTGTCCAATGAACCAAACAGAATCTTGGACATGGACTTGGAATAAGCCATCTTTGATTTATCAATACCCTCCAAGTCATGGACATTAGCATCAAGATAATTTAAAATAACTTGAAGAAAGCGAGGGTAAAAGATGTGTTAGGCTCAAGACATGTCTGAATACCACTATTAACAAGCCTACACTATGTGACTATGTCACATTGCATGACCTAGTGATTTCTATCACTGGGATATAGTATAGGTCTCTAAATGTACTTGTCTTGTTTTCATGGACAATAGCTTTATCATGTATGCTCAGATTTATAATGAGCTTAGTAAAGTTCTTGCATCTAGAATGTATATAGGCCATTGAATAATTATCCTGGTAGAAGTTCAGAAGTGTTCATGCAGCAGGATAGAGTTGAATAAGGCCATGAAGAAATAAGTTGCAGGAATTTGTCTAAGGCATTATATAGCAAAGTCAAAAGAAAGCTATGTCGTGAAGTCACCAATATCCATGTCGTGAAGTACTATATCGCATAGTCCATTTTGTACTATGTCGAGAAGTCCTCAAGACACATGTCGTGAAGTGTTGAAGTCAGCAAAGTCAAAGGAGCCTAGATCGTGAAGTCCTCAGAAGCCCTATGTCGCATAGTCATCAAATGACCTATGTCGCATAGTCATCAAATGACCTATGTCGCATAGTCGTCAAATGACCTATGTCGCAAAGTCTTCAAAGGCTATATCGCATAGTCCTCACAAGGGAGATCGCGAAGTCAGGGATAAAGTGGAGTTCACGATATCAACACTTAGCCGTTCATAACAAGACAAATCAAGGTACAGAACCAAGAATCAAAGGAGACAAATACTGAAGCATTTGTTCTGGCAAGGTGGTCCAAAGAACAGATGGCAAATCTACAGCTAAACTTGGAGAGAAAGATAAGAGACAAGCAGCTACAGAAACGGGAAAGACTCCGAAAAGCAGGTGGTCCTTCCTGACACAGTGAACTTCTTATGGCAGGACAAGTTGGACTTTCAGAAGGGGTAGCTGTGTAATATTGTGTGTGCCTAGTTTGTATAGGGGAATATATATATCGTGCATACGCAACTGTAAGCTGTAAGAGAGATACACATAGTTATTTGCTAAGCTCTTTTCTCTGTAAGCAAGCAAGTTCAAACTGTTCTTGTTTAGAAGCCAGAAATTCGATTATGAATTTCCTGGAAAGCTGTAGTATTTAATTTGCTTATATAAAGTAGATTAAAGTGATTGTGTGTGTTATTTACTTTCTGCATATTACATATCATAATCACATACAGTTGTTTACTTAGTTTTCAAAATCGAAGAATATATCAAACTATCCATTCACCCCCCCTCTGTCTAGTTTCTAGTGATATTCATTTCTAACAAGTGGTATCAGAGCGAAGGCTGTTAACGTACAAACAGGAAAAGATCAAGAATGAGTTCACAGAAACTAAGCAGTATCAAGATTCCTCCCTTTAACAAGGAGCACTACAGTTTATGGAAGAAGAAGATGTTGCTTTTCATCAAAGCTTCTAACCCCATGTATTTAGATATTCTAAAGCATGGTCCCTTCATTCCAATGATTGAGATTGGTGAATCAACCAGTGGCACTGAGATTATACCAGCAAAACATGTGCCCAAAGATCCCTCAAAATACACTGATCCTGAAAAAGAAAAAGTTGCCCTGGATGGACATCTTCAACTTATCATTTGTGAATCTATGGACTTCAACATGTATGGCACTGTTGCTCATTGTACTAGTGCCAAGAAGATGTGGGATCTTATAGAAGTGCTCTGTGAAGGAACTACTGAAGTAAGAAAGAACAAGAAGCAGATTCTTGTTTCACAATATGAAGCCTTCATGGCTCAGCCAAAAGAGGGAATCACAGAAGTGTTTGAGAGATTCAACAAGCTGATAAACGAGCTCAAACTCTATGACAAACACTATGAAACAGAAGAGCTCAATATGAAGTTTTTACTAACTCTTCCAGATCACTTGGAACCAAGAATCTCTTCCCTTAAAGAAAGAGATCTAACAAAGATTGGTTTTGATGTGTTATATGGTGTTTTGAAGACATATGAGTTGGAGCTGTTTCAAAAGAGATCTATTCAAGCAAAGCAAGGATTAGTGGCTAATACCTCCTGTGCACTTATTGCTGACAACCTAAGTCAAAGAATGGACTCTCTTAAAGTCAGTCAAGTGAAGATTGAGGAACTGGAAGTTGAAGACACTGGTGATGAGGTCCAGGTCATCTATGATTTGCCTGAGGAAGATGAGTTTTACAGCATGGAGGAACTGGACAAAATGGAAAACAAATCTTTTGCTTATATGGCTAGGAGATATCCTAACATAAGGTTTAAAAGAAAGCAGCCATTCAGGTCCAAGTTCAATACTGGAAACACTGGTGGATCTAGTGGCTCAAACACCTTCAATAAAGGAAAAGGGATGGCTGGTGCTGCTAAGGGTGGATACAAGACAGGAAGTGTGGATAGAACCAAAATAAGATGCTATAACTGCAATGAACTTGGGCATTTTGCCACTGAGTGCAAAAAGCCTAAACAAGTCAAGAAGGACAAAGCATACTTAGAGCTTGAAGCTAAGTATGAAGCTCTACTCAAGAAACAACAGGGCAAAGCTTTTATTGCTGAGGGAAAATGCTGGGATGACTCTGATGAAGAAGAAGAACAAGAGTACTCAAACTATGCCTTGATGGCATTTTCTGATGATGGTGATTCAAGTCAGGTACCCATTCTTACTTCTCTTGATATGACTCCCATTCAATATAAGCAAACTGTTGAAGATATGAGCACTGAGATGTTTAATATTCATACTAGCATGTTAGTAGCTAATGAAGAAATTGATAGACTAACTGCTAAGAATGTTGAGCTTACAGAAAAGAATGAGAAACTTGAGTTAATGGTTGTGAACCTGGATGGTTTGAAAAAGGAGGTTGAGTATCTTAAAAACAAAGTGATTTGTGCTGAGCAGATAGAGAAAGCCCTTAGAGAACAAATTGCTGAAACTGAACTGAAACTAAGAAGCTTCAAAAACTCCTCTGAACTTATTCAAACCTACCACAAGGAACACACTGAAGACTGCAAGGTTGGAGTTGGTTTTGACTATGATAATGACAAAGGAAGGAAGAAGGTCAAGGGCAAAGGAAAGGAAACCTTTACAAACAAAAATGTCCCAACCATACTGTCAAGTGTTGAACAGCCCATCTTCAGAAAGAGTGATGTTGAGTTTGATGAGGAACTACTGATCATCAAGCAACAACTACTTGAAGAAGATGAGGCTGCTAAGAACACTTCTTCCTTTCCTGATCTTGTCAATCAGAAAGAGACCAAAGACAATCTTGTCAAGAGTCCTAAAGCAAAGAAAGAAGTTGTTAAGAAAAGGAAACAAAACAGAAATGGTAAAGTTGGTGTTAACAAAGGAAACAACTATGCTTATGTGCCAAATGCTCCCAGGAAACAATGTCAAAAATGCCTATCTGTTAATCATTTGACTCATAAGTGTAGTAAGCCTGAAATTGTTGAAGTTGATAACCTAAGTAACCTTTCTGCAAGCATAAATTCTAGTCATGATTCTTTCTGTGGTAAGCCAAACTGCATGACATGCTATGTGACTGTGATTGCTAACTGTTTATCTCTTAAACATAAACTTGACTCTGCACAATCTGGTGAATCACACACACACATACATTCTCATAGGACAGGGTCCCCAATCAGGGTTGAGAGGGTGAAAACTTCATGTGAGCCTAAGAGTGTAAACTCCAAAGCCACAGAAAAAGTGAAGTCTCCTACTATGAGAAATGCAATTTATGACAGAAGAATTATTAATCAAAATGTTTCTAAATCATCTGGACCCTACCAAGTGTGGGTACCAAAAACAACTTAGTCACTTTGTGAATGCAGGGCAACAGGAATAAAAGAGTCATATGGATCTTGGACAGTGGATGCTCAAGTCACATGACTGGTGATATAGCCCTGCTATCACATTTTGAGGAAAAGGCTGGCCCATCAGTAACCTTTGGAAATGACAACATTGGTTATACAATGGGATATGGCAGTGTTAAATCTGGAAATGTCATTATTGAAGATGTAGCATTTGTTGAAGGACTGAAGCATAATCTCTTGAGTATTGGACAGTTTACCAACAGAGGCTTCAAAGTGGAATTTGATGAAGATCTTTGTTCAATCTCAAAAAGGGAAAGTGGTGAAGTTGTTCTAACTGGTGTGAAGAAAGGAAGCTTGTTTGTAGCTAATCTCAAGGCTGCAGATAAGGGAGAAATTTGTTGTTTCTACACAAAAGCCACAAATGAGGAATTCTGGCTGTGGCACAAGAAACTGTCTCACTTAAATGTTCAGGCAATGAACTCTCTAACCAAGAGAGAACTCATCAGGGATTTGCCTGCCTTGGAGTTTGTGCAAGATGGAGCATGTGAAGCTTGTCAGAAAGGGAAGATTAAAAGATCAAGTCACAAGAACAAGTTGCTCAATACAAACTCAAAACCTCTGCAACTAATTCACATGGACTTATTTGGCCCTGTGAATGTAATGTCCCTTTCCAAAAAGAAATATGCTCTAGTGATGGTAGATGACTATTCAAGATATACTTGGGTGGAATTCCTATTCTCCAAGGATGAAGCACCCCAAGTCATAATAGAGCATATCAAGAGAGTTGATAAAGAAGCACAAAGCACTGGTGCCTCTGTAGTTGCTTTGAGAAGTGATAATGGGACTGAGTTCAGAAATTCAACATTGTATGAGTTTTGCAAAGATAAAGGAATTTCTCAACAATTCTCAGCTCCTAGAACACCTCAACAAAATGGAGTAGTTGAGAGAAAGAATAGAACTCTCATTGAAGCTGCAAGGACAATGCTACTGGATGCAAAGCTACCCACTAGCTTTTGGGCTGATGCTGTTAACACAGCGTGCTATGTGCAAAATAGAACATTAATCAATAAGAAGTCTGGCAAAACTCCTTACTCATTAATGACTGGAAAAAGAGCATCCTTCAAGCACCTGCATGTGTTTGGAAGCAAGTGCTTTGTGATGAAAGATACCTCTGAGCATGTTGGAAAATTTGATGCTAAGGCATTTGAAGGTATCTTCATTGGATACTCTCTGGAAAGGACAGCATACAGAGTGTTTGTACCTGAGCAACACAAAGTCATGGAAAGCATGGATGTTACCTTTGATGACAAGAAAACTCCAGGACTGAAAACAAGTGATCGAGACAGTGTGCTATTGAGATTTGAGAATCAAGGTTATCTTGAGGATTCTGAAAGTGAAGATGAACCCCCTGTTCAAACTGTTCTAGAAAATGAAACTCTTGAAGTTGACAATCTTCTTCAAACACCTGTGCAAGGATTCACAAACACAAGGGGAGAAGAAGAGAATGCAACTGTCAACCAAAATGAGATTGGAACAGATCAAGGAAATGAACAGGGGCACACAAGGAAATGGGACAGAGCCCACACTAGGGATCAAATCATTGGAGATCCTAGTGAGGGAGTTAGAACAAGAAGGGCAACATTAAATACTTGTCTGTATAGCTGCTTTCTGTCACAAGAGGAACCTAAATTAATTGAAGAAGCTTTGAAGAATTCTGATTGGATTGTTGCCATGCAAGAAGAGTTGAATCAATTTGAGAAAAACAAAGTATGGGAACTAGTGCCACCTCCAAAAGGAAAGAATGTTATTGACACCAAATGGGTGTTCAGAAACAAGATGGATGAAGAAGGAGTGGTAGTAAGAAACAAAGCAAGGCTGGTTGCCAAAGGATATTGTCAGCAAGAAGGCATTGACTATGATGAGACATTTGCACCTGTAGCTAGACTGGAAGCCATCAGAATCTTTCTGGCTTTTGCAGCTCACTCAGATTTTAAGGTGTATCAAATGGATGTGAAAAGTGCATTTCTCAATGGTGATCTTGCTGAAGAAGTTTATGTGTCTCAACCACCTGGCTTTGAGAGTGAAGACTTCCCAAACTTTGTGTATAGACTGCTCAAGGCACTCTATGGACTCAAACAGGCACCAAGAGCCTGGTATGAAACTCTATCTCAATTCCTTCTTGAGCATCAATTTACCAGGGGTACAATTGACAAAACCCTATTCTTCAAGAAGCATGGAAATGATATCATTCTTGTTCAAATCTATGTGGATGATATCATCTTTGGCTCTTCAAATGAAAAACTCTGTGAAAGGTTCTCTAAGTTGATGCAAAGTAAATATGAGATGAGTATGATGGGAGAGTTAACCTACTTCCTAGGCCTGCAAGTACATCAAAGGGAGGATGGCATCTTTATAAACCAATCTAAGTATGTCAAGGATCTTTTAAAGAAATATGGTTTAGAAGAGTCATCCTCAGCTAAAACTCCTATGTCTACTGCAATCAAGCTGGATGAAGACAAGAAAGGCAAGAGAGTTGATATCAAGGTCTATAGAGGAATGGTTGGATCCCTGCTCTATCTCACAGCTAGCAGGCCAGACATCATGTTTGCCACATGCCTTTGTGCAAGGTTCCAGTCTGATCCCAAGGAATCTCACATGATGGCCATCAAAAGAATTTTCAAATATCTGAAGGGGACTCCTAATCTTGGGCTATGGTATCCAAAGGGCACTGGGTTCAACCTGGTTGGTTACACAGATTCTGATTATGCTGGATGCAGGATTGACAGGAAGAGCACCTCTGGAAGCTGTCAATTCCTAGGTCAAAGGTTAGTGTCCTGGTTTAGTAAGAAACAACAGTCCACAGCAACATCCACAGCTGAGGCTGAATATATTGCTGCTGGAAGTTGTTGTGCTCAATTGCTTTGGATTAGAAATCAACTCATGGATTATGGACTAGTGTTAGAACACATTCCTCTGATGTGTGATAATACTAGTGCAATATCCATTGTAGCTAATCCTGTTAATCATTCTACTACAAAGCACATTGAGATCAGGTACCATTTCATTAGGGAACATGCTGCAAATGGTACCATAGAAGTCTCTTATGTTCCAACTGAGAAACAATTAGCTGACATATTTACTAAACCTCTGAATGAAGCAGTCTTCAACAGACTTGTGAGTGAAATTGGAATGCTCAATCCTTCATTCAGTTGTTCTAAGTAAATATGCTGGTTAATAGTTGCAGCAGTAAATTTTCACTGTATCTAAATGATCTATTTGTTTGGAGTGAAAATTAGCTGAGATATGATTTATAAATATTTCAGTATTTTACTGCATATTTTTCAAAATCATATTTGTTAGTGGTGTTGTGAGCTTTTGAGACATCTCGACATAGATGATTTTCAGAGTTCACGACATAGTTCAAATTAAACAGACTTATATCGCAAACTGTTGAGATTGTGAGACTTCGCGACATAGTTCATTTCATGAGTTTGCGACATAGTTAATTTTATGACTTCGCGACTTCGAATAACTATATCGACAAGTCTCCATAGTTGACAGAATTTTGATTTAAATTAATTTTATTTCAAAATTTGATAAAAGTCTGACAAATTGCTCAAAATTCCTAAAAGAGAGCTTTAGACAGGGTATTTCTACTATATCGCAAAGTCTCCCCGATCCTTTCATTTTGAAGACTTTGCGACATAGTTCATTGTTGAGACTATGCGATATACTTTGCAAGACTTTGCGGTACAGGCCACTTTTGACTTCACGACATTGAGATAGACTGTACACATTCATAACTCCATATCGCAGTGTCTCTATCATATAAATACCATTTTCTAACCGTTTGCAACTTTTCATCTTGTCTATTGCTCTCAAACTTTCTAACCTAAGCACAAATTCTCTACTCTCTTTCTTACTCTCTCTCTCAAGAAATGGCACCCAAATCTCAAACAGCATCCTCCTCTATTCCTTTAACCATCCCCAAAGAAACAAATCTTCTCACCATTCCCTCTGAGGCTGAGGCTAAACCCAGGTACAAGTGTTTTGTACGGTTCCTGAACGACTCCTACCTCCGCCGAGCCCTAACCTTGAACCCCACGTTGTATGTTGATGTATTGGAAGGATTTTGGCGAACGGCGTTGGTTTCTACAATGGCCAGGGAAGATGGAACTTCGTTCCAGGAGATAGCTTGTTCAATTGGAGGCAAACACTTCCAGTTTGGGGAGAAGGAGATAAATGAAGCATTAGGATTCAAGGTGGAGGGTCATGACCAAGAAGCTACTGATGCTCAAATAGTAGACTTCATGACCTTCATTCAGTATGCTGATGAGATAGATACTGGAAAGCTGAATAAGAAGTTTGTAAGAAGGGAGTGGTCATTTCTATTTGATGCACTCCAGAAGGTGTTCCTTTGCAGAAAGACAGGATGGGACCATATCAGTCACATTGCTGTGAAGCTGGCCTATTCCCTAGCCTACAATCAGGAAATCAATGTTGGAGCAATAATCCTCAAGGAGTTGACTCAAAGGCTAGGGAGGACAGTCCGTGGAAGAGGTAATGACATCTTTTACCCTCGCTTTCTTCAAGTTATTTTAAATTATCTTGATGCTAATGTCCATGACTTGGAGGGTATTGATAAATCAAAGATGGCTTATTCCAAGTCCATGTCCAAGATTCTGTTTGGTTCATTGGACACAAGGAATCAAGTGGATGTGATCTTGAGTGTGACCCCGCATATGCAGGACACATTCGCGTCTTATCCACTTGATAAGCCCATATACCATGCTCTTTCCTGGACAGGGGAGGCTGAGACTGAAGGAGCATCACAGTCTAACCCAAGCCTCCCTATCCCATCCAGCAACCCCACTGTAAACACCACTATAGAGGATAGTCAGCCAAGTGCATCAATCTCTCAAAAGGTTGATGTTACTAAAAAGAGGAAGAAGAGAACTCTAGCTATTATCCATGAATCTGTAGAGTTAGCAAGTGAGATTCCTGAGTCACCTCTCACCAGACCAAAGAAGAAATCAAAATCTGTAGCCACCACTGCATCCTCTCAACAGGATTCAGATGTGCAAAAAGGGGTACACCTGCTACTGTCTATGGCCTCTCAACAGGTCATGGGTATTGAAAAGAGCAGCCTCCCCACTGCAAGTTGTAACGAGTCTGCACAGGGTCAAGACCTCACTCTTGACCCTAGGAGTGATAAGGGTGATCAAACACTAAGTGGAGAGCACATCAATGTTGAAACTCCTCCTATTTCTCAGGGGGAGTTGCTAAAATCCAATCTGAACCCCACTTCTCTCTCAGATTCTTCCACTAAAATTTCTTCTGAACAAGAGAGTCATACTCATGACAATCTTGCCCTTGATCAATCACAATCCAGCCCTGTGATTGAGCCAACTTCAAGTGACATGGTGCTTGACACTGTGCTCACCACTCAGGACCCACATTCAGTTGGTCAGGGAATGCATGCTGAGGCATATCCTAATGACACCAACACAAACATGGAGGATTCACCAGTTTTCACTGGAGACTCTGTGCCAAATTCTCCCATCCTTAGGGATGTGGAACTGTCTTCACAGACATATAGGGCTGATGTTGTAACACATCCCATTTCAATGGAGACAACATCAGACCCTACAGCCATTCCAAGGCTGGAGGAGACTCAAACTCACACATCTCATGAAGTGCCTAGCACTAGCTCTCACTTGGCTCAGGCCACAATGTCAGAATGGCTGAAGCCTGTGCACCATGACAGGCCTTCAGGATCGTCATCTGTGCCTTCCAAAATGTCTGAAGAAGCCATACAAGATCTCCATGTGGCACAGATTGATGAGTTCTCAAAGATAGCTCAACATCTCCTCACCTCCAACCTTCCAAATGCTGATTATGAAGCTATCCTGCTATGCCATAAGGAGGATGTTGAAGCTCAACAGGAGAAGATTGTGGATACAGCTGAACCAGAGGGGAATGTGGATGCCTGGTTGGATGCTAAGAGGACTCTCAAGCTCAAGGATGCCCTGGCTTTTGTGAGAGAAGAATACCTCACCTCTCTGGGCTCCAATGCTAAGGATCTTTCTCCTGTTGCCATCTATGATGCTGTGAATGATGTATACAAGAACCAGTTGAAGGCTCTGCATTATCTTGGGAAAGGGCTTCAATCAGAGATTTCTTCAATTCAGGAGGAGACAGAAAGATCCCTCACTAAGCTCAGAACCTCTTATCTCTCTGATTTTCCCAAGGTGGATGGTATCCTCAAAGAAGTCCAGAAAACCTCCACCAATGTGTCCATGATGGATGTGACTCTTGCCATGGTCACAGACAACATCAAGAAACTGGCTTCTACACTGGAAAATCAAGCAAAATCTACCATCACCACCAATGCTATGTTGAATGTCATGTGGAAAAACCAGTATGGTGATAAGCTGGTGGATGAAGTCCCTCTGTCAGACATCTCCAAATATGATTTTGCCAGGGTCAAAGATCAATCCCTCAACTCATTTAGGTCTCAACAATTATTCTCCAAGGTGGATGGCTTAGAAAGAGAAGTGGCCTCTCTCAAGGATGAAAACAGAATGCTATCTACATCTCTAAGCCAACTCAATGATAAACTAGATGATCAAGGCACCAACACAACAAACATTTTGCTGGTGCAGCAACAAATGATGACCTCAATGATGAGATCTATGAACCTGCCTATTCCTGGGGAAACTCAAGACATTTTGTCTGATCCCAAGCCTAAGGGGGAGAAAGGAAAGGAGGTCAATGTGAAAAAGACAGGGGGAGCACCTACCAAGCAGTCAAAACTTAAGGGCAAGCTCATTGAAGAGACAATAAAGCCAATCAATCTTCCCCCTGTAGAAGTCATCAATGCACAAGGTCAGAAAAGCACAGTCACCACAACATTCTATCCATCCACAATGCCTAAAGACATCTCAACCTCTCAACCTGCTATACCTACTCCAATTGCTAAACCTACCCAAACTACACTTATCACTGAGGCCAAGCTACAGGAAGTTGCCAACTCTAACATCTATCATGATGAGGCATTCCTGGAGTTTCTGAAAGCCACCTACAAGAATGCTCAAGGAGATGCACAAGCATATAGAAAGAAGCTCAGGGAAAGCATCAAGTACTTCACAGTTGCAGTAAGGAAAATCAGGGATGTTTATCTGAGAGAAATAATCATGGTATGCAAGGACAACTGCTTGTGGCACTTAGCATTTCAAACTCTGGAGAAACTGAAGTTCACTGAAGTGTCAATAATTCTGGAGTTGATTGAAAAGAGTGGGGCTAACAATGAAAGTCTTTATAATGACTTGGAGATGGACCAAAATCAAAGACTGCCTGAGGTCATACCCAAGCCAAGGACAGTAATTTTTCAAAGTCTATCCAAAGTCAGAAGTATTGACCAACTAGTCATTCCCAAAGATCTGCAAATGAAGAATAACACAAAGATCAATCAGGTGCTGCAAATGCTGAGAGCAAAGAAAGGAGTCAAGACAGCAGAGGAATTAGAGATGATTAACATTCTACAATCTTTTCTGATTCATGGTGTTTTGCCAGAATCTGTCACAGAAAAGAACAAGAAGAAGGATGGGGAGGATGATGATGAGGAGAAAACCTACAGGAGGAGATCTCATTCAAGGAGTAATAAGGATGGACCAAGTGACAGCAGCAGGAACAAATCTTCCAAGAAATCTACAGATGCTGGTGATGACACAAAGGGGGCAAAGGAGACAGTGAAGAGAACTAGGAGTGGAATTCAGCAAGTCAAGGACATTGCTAGTAGTACTTTAACCACAACACAAGACTCTAAGTCTAGGGTGGGTACTGTTAGCAATGATCCTCCAAAATCATTATCCATGACTTCTGAACTTGAGTTGCCACAGAAGAAGGGTGAAGCCACAAAAGAAATATCAAGAAAACACTTCCACAAAGTTACAGCTAGTGGAGTGTTACAGTGGATGAAGGGGAAAGGAATAAAGCTTCTTCCAAGTGATGTGGCACTGAAGACTAATTCTCCTTGTTCCAGAAAGGTATCTCTTGTGAAGCATTTGAAGATCAAGAGTGTACCCAAAAGGATAAGGATAACAAAGAAGACTGGAAAACTCACAAATGTTACTGGCATCAATGTGCTTCCACTAGATGAGGACTATGATGAAGATGCCCTAGCATTTTTGAGGGCTCAAAGGATCTTTGAAGTCAAAGTGAAGTTGGATCATCTAGAGATCAAGTACACTGATGGAAGAGAAAGGATAATGAAGCAAGGAAGCTGGCAATATTTCTATAAGTATGAGCTTGAAAGGATAAATGCCTTACTGAATTTTGAAGAAAGAGAAGAAAGGACATGGAAGATAGATATTGCCAGGTACTTGAAGATGCATGCTGATTATGAAGAAAACATGAGGAAAGAGAATGAAAAGAAGAAGATTCAGAGAGAAAAAGAAATGGCTGAGATGGAGGAGAGGGCTAAAGAGCTAAGGCAGAAAGGGTTGTGCAGGGTCAAGCAAAATCCTTACATTGTGGAGTACAAAAACTCACATGGAGGTCAAAGCAAAATAAGGATGGAGTTTCTTGATTCCTATGTAGAAAGTGCACTCAAGGCTGCAATTGATGACTTGGAAGGCTCACCTCTCATTGAAGAACTGATTGCAAGAGAAGAACTTCAAGAAGCCATCATAGACTTGAAGAGAAAAGAAGAGATAAGGAAAAAGAAGATATATGATGATTTGCTAGAGAAGCAATTGGAAGCTGAAGCTGTTGAGCAACAAAAGTAATCTGTAAGCTTTCAATTTTTCTATGTAATCAAATTTCTGATCTCAAGGTTCATGAATTGTTCTCTCTGTTACTAAATTTCCTTTTATGTAAGTTAGGCTTGTTATCAGACATGAAATTGTGCCTAAGGATCTTACTCACAATTTGGGGGAGATTGTTAGGCTCAAGACATGTCTGAATACCACTATTAACAAGCCTACACTATGTGACTATGTCACATTGCATGACCTAGTGATTTCTATCACTGGGATATAGTATAGGTCTCTAAATGTACTTGTCTTGTTTTCATGGACAATAGCTTTATCATGTATGCTCAGATTTATAATGAGCTTAGTAAAGTTCTTGCATCTAGAATGTATATAGGCCATTGAATAATTATCCTGGTAGAAGTTCAGAAGTGTTCATGCAGCAGGATAGAGTTGAATAAGGCCATGAAGAAATAAGTTGCAGGAATTTGTCTAAGGCATTATATAGCAAAGTCAAAAGAAAGCTATGTCGTGAAGTCACCAATATCCATGTCGTGAAGTACTATATCGCATAGTCCATTTTGTACTATGTCGAGAAGTCCTCAAGACACATGTCGTGAAGTGTTGAAGTCAGCAAAGTCAAAGGAGCCTAGATCGTGAAGTCCTCAGAAGCCCTATGTCGCATAGTCATCAAATGACCTATGTCGCATAGTCATCAAATGACCTATGTCGCATAGTCATCAAATGACCTATGTCGCAAAGTCTTCAAAGGCTATATCGCATAGTCCTCACAAGGGAGATCGCGAAGTCAGGGATAAAGTGGAGTTCACGATATCAACACTTAGCCGTTCATAACAAGACAAATCAAGGTACAGAACCAAGAATCAAAGGAGACAAATACTGAAGCATTTGTTCTGGCAAGGTGGTCCAAAGAACAGATGGCAAATCTACAGCTAAACTTGGAGAGAAAGATAAGAGACAAGCAGCTACAGAAACGGGAAAGACTCCGAAAAGCAGGTGGTCCTTCCTGACACAGTGAACTTCTTATGGCAGGACAAGTTGGACTTTCAGAAGGGGTAGCTGTGTAATATTGTGTGTGCCTAGTTTGTATAGGGGAATATATATATCGTGCATACGCAACTGTAAGCTGTAAGAGAGATACACATAGTTATTTGCTAAGCTCTTTTCTCTGTAAGCAAGCAAGTTCAAACTGTTCTTGTTTAGAAGCCAGAAATTCGATTGTGAATTTCCTGGAAAGCTGTAGTATTTAATTTGCTTATACAAAGTAGATTAAAGTGATTGTGTGTGTTATTTACTTTCTGCATATTACATATCATAATCACATACAGTTGTTTACTTAGTTTTCAAAATCGAAGAATATATCAAACTATCCATTCACCCCCCCTCTGTCTAGTTTCTAGTGATATTCATTTCTAACAAGATGTCATTACCTCTTCCACGGACTGTCCTCCCTAGCCTTTGAGTCAATTCCTTGAGGATTATTGCTCCAACATTGATTTCCTGATTGTAGGCTAGGGAATAGGCCAGCTTCACAACAATGTGACTGATATGGTCCCATCCTGTCTTTCTGCAAAGGAACACCTTCTGGAGTGCATCAAATAGAAATGACCACTCCCTTCTTACAAACTTCTTATTCAGCTTTCCAGTATCTATCTCATCAGCATACTGAATGAAGGTCATGAAGTCTACTATTTGAGCATCAGTAGCTTCTTGGTCATGACCCTCCACCTTGAACCCTAATGCTTCATTTATCTCCTTCTCCCCAAACTGGAAGTGTTTGCCTCCAATTGAACAAGCTATCTCCTGGAACGAAGTTCCATCTTCCCTGGCCATTGTAGAAACCAACGTCGTTCGCCAAAATCCTTCCAATACATCAACATACAACGTGGGGTTCAAGGTTAGGGCTTGGCTGAGGTAGGAATCGTTCAGGAACCGTACAAAACACTTGTACCTGGGTTTAGCCTCAGCCTCAGAGGGAATGGTGAGAAGATTTGTTTCTTTGGGGATGGTTAAAGGAATAGAGGATGATACTGTTTGAGATTTGGGTGCCATTTCAAGAGAGAGAGAGTAAGAAAGAGAGTAGAGAATTTGTGCTTAGGTTAGAAAGTTTGAGAGCAATAGACAAGATGAAAAGTTGCAAACGGTTAGAAAATGGTATTTATATGATAGAGACACTGCGATATGGAGTTATGAATGTGTACAGTCTATCTGTATGTCACGAAGTCAAAAGTGGCCTGTACCGCAAAGTCTTGCAAAGTATATCGCATAGTCTCAACAATGAACTATGTCGCAAAGTCTTCAAAATGAAAGGATCGGGGAGACTTTGCGATATAGTAGAAATACCCTGTCTAAAACTCTCTTTTAGGAATTTTAAGCAATTTGTCAGACTTTTATCAAATTTTGAAATAAAATTAATTTAAATCAAAATTCTGTCAACTATGGAGACTTGTCGATATAGTTATTCTAAGTCGCGAAGTCATAAAATTAACTATGTCGCAAACTCATGAAATGAACTATGTCGCGAAGTCTCTCAATCTCAACAGTTTGCGATATAAGTCTGTTTAATTTGAACTATGTCGTGAACTCTGAAAATCATCTATATCGAGATGTCTCAAGGGCTCACAACTCCACTACCAAATATGATTTTGAAAAATATGCAGTAAAATACTGAAATATTTATAAATCATATCTCAGCTAATTTTCACTCCAAACAAATAGATCATTTAAATACAGTGAAAATTTACTGCTGCAACTATTAACCAGCATATTTACTTAGAACAACTGAATGAAGGATTGAGCATTCCAATTTCACTCACAAGTCTGTTGAAGACTGCTTCATTCAGAGGTTTAGTAAATATGTCAGCTAATTGTTTCTCAGTTGGAACATAAGAGACTTCTATGGTACCATTTGCAGCATGTTCCCTAATTAAATGGTACCTGATCTCAATGTGCTTTGTAGTAGAATGATTAACAGGATTAGCTACAATGGATATTGCACTAGTATTATCACACATCAGAGGAATGTGTTCTAACACTAGTCCATAATCCATGAGTTGATTTCTAATCCAAAGCAATTGAGCACAGCAACTTCCAGCAGCAATATATTCAGCCTCAGCTGTGGATGTTGCTGTGGACTGTTGTTTCTTACTAAACCAGGACACTAACCTTTGACCTAGGAATTGACAGCTTCCAGAGGTGCTCTTCCTGTCAATCCTGCATCCAGCATAATCAGAATCTGTGTAACCAACCAGGTTGAACCCAGTGCCCTTTGGATACCATAGCCCAAGATTAGGAGTCCCCTTCAGATATTTGAAAATTCTTTTGATGGCCATCATGTGAGATTCCTTGGGATCAGACTGGAACCTTGCACAAAGGCATGTGGCACACATGATGTCTGGCCTGCTAGCTGTGAGATAGAGTAGGGATCCAACCATTCCTCTATAGACCTTGATATCAACTCTCTTGCCTTTCTTGTCTTCATCCAGCTTGATTGCAGTAGACATAGGAGTTTTAGCTGGGGATGACTCTTCTAAACCATATTTCTTTAAAAGATCCTTGACATACTTGGATTGGTTTATAAAGATGCCATCCTCCCTTTGATGTACTTGCAGGCCTAGGAAATAGGTTAACTCTCCCATCATACTCATCTCATATTTACTTTGCATCAACTTAGAGAACCTTTCACAGAGTTTTTCATTTGAAGAGCCAAAGATGATATCATCCACATAGATTTGAACAAGAATGATATCATTTCCATGCTTCTTGAAGAATAGGGTTTTGTCAATTGTACCCTTGGTAAATTGATGCTCAAGAAGGAATTGGGATAGAGTTTCATACCAGGCTCTTGGTGCCTGTTTGAGTCCATAGAGCGCCTTGAGCAGTCTATACACAAAGTTTGGGAAGTCTTCACTTTCAAAGCCAGGTGGTTGAGACACATAGACTTCTTCAGCAAGATCACCATTGAGAAATGCACTTTTCACATCCATTTGATACACCTTAAAATCTGAGTGAGCTGCAAAAGCCAAGAAGATTCTTATGGCTTCCAGTCTAGCTACGGGTGCAAATGTCTCATCATAGTCAATGCCTTCTTGCTGACTATATCCTTTGGCAACCAGCCTTGCTTTGTTTCTTACTACCACTCCTTCTTCATCCATCTTGTTTCTGAACACCCATTTGGTGTCAATAACATTCTTTCCTTTTGGAGGTGGCACTAGTTCCCATACTTTGTTTTTCTCAAATTGATTCAACTCTTCTTGCATGGCAACAATCCAATCAGAATTCTTCAAAGCTTCTTCAATTAATTTAGGTTCCTCTTGTGACAGAAAGCAGCTATACAGACATGTATTTAATGTTTCCCTTCTTGTTCTAACTCCCTCACTAGGATCTCCAATGATTTGATCCCTAGTGTGGGCTCTGTCCCATTTCCTTGTGTGCCCCTGTTCATTTCCTTGATCTGTTCCAATCTCATTTTGGTTGACAGTTGCATTCTCTTCTTCTCCCCCTGTGTTTGTGAATCCTTGCACAGGTGTTTGAAGAAGATTGTCAACTTCAAGAAATTCATTTTCTAGAACAGTTTGAACAGGGGGTTCATCTTCACTTTCAGAATCCTCAAGATAACCTTGATTCTCAAATCTCAATAGCACACTGTCTTGATCACTTGTTTTCAGTCCTGGAGTTTTCTTGTCATCAAAAGTAACATCCATGCTTTCCATGACTTTGTGTTGCTCAGGTACAAACACTCTGTATGCTGTCCTTTCCAGAGAGTATCCAATGAAGATATCTTCAAATGCCTTAGCATCAAATTTTCCAACATGCTCAGAGGTATCTTTCATCACAAAGCACTTGCTTCCAAACACATGCAGGTGCTTGAAGGATGCTCTTTTTCCAGTCATTAATGAGTAAGGAGTTTTGCCAGACTTCTTATTGATTAATGTTCTATTTTGCACATAGCATGCTGTGTTAACAGCATCAGCCCAAAAGCTAGTGGGTAGCTTTGCATCCAGCAGCATTGTCCTTGCAGCTTCAATGAGAGTTCTATTCTTTCTCTCAACTACTCCATTTTGTTGAGGTGTTCTAGGAGCTGAGAATTGTTGAGAAATTCCTTTATCTTTGCAAAACTCATACAATGTTGAATTTCTGAACTCAGTCCCATTATCACTTCTCAAAGCAACTACAGAGGAACCAGTGCTTTGTGCTTCTTTATCAACTCTCTTGATATGCTCTATTATGACTTGGGGTGCTTCATCCTTGGAGAATAGGAATTCCACCCAAGTATATCTTGAATAGTCATCTACCATCACTAGAGCATATTCCTTTTTGGAGAGGGACATTACATTCACAGGGCCAAATAAGTCCATGTGAATTAGTTGCAGAGGTTTTGAGTTTGTATTGAGCAACTTGTTCTTGTGACTTGATCTTTTAATCTTCCCTTTCTGACAAGCTTCACATGCTCCATCTTGCACAAACTCCAAGGCAGGCAAATCCCTGATAAGTTCTCTCTTGGTTAGAGAGTTCATTGCCTGAACATTCAAGTGAGACAGTTTCTTGTGCCACAGCCAGAATTCCTCATTTGTGGCTTTTGTGTAGAAACAACAAATTTCTCCCTTATCTGCAGCCTTGAGATTAGCTACAAACAAGCTTCCTTTCTTCACACCAGTTAGAACAACTTCACCACTTTCCCTTTTTGAGATTGAACAAAGGTCTTTATCAAATTCCACTTTGAAGCCTCTGTTGGTAAACTGTCCAATACTCAAGAGATTATGCTTCAGTCCTTCAACAAATGCTACATCTTCAATAATGACATTTCCAGATTTAACACTGCCATATCCCATTGTATAACCAATGTTGTCATTTCCAAAGGTTACTGATGGGCCAGCCTTTTCCTCAAAATGTGATAGCAGGGCCATATCACCAGTCATGTGACTTGAGCATCCACTGTCCAAGATCCATATGACTCTTTTATTCCTGTTGCCCTGCATTCACAAAGTGACTAAGTTGTTTTTGGTACCCACACTTGGTAGGGTCCAGATGATTTAGAAACATTTTGATTAATAATTCTTCTGTCATAAATTGCATTTCTCATAGTAGGAGACTTCACTTTTTCTGTGGCTTTGGAGTTTACACTCTTAGGCTCACATGAAGTTTTCACCCTCTCAACCCTGATTGGGGACCCTGTCCTATGAGAATGTATGTGTGTGTGTGATTCACCAGATTGTGCAGAATCAAGTTTATGTTTAAGAGATAAACAGTTAGCAATCACAGTCACATAGCATGTCATGCAGTTTGACTTACCACAGAAAGAATCATGACTAGAATTTATGCTAGCAGAAAGGTTACTTAGGTTGTCAACTTCAACAATTTCAGGCTTACTACACTTATGAGTCAAATGATTAACAGATAGGCATTTTTGACATTGTTTCCTGGGAGCATTTGGCACATAAGCATAGTTGTTTCCTTTGTTAACACCAACTTTACCATTTCTGTTTTGTTTCCTTTTCTTAACAACTTCTTTCTTTGCTTTAGGACTCTTGACAAGATTGTCTTTGGTCTCTTTCTGATTGACAAGTTCAGGAAAGGAAGAAGTGTTCTTAGCAGCCTCATCTTCTTCAAGTAGTTGTTGCTTGATGATCAGTAGTTCCTCATCAAACTCAACAGCACTCTTTCTGAAGATGGGCTGTTCAACACTTGACAGTATGGTTGGGGCATTTTTGTTTGTAAAAGTTTCCTTTCCTTTGCCCTTGACCTTCTTCCTTCCTTTGTCATTATCATAGTCAAAACCAACTCCAACCTTGCAGTCTTCAGTGTGTTCCTTGTGGTAGGTTTGAATAAGTTCAGAGGAGTTTTTGAAGCTTCTTAGTTTCAGTTCAGTTTCAGCAATTTGTTCTCTAAGGGCTTTCTCTATCTGCTCAGCACAAATCACTTTGTTTTTAAGATACTCAACCTCCTTTTTCAAGCCATCCAGGTTCACAACCATTAACTCAAGTTTCTCATTCTTTTCTGTAAGCTCAACATTCTTAGCAGTTAGTCTATCAATTTCTTCATTAGCTACTAACATGCTAGTATGAATATTAAACATCTCAGTGCTCATATCTTCAACAGTTTGCTTATATTGAATGGGAGTCATATCAAGAGAAGTAAGAATGGGTACCTGACTTGAATCACCATCATCAGAAAATGCCATCAAGGCATAGTTTGAGTACTCTTGTTCTTCTTCTTCATCAGAGTCATCCCAGCATTTTCCCTCAGCAATAAAAGCTTTGCCCTGTTGTTTCTTGAGTAGAGCCTCATACTTAGCTTCAAGCTCTAAGTATGCTTTGTCCTTCTTGACTTGTTTAGGCTTTTTGCACTCAGTGGCAAAATGCCCAAGTTCATTGCAGTTATAGCATCTTATTTTGGTCCTATCCACACTTCCTGTCTTGTATCCACCCTTAGCAGCACCAGCAATCCCTTTTCCTTTATTGAAGGTGTTTGAGCCACTAGATCCACCAGTGCTTCCAGTATTGAACTTGGACCTGAATGGCTGCTTTCTTTTAAACCTTATGTTAGGATACCTCCTAGCCATATAAGCAAAAAGATTTGTTTTCCATTTTGTCCAGTTCCTCCATGCTGTAAAACTCATCTTCCTCAGGCAAATCATAGATGACCTGGACCTCATCACCAGTGTCTTCAACTTCCAGTTCCTCAATCTTCACTTGACTGACTTTAAGAGAGTCCATTCTTTGACTTAGGTTGTCAGCAATAAGTGCACAGGAGGTATTAGCCACTAATCCTTGCTTTGCTTGAATAGATCTCTTTTGAAACAGCTCCAACTCATATGTCTTCAAAACACCATATAACACATCAAAACCAATCTTTGTTAGATCTCTTTCTTTAAGGGAAGAGATTCTTGGTTCCAAGTGATCTGGAAGAGTTAGTAAAAACTTCATATTGAGCTCTTCTGTTTCATAGTGTTTGTCATAGAGTTTGAGCTCGTTTATCAGCTTGTTGAATCTCTCAAACACTTCTGTGATTCCCTCTTTTGGCTGAGCCATGAAGGCTTCATATTGTGAAACAAGAATCTGCTTCTTGTTCTTTCTTACTTCAGTAGTTCCTTCACAGAGCACTTCTATAAGATCCCACATCTTCTTGGCACTAGTACAATGAGCAACAGTGCCATACATGTTGAAGTCCATAGATTCACAAATGATAAGTTGAAGATGTCCATCCAGTGCAACTTTTTCCTTTTCAGGATCAGTGTATTTTGAGGGATCTTTGGGCACATGTTTTGCTGGTACAATCTCAGTGCCACTGGTTGATTCACCAATCTCGATCATTGGAATGAAGGGACCATGCTTTAGAATATCTAAATACATGGGGTTAGAAGCTTTGATGAAAAGCAACATCTTCTTCTTCCATAAACTGTAGTGCTCCTTGTTAAAGGGAGGAATCTTGATACTGCTTAGTTTCTGTGAACTCATTCTTGATCTTTTCCTGTTTGTACGTTAACAGCCTACGCTCTGATACCACTTGTTAGAAATGAATACCACTAGAAACTAGACAGAGGGGGGGTGAATGGATAGTTTGATATATTTTTCGATTCTTGAAAACTAAGTAAACAACTGTATGTGATTATGATATGTAATATGCAGAATGTAAATAACACACACAATCACTTTAATCTACTTTGTATAAGCAAATTAAATACTACAGCTTTCCAGGAAATTCACAATCGAATTTCTGGCTTCTAAACAAGAACAGTCTGAACTTGCTTGCTTACAGAGAAAAGAGCTTAGCAAATTACTATGTGTATCTCTCTTACAGCTTACAGTTGTGTGTGCACGATATATATATTCACCTATACAAACTAGGCACACACAATATTGCACAGCTACCCCTTCTGAAGGTCCAACTTGTCCTGCCATAAGAAGTTCACTGTGTCAGGAAGGACCACCTGCTTTTCGGAGTCTTTCCCGTTTCTGTAGCTGCTTGTCTCTTATCTTTCTCTCCAAGTTTAGCTGTAGATTTGCCATCTGTTCTTTGGACCACCTTGCCAGAACAAATGCTTCAGTATTTGTCTCCTTTGATTCTTGGTTCTGTACCTTGATTTGTCTTGTTATAAACGGCTAAGTGTTGATATCGTGAACTCCACTTTATCCCTGACTTCGCGATCTCCCTTGTGAGGACTACGCGATATAGCCTTTGAAGACTTTGCGACATAGGTCATTTGATGACTATGCGACATAGGTCATTTGATGACTATGCGACATAGGTCATTTGATGACTATGCGACATAGGGCTTCTGAGGACTTCACGATCTAGGCTCTTTTGACTTTGCTGACTTCAACACTTCACGACATGTGTCTTGAGGACTTCTCGACATAGTACAAAGTGGACTATGCGATATAGTACTTCACGACATGGATATTGGTGACTTCACGACATAGCTTTCTTTTGACTTTGCTATATAATGCCTTAGACAAATTCCTGCAACTTATTTCTTCATAGCCTTATTCAACTATATCCTGCTGCATGAACACTTCTGAACTTCTGCCAGGATAATTATTCAATGGCCTATATACAATCTAGATGCAAGAAACTTTACTAAGCTCATTATAAATCTGAGCATACATGATCAAGCTAATGTTCATGAGAACAAGACAAGTACATTTAGAGACCTATACTATATCCCAGTGATAGAAATCACTAGGTCATGTAATGTGACATAGTCACATAGTGTAGGCTTGTTAATAGTGGTATTCAGACATGTCTTGAGCCTAACACCTCATACAAATTTCTTCATTGGTCCTTATGGTTCAGACAAAATTACAATCAGAGTATAACATCAGACTTTAACTATTAGAGCATGACCAACACTTTATGACTAACAGAGTTTAGCATCAGAGTTTAAGTTCAGAGTTTATGACACTGGTACTCATAACAGTTAATACATGCAAGGAATCATGAGCATAAAAATCAAACATGTATAGTTTTTGAGTCTAACCCGTATCTCTAGTCAAAACCAGAGATCATTCCAAGTTCATTTACCAATCTTGTAAAAGTAGCTTCACTCAAAGGTTTGGTGAAGATATCTGCAAGTTGTTGGTCTGTAGACACAAAATGAAGCTCAATGTTTCCTTCTTCCACATGTTCTCTGATAAAATGATATCTTATGCTGATGTGCTTTGTCATGGAGTGCTGTACTGGATTACCTGTCATAGCAATAGCACTTTGGTTATCACAGAAAATAGGTATTTTAGAGTACCTTAAACCATAATCCAGCAACTGATTCTTCATCCACAGAATCTGTGCACAACAGCTACCAGCAGCTATATACTCTGCTTCTGCAGTGGATGTGGAAATTGACTTTTGTTTCTTGCTATACCAAGAAACCAATCTGTCACCTAAAAATTGACAGCTTCCACTTGTACTTTTTCTGTCTATCTTACAGCCTGTAAAATCTGCATCAGAGTAACCAATTAGCTTAAACTCTGATTCTCTAGGATACCACAAACCCAAGGTTATGGTTCCTTTGAGATATTTGAAAATCCTTTTTACAGCTGTTAGATGAGGCTCTCTGGGATCTGCTTGAAATCTTGCACAAAGACATGTGGCATACATGATATCAGGTCTACTTGCAGTAAGATACAGTAAAGACCCTATCATTCCTCTGTAGTTTGTTATATCTACTGAGGCTCCTGTGTCTTTGTCTAGCTTTGTTGTTGTAGCCATGGGAGTTGTAGCAGATGAACTATCAAGCATACCAAATTTCTTGAGAAGATTTCTGGTATATTTTGCTTGATTGATAAAAATACCATCATCTGTTTACTTGACCTGTAAGCCTAGAAAATAACTAAGCTCTCCCATCATGCTCATTTGATACCTGGATTGCATAAGCTTTGCAAACTTCTTACAAAGTTTGTCATTAGTAGATCCAAAGATAATATCATCTACATAAATTTGAACTAAAAGCAAATCATCACCAGAATTGTAATAAAACAAGGTTTTATCAATTGTACCTCTTGTGAACCCACTTTCTAAAAGAAATTGAGCAAGAGTTTCATACCATGCTCTTGGTGCTTGCTTTAGTCCATATAATGCTTTGTCAAGCCTGTAGACATAATCTGGATGCTTGGGATCTACAAATCCTGGTGGTTGTTCAACAAACACTTCTTCTTCAAGCTTCCCATTGAGAAAAGCACTTTTTACATCCATCTGAAAGACTTTAAACTTCTTGTGTGCAGCATAGGCCAGAAAAATTCTTATGGCCTCCAATCTTGCAACTGGAGCAAAGGTTTCATCATAGTCAATTCCTTCCTGTTGTGAATAACCTTTAGCCACAAGTCTAGCCTTGTTTCTTGTAATCACACCTTCACTGTCAGTCTTGTTTCTGAAAACCCACTTTGTACCTACAATTGATCTATTCTTTGGTCTAGGTACAAGTGTCCAGACTTCATTTCTTTCAAATTCATTTAACTCTTCTTGCATTGCTGTAATCCAATTAGCATCTTGAAGAGCTTCCTCCACTTTCTTTGGTTCTGTTTGAGACAAGAAAGCATGATACAGACACTCATTATTTGTTGCACTTCTAGTTCTCACACTAGCATCAGGATCTCCAATTATGAGATCAGGTGTGTGTGCCTGTGTCCACTTTCTTGCTGTTGGTAAGTGGTTTCTTGCATCATTATTGGATCCTCCCCCTTGATCCATGCTCTCCTGATTCAGATGTTGACTTTCTGCAGTATCTGAGGCTCCCCCTGAATTGGATGGCTCAGAGTTTGAACTGTCAGAGTTTGAATCAGTTTCCTCAACTGACTCACTTGCTGTGACTTGTTGAGCTTCTTCACGCTCCCCCTCAACTGGTTCTCTATTTTGTTCAATTTGAGAATTTCCAGTTTCTCCAGTATTTACCAGTAGAGGTTCAGAGTATGCTTCGCCAGAGTTTGTCAGAACCGCTTCATCAGAGTTTGTCGGTACTGCTTCATCAGAGTTTACATCATCAGAGAATAAACCTTCATTTTCAAAACGCAGTTGATCATATCCATCTAAGTCATCAAGTCCAGTTATTTTCTTGTCATCAAATGACACATGTATGGATTCCATGATCACTTTAGTTCTCAGATTGTAAACTCTGAATGCTTTTGTTGATAATGGATAGCCAACAAAGATTCCTTCATCAGCTTTTAACTCGAACTTTGTCAACTGTTCAGGATGAGTCTTCAACACAAAGCATTTGCATCCAAATATATGAAAATATTTCAAATTTGGCTTCTTATTTTTCACCATCTCATATGGTGTTTTCCCATGCTTGTTGATCAGGGTAGCATTTTGAGTAAAACAAGCAGTTTGAACAGCTTCTGCCCAGAAATAAGTTGGTAATTTTGCTTCTTCAAGCATAGTTCTGGCTGCTTCAATTAAAGTTCTGTTCTTTCTTTCAACTACACCATTTTGCTGTGGAGTTCCAGGTGCAGAAAATTCTTGTTTCACTCCTCTTTCCTTGCAGAAAGCTTCCATGATTGAGTTTCTGAATTCAGTTCCATTATCACTCCTTATAATTTTGACTTTGTGCTGTGATCCTTTGTCCAGTAGATTTACATGATCCATCAGAGTTTGAGCAGTTTCATCCTTCTTTGATAAGAAATACACCCATGTATATCTAGTATTTTCATCAACAATTACTAGAGCATATTTCTTTCTGCCCATAGACATCACATTCACTGGTCCAAAGAGATCAACATGTAGAAGATGATAAGGTTCCACTACTGAAGATTCAGATTTGCTCTTGAAAGATGACTTCCTTTGCTTGGCCTTTTGACAAGAATCACATAGGCCATCTAGACTGAGTATTGATTTTGGGAGTCCCCTTACAAGATCCTTTCTTATTAGCTCATTGATGTTGTTCAAATTGAGATGAGAGAGCTTCTTATGCCAATTCCAACTCTCTTCATTTGACATTCTTGCAGTCAGACACACTGTTTTTCCATCAGAGTTTGTTACCAAACTTGCTTCATAAATGTTGTTGCGCCTGTGTCCAACTAGAACAACTTTTCCAGTAGATTTACTGATAACTTCACAGTGTTCAGTATGAAAATCTACATGGTTTCCTCTGTCACAGATTTGACTCACAGATAGCAGATTATGCTTGAGCCCTGAGACTAGAGCTACATTTGTGATGATGACACTTCCAAGATTTATATTGCCATATCCCAGAGTGTGTCCTATGTTGCCATCTCCATAGGAAACCTTTGGGCCAGCTTTCTCCTTAAAGTCTGATAGCAGGGCTTTATTTCCAGTCATATGTCCTGAGCATCCACTGTCCAAGATAAGTGTGCTCTCTTTATACCCTGCAATCACAAACAAACACTAAGTGTTAGTTTTAAGGACCCAGACTTGCTTGGATCCTTTGTCTTTCTTAACAGTGTTAGTTTTTGCAGCGGATTGACTATCAACAGAGTTTAAACTAACATTGTCAGACTTTACACTTGCAGAGTTTGCTCTAACCCACTTCAGATTGGGTTTTAGCTCATAATAATTGTGATAAATAGCATGATAACTCTTACAAGTATAAATAGAATGCCAAGTGCTCCCACAGTGTGTGCATAAAGTCTGTGGTTTAACCCTTACATAATCATTCTTTTCTCCTGATGTAGAAGGTAAAGAATTAATATCTTTGTTCTTATTGCAAAATCTAGCAAGATGGTTAGTACTACCACAATTATAACATGTTTTCCTTGGAGCAGCAGCAGTAGGCAAATGATTATTTCTTTTATTTATGCCTATCTTTCCATTCCTATTCTTCTTGTACCCTTTTGGTTTCATGGCAGACTTTACCTCTTTGAGCTTATGATTGAACTGTTTTCTTGTCATTGAACCAACATTAACCTGTTTTTCACAAGTTTTTACTGGCTTTCTAACAGCTTCTATTTCCATAAGTTTTTCTGTTATAATATTTTCCTGTCTTTCACAGGCTTCATCTGATTCCATATCAGCTTCTCTTATTACAACAGATTTTAACTTAGTGGACTCTGGAACAAATATCACAGGTTTAAGTTGTGGTTTAACCTTAACCTTGTCTTTAAACCTAAGTTCATCATTTTCACAATAGCCTAAACCTACAGAATCTGTCTGAAACACTTGATGAGTGTCTCTTCCAGAATCTGTCCAAGTCTTGATTATTTTTCTTTCTTTTTCTAGATCAGATTCTAATTGCTTATATCTTTTGAGCAACTCCTGTTCTACATAAACAGCATCATCTCTTTCTTTTTGAATCTGCTTCATCTTTTCAAGTTCTCCTTCAAGAAACTTGTTTCTATCTTTAAGACTAAGATTCTCAGCTTTAATTCTCTCATTCTCTAAAGTCTGATCCCTATAGCTAACATGTACACTTTTCAGATATACTCTTAACTCAGATATATTATCAGTATCATAAGCATAAGTAGTTAGGGGTACCTTATTTTCAGATGATTCAGTCTCATCTCTGACAGTTGCCATTAGAGCCTAATTTTCTCCATCTTCAGAGTCTGAAGTATCTGCCCAGTCTTTGCCTTTAGAGATGAGTGCTTTCTCAGATTTGCCTTTCTTGCACTCTGGGGCATAATGACCCATCTCTTTACATTTGTAGCACTGGATCTCAGACTTGTCTTTCTTTCCAGACTTGGTATATCCTCCATCAGACTTTCTGAAATTTCTCTTATCAGAGTTTGAATCTTTCCTTGAGAATCTCTTTCCTTTCTTGAAGTTCTTGAATCCCATCTTCTTGAAAGTCTTCACCATTAAAGCAGCCATTTGCATCATCTGTTCTTCATCATCCTTAGAGTCAGAAGCTTCATCATAGTTTGAGTCATCATCAGAGTTTGATGACTCGCTTTCAGATTTAATGACTAAATCCTTTCCCTTGGCTTTCTTCCTTGATGATTCCTTCTTGATGGGCTTCTCCTCAACTTTGAGAGCAACAAATTTTGTCTTTTTACTCAATCTTCTATTCCTTTGTTCTATCTCCAGTTCATGAGTTTTCAACAACCCATAGATTTCATCAAGATCTGTATCAGCAAGCTCATAATTATCTCTTATTGTGGTTGTCTTTAAATCCCACTTTTCAGGTAGAGATAACAGAAACTTGAGATTAGACTCTTCAAGCTCATATTCTTTATCAACCCGAGACAGATCATTCAATAATTTGCAAAATCTGTCATAAGTCTCAGTCAAGGTTTCATTAGGTCTTGAATCAAAGTGATCATACTCCTGTGTGAGTATTGTCTTTCTGTTCTTCTTAATAGCACCTGTTCCCTGGCATCTGACTTCTAAAGCATCCCATATCTCTTTGGCAGTCTTGCAGCCAATTACTCTGTTAGACATTACATTATCTAAAGCACTGTGGAGAAGATGTCTAACCTTTGCATCTTTTGCAATTGATGAGATGTCCTAAGGAGTCATATCTTTCTTTTCCTTTGGAACAGTCTTTTGTTCTTGACCATCAACAACAGGAGATAATTTAGTCGGCATATGAGGACCATCATATATTATGTCAAGGTATTCTGGATCTGTAGCCTCCAGAAACATGGTCATCTTCACCTTCCAAATTGGATACTCCACTGCTCTGAGAATTGGAACCCTGATTGTTTCATATCGACTCACAGAATTAGGTTTAACCTGTTCAACCTTGGGAGAAGTTTGATTTTCTTCAGACATGATTAATACTGTGTTTGAATCGTAAAACTGTATATATTAAACAGCCTTGGCTCTGATACCAATTGTTAGGCCGAATACACAATATATAATCAAGTATGTATGAGAATAACAATCAAGAACACAGGTTTGTAAATCAACAAACTGAATTATATTAAATAATTCTCTCTTAGTGATGTTAATGAATCACAAAGAGCTACTAGGTTACAAGAATAATATATTCAATGTTCGCGTCCCTTCTAGGGATAACCTATCTGTGTTTATATAGTACACAGCTACATACAATCCTTATCTAATTGATACTCCTATAAATTAGCTATACAATTATTATCAATTAAGGATTGCTTCAGTCTTCTATTCCGTTTCCTTAGCTGTATCAATATATTCTGCTTCTTTCCATCTTCAGAATATATTGCTTCTAGAATCTTTATCTTTGCACCGACAGCTAATTCAACTATCACCCTGTCAGACTATAACAAACTCTGACCGGCTTCCATGTAAACTCTTCACCCAGTCAGACTTTATCAAACTCTGACTGGCTTCTATGTAAACTCTGATATGTACCTGTTACTTAAACACTGATGAACAAACGTCAGCAATTATATCTAACAGTAGTTGTTTATTTTGATAGTTAGACTAGATGTCTAGCTTTGACTTTAAGATTGTGTAATAACTCTGAAACTGGTTTGTAATAATAATGACTTAGAAGCTTGTTCAATGCCATAATCTGGATGCGGTCTTGGTTAAGGGGTGTTTTATGTTATTATATTATTATGCATGTGTTATACACAAGTATATTGTGTTTCGTTGGTCGAGTGACTCCCCAAACCTGTGCCCCGGGTCTGGAGGGCGTCACGGGTTGGTATCAGAGCAACATGTTATGGCATTTGAAACAAGTTAGGACTTAGGGTCCAGGATAACGTAGAGAGTTAGAAATTCACGTAAGGATTATAGAAGGTCAATTAGGAATATTATGCGTGGTAATTGAATATGGTTATATAATTACAGCCCCCTAGCTCTAGCTCAGATTCAGACCCGTCAGAGCATACGATAGAGGATTGACATGTACCAGGAGGGAGAGCAGGACCATCGCGACCGATACGACCCCCACCTGGATATGCAGCAGTCAGGAGGGATCATATACTTTGTCCCATTCCACTTTGACGCGTAGCCCCAGCACCAGAGTCACAGGCATCAGTTTCTGGACCATTGTATCAGATGACTCAGCCACCAGTTGCACACCATGAGTATCAGAGGGTGAGAGGGGAAATAGAGTATTTCTATAGGCAGGTATTGGAGATGCGAGGGACTTGTTCGGCAGAGGCAGCCGTAGCCCAAGAGAGGGACAGGCTCAGAGGTCAGGTAGGAGAGATTCAGATGAGACTTAGGGTTACGAGGACATTGGTAGAGACGAGGTTTCATGGACTAGTTTCTAGTAGAGAGGGAGAGACAGTAGCAGGGATGAGAGAGATATTGGACTATGCGATGAGGGAAATTGGAGAGATTGTCGGACCAGCGCTATGGGAAGCTAGAAAGGATGATCCTTGAGCAGATTTAGCTAAGGATGGATGTTAAATGGACGTATGGATTTCCATATTAGATAGCATATAGATGCATAGTATAGTACCAACAGTGCACCGGCCTTATAGTATCGCCTTGGGTTGTTGTATTTTGTTGTTGTACTATTGACCGGCAGTTGTAGTTCAGCTATGACGTACTTTACTTTTGAAAGCGTTCTACTCTTGTATCGAATCTATGTATATATCTATGATAACCACCTTTTGTAGAACTATTATTATTCTCTTGTTATTCATTTTCAATATTATAATTGTCAATCTACTTGTGCAACGAGTGTACTCTTACGCTGTTGAAAATCCATAAACCGTGGTTCTACCAATTGTGTTCTCTTTCTCTTCTATTTATGAATTATTTGATTAAACCAATTATTGTTTATTCATCATCAATATGCCTCCTAGACGAAATACCCGTTCAAATGATTCTGACCAAGAAGGTCAACAGAATCCACCTCCAACAGGTCACCTAGATCCAGCTGTAATACAGCTTTTGAATACTCTTACTCAACAAACTACTGCCCTGGCACAACAACAACAGCAACAGATTCAACAACAGCTGCTACAGCAGCAGCAACATCAGCAACAACAACAGCACCAGCTTGCAGCACCAGTAGTTACGTTTAAATCATTTCAAACAGCAAAACCTCCAGAGTTTAAAGGATCTGCAGACCTAGTTGAGGCGAAGGCATGGTTAAAGGAAATAGAGAAAGCGTTTGCCTTGATAGAGGTAACGGAAGAAAAGAAAACAGAATATGCTAGTTATTTCTTGAAGAGTGAAGCAAGTTATTGGTGGGAAACAAGTAGGGCTATGGAACCTGAGGGATTAATTACATGGGGTAGGTTTACAGAGTTGTTTTTAGAAAGGTATTTTCCTGATTATATGCGAGACCAGATGGAGTTGAAATTTCTAGAGTTGAAACAAGGTAATATGACTGTTCCTCAGTATGAGACAAAGTTTACTGAATTGTCTAGGTTTGTTCTGACGTATGTTGACACGGAGAAGAAGAAGGCCAAAAGGTTCCAACAGGGACCGAGGTCATGGATTCGTAGTAAGTTAGCCATTTTAGAGTTAGACACCTATGCCGCAGTGGTTCAGAAGGCAATGATTGCAGAAGTAGAGAGTGATTCATATATGAAGGAGAGAGAGAATAAGAAAAGGAAGGTAGGGACATCTGATAAGGGACAGCCGCAAGGGAGTTCACAAGGTCAGTCAAATAAGAAACCGGGATTTCAGCCCGACAGGAGTTCAAATTTTAAGAAACCAGATACCAGGAATACAGAACCAGACAATCGTTTACAAATCAATAGTCAACAGGGAGTTTCCAGACCCCCACTGCCAGAATGTAGGACATGCGGGAAAAGACATCCCGGAGTATGCCATCGATTGAGTATCACGTGTTTTAAATGCAACCAGAAGGGTCATTATGCCAGAGATTGCAAGACAGGTATTGTGTGTCACCGATGCAAGAAACCAGGCCACATGATTAAGGATTGTAAAACACCAGCAACCGTGAACAACATGATTCGAGCTATAGAGGCACCTCCAGCTGTTGATGTTCAGCCGCTAGCCAGAACCTATAATATGCCAATGAGGGAAGCAGTGAGAGACGCCGATGTGGTGGCAGGTACACTTCTAGTAAACTCTGTTAGTGCTAAAGTGTTGATAGATTCAGGAGCTACTAAATCATTTATTTCAGAAACATTTGCTCGTAAATTGAATTTCTTGATGGAACCCTTAAGTGGAGTGTTGAGTGTAGAAATAGCTAACCAGGATCGTATACCGGTCAGTTCGTATTGTCCCCGTTGTGAAATTGAGATTTTAGGAAATCGTTTTTATGCTGATTTATTACCTTTCAAGTTGGTAGAATTTGACGTGATTTTAGGAATGGATTGGTTAACCGATTATGATGCGCGTATTAATTGTAAGGATAAGAGGGTTACTTTAGTTACCCCAGAAAAGAAAGAAGTGGTATTTAAAGGAGAGAAACAAACGAAGAAATTTTTTGACAATGATTCAGACTAAGAGGTTACTAAGACAAGGATGTGAGGCTTATCTCGCATATGTGATAGATACAGAGAAGGAAATTTATAAGTTAGAAGATATTCCAGTCGTGAGTGAGTTTCCAGATGTTTTCCCAGAAGAGTTACCAGGACTACCTTCGGATAGAGAGATTGAGTTTGTAATAGACTTAACTCCAGGCGCAGAACCAGTATCCAAAGCCCCATATAGAATGGCACCAGTAGAGATGAAGGAATTAGCTAAGTGTAATAACCCCAAATTTTGGACTTAGTTAAAAAAATTTCTTTTGATGAATAGTAAAATTGCCCCTGATGAATAGTAAATTTGCCAATGGAAATTTTTTCAGACCACACTGTGTGGATGATATGGAATGAATGTTTCGAGGTTATATTATTGATGTAAAGGAAGAATAAGTGAATGTAAACGCAATCAGAATCAGGAGATTCCCATTCGAATTTTTATCACTATTCATCGGACAATCAAGGATGTATTGATTTGATCCTTTTAAGGAAGTATGTAGAATGAGAAATCCGTGATCATACCTTAAGCCAAGGTGAGAAATCTAGGATCATATATTAAACCAAGGAAATGGAAAGATCAAGAAAGTATCCCCTAGCATTGGTACAGAAAAACGTTTTTAAAATCACCTGAAACTATCGCGAAACAAAAGCGTAACAAATTATGGATTAAACCCTAACCAAAGGAGGAGTATTATATAAGATCATCAAGTGCAATATATAAGAGGATTTAGGCTACAAATGATGACATAAGCATGATGCAGAGGAGTGACATATGCATGACAAGGTGATGACAAGGTGATGAATCACCACCTTGTCACCACTTTCACCACCACCACAAGTTCAAAAAGAGGCATGTCATGGGTGACAAGGCTTGTCATTAGACACACAAATTAAATGATAAAGTATTAAGTGTATTTAGACAAAATAAAAGAAAAGAAAATCAAGGAAAACAAATCAATAAAAGATGCATCTTGAAGAACAAGAGCATTCGGCTTTTTCTTCTTCTCCAAAACCTTAAGAAAATTTCTACCACTTTCACTCAACCATAAATCAAGTTCTTGGGCTCTAAATCATCCTCATCCATAAACTAAGGTATATCTTTAATCTTAGCTTTATCCATGATTGATAGCTTGGTCAAAAATGGATTCAAAGTTGATGATGAATAGTGATGTGAATAGTAATCTCATGGAATCTTGTTTTGTTTTGAAGATTTTAGGTTTGATTAGCATAGTTAAGGAGCAAGGAAGGATATACCATCTATATATAGCTTTTGTTAAGTCCCAAGGAAGGTATAAAACTTCTCCCCTTTTTGAGATTATGCTTTGCTTTTAGTAGTTATAAGTGATTGGATTAGAGTTATGTTGTAATGAAGCATGTATGCATGATTTTGAGTGTGTTTAATGTTTAATCTATGGATAAACCTATGAACTAGGGTATGATCATGTTTGGACAGAAAACTTGTAGTATTAACTTGAGGTTGGATGGTTGGTTGATTGGTTGTTGATTGGTGGTTGATTTGAGTGTTTAAAACACGGGAATCGCGTTTAAGCGTCGTTACCACGTCGAACTTTACTTAGGTAGTTTGGACAGAGATCACGAATACTCTAAAGGGCATAAACATAAGGTTTCTGACCATGATCATATAGGCCCTGTTTCCTAGTTTGTTTTAGCGAAATAATCGTATCGTTTTGATTTACGGTTTAGGAGAAATGTCCGTTTTAGTGAAAGCGGTTTCGAATAACTAAGTAGTTCATTTCATGAACTTTGAGATTGTGATGAAGCTCTTTTAAAATGTAATTGGGTTGAGATATTAAAATGGATACGCGAACGAAGGTTGCGCGAGTGAAATACCCTTAAGGGGATGGTTAAAAACAAGGAATTAGTAAAGGAAAAGTACTTGGGTTTTGTGAATAGATTTCCACCCAAACTTTTGACTTAAGAGTTTACGGAATGTTATAAGGTTATAGATGACCGAAAGCGAGACATTTGCTTTTCTTTAATAGAACTTGAGTGCTTAAGTTATAGCACATAAATTGATCCTAGGGGACTGACTGTGAATTGTGTATCTTGTTATAGATCGACGAGAACCCTCTCAAGCCCCCACTATCACACCACGAAGACACCAAGGCAAGTTTTCTCATTCCATGCTGTATTTTAAATTACAATATACTGATGATGCATATGATAGATGCATGCTTTCAAACCTTACATCGTATATAGATGTGATGGTATTAAAATGGTTGACATGTAAGATATGCATATGATAGATGCATTCTTTCAAACCTTACATCGTATATAGATGTGATGGTATTAAAAATGATGAGATGTAATATATGCATATGATAGATTCATGCTTTTAAATCCTACATCAAATAAGTGATGCTGTTGTGATATACGTTGTGTTTGTGATATATATTCTGCTTTAATGTTGTGAAAGATTTATAAACTGTTTACGCTTTTAATAAAAAGCTATATAAGATATAAGGTTTGTATTCTATGTAAATACTAGATATAAACCGAGGTTTTTAAAGGCTCTAAGTATAGAGCAGTCGTACGATGATTTTAAAATATTAGACCGGGAGTTAAATTACTATTTTGTCAAACCGGAGGGTCCAGGGAAAGTTATATTTAAAAATGTGATTAAATATTCCAATATATATATATATATTATTGGATATTTAATGTTAAATATTAAATAATACTATAAAAAAAATATTATTTGGATATTTATTTGATTAAGTGAATATTATTTTGAATATTCACTTAAGTAGAAGTTTAGTGAATAATAATTCAATATCTATTATTGGAATATTTATTAAATATTCCAAAAATGATTTAAAAATCATAGAACCTTATTTATATTATTATTTAAGGTTCCAATATTTATTAAAATATTTTCTGATCTTAAAAAGATTTAGTCAATTGTAACAGGGTTTCCCAACTACTTTAATTATTTATCTAGAATAATGATTTTTATTTGAACTTATCGAAAATTGGGAATCCATCTCAGGAAGTGAACATATGATTTCACTTGCCTCTTCCATTAAAAGTGATATATTTTGGGTTTCTGAATTATCAGGACTAAAGATATTTTACTAAACTCCCGGGTCGTGATTGCGAAATGATTTACTCGAGGATCGAGGTCAGTTGACAATAGTCAACCCACATAGTATTATTACTTCCTCAACATTTTCGGAAGTAAGTATGGTAATAAGTTCATACCTATCAACGAGCTAGTCTACGCTCGGGGAACAACGATTAAATTCGGTTCCAGATATAAGGATAGGATTCATCAGGGGACTGGAAATAATCCGTGCTCGGCAATGAAATAGGTGCCAGGTAGTACGAAATCGTGCTTGGAAATGAAATAGGTGTCAGGTAGTACGAAGTCATACTCGGCAATGAAATAGGTGCCAGGTAGTATGACCCTATGCTCGGCAATGAAATAGGTGCCAGGTAGCATAATGGGCCCGAATGCGGCCAGGGTGATAACCGAGTAGGAAGTCGTCCTTCTACTAGTAGAAAAGTTACGTTATGATACAACGGCTGATCACCGTGTATCGGGTGTTCCAGTATATCCCCTTCCCTCCAATTGGAGTTATGCTGCACATTGTACGAAAGCCTAGGCGCTGAGTTACTGATAATGCGACAGTGATGAGTAATGATGTTCCACATACAGTAGTGGTACTGTATGGCATGTTTTGACAAAAAGAATGTTTAAACATATCGTTCTGTCTATGAACGGAGTTTCAAAGGGGTTCATTACTGATATTTTACGGTATTTTGAACAATATGAGATATCTAAATAGATACGCATGTATATATGTTGAGAAGGGATTTAAGATATACAGTATATTGAACTATATAGTATTTTGAATCAATGGATAGGCTTTAAGCCTTGATTCCAATGTTAATATCTATTTTAAAGAGATATGTTTGAGACTTGGTTTATCATATTGATACCAAGGATTTCTAAATGATTTACGAAGAGTATTTGAGTATGATTATAAGTCATACAGTATTTTGAACGGTATACTATTTTGGGGTCAGACCCTAGTCATGTTAAAACTTTGATCCTATATGGATTATCTACCTGAAAGGTTTAAAGATTTAAACTGGGATAGATTTCTTGTTGAGCGCTATTAGCTCATTCTTTCTTTATTAAAACTTTCAGCATGAAGAAAACGTTGCCGATTCACCTCGTGTTACGAGAGCAAGGGAATGGAGAGACCACCCTTGAGTTAGTTCAGCAGGATGGATACTGCTGGTGTGAGCAGAATAGTTGCAGACTGAGTTAGTAAGAATTGTTTTCGAGTAGGTTTGTATTCTTAAACCTTGTATAGAACGGTGAGGTCTATTATTGTAACTTCAGGTAGAGGTTGCATATAATAGATGAGATCCTGGATAGTACATTTGAGTTGTAATAACAAATGTTACTTTTGTTGCTCATTTCCAAGGCTATAACTTGTGTGTGTGTGCGTAAGTGATCGGGGTCTTTGGAGTTGTATTATTAGAATGTTGTAAGTAATGCAGGTATTGTATAATTGATGGAGCGTGACAACCCAGATTCCTGACCCCGGATCTGGGGGTGTTACAGAAATGGTATCAGAGCGTTAAGTTATAAACTTGGATATGAGAGTGTTAAGAGTTATATCGAAGTAAGAGAATGACGAGAGGACTCATATAGAGCTCTTTAAGTGGACTACCGGAAGTAGTGCCATTGAGGATGTTAAGATTAAAGAGTTTAGTTGGGGACTTATCGAAGGACCGATAGGACCGTTGAAGACCATCATAATGATGAGACGAATGTCTAGAATTATGCCCGGATTATCAAGGACATTAAGATAAGACGCGGAGCAGAGTCTCGGTTGCAGTTGGGGGTAAGGTCGGAAGGGCCAATACCAATGGATAACTTGACTTAGTAAGAACCTAAGTGTTTGTAGTTCATCATAGTTGCCCACGGGAAGGCAGCACATGTGAAGATTGAGACGTTTACAATCCTTTACGCAATCCGAATTACTAAATTGTGTGGTCTAGTTAAGGCATTATCTTGTGTATGAGGTCCAAGCCTTGATAACAACGATGCCACCAGAGTTGGTGTCTTTTCCGTCGATGGGTATTTTGTTACCTAAGAGGAAGACTTTTGCGTACGTGTAGTACCAGAACGTTATCGTGAGACGAACGTGCTAAATCGCATCGCGAGTGTATTTCGTACGATAGGCCATGATGGCTCGACTCATAAATCAAAGACATGAAGAATGAATAGCGTGATTCTTATAAAGACACGTATGGTTGCAACGAGCAATGCGACAATCTCAGGACCTACAGGAACGAGACCTATGGCGGCCTGGGGTTGGATTCATTCGATACGACTAGTGTTAAGAAATTACATATACGTTAATCGACCTTCATCTTTTGTGGATGTGTTGATGCGGCCGTAAGAGGCCCGAGCTCGGAATGACTATCGGGGATTGACGAATATGTTTCGAACTCCCAACCTATTTGAGGACTTGTACGATTTTGAGGTACCATTGGTTAGTACCCTAAGCCATAAAGGCAGAAAGATAAGATCATCCTCGTACGGGTAATGATAGAACTTATGATGACCATTGACTTTTGGTATCTACTTGCTGGTACACTACTCAATCTAAAACTGTTCATGCCCGTGTTACCTTGAATAATTCATGTCAGGTAACCCTCCTAGTTTCCTACTTCAACTTGGGATGCAACCAACAACTGTTAAATATTCATTTTATTTATTTTCTTTCTTCATACTTGGACTCCTCAGTCGAGTTCATAAATATCTAGCTATTTGTTTAAAACATAGATGATATATATTTCAGAGATTACTCGTGAATTCTTTTCTTCTATTAAGGAGAGATTTGCACATCAGACGTTGAAATCGTGGAAAGGATATCAATTTGATATTGGTAGTCCGAATTCAATTCTATAGGAGAATTTGACAAAGTTTATGTAGGGATACACCTTTGGGTGGACCGTTTCACTGATGAGAAATGTTTGGTGGAAGGTTATCGATTGTTCCGATACCAAGAACTTTCTATTCAGACCTTATATTCTATTCAAGGGTTATAGTTTCCTTGTTCGTCCCAAACTTATTTACTCTTCTTTCAATTCATTATCCGAGTAGTCAAAATTTTGTTTTTCTTTCTTTCTTTGGCTACGATGTCAAGATTTTGTACTAGTAAGACTGAAACTGGCTAATTGTATGTGCCATTATGAGTGACTAGTTAATTGTTCTAACTAGTTGAAATTTTAATGATATGATGAAAATCTAGCTAATCATCCTAGCTAGATGCTGCGTCCCAAACTAATCGAACTAGCAAATTTTGTTCAGCTAGTTGCTAATGATTCTTGAAGTGGACTAGTTATTGTATCACTAAGTTCAACTTTTGGTCAAATTTATATAAGTGAATTCACGATGCATTTGTATGCAGTGAAGTATGGTGGGAAGATTTTCAAATGATAATTTGATTGAGACCCAACCAGGTCGCCCCCTCAGCGAGAATTTTACAAAGTTTTTTTATATATAAAGCATTCTGTTGCTTGAAGTATTCTTGGTGCCATGCAAGTATTTTCCTTAATATTTGGAAAAAGAGAGTGTTGAGGCTGAGCACTAAAACAAATGATTCCGAGAAATTATGAATCAAAGTTTACGGAAATTGACAAGGTTTGTTTCGCATGATACGAATTCAGAATAACAAAGTGAACGAAACGACTGATTATGTTACCTGGGTTAATGAAACGACTGTGATAGAAATGGAAGCAAACTGGACGAGAAAGAAATGGGCATAAAGAAAATAGAGTATGAAACGCGAATAGATTAAGAAAGAAAGAAAGTAAGAATTCAGATTGTCGGACGAGGAAACGTTTGACCTCCAAGAAGATGAAACTTGTTTAGCCTCGGTGATAGATACGAAACGGGAAGTACCTAGTGTACATAATATCCCTGGTATCAACGAATTCGAAGATGTATTTCCAAGAAGATCTCCCAGGGTTACCACCCGATAGAGAAATAGAGTTGCTATAGAATTAGCTCCAAGAACGGCGCCAGTTTCGAAGGCCCCGTACCGACTATCTCCAGTCGAGATGAAGAAATTAGTCGCTCAATTGTAGAAATTGTTAGGGGAAGGAATGATGAGACCAAGTGCGTCACCGTGGGATGCACCCATGTTATTGGTGAAGAAAAAGGACGGCAGCATTAGGCTGTGCATAAACTATTGAAAGCTGAATAGGCTAACTGTTAAGAATTAATACCCCTGCCAAGGATAGATGATTTGTTCGATCGGCTGCATGGTGCAGTTAAATTCTCGAAGATTGATTTGAGAACGGGATACCACCAGTTGAATATTAAACCTGAGGACGTACCCAAGACTATGTTTCGCACCAGGTTTGGACACTAAGAGTTTTTAGTAATGTCGTTTGGGCTGACGAATGCCCTTGCAGCTTCCATGGACTTGATGAATCGAGTTTTCAAGAAGTATTTGGATAAGTGTGTCATAAGTGTGTCATGGATAAGAAGTATTTGGAAAAGTTTCCAAGAATTACAGAAGAGACTAGTTACCACCCTGTGATGGTACTACCAGACGGGAAGGGAGATTTTGTGATCTGTAGTGACGCATCACATAAAGGATTAGGGTGTGTGCTTATGCAGCACGGAAAGGTAATTGCGTATGCATCCAGACAATTAAAGGAATATGAATTTAGATACCCTACACATGACTTAGAATTGGCAGCGATAGTTTTCGTTTTAAAGATTTGGAGGCACTAATTGTATGGAAAGAAGTGCGAGATTTATACAAATCATAAAAGCATTAGATACACTTTCCCAGAAAGAACTTACCATGAGAATTGGAAAGATAGATAAAGCTAATCAAGGATTATGACGGTGGGATTCTTTACCACCCAGGGAAGGCCAATGTGGTGGCCGATGCACTTAGTCTAAGAGACTTAAGATGATAACTTCGTCGGATAAAGTTAATCCAAGGATTTGAGAAAATGGAAATTGAGGTTAAAATAGCCGGAAATGGTACTGAGAGACTAGTTGAGGTTGCAATGCAACCGGAATTGCTACAGAAAATCAGGTTATGTCAAGATCAAATGACGAGTAAAGGTATAAAGTCCATGTTGGAGAAAGCAGTAAAGACTGAGAAAGAATGATAAAGGAATCATAAGGTATTTTTACCGAGTTGGGATTCCAAATGTTCAAGAAATGAAAGGATGCTAATTTCTCAGAAGGACTAATAAGAGGAACTAAAAGGATGAAGTCTGAAGTTAAGAGTATGACAAGGATTATTTAAAGGTCCTGATTGAGCCAGAACGAATTAAGGAATAGAGATCTGTCCTAAAGAGACAGCTACGCAGAGAGTACAAAAAGGTAAAGAGAGAAAGGAAATGTTATAGGTAGCCCGATAAATAAAAGGATTTATCGATTGGTAAACAAATATTGGATATGTCAGAAAATAAAGGCAGAACAAAGACCTAGTTGACTATCACAGTTAATAGAGATTCGTAATTAGGAATGTAAATTACTGAAATGGATTTTGTGATAGGATCAACAAGAATCTAGTCAGACTATGACGTCAATTGAGCTATAATTGATGGATCAAATGAGTCTACTCGTATTTTGTTTTTAGCAAGAGATTTTAAATCGAAGAGTTGCGAAAGAGATAATTGGGTGATGTGGAGTTCCAGTCACCATCATGTCAGATAAGAACCAATGCTTGAACTCCCGATTCGGGAGGAGTTTTCCAAACATGTTTGGCGACGAGTTTGAGTGCGAGCACTAAGTAGGATCCGCAGACCGACGGACCGACCGAAAGAAACATTTCAGAGAACCGAAGTTACGGTAAGTGTTGTACCGCCGATTGCAAGGATAATCGGACATTGATAGAAAATGGGTGTATAAGAGTACCACCAGAATTGGCTTATATAAAGCGTCCGGTAGATATCACATACCGGAATGAGCAAGTGTTGTAATGAAACCAGAGGGTTGAGGAGTCAACCTGGAAACTGGAGATTTCTATATTGGAAGAGTAACCTCAACTATTTTCTTAGATTCCGGGACGGAATCCTTTTAAGGAGGGGAGACTGTAATAACCCCAAATTTTGGACTTAGTTAAAAAAATTTCTTTTGATGAATAGTAAAATTTCCCCTGATGAATAGTAAATTTGCTGATGGAAATTTTTTCAGACCACACTATGTGGATGATATGGAATGAATGTTTCGAGGTTATATTATTGATTTATATGAAGAATAAGTGAATGTAAACGCAATCAGAATCAGGAGATTCCCGTTCGAATTTTTATCACTATTCATCGGACAATCAAGGATGTATTGATTTGATCGTTTTAAGGAAGTATGTAGAATGCGAAATCCGTGATCATACCTTAAGCCAAGGTGAGAAATCAAGGATCATATATTAAACCAAGGAAATGGAAAGATCAAGAAAGTATCCCCTAGCATTGGTATAGAAAAACGTTTTTAAAATCACCTGAAACTATCGCGAAACAAAAGCGTAACAAATTATGGATTAAACCCTAACCAAAGAATAAAACAATAAATCATCACACATGGTGACCCCACCATCAATATACTCACACCAGTTGTGTCTCAGAAACGAACTTACAATACAGTAGTCATATGATCCACAAATTAAAGTTATTACAACTCAAAAGTAAAATACTACAACCTACTACCAGTATGATTTCTATGTGAAACCATAAGGTAGCGCAAAAGTTTGTTCTTGTTCATTAATATACATAAGTGATACTTATAATTAAACCGGAGCAACAAAAGTTACACTCCGAACCAACTCAGGACTTCTACCTGATCCTCTGTAACAACCATGTTACGGGCGGCCTGTATAGTTCTGACGCGCTTCCGAGCGGTACGGCGAATCCTGGCCATCTACTCTAGCTGTTGTGTTGTGATATATATGTATAGAAAGAAAAGCAAGAGTGAGCACTCGGCCCAGCAATAATACAATACAGCATAAGCATATAAGTAAGCTTATATCATAAAGGAAAACCTTTAAAACTTCATTCGTATACAGAATGATATATTTATTTCTCTTTTCGTCAAAAACATACCATACAGTACGACTACTGTATGAGGAACATCATTATTCATTACTGTCACATTATCAGTAACTCAGCGCATAGGCTTTTGTTACAATGTGCAGCTCAACTCCAATTGGAGGGAAGGGAATGTACTGGAACACCCGATACACGGTGATCAGCCGTTGTATCGTAACTTTTCTTTTCTACTAGTAGAAGGACGACTTCCTGTTCGGTTATCACCCTGACCGCATACGGGCCATTGTGCTAAGAGATCACTACCCCGGGCCTATTTCATCACCGGGTAAGCCTTAGCACGCAAGAGATCACTACCTCGGGCCTATTTCATCACCGGGTAAGCCTTGATAGTTTTGGCACTACCCCGACACCTATTTCATTGCCGTGTAGACCTTTCCAATTCCCATGATGAAAAATATTAATGAAACGGAAATCGGAATTTAATTCCATTTTTCCCGAGTACAAATACTCGTCAAAACTTTGTAACCGTTCAGAAGACCTTACTCCAGAGTAATTGAAAGGAGTAAGTCCAAGTGTGGGTTGACTTTAGTCAACGAGACTACCGATGATTACTACATATTTTGAAATCATGACCAGGGAGTTTATTGAAATATCAGAGTTCAGTGAGTTGAAAAACTCTTATTTGAATGGGGGAGCAATCCCCTAGTTATAGATACTTTAGAGGAACAGTGGAAGTAAATCACTGTCCTCGAATTCTTGAACTAGATTCCCAGTTTTCGAGGAGTTGGAAATAATATTGTTTGCATTTAATACCTTCAACTATCTTAAGATAATAGTTGGGAATCTCTAATTTTAATATCTTTTCTGAAAATCAGAAAGTTACATATTTGTGTAAATAATAGAACCTTGGATCATATAATAAGGTTCTATGATTTGAAATCATTTTTGGAGTATTAAATAAATACCCAATTAATAAATATTAAATTATTATTCAATGTAACTACTTAAGTGAATATTCAAAATAATATTCACTTAATTAAATAATAATCAATTAATAAATATTGAATTATTGTTCAATATAAACACTTAAGTGAATATTAAAAATAATATTCACTTTAATTAAATAATATTCAAATAATATTTATTTTAATATTATTACTTGATATGGATTCTGCTATACCCATGACATACAGATTGATATTGGAAATTGTTTCACAGTGGTTAACTATTTGGTTATATTATTACTTGCTGAGCATTTGGCTCATTCTTTTCCCTGTTCTAACCCACAGTTAAACGAGAAGATGGTACGCACTTTTCAGACAGCTAGGAAATCTTCCTATAGTGTTATTTTTGGGATGCTAGCTCAGGCAGGTGATGGAGACTTGTAGAAGGTGTTTTGTATAAGGGAATGTAGAACTTTTAAGACACGGTTGTAATAATTTTTGAGACTTTATTTATGTAATAAAATGAAGTAGATAGTTGATGCTTGTTTCATACCATTACCTGTTAAAGATCCAGGGTAAAGTTGGGGTCGTGTCTCCATGTTTATATTATTATTCACAGGTTTATAAGTATAGAGGTTGTAGTGACTCCCCCAATCATGACCCCAGATTGGGAGGGCGTCACAGGTTGGTATCAGAGCGGTCAGTTTTTGGTCACTGAAACAAGCCAGGATTAGGTGTAACAATAATAAGAGAATTTAAGGTGAGAAGTAGGACTTAAGCTTCATAGGTAAGATAGGATTTGTAGATGTAGGTTACCTTTAGGATGAGTATTAGTAGAATTAAGATAACCCTTTACCGTTTTAGTATCTTCTTGGGTTATTATTGTGTTGTTGCAGATAATGGCTGTTTCGAGAGATTAACCTTCATTTGAGATGTATCAGTGCATGCACCCGGCCAAGTGGAGATTTCCATTACCCTTTGGGTAAATTTCTTTTCTGATAGTATAGCTGCAAGTCAAGGCAGATTTATTTTTTTTACGTATAAAATGAAAGGGATTGGAGATGGATGGAATATTGAATGGATTATGGATTATGTGTGGATGATTGAGTTAGTATTTGAGATATTTTTTAAACAGGGCATAGTCCATTTTACGAATAGGTCATGCCGAATTTTCTACAGAAATATTAGCTTAAGTTATGCACTTTCATGTTATATAGTATTCCGACATATCGAGCGAGTACACGCCGGAACCATCTGAAGATCGGGTTACGGACGAGGAAACTAATTCGAAGCTGGAGGAATCAATCGTAGAATCAAACTACCAGTTCGGAAGACATCACTTGTAGATCCTTATGTACTTTACAGAATTCGGCTGCACCGCGGAAGCTATAGGAAACACCACGCTAGGTGTCGTATCAAGTGTGGTTAGAGTTGAGCGAGAGTAGAATCCCCAAGATAACGTCTAGAAACACTTAGATAGATTCTTTACGATATAATAACGATTTTCCCCCGCGATATGGACATTTGCCCAGAGAAGTGGCCTAAGTGTAGATTCTTTCTTTATTCAAGATTACATACAGTTGATTTACTATCGGGACATACCTATAACCTCAAACTAGAAATTAACTCCCCTAAGGACCATCTGCATGAGACAAGGCATGATTATCTCCATACGTTCGATGTAAGGATAAGTCGGTTCATAACTAGCCATTGATTTTATTCAATTTACCTTTTTAAAAGATTCAATTTTTCATTTCTATTATTTTACCCTTTACGAAATATCTCTATTGTTCAGAGGCTAATTGATCCAATATTATATATATATAATAGAAACTTTTGAAACTCTTAAACCTTTCATATGTTCCTCTTAAATTTTTATCCTCCTTGTTGTAATTGAGATGAACAACCCTATATATATAGGGGATTCAGGTACTTTTTATCTGTGTGATAGAAGTCCGGTGGGACGCCACCAGTGGTGTGTTTGTCATGGAAGTACTAAAGGTTGGCCACCTTCTGTACCTTGTTGTTTAAATTGACAAATGCAACCTGATAAAGTTCGATGATCATTTTGATCTCTTAGTTTGATTCTTTTTACCAGAAATTCTTACTAAACATACTTGTCATATATCCATATCTATTGACACCTTCCTATCTATTGATTCATTCTATCGGAAACTCTTAGAGGTATCAGCGATTTGAAATTGCAAAGGCGAATGACGGTATTCTGAGTGTCAAGCTGTACTTATATTGACGGGAAACTATTTTGATCAAAAATGGGAAATTGTTTTAAAAGGAAGGATTGGATGTCGAGTCAGATTGCTCATTAGACTTACAACACGATGTCAAGGTTTATTATTACCGAGAGTTTGGTATGGACAAGGAGAAGGTGACAAGGATATACGAATACTAATCATGTTGAAGTATGAAGTAAAGTGATATTGGATATACTAAAAAGGAATTGATTATTGTTGATGAGAAGAGAGTTAAGAGACTCCAACATGGGAAATGAGTTCGTGGATTAGGAGTAAAGTGATTGTAATTGACTTGACTATTTATACAGTTGTGGTATGGAAGGCTATGAGAATCAAAAGTGAAAGTGATTGATCACAAACAGAAGAAGCTAGAAAAAGGGAAGCCAGAGACACCGGAAGGAAACCAACAAATAGGGAACTTTTAGAACCATTTCAATATAAGGCCTGAGTTTCAGTCAAATAGGAATGTTGGATTTGGAAGACCAGAAACTGGAAATGATAAGCAAGGGAACCGTCCACAAAATATGGATTAACCAAGACCTCCGAAACCTCCGATACTAGAATGTAGAACTTGTGGAAAGAAGCAACTGGGAGTTTGTAATAAGATCAATATGGTACGTTACAAGTGTACACAGAGAGGACACTACGCCAATGAGAGCCATAAACCGAAGGCAAGAGTTACGTGTAACAAGTGTAGGAAGGTATGACATTCCTTAAGAGATTACAAGCACTAGACCCAGTAAGCAATATGTTAAGGGTGACATGACCACCACATACTAAGTAACCAAGGACAATAATCCTCAATATAACCATGAGTGATACAGTAAAGAACAAGGATGTGGTTGCAGATACGTTTCATATTAGCTACATAAGTGCCAAAGTGTTAACGGATTCGAAGCCACAAAGTATTTCATTTTTAGAGAATTTGCTCATAAGTCGGACTGTAAAACGCAACGGCTAAGTAAAGTTTTGGCTACATGAATAGCTACTCGGGAGCATATATCGATTAATCTAGCTTGTCCTCACTGTGAGATTGATATAATAGAAATCTGATGTAAATTCTAAGAATGGATTGGTTAACAGAGTAGGAAGAAAATGGAAATTTCGAGCCCTAGAGAATTTAAAAGTTGTTATCCGAGGCCGAAAGCAGACGAAGAGGTATCTAACTATCAAAGGTAAAAGATTATTGTGTCAAGGTTGTAAAGCTTATCGTCATACGAGGTAAATGTTAGGAAAGAAACACCTTGGATAGAAAAGATTCTAGTATCTAACGAATTTCAAATTGTATTACCTGACAATCTTTTAGGTTTACCTCCCTCCAGGGAAATAGATTTGTTGAAGACTTAGCACCCGGGACAAAACCAGTTTCGACGGCTCCATATAGAATGGCATAAGTAGAAATGAAAGAGTTAGCAATTCAATTGCAAGATCTTAGGAATAAGGGAGTTATAAGGTCTAGTGTATTCCCATGGGGTGCACTAAGTTGACCATTAAGAACAAATACCCATTGTCAAGGATTGATGATCAGACCAGTTAAAGAACACAGTGTGCTTTTCAAAATTTATTTATGATTTGGTTACCGTCATTTAAAAAAATAAAACCCGAAGATATTCCTTAAACGATGTTCTGAACCTGGTATATATGGACACTATGAGTTCGTAGTGATGGAGTTCGGTTTGATGGATATAACTGCCACTTTTATGAACATGATGAATAGAAATTTTAAGAAATATTTGGATAAGTTTGCGAATGTTTTCATAAGTGACATCTTAAGGTATTCAAAGATGGAAGAAGAGCATACATATCATTTGAGAATGACCATAGAAATTTTAAGGAAAGAGATATTGTGCGCAAAGTTTTCTAAGTGCGAGTTTTGGTTGAAAGAATTACAATTACTAGGACAGGTAATTAGTAGAGAAGGAATCCAAGTGGATCCAACTAAGGTTGAAACGTTAATGAATTGAGTAAGGTCTAAGACACCTACAAAAGTTAGAAATTTTATGAGATTGGATGGAGATTATCGAAGGTTTTTCAAGGATTATATCAAGATAGCCACACCATTAACCAAGCTTACTAGAAAGCATCCAAGAGTTAAGATAAATGGAAAAGGAAGTATTTAAATTGCTAGAGGAATGGAACTCTTTAGTCGAGCCATAATGGTAAAATAGATTCGTTGTTACCGGAGATGATGACTCATGTACCTTAGGACAATACCAACAACTAAATTGAGAACACAACTTTGTGTTAAGAATCAAGATTGATTTAACATGTTAAGATGACTGTATATGTTTCTAGACAGCTGAAGAACCACGAGTGGAAACACCCGACACATGACTGAGAACTAGGCACAATAGTCTTCGCATTGATTTGGAGGCCTACTTGTATAAAGAAAAGTATGAAATCTATTCGGATCATAAGCATTTGAAATATATTTTCACCGAAAAGGAGCTGTATACATAAGGTAGAGGAAATGGTTAGGACTGATCAAGGAATTTGAGAAAGTAGGAATAGAGGTTCGTATTTCAGATCAAGCGACGGAGATGATAAACATATATACAATGACTTTTCAACTTGAGCTGCTAGAGAAAAGTAGAAAACTGTCAAGCAGAAGTGATGAACGATAGCATGAGTAACTTTACAGGAGAAAGTAGGAATTAAAAGGATGATAAAGGAATTTTTAGGTTTTTCTCTAGAAATTGGATACCCAATGTGCATTGGTTAAAGAATGAAATACTAAATGATGCACGTGATTTCGAAGTATTCAATCCATCCCAGAAGTATGAAGATGTAACAAGGCTTAAAAGAAAATCTTGGTGGACATATATGAAAGAGATATTACTAGATGAGTGATTAAGTGTTTTACATGTCAGAGATTTAAAACTGAACATCAAAGACCTAGCGGATAATTACAACCAGTAGAAATTCCTGAGTTGAAATGGGAACATCTCATGATGCCAATTGAGTCATGATCGACAGATTAAACAAGTCGGTACATTTCCTTTTTCCATCAACGAGAAACATTCATTGGATAAATTCGTTTTATCTGTAAGAGATAGTAGTAAAGCATGAGGTCCAAGTATCAATCGAATCTTACCAAGGCCCTCAATTTAATTCAAGATTTGGAAGAAAGTTTTTGACATGCTCAGAAACCAAGTTAAATATGTGTACCGTTTATCGTCCTTAAGCATATAGTCATAGTGAATAGACTATCCAGACAATCGAAGATATACTTAGAATTTGTGCGATGGATTTTGAAAGCAATTGAGGTGATCATTTACCATTAGTGGAATTCTTTTGCCGCAACAGCTATCACGCAAGTACTGGAACGCCCCCGTATGAAGCATTGTATGGAAGGAAATATAGGTCACCCGTGTATTGGAAAAAAATGGGAGAACGAAAAGTTTTAGGACCCGAGCTAGTACAACAAACGAAGGAATAGATTGAAATCATTTAGAAAAGACTAGTTACGGCGCAAGACAGACAATGGAAGTACGCTGACCAAGACATGAAGGATCTAAGCTTTGAAGAAGGAGACCAAGTGTTGCTAAAAGTGTCGCCATGGAAAGGAGTTACGAGATTGGGCAAGAAAGGGAAACTTAGCCCGAGATATGTAGGATCGTTTCAAATGCTGAGACGTATTGGAAAAGTTGCATATGAGTTAGCGTTACCACCACACATGGAGCACATTCATAACGTTTTTCATGTGTCAATGTTTAAGAGATTTAATCCTGATACAAATCACGTGATCAAGTATGAGCCTATTGAGATTGAGCCAGATGTATCTTATGTAGAACAACCTGTAGAAATTCAGGATCATATGGATAGGAAACTAAGGAATAAGACTGTTAAGTTAGTTAAGGTTTTGTGGAGGAATCCCAAAGTTGAAGAATCGACTTGGGAACTCGAGAGCGAGATGCTTGAAAAGTATCCACATCTATTTTCATAAGGTTAGATTCTGGGGACAGAATCTTTTTAAGGGGGGAAGGTTATAACGACTCAGAAAAACGCTTGTACAGTATTAATATTTAATAATATTTGAGTTCTATGATATGTGAATATTGTGTGGAAGGTGAATATTTGAAAATGTGATGATTAGATGTTTACTTGGTGAATGGTATGGATTAAAATATATGTGTATGCTTTTAATTGCATTTTATATGAATTTCTTATTAAAAATTAGTTCTTGTTGACCTTCCGGGAATTTTATAAAATCATCGGAGATTCTTTTTATTGTGAAATCTTTTTCACAACCTTTATTTTGTATTATATTATTTTCTAAAATTAGTGGAGGAATTTATTTTTGGGGTTAAGGATTTAAAACTGATTTTATGAGTTAAATGTCATTTAAGTGATCAAAACTTTGAAAATTCATATTTAATTCACTTTTGATCATAAAAATATTTTAAAAATATGGGTGAGCTTGTAAATTCGTGTTCTCTGTTTTAAAAATAAAATTTTGATTTTTAGATATTATCTTCATTTTATTTCGAATTTTAGAAAGGCATTATATTGATTTTCTTTTACTAAAAATCAGATTTTGGAATTGTGGAATTTCCAAAATACCCCTGGTGCTTTAAAACACCTCACGGCCAGTTCTTCTTCCCCATTTTCTTTCCACTCACTTCTCTCTCTAATATCTCTTCCTTCTCCCTTATCTTTCTCTTGATTTTGTTGATGAAAATTGATGGGTAGATAGTCAAATCGAAGCTCTTGTCGAGCTCTACACTTATATACCAATAGTGTTGAGTTTGGTGAGGATTCAAAAATGGGTTTTGTAAATTGGGGTTTCGGATTTTTGACAAGAATCAAGTGTTCTTGAAGTTTAAATGTTTAATTGTGGTTGTAGAGTCGATTGGGGGTGAATTCATACAAAACCCCTTGGTAATTAAGGTTGCATGTCTTTTGTTTGATTTCGATTTTTTTTCTTTAAAATATAGGCTTCGGATTTTTGAGTTATTTTGATCAAAATGGGTTGCTTTAACTCATGATTAGGTGTTTTAATGATAGTAAGTAATTAATCTAAGTTGCATGCCGAGCTTTGGGTGATTTTCAGATTTTAGAGTTCGGTTTGATTCTTGAGATAAACTTGACATGAATATATGTGATTATTGTGTTAATACTAGTTTTTAGTGGAGTTATGAATTGCATGTTGAAAAACCGAAGTGCATGTGTATTTTCGATTTTTCCTCTTTTGATAATTAGTTTGAAATTTGATTATAATGGATGTTTGATGTGTAAATTCAAGGTTATAGTGATTGCATGTTAATTATTGGGTTAAGTTAAAGAATTTCAGATTATACATGATTGGTATTCGATTTTAATTTGAAAGTTTAAGTGGGTTTTGCTCGGATTTGAATTATAGTGAGCATGTTAGTTAATTTCGGTATTTAGTGATTATATGTATATGATTTTAGTATTTGTCAATGAGGTTTTGGTTTTTGAGAATTGGGGCAGCCAAACCAAGAAGTGTTGAGTGTGATTAATTGATGATTAGTTGTGATAAGTTTTGTGAAAAAAGAATGTTAGTGTTTAAAAGTATAGTTGAAGAATGTGGAATTCCCAGAAAACTGTCTGCCCTGTTTTGCTAAATTGCGAATTGTTGCTGCCTGTTTTAGACAGAGAGTCTAGGATTTAACTGTTCTAATTTGAGTCTAGTTTGTGCACGCGCAAACCTTGTGTCGATAGAGTTAACGAATAAAAAGTTATGTTTGTTTTACTAAAAGTTGCGCAGCAGGATTTTCTGTGCTTCAGTATACACTTTAAACCTGTTCGTTTTTAGTCTAAATGAACTGTTCTGAATTTGAAAGTTTTATGCTAAGTTGGATTAATAACCAGGAAGTAGCCTGTCAAATATGGTATTTGTTTGATTATTTTTGGATTTATGATAAATGTTTTGGTAAGGCTTGCGCAGCAGATTTTTCAGCTTTTGGAGATGAAAACATTGTTTGTAAAGGTGTTAAGGATATGGTTAGCATTGATCAAGTTGATTTAAAGGAATACCAAGTGTGGTATGATCTGAAAGTTAGATTATATATATATGTATTGAAGGAGTATGTTATGTGAACTTGAATGGCAATGTGCGCTTATGTGAGTTTTGTGCTTAATATATGGTTAAGAGTTATAAGTGATATAAATATTATGTGTTTACGCGTTTAGAGAACGTTGGGTAGTTTAGAATAAGGATTAGAATTTTGAGAGGATCATTCTAAGATAGTATATACTCTTTTGTAGAGTCACGAGACGTGGAACATAGAGAAAAAGGAAAGGCGAAGGCAGAAATTCAGTGAGTACGGTTTGTTCTAAAAGCTACTTAAGAATCCAAAGAAGTAGAGCCTAGAAATAAAGGCAAGACTAAGGTGGAGAACCAGTGAATCTGATTACTCTTTTTTTTAGCTACTTAAGGCAAGTAATTCTGACTTGCTTGCGCTTCTAAATGCCATTCTTTCATTTTGACATATATGAATTGCTATCTTGTTTATATGCCCTTTTAATCCTGAAAACATATCATGTTCATTTGGTAATCCTTATTTCTGTTCATATACCTTGTTGGTTCATACACCATACTATGTTTAGTTCTTTCTTTGAACCTTTACACCCAAAGGTGAATATACCATAACTCACATTTTAGTACATATCCAAAACATACCTATGACATTTACTTCTTGATTTCCCATTGATAGAAATCCAGATTGATTAGATTGAACTTATCCAATTCCCAGAGGACTCTTTTATATACAAACATTATAGACACAACACAATGTCTTGTGAACCATATCTTGCTTAAACTCTTCTTCAGACCTTATCCTTATCCTTTGATTATACTTACATTTTAACCTGAGATGCTATTGCATCAGATTTGAACTTGTACCTATGAATCACATACTTACTTGAAATTGAGAATACATGAACCTTCACTTGGGTACTATACAAACACACATCCAATGATTTACAAAGGATTTCTTTCATAAGAAAGATTTTAAAGGAAAGGAAGTTTCAAAGTTTGGATTCATTTAAATTCTGATTTATGGTTTCCACAGATTCCTAAGATTGGAGGCGTAAGAGGCCGAGTGACGCCGGCCCAGCACTTTTTAATTATAATAAATGGACTAGGGATGGACTAGTCTAAAGGCCAATGTGTGCCTATTGGGACCCAATACAAGGACCAGAGGGACTGTGTGTCCGGTATGGGGACTTTACGTGGCTGATCACCCGTATTGTCTGGTGCGTTGTGAAAAATCTCCAAATTACTTATTGCTTTTCTTGAAATCATATATCTATATAAGGAAATTGGTTTACCGTTTGAAATTGTATATTCATTTCATTGTTCTGATAATCCCTTGATATGGATTCTGCTATACCCATGACATACAAATTGATATTGGAAATTGTTTCACAGTGGTTAACTATTTGGTTATATTATTACTTGCTGAGCATTTGGCTCATTCTTTTCCCTGTTCTAACCCACAGTTAAACGAGAAGATGGTACACACTTTTCAGACTGCTAGGAAATCTTCCTATAGGGTTATTTTTGGGATGCTAGCTCAGGCAGGTGATGGAGACTTGTAGAAGGTGTTTTGTATAAGGGAATGTAGAACTTTTAAGACACGGTTGTAATAACTTTTAAGACTTTATTTATGTAATAAAATGAAGTAGATAGTTGATGCTTGTTTCATACCATTACCTGTTAAAGATCCAGGGTAAAGTTGGGGTCGTGTCTGCATGTTTATATTATTATTCACAGGTTTATAAGTATAGAGGTTGTAGTGACTCCCCCAATCATGACCCCAGATTGGGAGGGCGTCACACTCCGGTTACCTTCACTTCTATTTCCATCTTTTCAAATTCTCTAATCAACTCTTCTGAAGACATTATCATCTTGAGTCTCTCTTTCCTACTAAGGGCGTCAGCCACCACATTGGCTTTCCCTGGGTGATAAAGAATCTCACAGTCATAATCTTTGATCAGCTCTAACCATCTTCTCTGGCGCATGTTGAGCTCCTTTTGGGTAAAAATGTACTTGAGGCTCTTATGGTCAGTGTAAATCTCGCACTTCTCTCCATACAAGTAGTGCCTCCAAATCTTTAAAGCGAAAACTACTGCTGCTAGTTCTAGGTCGTGAGTAGGATATCGAATCTCATATTCCTTCAATTGTCTTGATGCATACGCGATTACCTTACCGTGCTGCATCAACACGCACCCTAATCCCTTATGCGAAGCATCACTGTAAATCACGAAATCTCCTTTTCCATCTGGCAATGCCAACACAGGGGCAGTCACCAATCTCTTCTTTAGTTCTTGGAAACTATTCTCGCACTTTTCCGTCCATTCAAATTTCTCAGTTTTACGGGTAAGTCGGGTTAACGGGGCTGCGATTTTCGTAAAATCCTTAACAAATATTCTATAATACCCTGCTAATCCTATGAAACTCCTTACCTCTGTTGGTGTGGTCGGCCGTTCCCAGTTTGAAACTGCCTCTATCTTGGAGGGGTCAACCAACACTCCCTCCTTATTGATCACGTGTCCTAAAAACTGAACCTCATTTCGCTAGAATTCACACTTTGCGAATTTGGCATACAATTGTTCTTTCCTGAGTATTCCTAGGGCTATCCTCAAATGTTCTGCATGTTCTGCCTCTTTCTTTGAGTAGATAAGAATATCATCGATGAAAACTATAACGAACTCGTCCAAATACTTCTTGAACACCCTATTCATCAAATCCATGAAAGCTGCTGGGGCATTGGTCAATCCAAACGACATCACCAAGAACTCATAATGTCCATATCTGGTACGGAATGCAGTCTTTGGGATATCTTCGGGTTTAATCTTCAATTGGTGATATCCGGTTCTCAGGTCAATTTTAGAGAAGTACACGGCATCCTTTAGCTGGTCGAACAAATCGTCTATTCTGGGCAATGGGTACTTATTCTTTATAGTTAGTTTGTTCAACTCTCGGTAGTCGATGCATAACCTCATGCTCCAATCCTTCTTCTTAACAAACAACACTGGTGCCCCCCACGGCGACACACTGGGTCTGATCATACCCTTCTCCAACAGTTCTTGTAACTGGGTAGCTAGCTCTTTCATTTCTACTGGGGCTAACCGGTACGGGGCCTTCGAAACTGGCGTCATCCCCGGGACTAACTCAATAGCAAACTCAATTACCCTATCGGGTGGTAATCCTGGAAGATCTTGTGGAAACACATCTTCGAACTCATTGACTACTGGAATGTCCTGTAAACTGGGCACCTCCCTCTGGGTGTCTACAACATAAGCTAAGTAAGCCTCGTTTCCTTTTCGTAATAATCTCTTGGTTTGCGCCATGGTTAGAAATTTATGTGTCTGTTTCATTCCCTTAAACACTACCTCCTTCTTGCCTGGGGTATTTAATCTAACCTTTTTCTCATTACAATCTATCTGTGCGTTATTGCGAGAGAACCAATCCATCCCCAAAATGACATCAAATTCTCCTAATTTAAAAGGAATCAAATCCACACAAAAAGACTGTTCCCCTATTTCCAATTTGCAGTTGGGGTGAATCTGATTAACTGGGACTATTTCGTGGTTAGCTATTTCTACTTGTAGGGAATCCCTTAACGGTTGGGCTTTAAGTTTCAATTTATGCGCAAAATCCCTCGATATAAAAGATTTAGTTGCTTCAGAATCAAATAAAACATTTGCGCTAACTGAATTCAGAGAAAAGGTACCTGCTATCACATCCGTGTTCCTCACGGCATCCTGTACTGTCATGTTGAAAGTCCTAGCAGTTGGTGGCTTGTTGGAGGCAGCTTTGCTTGCCCCTGATGCTGCGGGTCGGTTCATGGGGCAATCCTTCTTCATATGACCTTGACGTCCACACTGAAAACAATTGGGGTTTCTGTTGACGCTAGGGTCAGCTGCGGTACAAAAATTATCATAATGGCCCACTCGTCCACACTTAAAACAGGTTGTCTGTTTCTGGTTGCACACACCGGGATGTTTCCTCCCACAAGTTGTACATACTGGTAATGGGGGTCGAGATTGGTGGGAGTGGGATACTCCTGATGGGTTGCCGCCTTGGTTTACGCTTGCGCTCACGGGTCGCCTGAAACCCATATTCCTTACAGGTAGGGAGACTGCCCCGCGGTTAAACCTATTTGGGGGGTTTCCTCCTGCAGAACCTCTACCCATACTTGCATGTTTCCTTTTTATCCCCCCTTTTCTCTTTCCCTCTGCATCTGATCACTCCCTGCTTCCACGATTGAAGCCTTTTGCACCAATGTGGCATAGTCGGCAATCTCCAAGACTGCCACGCGATTCTGGATCCACTGTTTCAACCCTTGTTGAAACCTATTAGCTTTCTTCTCTTCGGTATCTACAAACTCTGGCACAAACCTTGATAGCTCGGTAAATTTTGCCTCATAATCAGCCAGTGATAGGTTATTCTGCTTCAGTTCTAAAAACTTAAGTTCCATTTGAGTCTTCATAAAACTTGGGAAATACTTCTCTAGAAACAGTTGTTTAAACATTTCCCAAGTTATGATAGTGTCCGTCTCCATGTTCTTCTTGGCCTCCCACCAATAGTTGGCCTCTCCTTTCAGAAGGTAAGTGGTGAAAACAGTCTTCTATGCCTCCTCAATGCTTAATATCTCTAAGGACTTTTCCATTTTCTTTACCCAGGCTCTTGCCTCTACTGGGTCAGCCGATCCTTGGAATTCTGGGGGCTTGAGTGACTTAAAGGCCCTGAAAGAGTTTGCCACGGTGTTGTTGTTTCCTTGGGGTGGTTGGGGATAACGGTCCAAATTTTGCCTGAGTAGATTCATGAACTAACCCATGGGGTCTCCACCCTGGTTCTCTATTCCTTGTTCCTCTTCAACTTCCTCTTCTTCAGCCTCAAATTCCGCAGTGAAAAAGGATTCATCTGCCTCTCCATACTGGGAGTCGTCCTGCTCATTATAATCTTCATCCATCTCTTCCTCATTTTCAGGGTCTTCCCTATTTTGGTTGTGGCTTTCTTGATCCTCGGATTCATGGGTGTTAGCCCTAGTTCTCATTCTTCGTGGAGGCATCTTACTGAAAATTTGGAAAATTTCATATTAGGTTCATTCACCTAGTTACAGATTTTTCTCTTGTACGGTCGTTACATAATTGGAAGTAGACTCCCGCAGTTCTATATTTTATCACAATTTAATCATAATAGTACAGACAGCAATATAATAAACTTGTGATCGCGTCACAACAGGACTGGATTCAACTGACAGAAAACAAATATATACATGGTACCAAAGATACAGAGTCTGAGTCAACATCGACAGTTTACAGGGACAACCGTCCTATCAACATCTGGTTAAAAGTGAAATACATGGTCTATCCATCTAGTCAAGAAAAGGGATACTATATACAATGGAACAATCCCACAAAAATCGGCACTACTAAGTCCGTACATGACTAGAAGACTAGACTACTACATCACCAACTCTGAAATCAGCCACTAGTGCGGCCCAATGCCCTCACCCTCGCCATAGCTATACGGAAAATCTCCTCAGCATCAATCCTGGATACCCTGCCATTGCCATCAGTATGCAAAGCTCGAATCCTCATCCGTGCCCTCAGCTCAATGCGAGTCATCGCCCTCCGAGCAGCTCGAGGGGGCACAGACCTCCCGCCGCCCTGTCGTACAATTCTGGCAGCTCTCTCTGCTGCTAGCTGCATCCGTGACTCTGCTAGTCTAGCCTCAGCCACTACCAACTCTGACTGAACTCTGCCCACCGTCCAGTTATGCACACACACTGGTATCCCCTCTATCGGAACATGAGGTGGGGTAACCGAGTCTGCTGGTGGTGCAACCTCTGTCTGCTGTGGCTCAGGGGTAAGCTCCTCAAAATCATCAGAGGAAGGGCTCAAAGGCAGTGGTGAAGGGGTAGGGGCTCTCTCAGTAGGAAGTGGAGTCTGGTCCTCAACATCTCCCTCTATAACCTCAGTATCAGCTAGGGTCTGGTCCTCCTATGGATCCTCATCATCAGAATCCTCAACAACCTCGGTGTCCGCATCTGCCTGGACCTCCTCCGGGTCCTCCTCCTCAAAATCCTCATAGTATGGATCTGTAGTCCGGAGCAAGTCCTCATCATGCTGTCTCCCGAAAGCCTCAGGGTCAGAGATGTCGCTCGCCTACACAATAACGAACTATGTTACTATCATGATATTAAAGTTCCCGTAAGGGTTTTAATCGAACTTGGCAAGAGTTCTTATTATCTTAGTGAATTTATTATTGTAACGTCGCATCATCTCTGGGGTTTATAACTCTCACTCTCTGATACCATTTCTGTAATAGCCCCAGATCCAGGGTCGGGGATCCGGTCGTTACGGTCTCAATTTCTATCAATAATACTAGAACTTGAATCAAAACAAATAAACTGCATACTGTGACCCCGCAATAACAACACCATACACAACTAGTTATAGTCCCAGAGATGAAATTGGAATAAGTATCTAGTCATAGGATCCACAAGTTATAAGTTATTACAAACCCAAAAGATTACAGAGTACACTAATGGTTCTTGCCGTTGCTTACATTAGTCATAAATATAAATAAGTCTGATACACAAAAGCTGTAGTTTAGACTACTGATTTCTACTACCTCGGCTATGGCGGCTACAACATCAGCGGGTAGATCTCTGACGGCTGCTACCTGTTTGCGCAGAGTGTGCCTGTTGCGGGACATCTGCTCTAGCTGTTGTTGTGATATAAATAAATAAAGCAAGGGTGAGCATTAGAGCCCACCAAAATAGTTTATGATAAATCATCAGTATATAACAGTTCGAAAATATCTTTGTAACCACATGTTATGCCTTTAACGGATAAGAGACTAGTATAACATAAAAGATGAAGTTACGAGGAAAATTAATATAATGTTTCCGTAACCCAAAATCCACTTATGCATATATAATCGGAGTAAGGTTTTATCAGAGTCATAACTCATAAAATAAAAGATGAAGTTACAAGGATTTATTGCAACTTCATTTTCTTTGAACACTTTTCGACCCTCTGCCAACATGATCGGTAAAACTGTACTAAGGGGGTTACCCTTAGTCCCTTTCAATACATGTTGCAGAATTATCCAAATTGGATGATGAACCAATACCGGAGTTGTTACCGCGCCCGTCGTACCAACCTTACTATGATCAGTAGCAGGTCATACAACAAAAATATGTTCTCTACATGTAGATGGAAGAATCACGACAGCCTGACATTGTCTACTGCCTTCCCGGATCTCCCGGCCCATTTGGGGCAATAAAATGGATGGGTCGGCGCAACTGGACCACTTACACCACTCCTAGTTTGGATGAAATCCATGACTCTGAAACGTAAAGATCGTCCTCCTTTCCCCAAGTGTAATACTTGTTGATACGACTCCACTAAGTAGTTATATCTAGGTTGGAAAGGAAGATTCTCCAATATTTCCCAAGCGATGCTTGTTAATGGATATCGACTTGTTCCAACAATTTACCCCTCGATCGTTGAGGTGGTAACACAACATTTGACTTGCAGCAATTAAATTGCTCCGAGAAAATATCTGTCCCCTGACAGTTTTGAGTTGAGAGTTTAAAAATGAGTAGCAGTCACTTAAATCAGGTTTCCCATATTTTTGATAGTTGAGCGAGCATTGAAATCCTCTTAAAAGACAGATTTAAATGGAAAAACAGTGTTTGGGAACCTCTTTTTGATTTAAAAATAATTACTAATACAGCTTAGAGTATCCTTCGTAATTATTGAAGGTCGAGGATAAACTTTAAATAACATTTCTCATTTTTAAAACGTGTTAAAAGTATTTAATAAATAATCGAATAATATTTATTAAATAAGTAAACCTTAAACGAAGATTCGAAAATAATATTCATTAAGTAAATAATGATTAAATGAATATTCAAAAAAATAATATTCATTAAATAAATAAGGATTAAATGAATATTCAAAATAATATTCATTAAATAATAAGGATTAAATGAATATTCAAAAATAATATTCATTAAATAAATAAACCTCAAATGAATATTCAAAAATAATATTCATTAAATAAATAAACCTTAAATAACAGTTATCCGATATCTTTATCGGAAAAATAATCTTTAACATATACAAAAAAAAATATAATTGCTTTCGGTTTAAAGAATAAAATCATACGCCCTTACCTAGGGCATTTATAAAAACCTGGCTTCTAACTAATATCTCATATTTAGCTTAGAAGCCCATAATTGAATCATAACCTCGAGTATCACTATATATAGCAGTTCGAAGACAAGCATGCAATTTATATATTGCAATGTACTTGGGAATAAAACATTTATACTTCTCATTTGCATACCATATATGAAAACAGTTTATTATCACAACAACAGTAAGCATAGGTTTTGAAAACTTGCCTGGTGGTGAGGTAGGGGTAGTGTGCCTCGGGTTAATCCGGCGATCTATACATAGTCAAAATATCCGAGGTTAATCACTTAATACTTTCATGAAACTAAGTATGTACTATCTCAAGAAACAAGTTCGTTTTCAAGTTAACTCTTTAAGAACTTCCACTCGCGCATGCTCACTCACGCATTTTTATAAAATAGAGATTAAATCCTTTTAACACGAAATCTTTTCGAGGGTCTTCCTAAATGTACCTATCATGTTAACACAAAGTTTCACATTCTAATAAGTCGCTTAAGGGGTTTGATCATTGCCTCAAAGTTGGCTAAGTGGTATAGTTTGGTTTCGCAAAACATCCTTTACTAAAATACTTGTTTCCCCTAAACCGTAAATCAGATTCACATGATCTTCGCACCAAAACGAACCTTGAAACAAGACCTACACTATAATGGGCAGTGGTGATCTTGGACAGAAGTCATTATGTTCGAATATCACAAACAAAACAAGGTTAAGGCAAATCGGGCATTATAACGGCAATGTTTTAATGATTCCAAAGTTTAATCATAAACTTTACATGATCAATCCAACCAAATCATCAAGTCAATCCCTCAACATCATTACTAATCCATAACCATCATCAAACATAGTCAAAACCAACATCTACTTATTCATCCTCAAAACAACATCAAACTTTCATCAAAATCAATCAATCATCCTTATGATCATACTAACTAAACTATACTTAAAACTAACCATATAAATCCATTTATAACTAAGGGTTTCAAGAGTTTATACCTTCCTTGATGCTTGATGTATACTAACAATAGTTTATAATCCTTCCTTGAGCTTTGAATAAACCTTAACAAGCTTAATCCTTAAGAACAAAATCAAGAACACAAAAGATTACTATTCATTTCACTATTCACTCTCATCTTCAATCAAGGATTTGAATATGTTAACCTCAATGCATGATGCTAAGATTAAGAGAATACCTTAGTTTGGAAATATGGAAGCTTTAGAATCCAAGATCATGATTTATGGATGAGTGGAAGATCGATCCTTGAAAAAGTATCCTTCTTTTCTTCAAAAGGGCCGAATGGAAGAAATGAGGGGTTATTGCCTTGGTTGATTTGATAAAGTGTGATATTTTGAAGTCAAATGGTGAGTCATCACATTTTTGCCTCATCATCGGGACACTTGTCGAGCAATGAGATGTCTGGGTGGCAAAGCAGCTTTACTAGTTTGTTTCCTTTCACATGGATGCTACAATTGTTGCATTCCTTGGATCAATCTTGTTACATGTTACTTCCATGCCTATATTTAATCCTGTAAGCGTTGCGTTGTTCCGTCACCGCTTAATCTCGTAGAATGTTCGCAGGGTTTCTTAAGTGTTCTATCGAAGTAGTTTATCGTAACCGTCCTTGACATTACTAATTCTTTTATTAAATCCATATCCATGCAATTGATAATTTAAATCCTCCAATATTTTCAAATAATGATTAATCCATCCGTTATTGGTGAAATTTCGGAGAAAACAGAAATGCTATTTTTCCGATTTTGACAGCTTTTGCATTCCTTCATTTACATCGTAGATCACTAATACGACTTTGAAAGTTCATTATACCGTCCCGTACATAGGGTGGTCTGAAAACTTTTTAAATGAAAAAGTTACTATTCATCATTGGTTTTTTAACAAAAGTTACTATTCATCAATAGTTCTTAAATAAGTACAAAATTTGGGGATATTACACTTTACCCGCAGGATCCAGATATGTTCCATCTGGGGAGTTAGGTAATAACCTATGAGATTTTGCATTTAGGTCAGAACCTTCTCTCGACGTCTGTGAAGACACTTGGTTCTTAGAACCTTCAACCAGTGAACCTGACCGTAATATGGTCGGAACACTAGTTGCTTCCGTCAATTCCTCATTGCTTGATTGAGCTATGGGTTTAGATATTTCTTTAGTTAGTGTAGCCCAATCAGCATCAGAAAAATCAATAAAGGGCGCTTTGGATGATTGAAATGAAGATTCAACAGTTGCCTCGGTTTCTATTCTTCTCCTTTTAGAGGAAGGCAGAGCTGTTGTTGAAGGGTGTATCTCCTTATGTGGTGCTGCTAAGGCACTATCTCCCTCTACACTCATGGATGTTTGTATATTGGGTATAGGAGGGGAAGGAGGTTCGTTTATTGTTTCATTTTGTTCTTCCAAAGGCTCTTCGACCGTGGTTAGAGATTGTGGGTTTGCAATCTCATGGTCAGGAATGGCCACTGAGGGCTCTGGATCTACATCCATTGGTTGTTGTACAGGAGCCATTTCAGGTTGAGGAACATTACCTTCATTTACCTGTTCCCCTGGGGGTAGAAGTGGTAGGGGTACCGTTCTTAGATAATCAGTTAGAACAGTGGGTACCCCTGGAAGATGATTCTTTCTTATCATAGCGGTTATTGCATTGCTCTTCATCTTCATACACTCCATGGTCTCCTCAGCTGCAGATGTCTCACGTTCACCATCTGTTAAGACATCATTGAGAATTAGTTGTAGGAACCTAGGATAGAAACAAAGCACATCGTACATGCCTGTTCTTTCATCCAGTGGTCCCATGCATAGAATGACTTGGTCAATCACTAATCGTCCTATGTTTATATGCCTATTGTTAGCAATGACAAACCCTATTTTCTGAAGAAATAAGGGAATACCATGCATATTTGTAAGCTTAGCAGTAAAAACATGGATAAGTGTGTGAAAGAAAAAGTTCCATGGCTTGGTCAGGTAATGTTTCAGGAACTCTCCCACAAAGAAGTTTGGTTGTTGACTTCTTATGAGAGTGAAGAAAGCATGTATCTCCTCAGTTGTGGGATCCGGAACATGGTTTTCTGTTGGAAAATGTAGTATTCTGTTAAAGTCATGTTTCGTCACCCTTATTGTTCTGCCCCCTGGCACAACAAAACTAAAGGACCTTACGTTATTCTCACTTGTATCCGTGGCGGATGTGTACAACGCAGTCAATTGATCGATGCAAAAGACTACGGGAGTACTCAAAGCATATGCCACTAATGAACGTGTATTCAGAAACTCTGCCCATGCACGAAACTGTAAGTTCGTAATGGCTGACAAGTTTTAAAACAAGACATGATTAGTCTTGGTTACGATAAATTCTCCGGCCATTATTTAATTTCCAGAAAAATAATTTTTAAACCAAAACTAATTTTTTTTTAATTAATTATTTCTAATTAATTAACCTTAAAACAAAATTACCCCTTTTTCTTAAAAACACAACTTCGAACACAATACAAAATTAGAACCCTAATTGTTAATACAAACCAACCAATAAGATCAAAAGAACTCAACTGTTTAAAAACAATCAAATTCCAAGATGTGTACTGTTAAGAACTTTCTTAGGTTCAAGAGTTTGGTTCGATAGATTCTTACTCAGAAAGTTTTAAATACTTAAAACAATTAAGTTTTCACGGTAAAAAATTCAGTCAATAGTGAAACCAGTAATCTTTTCAAGCTTTTCTTGGTTAAAAAGAAGAATTCTATCGAAATGGTTCTTGACTGTGTGTATGTATCTTTGTATATATATAAACGCCTTTCTTAGATCTAAGAATAGAATAGAAAAAAAACGTCTAAGGGGTTCTTATATACACTTGAATTGACAGGGGTATTTTAGTCTTTTAAGTGTTCGATAGTTTTTATTAACACTGCCGATTGTTTTCTGTGAGGGGCAAAAATGTCAACTGTACCTCGATAGTTTTTACAAAACTATCGATGTGTTTGAAAAAGTGAATTTAAAACGTTTTTCTTAAAAACTATCGATGGCTTTTCTCTGAATAAAACCAAAAAAAACTATAGAATGAACTTGTTTCTAGAAAAACTATCGAGAATTTTAATATTGAATTAATTAAATTCACTTCGATACTTTTTCTATTGAATTTCAAAATCTATCGAGAATTTAAATATTGAATAAGATAAATTCACTTCGATATATTTTAAAATTATCCTCAAAAACTATCGAAAGGTGTTTTCGATGGTTTTTCTTTTCCTTTCCAAAAACTGTCGAATTTGTGTACGATGGTTTTTATTTAGTACTTGGAAAAACTATCGAATTTTTTAAATTCGATGGTTTTTGCTTCTTTCCAATTTATAAAACCTGTTCATGTTTTAAAAATCAGACTTTTAGATTTTCTGTCAAGTTTTATTTTGAATAAACTTTTTCAAATTTACCAAAATCAATTGTTAACAGAAAATTCACAATTTTCTTAGAATAAAATCGACTAAATATCATTGAATGATATTAACCAATTAAAATCCAATAAAATATGTTGCATTAATCTACAATGTTAAAAACAAAGTAAATTAATTCAAATTAAATAGATGCTTAAATATGTAGAACAAATATTAGCACCTAAATAATTTTTAGAATTAATAACCAATTAAATGCCAGTAGATATATCATCCATAAATATGACATAAAATTAGTACAATAATCCTAACTACGAGAATTGCTCCAGAAAATAAATTCACGAGTCCTAAGGATATAGAAATTTTTAAACTCATGTATTCACTAGGACTATCTTGCAGTTACTGACTTCTAATCAACATCAATTAGAAAGATTTAACATCCCAAGTTCACCAACCAACTTAGAAAAAGTGGATTCATCAAGCGGTTTAGTAAAGATGTCTGCAATTTGTTCCTCTGTGGGTACAAAATGTAACTCCACAGTTCCATTCATGACATGCTCTCGGATAAAAAGATACCTGATGTCGATGTGCTTCGTCCTCGAGTGTTGCACTGGGTTGTTAGAGATTGCTACGACACTTGTGTTGTCGCAAAATATTGGAATCTTTGTCAACAAAAGCCCATAGTCACGGAGTTGGTTTCTCATCCACAATATCTGAGCACAGCAGCTACCAGCAGCAATGTATTCAGCCTCAACTGTTGATGTGGACACTGAATGCTGCTTCTTGCTATACCAGGAAACTAACCTTCTTCCAAGAAACTGACAGCTTCCTGAAGTACTCTTCCGATCAATCTTACAACCTGCAAAATCAGAGTCTGTATATCCAATAAGATCAAATCCTGTATCTTTAGGGTACCAAATTCCAAGATTTGGGGTCCCCTTAAGATATCTAAATATTCGCTTAACAGCTGGTCTACTTGCAGTGAGATAAAGTAATGAGCCTATCATACCTCTGTAGCCTGTGATGTCAACCTTCTTACCAGTTTCATCCTTATCAAGCTTAGTGGCAGTTGGAATTGGAGTCTTTGCTGTAGATGAGTCTTCCATTTGATACTTCTTCAGAAGATCTTTGATGTACTTGGACTGACAAATGAATATACCATCTTGCATTTGATACACTTGCAGTCCAAGAAAGAATGACAATTCACCCATCATGCTCATTTCATAACGACTCTGCATTAACTTTGCAAATCTCTTGCATAGATCGTCATTAGTAGAACCAAATTATTATATCATCAACATATACTTGCACCAATATCAGATCATTTTTGTGCATTTTATAGAATAGAGTTTTATCTATGACACCTCTTGTAAAATCATTTTCAAGTAAGAATTCAGAGAGAGTATCATACCATGTCCTTGGAGCTTGTTTGAGTCCATAGAGAGCTTTGAATAGAAAGTACACAAAGTCTGCCAGTTTTGAATCCTTAAAACCTGGAGGTTGTTCCACATACACTTCTTCTTCTAACTCCCCGTTCAGAAAAGCACTCTTCACATCCATTTGATATACCTTGTAATTGGAATGTGCTGTGAATGCCAGAAACATTCTGATGGACTCAAGTCTTGCTACTGGTGCATAGGTTTCATCATAATCTATACCCTCTTCTTGAGAGTAACCTTTAGCAACCAGTCTGGCTTTGTTTCTCGTAACAATGCCATCTTCATCCAGCTTATTTCTGAATACCCATTTTGTTCCAATAACATATTTCCCTTTAGGCCTGGGTACCAGCTTCCAAACTGATTGAGTTCATCTTGTATTGCAATTACCCAATCTGGATCTTCTAGGGCATCTTCAACTTTCTTAGGTTCTGTTTCTGAAAGAAACCCAGAATAGTGACATTCATTTTGTGATGTCCTCCTAGTTCTCACTCCTGAATCTGGATCACCAATGATCAAGTGAAAGGGATGATCTCTATTCCATACCCTTTGTCTTGGCAGATGCGATCTTGATGATTTTCCTTGTTCTAGATGTTGTGGAGTGTGATTCTCTTGCTCCCCCTGAGTTGTTGACGGTTTGATCTGTTGATTCTGTAGACTGACTAGTGGATCCTGTAGTATTTTGAGGATCTCCATTGTGGTCACCACTTTGTCCAGAATCATTATCATTATGATTATTATTAATAATTGTAACAACTTCAGGTTCTTCTTCATTGTGTGAGAGATCTCCTGATAGATTTTCAAATACCAAGGATTCAGAGTTCTCTCCTGTAATAACCCCAAATTTTGGACTTAGTTAAAATTTTTTGATGAATAGTAAATGTGATGAATAGTAAATTTGCTGATGGAAATTTTTTCATACCACACTATGTGGATGATATGGAATGAATGTTTCGAGGTTATATTATTGATGTATAAGGAGAATAAGTGAATGTAAACGCGATCAGAATCGGGAGATTCCAACTTTGAATTTTGATCACTATTCATCGGACAATAGAGGATGTATTGATTTGATCGTTTTGAGAAAGTATGTAGAATGAGAAATCCATGATCATATCTTAAAGCAAGGTTAGAAATCTAGGATCATATATTAAACCAAGGTAATGGAAAGATCAACAAAGTATCCCCTAGCTTTGGTATAGAGAAACGTTTTTAAAACCACTTGAAACTATCGCGAAACAAAAGCGTAACAAATTGTGGATTAAACCCTAACCAAAGGAGGAGTATTATATGAGATCATCAAGTGCAATATATAAGAGGATTGAGGATACAAATTATGACATAAGCATGATGCAGAGGAGTGACATATGCATGACCAAGTGATGACAAGGTGATGAATCACCACCTTGTCACCACTTTCACCACCACCACAAGTTCAAAAAGAGGCTTGTCATTGGTGACAAAACTTGTTAAAGACCACACAAATTATATGGCTGGTAATTAGCATTATTAGACAAAAGAAAGGAAAAGAAAAACCAAGCAAGTAACCATCTCTTTCATTTCTCAGAATTTCTGCCCAGCTTGACCATGGTGGAAAGACAATTTCAGACCTCCACATCTACGCATCCTAAAATCGCCAAATTTGGACCATATCTCCCTCAATATATAACCAAGGTACGTTCAAAGTTTCATGGCCATCAAAGAACTGTAGCATGGTTAAATGTTGGATCAAAGTTGAGGCATGAATAGTAGAGTGAATAGTAAACTCATGAAATCTTGTTTTGTTCTTGGATTTTAAGGTTTGTTAAGGATGATTAAGGATCAAGGGAGAGCATACAAGCTATTGTTAGTCCATATTGAATATCAAGGAAGTTATAAACCTCTCACACCTTTTTATTATACTTTGATTATATTGCTAAGATTGATGATGTTTAGTGATAGTATGGATTAAAAGTTGAATCCTTAGTTATAGTGATTGTTTAGTGATTATTTTGATGGATGAACTTGTGAGTATTGGTATGAACTTGCTTGGGCAGAAAAATTGTAGTATTAACTTGAGGTTTGATTGGTGGTTGGTTGATTGTTGATTGGTGGTTGATTTGAGTGTTTAAAACACGGGAATCATGAATTAGCGTCGTTACCATGTCGAATTTTCAATAGATAGTGTAAGCAGAAACCTCGGGTAAACCCATGACATTAAAGCAACCCTAACTGACCATTATCATGTATGTCTTGTTGTGTAGTTTGTTTTGGCGAAAGAATCGCATCATTTCGATTTACGGTTTAGGAGAAACACCCGTTTTAGTAGAAGTGGTTTCGGGAAACCAAGTGGTTCACTATATGAACTTTGAGAATATGATCAAGCCCCTTAAAAATGGAATTAGGTCATGATATTAAAATGGATACTAACATGGATAGTGAGTAACTGAATCGAGAAGGTTTCGGATTAAAAAGATAAATTTCAATTTTATAAAAATGTCGGAACCAAAGCTGCGCGAGGAGTAAGTGGTTCTGCACTCTACTGCCCTAAACCTGCTGTTCTCGGGATTTTCATCCCCTTAAGCAGAAACACATTTTAAAGAATTTTGTTCTATTCTTTCTCTAGATCGCGCACGCGAAAACGGTGTGTCATTTCGATTAACGGTTAAGGAGATATGAGCGTTTTAGTGAAAGGCGTGTGAGTAGTAACTTTCCGTAGCTCATCCAAGTTTAAAAATACATTTTACCAGGTTAAACCCCTGTTTTGAGATCAAAACTTTTATGATAAATATTACAAATACTCAAGATTATTTTGGAAGTGGTTTCGTATTTAAATACGAATTTTCCGATTTATTAAAAGTGTTAGAGTACGAGTCGCGTAATAGTAACTCTATGAAAAGTCAACTCTAGGGTACTACTTTGACCAACCGTTGTGACTAAGATAAAGGATTATTTCGAGTCGATTAAAACACGAACATTGTTGAGGAATAACGTGGCTACATGATGTGTTTGACTTACGGTTGACTTAGAGTGAATTGTTATGAGCGAATGATTATGCTAGGGACTGATCGAGTATTTCTTTGTTTATAGATTTCCCGGCAAGTTCTTGAACCCCTAAAAACCAAGGACCCGAGGCAAGTTTTCTCATCCCATGTTGTTTTCCATTACTTATATTGATATGCATATGATAGATGCATGCTTTCAAACCTTACATCGTATATAGATGTGATGGTATTAAAAATGATGAGATGTGATGTATGCATATGATAGATGCATGCAAGTTTTCAAACCCTACATCATATAAATGATGCTGTTGTGATTTATGTGATTGATATATATATATCTATTTTGCTTTAATGCTGTGAGAACTTTTTAAACTGTTTACGCTTTTAGTAAAAGCTTTCGTAAGATATAAGGTTTATATGCTAGGTAAATACTAGATATAAACCGAGGTTTAAAGGCTCTAAGTATAGAGCAGTCGTACGCTGATTTTAAAATAATAGACCGGGAGTTAAATTACTACTTTATTTTAATAATACTGTCAGATACTGGAGGGTCCAGGGACAGCTATGTTTTATATATGATGATTAAATATTCCAATATATATATATTATTGGATATTTAATGTGTGATATTAAATAATATTATTAAAAATATTATTTTGAATATCTATTAACTAAGTAAATATTACTTTGAATATTCATTTAAGTGGATTATTATTGAATAATAATTCAATATTTATTATTTGGGTATTTATTAAATATTTCAAATATGATTTAAAAATCATAGAACCTTGTTATATGATTAAAGGTTCTACTATTTACACAAAATATAAATTTCTGATCTCCGGAAAAGATATTAAAACAGAGATTCCCAACTATTATCTTAAGATATTTAAAGATAATTAAATGCGAATAGTGTTTTCTAACTTATCGGAAATTAGGAATCTAGTTCAAGAAGTTGAGGACAGAGTTTTACTTCCACTGTTCCTCTAGAATACTTATAACTAGGGGATGGCTCCCCCATTCAAGTAGAGTATTTCAAACTCGCTGATTTCAATAAACTCCCTGGTCATGATTTCAAAATACGTAGTAATCATCGGTAGTCTCGTTGACTAATGTCAACCCACACTTTGACTTACTCCTTTCAATTACTCTGGAGTAAGGTCTTCTAAACGGTTACAAAGTTTTGACGAGTATTCGTACTTGGGAAATATGGAATTTAATTCCGATTTCCGTTTCATTAATGTTTTTCATCATGGGAATTGGAAAGGCCTACACGGCAATGAAATAGGTGCCGGGGTAGTGCCAAATTTATCAAGGCTTGCCCGGTGACGAAATAGGCGCCGAGGTAGTGATCTCTTGAGTGCTAAGTCTTGCCCGGTGACGAAATAGGCGCCGAGGTAGTGATCTCTTAGTACAATGGCCCATATGCGGTCAGGGTGATAACCGAACAGGAAGTCGTCCTTCTACTAGTAGAAAAGTTACGTTACGATACAACGGCTGATCACCGTGTATCGGGTGTTCCAGTATATTCCCTTCCCTCCAATTGGAGTTGTGTTGCACATTGTAACGAAAGCCAAGGTGCCGAGTTACTGATAATGTGGAAGTGATGAGTAATGATGTTCCTCATACAGTAGTTGTACTGTATGGCATGTTTTGACGAAAAGAATGTTTAAACATATCGTTCTGTATATGAACGGAGTTTCAAAGGTGTTCATTACTGATATTTTACAGTATTTTGAACCGTATGAGATATCTAAATAGATATGTGTGTATATATGTTGAGAAGATATTTGAGAGATACAGTATGTTGAACTGTATAGTACTTTGAATCAATGGATATGCTTTAAGCCTTGATTCCATTATTTGATATCTATTTTAAAAGATATGTTTTGAATCTTGGTTCATTATATCGATACCAAGGATTCCTAAATGAATTACGAAAAGTAACTGAGTATGATTATAAGTCATACGGTATTTTGAACGGTATACTATTTTGGGGGTCGAACCCTAGTAGTTTTTAAATATGGGTCCTATATGGATTATCTACCTGAAAGGTTTAAAGAATTAAACTGGGATAGATTTCTTTCTGAGCGCTATTAGCTTATTCTTGCTTTATTAAAACTTTCAGCATGAAGAAAACGTTGCCGATTCACCTCATGTTACGAGAGCAAGGGGATTGAGAGACCACCCTTGAGTTAGTTCAGCAGGATGGATACTGCCGGTGGTGTGAGCAGAATAGTTGCAGACTGTATTAGTAAGAATTGTTTTCGAGTAGGTTGTATTATTAAACCTTGTATAAAACGGTGAGGTCTATTATTGTAACTTCAGGTAGAGGTTGTAAATAATAGATGAGATCCTGGATAGTACATTTGAGTTGTAATAACAAATTATACTTTTGTTTCTCATTTCCAAGGCTATAACTTGTGTATGTGTGCGTAAGTGATTGGGGTCTTTGGAGTGGTATTATTAGAATGTTGTAAGTAATGCAGGTATTGTATAATTGATGGAGCGTGACAACCCAGATTCCTGACCCCGGATCTGGGGGTGTTACATCTCCAGTTTGCAGGCCTGGTCTTTTGGTGTCGTCGAATGTTACATTAAAGCTTTCCAACACCTTCTTATCTTCAATCACATATACCCTGTAAGCCTTAGATTCCAGAGAATAGCCCAGAAAAATGCCTTCGTCTGCTTTGGCATCAAACTTGCCTAGATGTCCCCCATCTTTTAGTACAAAGCACTTTGCACCAAACACATGAAAATACTTCAGTGTTGGTTTCTTGTTGGCCATTAACTCATAAGGAGTCTTATGATGATCTTTGTTAATCAGGGTTCGATTCTGAGTGTAGCAAGTTGTATTCACTGATTCAGCCCAAAAGTAAGTGGGAAGTTTTGATTCATTCAACATGGTCCTTGCTGCTTCAACCAAGGTCATGTTCTTCCTTTCCACTACTCCATTTTGTTGTGGAGTTCTTGGTGCTGAATATTGTCTTGATATACCTTTCTTTGAGCAGAAATCATTAAGAACTGCATTCTTGAATTCAGTTCCATTGTCTGATCTGATTGTCCGCACAGGTAGCTTGGCTTCCACTTCGATCTTCTTGATGTGATCAATGATTAGTTGTGTTGCTTCATCCTTTGATTGTACAAACAACACCCACGTGTACTTGGAGTAGTCATCCACCATCACCAATGCATATCTCTTTCTTGAAAGTGACATAACATTAACTGGACCAAATAAATCCATATGAATCAGTTGTAATGGTTCAGTAATGTTTGTCATTTCTTTGCTTCTATGTGATGCTTTCTTTGACTTCCCTTTTTCACATGCTTCACAAAGTCCCTCCTGATTGAATTCCATCAGGGGCAACCCTCTCACTAACTCTCTCTTTACCAAAGAGTTCATAGTTTTGAAGTTCAGATGTGAGAGCTTCTTGTGCCATAACCAACTTTTTTCTGAAGATGCCTTTCCATAGAAACATGTAACTTCTCCTTCACAGGTAGAACTTAAGTCAGCTATGAACAAATTTCACTTTCTTACTCCCAGTAGAGCAAGCTTCTCATCCTTCCTGTTTATGATCAAGCACTTGTCCTTTATGAAGTCTACATTGTAGCCTTTATCACAGAACTGACTAATACTTAGAAGATTGTGCTTTAATCCTTGAACAAGAGTGATGTTTTCAATGATAAAATTTCCAATTCTCAAATTACCATATCCCATAGTGAATCCTTTGTTGTCATCTCCAAAGGTTACAATAGGGCCGGTCTTCTTAACCACCTCTGTAAGCAGGGACTCTTCACCAGTCATGTGTCTAGAACAGCTACTATCCAGAATCCACACAACCTTTGAGCTTCTAACCTTACCCTGCAATCACAGATTGATTAAGCGGACTTTGGTACCCAAAATTGTTTGGGTCCTCAAGGTTTAGATGATTTAACAAGAGTAACATTCAATTTTGTCTTACCCTGATTGATTTTCATAGTATCTGTGGATTTAGCATTAATAGTGCTTTTTCTATTATCATTCATCAACTTAAAATAAGCATGCATGATGTTGTATGTACATAGCAAGCATTCTTTCTTTCCACAGGGTTCATGAAGATCAGGCATGTCAGACATGTTATGTATTTCAGAAGTATTAGCAGTTTCTACTCTAACCTTTTTACATGCATGTGTAAGGTGTCCAACAGAATTACAAATAGTGCACAACTTCCTAGATACAATGGGAGAAAATGGAACCATTTCCTGATTAGCAATCTTCTTCTTCCCATTCCTGTTCTTTTTGGATTTACTAACTGAGTCACCTACTTCAGTTTTAGGTATTACAGTTTTTACTGAATTCCTAGGAAACTTAGTCTTCACCTCTTTTTCCTTCAATAAATCCTCCTCAAGCAAATTCTTGTCTAAGATATAAGTCATCCTCATGAAAAGGTTCTGAGAAGGGCCTGACAAAGACTGGATTAAGCACATTCTTAAGAATGTGTGGAATATTCTTCCTTACACCAACAGGGGATGTCATAGGAAATTCCAGAATCTTTTTCCCAGCCTTTTTGGAATAGTCAAGTCCTATAGCAGTCATGTTTCCCTGGGTCTGAGTATCCATTATCTCCTTAGCAATCAGGGCGGAATTCTTAAAAGCATTCAACTTCAGATCTAACTCTGAAATCTGCTTCTTGAGGATAGTCTCTATCTCATCATTACACTTGACCTTGTTTTCTAAGTACACATTCTTTTGTTTAAGATCTTCTATTATGACAGCTACAAGCTCTAGTTCTTAATTTTTAGATTCTAGATTTTTAATCTTAAAAACTAGTTTAGCATTTTCCATTTCTGATGCTAGCATGCTTGTGTGTACATTAAACAATTCTACACTAAGATCGTGCACAGTTTTCTTGTACTCAGAATTAGACATGTCAATTGTCGTTAAGATAGGTACCTGAGATAATTGTGGTGATTCCTCTGAAGAGTCAGCCATTAGGGCAACATTTACATATTATTCCTCTTCATCTGAATCAGTATCATCCCAGTGTTTTCCCTCTGCTATATAAGCTTTCCCTTTCTGCTTTCCAGACAATGCCTCCACTTGCTGTTTCAGCTTGGCATTCTCCTTCTTCAAATCATCATATGAGTCTTTCTTTTCATAGACTCCCTTTCTGTCTCTTGCTTGACGAGGCTTCTGGCATTCAGTGGCAAAATGACCTAACTCATTGCAGTTGTAGCATCTTGATTTGCTTCTATCAATCATGCCAGTCTTGTAGCCTCCCTTAAAGCTAGTGCCTGGTGAATACTTGCTCTTCTGAAATCTGTAACAGCCCCAGACCCGGGGTCAGGAATCTGGGTTGTCACGCTCCATCAATTATACAATACCTGCATTACTTACAACATTCTAATAATACAACTCCAAAGACCCCAATCACTTACGCACACACACACAAGTTATAACCTTGGAAATGAGCAACAATAAGTAACACTTGTTATTACAAACCAAATGTACTATCCAGGATCTCATCTATTATTTACAACCTCTACCTGAAGTTACAATAATAGACCTCACAATTCTATACAAGGTTTAATAATACAAACCTAATCAAAAATAACTCTTACAAAACCGAGATGCAACTATTCTGCTAACTCCGGCAGTATTCATCTTGCTGAACTAACTCAAGGGTGGTCTCTCCATTCCCTTGCTCTCGTAACACGAGGTGAATCGACAATGTTTTCTTCAGGCTGAAAAATTTAATAAAGCAAGAATGAGCTAATAGCGCTCAGCAAGAAATCTATCCCAGTTTAAATCTTTAAACCTTTTAGGAAGATAATCCATATGGGATCAAAGTTTTTAACACTACTAGGGTCTAACCCCAAAATAATATACCGTTCAAAATACCGTATGACTTATAATCATACTCATATACTCTTCGTAGTTCATTTAGAAATCCTTGGTATTGATATAATGAACCAAGATTCAAAACATATCTTTTAAAATATATATCAAATAAGGGAATCCAGGCTTAAAGCCTATCCATCGATTCAAAATACTATATGTTAGATATAATTGCTAATGTTTGTTTATCAGTGTTTAAGCAACAGGTACTGACAAGAGTTTATCAGAAGCCGGTCAGAGTTTAATTAAACTCTGATAGGGTGAAGAGTTTAAAGGAAGCCGGTCAGAGTTTATTTAAAGTCTGACAAGGTGATAGTTGAGTTAGCTGTCGGTGCTGAATTGAAGATTCTAGAAGCAATATTTTCTGAAGATGGAAAGAAGCAGAATATATTGATACAGCTAAGGAAACAGAATGGAAGATAAGAAGCAATCCTTAATTGATAAGTTTTGTATAGCTAACTTGTAGGAATATCAATTAGATAAGGATTGTATGTAGCTGTGTACTATATAAACACAGATAGGTTATCCCTAGAAGGGACGCGATTATTGATATATTATTCTTGTAACCTAGAAGCTCTTTGTGATTCATTAACATCATAAAGAGAGAAGCTGTTAATATAAATACAGTTTATTGATTCATAAACAGTGTTCTTAATTGTCGTTATTCTCATACATACTTGATTATATTGTGTATTCGGCCTAACAATTGGTATCAAAGCCAAGGCTGTTTAATATATACAGTTTTACGATTCAAACACAGTATTAATCATGTCTGAAGAAAATCAAACTGCTTCTAAGGCTGAACAGGTTAAGCCCAATTCTGTGAGTCGATATGAAACAATCAGGGTTCCAATTCTCAGGCCAGTAGAGTATCCGATTTGGAAGGTGAAGATGACCATGTTTCTGGAGGCTACAGATCCAGAATACCTTGACATAATTAATGATGGTCCTCATATGCCAACTAAATTGTCCCCTGTTGTTGATGGTCAAGCACAAAAGACTGTTCCAAAGGAAAAGAAAGATATGACTCCTGAGGACATCTCATCAATTGCAAAAGATGCAAAGGTTAGACATCTTCTCCACAGTGCTTTAGATAATGTAATGTCTAACAGAGTAATTGGCTGCAAAACTGCCAAAGAAATATGGGATGCTTTGGAAGTCAGATGCCAGGGAACAGGTGCTATTAAAAAGAACAGAAAAACAATACTCACACAGGAGTATGAGCACTTTTATTCAAGATCTAATGAAACCTTGACTGAGACTTATGACAGATTTTGCAAACTGTTGAATGATCTGTCTTTGGTTGATAAAGAATATGAACTTGAAGAGTCAAATCTCAAGTTTCTGTTATCTCTACCTGAAAAGTGGGATTTAAAGGCAACAACAATCAGAGATAATTATGATCTTGCTGATACAGATCTTGATGAGATCTATGGATTGTTAAAGACTCATGAACTGGAGATAGAACAAAGAAACAGGAGATCCAGCAAGAAGACAAAATCTGTTGCTCTCAAAGTCGAGGAGAAGCTCATCAAGAAGGAATCATCAAGGAAGAAAGCCAAGGGAAAGGCTTTAGTTATTAAATCTGAAAGTGAGTCATCAAAATCTGATGATGACTCAAACTCTGATGAAGCTTCTGACTCTGAGGATGATGAAGAGGAGTTGATGCAAATGGCTGCATTGATGGTGAAGACCTTTAAGAAGATGGGATTCAAGAACTTCAAGAAAGGAAAGAGATTCTCAAGGAAAGATTCAAACTCTGAAAGGAGAAGTTTCAGAAAGTCTGATGGAAAGGAGACCAAGTCTGGCAAGAAGGATAAGTCTCAAATCCAGTGCTACAAGTGTAAGGAGATGGGTCATTATGCTCCAGAGTGCAAGAAAGGCAAATCTGAGAAAGCACTCATCTCTAAAGGCAAAGACTGGGCAGATACTTCAGACTCTGATGATGGAGAAAACTATGCTCTTATGGCTACTGTCAGAGATGAGACTGAATCATCTGAAAATAAGGTACCCCTAACTACTTATGCTTATGATACTGATAATATATCTGAGTTAAGAGTATATCTGAAAAGCGTACATGTTAGCTATAGGGATCAGACTTTAGAGAATGAGAGAATTAAAGCTGAGAATCTTAGTCTTAAAGAAAGAAACAAGTTTCTTGAAAGAGAACTTGAGAATATGAAGCAGATTCAAAAAGAAAGAGATGATGCTGTTTATATTGAACAGGAAGTGCTTAAGTTAAATAAGCAGCTAGAATCTGAACTTGAAAAAGAAAGAAAAGTAATTATGACTTGGACAAACTCTGGAAGAGACACTCATCAAGTGTTTCAAACAGATTCTGTAGGTTTAGGCTATTGTGAAAACGATGAACTTAGGTTTAAAGACAAAGTTAAGGTTAAACCACAACTTAAACCTGTGATATTTGTTCCAGAATCCACCAAGCTAAAATCTGTAGTTGTGAAAGAAGCTGTTAAGGAGCCAGTTGAAGCTTGTGTTGAACAAGTAGATATTGAATCTAAAACAGAGAAGCTTGTTGAGCTAGAAGCTGTTAAAGAATCAATTAAAATCTGTGAGAAGCAGGTTAATGTTGGTTTAATGACAGGAAAACAGTTTAAACATAAGCTCAAAGAGGTTAAGTCTGCCATGAAACCTAAAGGGTCCAAGAGAAATAGGAATGGAAAAGTAGGCATAAATAATAGAAATAATCATATGCCTAATGCTAGTGCCTCAAGAAAAACATGTTATAATTGTGGTAGTTCTAATCATCTTGCTAGATTTTGCACTAAGAACAAACATATTAATTCTTTACCTTCTACTTCAGAAGTAAAGAATGATTATGTTAGAGTAAAACCACAGACTTTATGTAAACATTGTGGGAGCACTTGGCATTCTATTTACACATGTAAGAGTTATCATGCAATTTATCATAACTATTATGAGCTAAAACCCAATTTAAAATGGGTTAGAGCAAACTCTGCTAGTGTAAAATCTGACAATGTTAGTCTAAACTCTGATAATGCTGATTCCGCTGCAAAAGCTAACACTGTTAAGAAGGACAAAGGATCCAAGCAAGTCTGGATCCTTAAAACTAACACTTAGTGTTTGTTTGTGATTGCAGGGTATAATAGAGAGCACACTTATCTTAGACAGTGGATGCTCAGGACATATGACTGGAAACAAAGCCCTGCTATCAGACTTTAAGGAGAAGGCTGGCCCAAAAGTTTCCTATGGAGATGGCAACATAGGACACACTCTGGGATATGGCAATATCAATCTTGGAAGTGTCATCATCACAAATGTAGCTCTAGTCTCAGGACTCAAGCATAATCTGCTATCTGTGAGTCAAATCTGTGACAGAGGAAACCATGTAGATTTTCATAGTGAATACTGTGAAATTATCAGTAAATCTACTGGAAAAGTTGTTCTAGTTGGACAAAGGCGCAACAACATTTATGAAGCAAGTTTGGTAACAAACTCTGATGGAAGGACAGTGTGTCTGACAGCCAGAATGTCAAATGAAGAGAGTTGGAATTGGCACAAGAAGCTCTCTCATCTAAACTTGAACAATATAAATGAGCTTATTAGAAAGGATCTTGTGAGAGGACTTCCAAAATCAATACTCAATCTAGATGGTCTATGTGATTCTTGTCAAAAGGCCAAGCAAAGGAAGTCATCTTTCAAGAGCAAATCTGAATCTTCAGTAGTGGAACCTTATCATCTTCTACATGTTGATCTCTTTGGACCAGTAAATGTGATGTCTATGGGCAGAAAGAAATATGCTCTAGTAATTGTTGATGAATATACTAGATATACATGGGTATATTTCTTGTCAAAGAAGGATGAAACTGCTCAAATACTGATGGATCATGTAAATCTACTGGACAAAGGATCACAGCACAAAGTCAAAATTATAAGGAGTGATAATGGAACTGAATTCAGAAACTCAATCATGGAAGCTTTCTGCAAGGAAAGAGGAGTGAAACAAGAATTTTCTGCACCTGGAACTCCACAGCAAAATGGTGTAGTTGAAAGAAAGAACAGAACTTTAATCGAAGTTGCCAGAACAATGCTTGATGAAGCAAAGTTACCAACCTATTTCTGGGCAGAAGCTGTTCAAACTGCTTGTTTTACTCAAAATGCAACTTTGATCAACAAGCATGGGAAAACACCATATGAAATGGTGAAAAACAAGAAGCCAAATTTGAAATATTTTCACATATTTGGATGCAAATGCTTTGTGTTGAAGACTCATCCTGAACAGTTGACAAAGTTCGAATTAAAAGCTGATGAAGGAATCTTTGTTGGCTATCCATTGTCAACAAAAGCATTCAGAGTTTATAATCTAAGAACTAAGGTGATCATGGAATCTATACATGTGTCGTTTGATGACAAGAAAATAATTGGACTTGAAGACAAGGATGGATATGATCAACTGCGTTTTGAAAATGAAGATATATTCTCTGATGATATAAACTCTGATGAAGCAGGGTTGACAAACTCTGACGAAGCATACTCTGAACCTCTACTGGTAAATACTGGAGAAACTGGAAATTCTCAAATTGAACAATTGGTATCAGAACCAGTTGAGGGGGAGCGTGAAGAAGCTCAACATGACACAGCAAGTGAGTCAATTGAAGAAACTGATTCAAACTCTGACAGTTCAAACACTGAGCCATCCAACTCAGGGGGAGCCTCAGATGCTGCAGAAAGTCAACATATGAATCAGGAGAGCATGGATCAAGGGGGAGGATTCAATAATGCTGCAAGAAACCACTTACCAACAGCAAGAAAGTGGACACAGGCACACACACCTGATCTCATAATTGGAGATCCTGATGCTAGTGTAAGAACTAGAAGTGCAACAAATAACGAGTGTCTGTATCATGCTTTCTTGTCTCAAACAGAACCAAAGAAAGTGGAGGAAGCTCTTCAAGATGCACACTGGATAACAGCAATGCAAGAAGAGTTAAATGAATTTGAAAGAAATGAAGTCTGGACACTTGTACCTAGACCAAAGAATAGATCAATTGTAGGTACAAAGTGGGTTTTCAGAAACAAGACTGACAGTGAAGGTGTGATTACAAGAAACAAGGCTAGACTTGTGGCAAAAGGTTATTCACAACAGGAAGGAATTGACTATGATGAAACCTTTGCTCCAGTTGCAAGATTGGAGGCCATAAGGATTTTTCTGGCCTATGCTGCACACAAGAAGTTTAAAGTCTTTCAGATGGATGTAAAGAGTGCTTTTCTCAATGGGAAGCTTGAAGAAGAAGTGTTTGTTGAACAACCACCTGGATTTGTAGATTCCAAGCATCCAGATTATGTCTACAGGCTTGACAAGGCATTATATGGACTAAAGCAAGCACCAAGAGCATGGTATGAAACTCTTGCTCAATTTCTTTTAGAAAGTGGGTTCACAAGAGGAACAATTGATAAAACCTTGTTTTATTTCAATTCTGGTGATGATTTGCTTTTAGTTCAAATTTATGTAGATGATATTATTTTTGGATCTACTAATGACAAACTTTGTAAGAAGTTTGCAAAGCTTATGCAATCCAGGTACCAAATGAGCATGATGGGAGAGCTTAGTTACTTTCTAGGCTTACAGGTCAAACAAACAGATGATGGGATTTTTATCAATCAAGCAAAGTATACCAGAAATCTTCTAAAGAAATTTGGTATGCTTGATAGTTCATCTGCTACAACTCCCATGGCTACAGCAACGAAGCTTGACAAAGACACAGGAGCCTCAGTAGATATGACTAACTACAGAGGAATGATAGGGTCTCTACTGTATCTTACTGCAAGTAGACCTGATATCATGTATGCAACATGTCTTTGTGCAAGATTTCAAGCAGACCCCAGAGAGCCTCATCTAACAGCTGTAAAAAGGATCTTCAAATATCTCAAAGGAACCATAACCCTGGGTTTGTGGTATCCTAGAGAATCAGAGTTTAAGTTAATTGGTTACTCTGATGCAGATTTTGCAGGCTGTAAGATAGACAGAAAAAGTACAAGTGGAAGCTGTCAATTTTTAGGTGACAGATTGGTTTCTTGGTACAGTAAGAAACAGAAATCAATTTCTACATCCACTGCAGAAGCAGAGTATATAGCAGCTGGTAGCTGTTGTGCACAGATTTTATGGATGAAGAATCAACTGCTGGATTATGGGTTAAGGTACTCTAAAATACCTATTTTCTGTGATAACCAAAGTGCTATTGCTATGACAGGTAATCCAGTACAGCATTCCATGACCAAGCACATCAGCATAAGGTATCATTTTATCAGGGAACATATGGACCTTCTGAGTCTCAACCACAGAGGTCAAAGAGATCTAAAGTTCGAGCAGTTAAGTCTGGTTTGCAACCCACTGAAGCTGAGGTATCAAATGTTGATGCTGTGCCTCAGAGACAAAGAATGAAGAAAAGGCGAGCCCACAGGGCAAAGTCTGTTGCTGCTGCTTCTACTGCAGACTCAGAAACTGAAGCTGATGAAGAAACTCTTCATCAGAGAAAGAGACGGCTAGTTGCTGATCAACTTTTTGGTGATATCATTGCCAATCTGGACAAAGAACCTGAGGACACTGAAGCTCCTACATCAGAGAATGAGGAGATTGTGATTACAACTGTTCCTTCAAGTACTCCTGCAGTTGTTGTTGAGGAGACTGTTCTAACTGCTGAGGATGCTGCAAATCCTGAAACTCTTCTGATGGATTTTGAAACAGAAGCTCCTACATCAAAAGCTGATGATGTAGTGGAGGAAGCTGCTGCATACTCTGACAGCAGGATTCTTGATCATGACGATACTGTACTGGAAGCTGATCAAGCATCTACTGAGTTAGTAGAACCTATTGCTTCTCACACAGAAATCATTTCTATTGATTTTGAGAAAGGTGAGGAAGTTGATCAGATTAGAGTTGATCCAGTTCCAGAAGCTGTTGCTGTACAAGCTGATGCGACAGATAATGATCATGAGGATATTGTTTTCCTTGAAGCTTTGCAACAATCAGTTGTTGAGATTGTTCAGAGAGAAGCAGAGGTTACTGCTCCAGCAAACTCTGATGTTCCTCAAACTGTAGCAGATCAAGTACCTGATGCCACTGCCCCGTTACTTGATGAAATCACTGCTGAAAATGTGCTTGAAGATATTCACAGAGAGGATGACAATGCTGAAGCTAGTCCTTCTCATTCAAACTCTGATATTCAAGTGGAAATTTCTGATCTTCACGCAAATTCTACTGAAGAGAGGGAAGTTCATAGGGCTGCTTCTGAGCATTTTCAGAATATGTACTACAATGCATGGGCTAATGCAGATTGTGTCTTTCCAGCACAAAGGGCTGCAGATTTTTTATCTGATTCTGTCAAGAAGATTACAAATCCTGATATCCTTACGAGCTTACAGGCAACTGTTATTCAAGTCAAATCTCTCAATAATAGATTTGATGAGAATCAACAAATGCTTACAAAACTGAGGAATGAAGTAAGTCTGAGGGATCTTACTTTAAAGGCTGACAGAACTTCTTACTATGCCATGTTCAAGCAGCAAGCCAGGGATTCTGAAGAAATCAAGAAGAGGCTTGGGACAGTTGAGGACAATCAGAATGCTATGTCTGCTCAACTGACTTCCATTTCTACTGCGCTTGAATTGCTGACATCAGTACTACTTTCTGATGATGTCAAAAAGGGGGAGAGTATACCTAAAGACAAATGCAAAGATACTCAACCTCTGAGACGGAAGGATGATTCTACTGATGGGGGAAGCAGAGGAAATGAAAGAAGGATTTCTGCTCAAAAGCACAGAAGTGTAATAAACTCTGGTGGTCAATCTACTTCAAACCTCAACAAAAGTTTAGTTGTTCCAACTAACCCATCTACTGATGAAGAGATTGCTGCTAGGATCTTTATTAAAGAGCATGGAAAAGATGTTACAATTGAAGATATCCAAGCTGAAGAACAGATGCTTGCTGAAGAACACAAGAAAAATCTTAAAGCTGGAATCTACAAAAAGAAGGAAATCAAGGCTCCTAGAAAGAAAGAAAAAGGAATTGTTATAAAAGAGAATGTAAACTCTGATCAGAGTTTACAGTACTCAAGGAGGCCTGTGATTAAAAATGCTGACAAAGGAAAAGGTAAACTGGTAGAAGAAGAACAGTTACCTAAGAAGATTTTTTCAACCTCTGACATTGCTCAAGTTGAAACAAGATTAGCAAAATCAACCTCTGACGCTGCTCAAGTTGATGATACTATTGAAGTTAAGCCAGCCTCTGACAAGGCTCAAGCTGTGCAAATTCAGCTACCTCCTCAACTCAAAGGTTTCTTAAGACCTGTACTCTCTGAAACTCTGACACTTCAACCTGTGGATTTTTCTCAAACCAGGACTGTACTTGGAAAAGAATCTTATGATAAGTCTGGTTTAGGTTCACATAGGGAAAAGAGAATAAATAACAGATCTCAAGACAATATTTCACTGGCAGGATCTGGTATTAGGGATACACAAGAAAATCTTGATAAGTTAGAATCTGTTCAGTTGATTTTTCACAGAGTCTTGAAGAAGCAGTTTCTGTTATACTTCATGAGTGATGGAAGTGTTTATAGAGTTGGAGAATCTGATGTGAATCTCAAATCATGGGAAGAACTTGAATATGTACTTTATCTGTTGAAAGTTAAGAACAGACACACCCATAATGTTGCTCAAATCTTAAGAGAAAAGATGCTGAGATCAAAAGTGATGCTTGGAGGAGGAGAAGTCTCAAATACTTATATTCCAAAGTATAGAGATCATGCTGGAAAGTTGGTGGAGATGAAGAGAAACAGTGCTAGATTTAAAACTGCACTGGGATTAAAAGTCTTAGAATTCAACTTAGAGTCAAATAAAGCTCAGTACATTCGGCTAGGGAATGATATGAAGAAGAACAGTATCTATTCTCTGAGGGCTGCCATATATCAAACTGGTGAAGGAGATCCAGAGTATAAGGAGCTGAAAGAGATTATGATAGCTGAACTTGAGAATGCTGAGAGAAGACTGCTGATTGATTATCTCAGGACTGTACCTGATATTGAAGAAGTCAAGTAAAGTCTGACTGTAAGTTTTTAATATTTTCTATTCTAAGTCAAATTTAAACTCTGTTTTAAATTAAACTCTGTTATATGTTAAACACTGCATTTGTTAAATGGTTTTGACATCATCAATTATATGTTTAACTTGTACATTTTATTATGAACAAGTTGGGGGAGATTGTTAGATATAATTGCTAATGTTTGTTTATCAGTGTTTAAGCAACAGGTACTGACAAGAGTTTATCAGAAGCCGGTCAGAGTTTAATTAAACTCTGACAGGGTGAAGAGTTTAAAGGAAGCCGGTCAGAGTTTATTTAAAGTCTGACAAGGTGATAGTTGAGTTAGCTGTCGGTGCTGAATTGAAGATTCTAGAAGCAATATTTTCTGAAGATGGAAAGAAGCAGAATATATTGATACAACTAAGGAAACAGAATGGAAGATAAGAAGCAATCCTTAATTGATAAGTTTTGTATAGCTAACTTGTAGGAATATCAATTAGATAAGGATTGTATGTAGCTGTGTACTATATAAACACAGATAGGTTATCCCTAGAAGGGACGCGATTATTGATATATTATTCTTGTAACCTAGAAGCTCTTTGTGATTCATTAACATCATAAAGAGAGAAGCTGTTAATATAAATACAGTTTATTGATTCATAAACAGTGTTCTTAATTGTCGTTATTCTCATACATACTTGATTATATTGTGTATTCGGCCTAACACTATACAGTTCAACATACTGCATATCTTAAATATCTTTTCCACGTATATACTCACATATCTATTTAGATATCTCATACTGTTCAAAATACTGTAGAATATCAGTAATGAACACCTTTTGTAAAAGAAGCAAGAATGAGCACTATAGCTCGACAATCAGATATAGCAGCTTAATCATGTATGTAAGCTTATATCATGAAGGAAAACCTTTAAACTTCATTCGTATACAGAATGACATTTTATTATTCTTTTCGTCAAAACATGCCATACAGTACAACTATTGTATGAGGAACATCATTACTCATCACTGCCACATTATCAGTAACTCAGCACCTAGGCTTTCATTACAATGTGCAGCACAACTCCAATTGGAGGGAAGGGAATATACTGGAACACCCGATACACGGTGATCAGCCGTTGTATCGTAACTTTTCTTTTCTACTAGTAGAAGGACGACTTCCTGTTCGGTTATCACCCTGACCGCATATGGGCCATTGTGCTAAGAGATCACTACCTCAACGCCTATTTTTCATCACCGGGCAAGCCTTAGCACTCAAGAGATCACTACCTCGGCGCCTATTTTTCATCACCGGGCAAGCCTTGATAAATTTGGCACTACCCCGGCACCTATTTCATTGCCGTGTAGGCCTTTCCAATTCCCATGATGAAAAACATTAATGAAACAGAAATCGGAATTTAATTCCATATTTCCCAAGTACGAATACTCGTCAAAACTTTGTAACCGTTTAGAACACCTTACTCCAGAGTAATTGAAAGGAGTAAGTCAAGTGTGGGTTGACATTAGTCAACGAGACTACCGATGATTACTACGTATTTTGAAATCATGACCAGGGAGTTTATTGAAATTTCAGAATTCAGCGAGTTTGAAATACTCTACTTGAATGGGGAAGCCATCCCCTAATTATAAGTATTCTAGAGGAACAGTGGAAGTAAAACTCTGTCCTCGAATTCTTGAACTAGATTCCCTGTAACACCCCCAGACCCGGGGTCAGGAATCTGGGTTGTCACGCTCCATCAATTATACAATACCTGTATTACTTACAACATTCTAATAATATAACTCCAAAAGACCCCAATCACTAACGCACACACACACAAGTTATAGCCTTGGAAATGAGCAACAATAAGTAACATTTGTTATTACAAATCAAATGTACTATCCAGGATCTCATCTATCATTTACAACCTCTACCTGAAGTTAAAAATAATAGACCTCACAATTCTATACAAGGTTTAATAACACAAACCTATTCGAAAACAATTCTTACTAACTCAGTCTACAGCTGTTCTGCTAAATCCGACAGTATCCATCTTGCTGAACTAACTCAAGGGTGGTCTCTTCATTCCCTTGCTCTCGTAACACGAGGTGAATCGGCAACGTTTTCTTCATGCTGAAATATTTAATAAAGCAAGAATGAGCTAATAGTGCTCAGCAAGAAATCTATCCCAGTTTAAATCTTTAAACCTTTTAGGAAGATAATCCATATGGGATCCATGTTTAAAACTACTAGGGTTTATCCCCAAAATAGTATATCGTTCAAAATACCGTATGATTTATAATCATACTCAAATACTTTTCGTAAATCCTTTTTGGGATCCTGGGTATCAAGATGATAAACCAAGTCTCAAAACATCTCTTTTTAAAATAGATATTAATATTGGAATCAAGGCTTAAACCCATCCATTGATTCAAAATACTATACAATTCAATATACTGTATATCTTAAATGACTTCTCAACATATATGCATGCATATCTATTTAGATATCTCATACTGTTCAAAATACTCTAAAATATCAGTAATGAACACCCTTTTTAAAGCTGTTGGGTTGTGATATATAAAAGAAGCAAGAATGAGCACTATAGCTCGACAATAATATGTAGCAACATAATCATATATGTGAGCTGATATCATAGCTGAAAGCTTTTAAAACCTCATTCGTATATAGAATGATATATTGGATACTCTTTTCGTCAGAACATGAAATGTAGTTCAAATACTATACACGGAACATCATTGTTCAATTTCTGTCACATTATCGGTAACTCAGCACCTAGGCTTTCGTTACAATGTGCAGCACAATTCCAAGTGGAAGAAGGGGATATACTGGAGCACCACGATACACGATGATCAGTCGTTGTATCGCAAAACATTTCTTTCTACTAGTAGTGGACGAAAACCTTTTCATGGTTGTTGTGGAATAAAATCTGAGCTTACGAATTTAATGCGAGGGTTTAATGAGCTTCAAGCTTTTATGGCTGCACTCGTGTATCCGGACTAAATTGGTCCTCACAAGATGCCTACGTATCTCAAATCGTTATTGAGAATCAAGCCAAAGACGTAGTTCTTGGTGTTGCCCTCGGGGCTATGGCGGCAGGGGCACACCAAGGACGTAGTGACTTGTATGTCCTTATTCGAGTATGAAGTCTAAAACGTAGTTCTAGGGGTGCCTTTATGGCTTGTTGCGCCTTCGAGGCGTTGTGACGTATGGAGTTGTGCCCAAAACGTAGTTCTGATTGTAGGATCAGGGTCCTTATATAGGCGTCTGGAGCCTAGTATTTATGGTATGTTTAGGAGTCTTAGCGAATAAGTCTCCTTTTTGATATTGGATAAACATTGTATTTCTTGCTGGAGAATTCGTTTCCTTGTTGATAAAGGCTATGACTCATTAATTGCCTTTAATTGGGATTCTGGATCCTTCTTTGATGAATTTACCATATTTTGGACTTTTTTTATGAGCTGTATATTTTCCCTATTCATTAATTACGAAATTAATGAATAATTAGGGTGTCGGGCCTTAAATATCGGCCTTTCCATTGACTTGTCAATTATATTTCTATAATTACTTTTCTGACCATATCATTTGCCCCCCAACTTCTGGGAAAATACCCTTGGGATTTTCGTAGAAGTTACAGCGCATTTTTTCCATTTTTAGGGCATTTTTTGGTGTGAGGTCGATGTATACGACCTTAGTTTCGTGTGTCTTTTTGACTTGGGTCGTTCGACCTCATTTTAGGGTCTTTTCGACCTTAAATCTTTAATTTTTGAGTTTATTTGGGAGTGAGTTCGAGCGATACGACCTCAATTTTCCATATACTTTCGACTTCAAGCCTTCGATGTCGATCAAAGGTCTTTTCGACCTCGATTTTTTCATCATTGCCTTGGTTTTAATCCAAGATTCATTTTTCTTGGGCCTTAATTAGTCCATTTTAATTTGGACTTAAATCTTTCCAGCCTTGGGCCTTAACGGGCCTTATTTGATTTGGGCTTTTGCCTTTGTAATCCTTAAATGGATTTTATGGGCCTTACTGGCTATAGACGGTTGCCCTTCCTTAACCGGTAGGGTTTCCAGTCACTTTGTTTATAAAAGAGTGATTTTTCACTCTTTTCTTCACTTCATACTTCTTTCTTTCCGAAAATTTCTCTCTAGTCTTCTTAGCTTTTCTCTCTTTTATTACGTGGTAAGGCGATTCCCGGTGAGCTTTTGTACGGTGGTGTTCTTCTTTTTCTGGGATCAATCTTCTTCCCTCGAAGATTTCTGGGTTTTCACCTTCATCCCTTGAAAATTTCTGGGTTTCTTTGAAGATTTCCTGGGAATTTCTTTGAAGATTCTAGGTTTAAAATGGCCGATCGCGCTTCCCAACGTCTATGATAATGCACTAGGATTTCATAGAAGTTATACCGGTCTTTTTCGAGACTTGGGGTCTTTTAATCCCTTACCTGGGACTTACTACCCTTTTTTGGGGATTTTAATATACACTAGTGTTTTACGAGTATCGTCTTGGTGTAAAGTGTGGAGCGACCTACACATTTACGACGATTTTGCCTTATTCGAGGCTAACTTGACATTTGCATAAGCCTTTTATGTCTTATACCGTCTTGTTTTGGCTTCAAGCCTTTCATTGAGCATATCGAATGATGGGGTTTGGACTGAATGTCTTTGGTTTCTGGGGTTTCAACCCTTCATTTGCTTTCTAGGAAGCTCATGATTTCATCGAACCTTATTTTTATTTTTCCTAGTAGTGAGTCCAATCAGGACACACTTTAAACATAATAGACTTTCAAATTTGAGGCATGCCAAGTCCTTGGCACCTCATGCCCTTCGAGGGTTTCTAGCTTGTACGAGCCTCGACCAAATACGTTCTTGACGCGATATGGTCCTTCCTAATTTGGGGTCAACTTGCCTTTTTGTCCAACTCCGGATGCCTTAATCTTTTGGAGGACTAAATCTCCTTGTCGAAAGAATCTCTCTTTAACCCTTAGGTTGTAATAGAAAGATGCTCGTTTCTGATGCTGAACTATCTTGGCATTTGCCTCATCTCTAACTTCATCAATCAAATCTAATGCCAGCCTCAAGCCTTCCTCATTTGTTTCTGGCTCATAAGCCTCAATTCTTGGAGACGTGTGAGTAATCTCCACTGGAACCACTGCCTCTGCCCCATATGCCAACAGAAAGGGGGTAGCTCCAGTGGTGACTTTGCAGGTAGTACGATATGCCCATAGTATGGGGAACAATTCGTCCACCCAAGTGTTTCTGGAGCGTTCAACTCTTTTCTTCAGTCCATCTAGGATAATTCGATTTGCAACCTCAGCTTGCCCATTTGCTTGAGGATGGGCGACAGAAGTGAAGCGCAACTTGATATCGTTATCATCACAATATTTCTTAAACTCATCGTTGTTAAACTGAGTTCCATTGTTTGTGACCAAGATACGTGGAATCCCGTATCTGCATATCACATTTTCCCAGAAGAAATGCATCACTTGCTTGGTGGTTATCTTGGCTAATGGCTTAGCCTCAATCCACTTGGTGAAGTAGTCGATTGCTACTATCAAGAACTTTCGTTGTGCACTTGCCATTGGGAAAGGTCCAAGTATATCCATTCCCCACATGGCAAATGGAATTGGTGAGTTTATGGATGTCAACATCTCTGGTGGTTTCCTAACCACTGGTGCATGCTTCTGGCACCTTTCACATTTCTTCACGTAGCTTTTAGCATCAGCAAGTATGCTTGGCCAATAGAAACCTAGACGAGTGATTTTATGGGTAAGGGCTCTGCCCCCCAAGTGCTGCCCACAAATTCCTTCATGTACTTTTTGTATAGGATTCCCTCAATCAGGGTATACCTTAGTGCTCTGACGTACAGCTTTCGTGCTTCTGAAGTGTCGTTGGGTAATCACCTAGTTTCTAGATGAGATTTGATGGGATCCATCCAACAACTGCCAACATCAATGGGTGCTACCAACTTTCCGTTGATGCTTGGGGTCCTCAGGACTTGGAAGTAAACACTTCCTGCATAGTTTTCAATTTTAGAAGAAGCAAACTTAGACAGGGCATCAGCCTTTATCTTTTCTTCCCTTGGAATGTGCTCCACATAGCATTCGTCAAATTGAGTCATGATGGCCTTAACAAGTTTCAAGTACTTGGCCATGACTTCATCTCTGGCCTCAAATTCCCCATTTACTTGGGAAACCACTAGCCTCGAGTCTCCACATACTTTCAGAGTTTTGACCCTCAAGGCTCCAGCCAGCCCTAAGCCAGCTATCAGAGCTTCATACTCAGCCTCATTGTTTGTCGTTGGGAAGTCAAGTTTTAGTGCATACTCAATGAGGAATCCATCAGGACTTTGTAGCACTAAACCAGCTCCACTTGATTTTGTTTTTGATGCTCCATCAAAATAGAGCACCCAATATTCTTTGAAGTCCATTTCTTGATCTTTATTGTCTTCCATTATTACTTCCTGCCCCCCGACTTCTTGGTTGTCAATGGTACATTCAACCATGAAGTCAGCAAGTGCTTGAGCTTTTATGGCCGTTCGAGGCTTATACTTGATGTCGAATTCGCCCAATTCAATGGCCCATTTGATCAATCTTCCACTAACTTGAGGGCTATGCAAGATGTTTCTTAGAGGTTGATCAATCAAGACCTCTATCTTGTGAGCCTGGAAGTACGGGCGTAGCTTTCTTGAGGCCATTATCAAGGCTAAGGCAAACTTCTCAATCGTTGAGTAGTTTATTTCTGCCCCATGAAGAATCTTACTCAAATAGTAGACGGGCTTCTCCACTTTCAATTCTTCCTTTATCAGTACAACTCCAAGGGCTGTGTTAGAAACTGCCAAGTACAAGTAGAGAGTTTCCCCTGGCTTGGGTTTTGCCAATAGTGGTGCCTCAGCCATGTATTTCTTCAGGGCCTCAAAGGCCTCTTGGCTTTCAGTTGTCCATTCAAAAAATTTCACTTTTTTGAGTGCTTTGAAGAAGGGTAAACACTTCTCTCCTGACTTGGAGATGAACCTTCCCAATGCTGCCACTCTCCTTGTTAGTTTTTGGACATCCTTGACAGTCTTTGGTGGCTCCATGTCTAGAATTGCTTTGATTTTGTCGGGATTGGCCTCGGTTCCTCTCTTGGAAACCATCAGGCCTAAGAACTTTCCCGAGCCTACACCAAAGGCACACTTAGCTGGATTCAACATCATCTTGTGGTGCCTCAGCACTTCGAATGCCTCCCGGAGGTTCTCAATGTGATCGGCCTTATCGAGGCTTTTGACTAACATGTCATCCACGTAGACCTCCATGGTTTTTCCAATTAGGTGCTCAAAGATTTTGTTTACCAACCTTTGATAGGTCGCTCATGCATTCTTAAGCCCAAAAGCCATGACTAAGAAACAGAAGACACCAAAGTCAGTGATGAATGATACCTTGGCGATGTCATCTTTGTGCATCTTGATTTGATTATATCCACTGAAGCCATCCATGAAACTTAGCATCTCATGCCCAGCAGTGGCATCTATTAGAGCATCAATCCTTGGTAAGGGAAAACAATCCTTAGGACATGCATCATTCAAGTCGGTGAAGTCGACGCACATCCTCCACTTCCCGTTAGCTTTTTTGATCATCACGGGGTTAGCTAACCATTCTGGGAATTGGATTTCCTCAATGAACCCAGCTTCCAAAAGCCTATTCACTTCTTGCTTAATGGCTTCAAGCCTCTCTAGAGCAAAATTTCTTTTCTTTTGTTTCACTGTCTTCCTTTCTGGATCCACATTCAATTTGTGAGATATCAATTGGGGATCAATCCCTGGCATGTCGGCCGCTGTCCAAGCAAAAATGTCATTGTTTTCTTGAAGAAAAGACGTGGGTTTGTTCTTCAATGGTTCGGGCAGTAGTGCCCCAATATAAGTCACCTTCTCTGGTTCTCCTGGGACTAGGGGAATTGGGACCAAGTCCTCAGCCGGTTTCCCCCTTCTGTCCTCGTTATCGCTGATATTCATGTCTTCAATTGGGAGAACTTGCCCCCCGGTTCCATCAGGCCTTAACGCGGCTACATAACAACTTCTAGCCATCTTTTGGTCTTCTCGTTCTTCACCAATCCCATTCCTTGTTGGGAACTTGATTTTTAGATGATAAGATGAGGCAACAACCTTGAACGCATGAAGACCAGTCCTTCCCAGGATTGCATTGTAGGTTGAAGTCGCTTTTATAACTATAAAGTTCAACATATGAGTAGACGTATTCATCCCTTGTCCCATAGTCATTAGGAGTTGGATAGTGCCTTCCACTTTTGATTCCACCCCGTTGAATCCGTATATAGGCATATTTGAGGGTGTTAACTGAGAGTCTGTGTAACCCATCTTGATAAAGGCATCGTGGAACAAGATATCCACTGAAGCTCCATTATCAACCAAGACTCTTTTTGTTTCGGAGTTGCCTATCACAGGTATTATGACAAGAGGATCATCATGGGGGAACTTCACCCCTTCTAAGTCTGAATCGTCAAAACCTATTGACACTTCTGTTCTGGCACGTTTCGGTGCTTCTCCAACCACAGTCATTACCTCTCGGGCATAAGCCTTTCTTGAGTTTCGGGAGGACCCAGCAGCAGTTGGCCCTCCGAATGTCATGTTGATCACTGGCCCTCGGGGCTTGGGATTCCGATCTTGATCGTTGTCCCTTCTATCATAATCCTTCCTTTCATAGTTCACCCTTTGGCTCCCTTGGCTTCCATCCTTAGTGAACTTGCTGAGTTTTCCTCTTCGTATCAGAAACTCAATCTCATCTTTCAATTGTCTACAATCATCGGTGTCATGACCGACTTCTTTGTGGAACCGACAAAACTGATTTTGGTTCCGTTTGGACAAATCAGCCCTCATTGGCTTTGGCCATTTGATATCTTCTTCCTTGGCTATCTCCATCAGAATTTGACTCCTGGGAGTATTCAATCTTGCATATTCTGTGAATTTTGGCCCAAAATTGCTTCTCTTGGGGGGAGAATCGGAGTTCTTTGATGTTCGGGGAAACTTTTCCTTGACGTCGTACTCCTGAGTTTCTTTTCTTTTCTTTGAGTTTCCACTACCGCCAGTAGTGGGTTCATATTTTCTCATACTTTCTTCAGCCTTGATATACTTTTCGGCCCTATCTTGGAGCTTCAGCATGCTCTCAGGGGGATGTTTAGCTAACGACCGTTTGAAGTGGTCATCAGTGGTTCCTTGTTGCAGGGCTATCATAGCCACACTGTCCTCTAAGGTCGGGACTTTTAAAGCCTCTCGAGTGAATCGATTGATGTAGTCCCTTAGGGCCTCATTCTGTCCTTGCCGGATTGCCATGAGTGATGCATAACTTTTCTCATGCACCCTTCCACTAATGAACTGATTGATGAAAGCCTTGCTTAGTTCCTTGAATGACCCAATAGAGTTGGGTGGTAGACGGCTATACCAACGTTGGGCCATGCCTGCCAAGGTTTGTGGAAACGCCCTACACTTGACCGCGTCGTTGGTTGGCTGCAACAACAGTGCATTGGAGAAGGTCCTTACATGATTTGCGGGATCTCCCGTTCCATCATAGGCTTTAATCGAAGGCATCTTAAACTTTCTGGATATAGCCGTTTTCATGATGTCTTGAGTAAACGGTGGTGTAGGATCATCAGGATCTCCTAGGGGCAACAGAATACTAGGATCACCCCTTGGGGCTTCAGCCCTCTTGGTCCTTCTTGGTGGATCCATGTTGATTATCGGGATTCCTTCAGTCGTTCGGCCCCGAGATTGAGCGGCCTCTTCTTCAGCAAGGAGTTTTTTGAGCCTTGCAGTTTCTGCCTCATGGGCTGCAAGTTTCTCCCTAGTAGTTTGGGGTGGCTCCCGATTTGTCTGGGAAGAACGTCTCCTTCTTGGGGCGACATCCTCCCCAGTTGTATAACCCTCATCATCGGTGTATGGGCCAGAGTAATCTTGAATGAGAGGGGTCTGACGAGTTTGGGGTCCCAGACCTTGAATATAAGGGGGCACATATGCCTCATGGTAGATTGGATTAGTTCCACTACCGCCCGCCATGGGTCGAGGGGGCATGCCATAGCTTGGTATCCCCAAAGTCTGATTCGCGTATTGAGGGAGATCAGTAGTATGGAGTTGAAGGCTCCTTGGTGCACTCATGAGCAGCGGGGAGGTCGTGATTGGTTGCTGGTGGACGGTCTCTTGTGGATTAGATCCATGAATGACCATCTGCCGGGGATTCGTCCCTTCAACCGAAATCGGGATTTCCGGTCCTTGAGTGTTGGTGGGGATATTCGCCCCTTCAGCGCCAGTAGTCGGCGGTGGCTGATCAGCCTCAGAGGTGATAGGGCGATCCTCAGGAGTTTGATTATCCCGAGCTGTTCTTCGCGTGTTTGCCATGGTTGATGTTGTCTTCCCACAGACGGCGCCAAATGTTATGGATTAAAAAAACGTGCTTGTGTAATTAATGCTAAGGTTTGATGAGCTTCAAGCATTTATGGTTGCACTCGTGTATCCGGACTAAATTGGTCCTCACAAGATGCCTACGTATCTCAAATCGTTATTGAGAATCAAGCCAAAGACGTAGTTCTTGGTGTTGCCCTCGGGGCTATGGCGGCAGGGGCACACCAAGGACGTAGTGACTTGTATGTCCTTATTCGAGGATGAAGTCTAAAACGTAGTTCTAGGGGTGCCTTTATGGCTTGTTGCGCCTTCGAGGCGTTGTGACGTATGGAGTTGTGCCCAAAACGTAGTTCTGATTGTAGGATCAGGGTCCTTATATAGGCGTATGGAGCCTAGTATTTATGGTATGTTTAGGAGTCTTAGCGAATAAGTCTCCTTTTTGATATTGGATAAACATTGTATTTCTTGCTGGAGAATTCGTTTCCTTGTTGATAAAGGCTATGACTCATTAATTGCCTTTAATTGGGATTCTGGATCCTTCTTTGATGAATTTACCATATTTTGGACTTTTTTTATGAGCTGTATATTTTCCCTATTCATTAATTACGAAATTAATGAATAATTAGGGTGTCGGGCCTTAAATATCGGCCTTTCCATTGACTTGTCAATTATATTTCTATAATTACTTTTCTGACCATATCAATGGTTATCACCCCAGCCGCATACGGGCTATCATTAGCGTCCCGGTACCCGAAGTACCTCAGCTAAAGTTGCGTACCGGCATTCGTAGTACCTCTGCTAAATTTGCATGTGCGTCCCGGTACTTGTAATGCCTCTGCTTATATAACACCTCCAGTCCCTTGATGAATCCTATCATTATAACCGGAACCGAACTTAATCGTCGTTCCCCGAGCGTCATGCTAGCTCGTTGATAGGTTTAAACTGTTTATCATACTTACTTCCGGAAATTTTGAGGAAGTAATAACAAGATGTGGGTTGGTCGTTGCCAACTGACAGAGGATATATTATAAACCCTTTTTAAAATCACGACCTGGGAGTTAATCGGAATTTTTCTGAAATTATCGAGATTGGAATACTCGGATTGGATAGGGAAGGCAACCCAAGATACGAGTATTCTCGAGGAATAGAAGAAGTAAAACCATTTGCGCGACCTTTAAAACTGGATTCCCAATTTTTGATGAGTTAGGAAATATTTAATCGCATTTAACTACCTTTAACTATCTTAAGATAATAGTTGGGAATCTCTATTTTAATACCTTTTCTGAAAATCAAAAATTTATATTTTTGTGTAAATAATAGAACCTTTAATCATATAATAAGGTTCTATGATTTTAAATCATATTTGGAATATTTAATAAATACCCAAATATTAAATATTAAATTATTATTCAATATAAAACACTTAAGTGAATATTCAAAATAATATTCACTTATTTAAATAATATTCAAATAATAAATATTGAATTATTATTCAATATAAAACACTTAAGTGAATATTCAAAATAATATTCACTTATTTAAATAATATTCAAATAATAAATATTGAATTATTATTCAATATAAAACACTTAAGTGAATATTCAAAATAATATTCACTTAATTAAATAATATTCAAATAATATATATTATAGTATTATTTAAATATCTCACCTTAAATATCCAATTATATAGATATTGGAATATTTAAAATACCCTTAAAGTATAACCGTCCCTGGAACCTTCCAGTTTCTGACAGTAGTTTAAAACAAAATAATAATTTGACTCCCGGTCTAAGTTTTTAAAACCATCGTACAAGTGCTCTATACTTAGAGTCTTTAATCTTTAACCTTGGTATATATCTAGTACTTAGCTAGCATATAAACCTTATACCTTATACAGCTTTTTACAAAGCAAAAACAGTTATAAGTCATTTCACAGCATTAAAGCAGCATATATAGTAATACCACAACATATATCACAACAACATCATTATATGGTGTAGGGTTTGAAAACTTGCATGCATCTATCATATGCATACATCACATTTCATCATTTTTAATACCATCACATCTATATACGATGTGAGGTTTGAAAGTATGCATAATATCGTATGCATATAGTTCATCTCAACAATTTTATACCATCACATCTATATACGGTGTGAGGTTTGAAAGCATGCATAACACATATCACGTGCATCATCAGAATATTATAATTTAAAATAAAGCATGGAATGAGAAAACTTGCCTTGGGTCCTTGGTTGTTATGGGTTCGAGAACTTGCCGGGAAATCTATAAACAAAGAAATACCCGATCAGTCCCCTGGCTTAATCATTTAAAGTGCATTTAACTTAAGCACTAACGTTCTATTAACGAACATCAATTGTCTCGCTCTTGGTCATCTATAACCTCATAACATTCCGTAACTTCTAAGTCAAAAGTTTGGGTGAAAACCTATTCACAAATCCCAAGTATTTATCCTTTACCATTTCCTTGTTTTAAACCATCCCCTTAAGGGTATTTCACTCGCGCAACTTCAGTTCGCGTATTTTGATAAAATTACCAACTCATATTTTTAACTCGAACTCTTCTAGGATTCCTTTCCTTATTATACATACTAGTATCCATTTTAATATCTCAATCCAATTCCAATTTTAAAGGGCTTGATCCCTATCTCAAAGTTCATACAATGAACTATCTCGTTACGCGAAACCGCTTTTACTAAAACGGACGCTATTTCTAAACCGTAAATCAAAACGATACGATTCTTTCGCCAAAGTAATCTAGGAAACAGAGCCTACATGCTCATGGCCAGAAACCTCAAGTTTATGCCCTGTTTTGAAGTCATGGTTTCTGTCTAAACTACCTAAGTAAAATCCGACATGGTAACGACGCTTATGCGTACTTCCCGTGTTTTTCAAACACTCATCCACACTACAATCAACCATCAACCAACCACCAATCAAACTCAAGTCTATACTATCATTTAACTGTCCAAATAAGGTCACCCTCTATTTCACAAGTTCATCCACAAATCAATCATTGAACATGCTTAAAATCATGCATACATGCTTTATCTTAACATGGTTCTAATCAAACACTTCTAACTACTAGATCAAGCAAAAATCTTAAAAAGAAAGAAGTGTTATACCTTCCTTGGATGCTAACAAAGGCTATATATGGTTGATATATCCTTCCTTGCACCTTAACTATGTTAAACAAACCTAAGATCATCAAAACAAAACAAGATTCTATGAGGTTACTATTCACATCACTATTCATCATCAACTTTGAATCCATTTTTGATCAAGCTATCATACATGGATGAGGCTAAGATTAGAGATCAACCTTGGATATTGGAAGGGGGTGATTTAGAGCCCAAGAACATGATTTTTGGTGGAGTGGAAGTATGAGCAAAATTTTTAAGGACTTGAAGAAAAGAAAATAGCCGAATGTAGTGTGTTCTTCATGTTCTTCTTCTTGATTTGTTTTCTTTTGTTTTTCTTTCCTTTTTGTTTTGTCTAATTAACCTTTAACTGTGACGCCCTCCCAAACTGAGGTCATGATTGGGGGAGTCACTACAACCTCTATACTTATAAACCTGTGAATAATAATATAAACATGACGACCCCAACTTTACCCTGGATCTTTAACAGGTAATGGTATGAAACAAGCATCAACTATCTACTTCATTTTATTACATAATAAAAGTCTCAAAATTTATTACAACCGTGTCTTAAAAGTTCTACATTCCCTTATACAAAACACCTTCTACAAGTCTTCATCACCTGCCTGAGCTGGCATCCCAAAAATAACCCTATAGGAAGACTTCCTAGCTGACTGAAAAGTGCGTACCATCTTCTCATTTAACTGTGGGTTAGAACAGGGGAAAGAATGAGCCAAATGCTCAGCAAGTAATAATATATCCAAGTAGTTAGCCACTGTGAAACAGTTCCAATATCAATATGTATGACATGGGTATAGCAAAATCCGTATCAAAGGATTATCGGAACAATGACATAAATATGCAATTTCAAAGGGTAAACCAATTTCATTATCAAGATATCTGTTTTCAAGAAAAGCAATAAGTAATTTGGAGATTTTTCACAACGCACCGGACAATACGGGTGATCAGCCACGTAAAGTCCCCATACCGGACACACAGTCCCTCTGGTCCTTGTATTGGGTCCCAATAGGCACACATTGGCCTTTAGACTAGTCCATCCCTAGTCCATTTATTATAATTAAAAAGTGCTGGGCCGGCGTCACTCGGCCTCTTACGCCTCCAATCTTAGGAATCCGTGGAAACCATAAATCAGAATTTAAATGAATCCAAACTTTGAAACTTCCTTTCTTTTAAAATCTTTCTTATGAAAGAAATCCTTTGTAAATCATTGGATGTGTGTTTGTATAGTACCCAAGTGAAGGTTCATATATTCTCAATTTCAAGTAAGTATGTGATTCATAGGTACAAGTTCAAATCTGATGCAATAGTATCTCAGGTTAAAATGTAAGTATAATCAAAAGATAATGATAAGGTCTGAAGAAAAGTTCGAGCAAGATATGGTTCACAAGACATTGTATTGTGTCTATAATGTTTGTATATAAAAGAGTCTTTTGGGAATTGGATAAGTTCAATCTGATCAATCTGGATTTCTATCAATGGGAAATCAAGAAGTAAATGTCATAGGTATGTTTTGGATATGTACTAAAATGTGAGTTCTGGTATATTCACCCTTGGGTGTAAAGGTTCAAAGAAAGAACTAAACATAGTATGGTGTATGAACCCACAAGGTATATGAACAGAAATAAGGATTACCAAATGAACATGATATGTTTTCAGGATTAAAAGGGCATATAAACAAGATAGAAATTCATATATGTCAAAATGAAAGAATGGCATTTAGAAGCGAAAGCAAGTCAGAATTACTTGCCTTAAGTAGCTAAAAAGAGTAATCAGATTCACTGGTTCTCCACCTTAGTCTTGCCTTTATTTCTAGGCTCTACTTCTTTGGATTCTTAAGTAGCTTTTAGAACAACCGTACTCACTGAATTTCTGCCTTCGCCTTTCCTTTATCTCTATGTTCCACGTCTCGTGACTCTACAAAAGAGTATATACTATCTTAGAATGATCCTCTCAAAATTCTAATCCTTATTCTAAACTACCCAACGTTCTCTAAACGCGTAAACACATAATATTTATATCACTTATAACTCTTAACCATATATTAAGCACAAAACTCACATAAGCGCACATTGCCATTCAAGTTCACATAACATACACCTTTAATACATATATATATAATCTAACTTTCAGATCATACCACCCTTGGTATTCTTTTAAATCAACCTGATCAATGCTAACCATATCCTTAACACCTTTACAAACAATGTTTTCATCTCAAAAGCTGAAAAATCTGCTGCGCATACTTTACGAAAACATTTTTCATAAATCCAAAATTAGTCAAACAAATACCAAATTTGACAGGCTACTTCCTGATTACCAATCCCACTTCGAATAAAAGTTTCAACTTCAGAACAACTTGTTTAGATTAAAAACGAACTATTTAAAGTAGGCACTGAAGCACAGAAAATTCCTGCTGCACAACTTTACTAAAACATTTTTCATAAATCCAAAACTAATCCAATAAATACCATATTTGACAGGATACTTCCTGAATACTAATCCAAATCATCATAGAAATTCCAACTTCAAAACATTTTATTTAGACTAAAAACGAACAGATCAAAGTACGTACTGAAGCACAGAAAAATCCCTGCTGCGCAACTTTTAGTAAAACAAGCATAACTTTTTATTCGTTAACTCTATTGATACAAGGTTTGCGCGTGCACAAACTAGACTCAATTTAGAACAGTTAACTCCTAGACTCTCTGTCTAAAACAGGCAGCAACATTTCGCAATTCATCAAAACAGAACAGGGCAGACAGTTTTTCTGTAAATTCAGCATGGCACATATCTATACAAAACCAATCCACAAATATAACCTCTCCTACAACTAATCATCCCATATCAAACTAAAACTCTTCTTTAGCTGAAAAAGGTTTTACCAATCAACTCATGTCCTCAAGAAACTACTAAAATCTATACATGCAATTTACCAAATACCAAAACTAACAAATCAACAATCCAAATACTTGGATCTTCACAAAAATCCCCAAATCAAAACCTTTAACATCAAAAATTCGAACTATCTAAACTTAACACAATTAATTAACATGCAATCACCATAAACTCGAGATTAACAATCAAACATCAACACCAACAAATTTCAAACTAATTTTATAAAAAGGGGAAAATCGAATATATACACATGCAATTCGATTTTTCAACATGCAACCAAAAACTTAACTAAACATAGCTATTAATACATAAATTGGACTCAAGAACATCATAATCGTCCCCGTCGGCTCGCCGGAGCTCATTGCCGACGGCTGCATGATTTGGAGGTGCCCGGAAAAATCGGGTTTCCTTCAACAAATCTCACCAATAGTAATCAAAACAATCTCCTTATCACAGAATCATCACAAAACAAAGGTTTCGAGGTTGAATCAAAATCAATTCGCCAAAATCCTTTGCATGCAAAACTGATACACGCACATATACACACAGCCATACACTCACACACATACACGAATATATATATACATATAATCATCAATATAATTGGGAGAATGAGAGAGAATGAGAGAAGGGAGAGTTTTACAGAGAAAAACCGAGAGAGAGAGAATGAGAGAAGAGAGAGTGATGAACGCCAATTGAAGAAAAGGGGAAAAACTGATTGCTGGGGTTTTATAAGCCCAGGGGCAAAATAGAAATTTAACAATTCCAAAATCTGATTTTTAATAAAACAAAACCCATATAATGCCTTTCTAAAATTCGAAATAAAATGAAGATAATATCTAAAAATCAAATTTTTATTTTTAAAACAAAGAATACGAATTTACAAGCTCACCCATATTTTTAAAATATTTTTATGATCAAAATTGAATTAAATATGAATTTTCAAAGTTTTGATCACTTAAATGACATTTAACTCATAAAATCGTTTTTAAATCCTTAAATCCAAGAATAAATTCCTCCACTAATTTTAGAAAATACTAGAATATAAAATAAAGGTTGTGAAAAAGATTTCACAATAAAAAGAGTCTCCGATGATTTTATAAAATTCCCGGAAGGTCAAAAAGAACTAATTTTTAATAAGAAATTCATATAAAATGCATTTAAAAGCATACACATATATTTTAATCCATACCATTCACCAAGTAAACATCTATTTATCACATTTCCAAATATCCACCTTTCACACAATACTCACATATCATAGAACTCAAATATTATTAAATATCAATATTGTACAAGCGTTTTTCCGAGTCGTTATATTAACACTTGTCATCTGATTTGTGTGGCTAATAACAAGGCTTGTCACCAATGACAAGGCTAATTTGGATGTGTGGTGGTGGTGAAAGTGGTGACAAGGTGGTGATTCACCACTTTGTCATCACTTGGTCATGCTTATGTCATCTCCTTGCATCATGCTTATGTCATCCTTTGCATCCTCAATTCTTTTATATATTGCACTTGATGATCTTATATAATACTCCTCCTTTGGTTGGGGTTTAATCCATAATTTATTACACTTTTGTTTCGCGAGAGTTTCCAGTGGTTTTAAAGACGTTTCTCTGTACCAAAGCTAGGGTACTTCCTTTATCCTTCCATTACCTTTGTCTAATATATAATCTTAGGTTTCTCACCTTGGTTTAAGATATGATCATGTATTTCTCATTCCTCATACTTTCTTAAAACGATCAAATCAATACATCCTTAACTGTCCAGTGAATAGTGATTTAAAACTATAATGGGAATCTTCTGATTCTGATCGCGTTTACATTCACTTATTCTCCTTATACATCAATAATATAACCTCGAAACATTCATTCCATATCATCATCATAGTGTGGTCTGAAAAATTTTCCATCAGCAAATTTATTATTCATCACATTTACTATTCATCAAAAATATTTAACAAAGTCCAAAATTTGGGGTTATTACAGTCTCCCCTACTTAAAAGGATTCCGTCCCGGAATCTAAGAAAATAGCCGAGGTTACTCTTTCAATATAAAAAAATCTCCAGTTTCCAGGTTGACTCCTCAACCCTCTGGTTCATTACAACACTTACTCATTCCGGTCTGTGATATCTATCGGGCGCTTTATATAAGCCAATTCTGGTTGTATTCTTATACACCCATTTTCTATTAACATCTGATTATTCTTGAAATCGGCGGTACAACGCTTACCGTAACTTCGATTATCTGAAATGTTTCTTTCGGTCGGTCCGTCGGTCTGCGGATCCTACGTAGTGCTCACACTCACTCTCGTTGCCAAACATGTTTGGAAAACTCCTCTCGAATCGAGAGTTCAATCATTAGTTCTTATCTGACACGATGGTGACTGGAACCCCATGTCACCCAACTATCTCTTTCGTAACTCTTCGGTTAACGATCTCTTGCTAATAACAAAACATGAGTAGACTCATTTAATCCATCAATTATAGCTCAATTGACGTCATAGTCCGACTCGATTCTTGTTGATCCTATCACAGAATCCATTATAGTAAAATTACATTCCTAATCAGGAATCTCTACTAACTGTGATAGTCAACTAGGTCTTTGTTCTACCTTCATTTTCTGACATATCCAATATTCGTTTGCCAATCGATAAATCCTTTTATTTATCCGGTCACTTATAACATTTCCTTAACTTTCTTTAATCTCGGTGTAGCTGTCTCTTTATGACAGATCTTTATTCCTTAATTTATTCAGGCTCAATCAGGACTTTTAAATAATCCTTGTTGTACTCTTAACTTCAAACTTCATCCTTTCAGTTCCTCTTATTAGTCTTTCTGAAAATTAGCATCCTTTATCTCTTGATCATTAGGAATCCCAACTTGGTAAAAATACCTTATGATTCCTCTATTATCTTTCTCAGTCTTTAATGCTTTCTCCAACATTGACTTCCTACCTTCACTTGTCATTCGTTCTTGACATAACTGTATTTTCTGTAGCAAATCCGGTTGCATTGCAATCTCAAATAGTCTCTCAGTACCTTTTCCGGTTATTTTAACTTCAATTTCCATTTTCTCAAATCCTTGGATTAACTGTATCCGATGATGTTATCATCTTAAGTCTCTCAGACTAAGGGCATCGGCCACCACATTGGCCTTCCCTGGGTGGTAAAGAATCCCACCGTCATAATTCTGGATTAGCCTTAGCTATCTTTTCTGTTCTCATGTTAAGTTCTTTCTGGGAGAGTGTATCTAATGCTCTTATGATTTGTATAAATCTCGCACTTCTTCCCATGTAATTAGTGCCTCCAAATATTTAAAGCGAAAACTATCGCTGCCAATTCTAAGTCATGCGTAGGGTATCTACATTCATATCCCTTTAATTTGTCTGGATGCATACGTAATTACCTTTCCGCGCTATATAAGCACATACCCTAATCCTTAATGCGATGCGTCGCTGTAGATCACCAAATCTCTCTTCCCGTCTGGCAGTACTAGCACATGGCAGTGATTAGTCTCTTCTTTAATTCTTGGAAACTTTTCTCTCCGCATTGCTTCTAACACCGTCTTCAAACGTTCTGCGTGTTCTTCCTCTGTCTAGGAGCAGACTAAAATATCATTGATAAAACTATGACACACTTGTCCAAATACTTCTTGAAAAGTCTATTCAGCACGTTCGTGAAAGATGCAAGACATTCGTTAGCCCAAACGATATCACTAAAACTCGTAGTGTCCATTCCTAGTACGAAACGCAGTCTTGGGCACGTCCTCGGGTTTAATCTTCAATTGGTGGTATCCCGTTCTCAAATCAATCTTCGAGAATTTAACTGCGGCGTGCAGCCGATCGATCAAATCACCGGTCCTTGGCAGGGGTATTCATTCTTAACAATTAGCTTATTTAGCTCTCGATACTCTATGAACAACCTTATGCTGCCGTCCTTTTTCTTCACCAATAACACGGGTGCATCCCACGGTGACGTAATTGGTCTTATCATTCCTTTCCCTAACAATTTCTACCGTTGAGCGACTAATTTCTTCATCTCGACTAGAGCTAGTCGGTACGGGGCCTTCGAAACTGGCGCCGTTCTTGGAGCTAATTCTATAGCAAACTTTATTTCTCTACCGGGTGGTAACCCCGGAAGATCTTCTGGAAATACATCCTCGGATTCGTTAACCACGGGGATATTCTGTATACTAGGCACTTCCCGTTTCGTATCCGTCACAGTCGCTAAACAAGTTTCACATCCTTCGAGATCAATCGTTCCTTCGTCTGACAATCTGAATTCTTACCTTCTTTCTACCACAATCGTTTCATTATCCAAGGTAACAAAATCAGTCGTTTCAAACGTTTCGTTATTCTGAATTCGCATCATGCGAAACAAACCTTGGCAATTTCCGTAAACTTCGACTCATAATTTATTGGACTCATTTGTTTCAGCTCTCATCTTCAACACTCTCTTTTTCCAAATTCTAAGGAAAATACTTGCAGGGTACCAAGAATACTTCAAGCAACTGAATGCTTTATATATATAAAGAGAACTTTGTAAAAATTCTCGCTGAGGGGGCGACCTGGTTAGGTCTCAATCAAATTATCGTTTAAAAATCTTCCCACCATACTTCACTGCATACAAATGCATCGTGAATTCACTTATATAAATTTGACCAAAAGTTGAACTTAGTGATACAATAACTAGTTCATTTCAATAAATATTAACAACTAGCTGAACAAAATTTGCTAGTTCGATTAGTTTGGGACGCAGCATCTAGCTAGGATGATTAGCTAGATTTTCATCATATCATTAAAATCTCAACTAGTTAGAACAATTAACTAGTAAATCGCAATGGCACATACAATTAGCCAGTTTCAATTTAATAGTACAAACTCTCAACATCGTAGTCAAAGAAGAAACACAATTTTGACTACTCGGATAACGAATTAAAAGAAAGAGTAAATAAGTTTGGGACGAACAAGGTAATTATAATCCTTGAATAAAATGTATGATCTGAATAGAAAATTCTTGGTATCGGAACAATCGATAACCTCTCAATAAACATTTCTTATCAGTGAAACGGTCCACCCAAAGGTGTCTCCGTACATAAACTTTGTCAAATTCTCCAATAGGATTGAATTCGGACTATCAATATCAAATTGATATCCTTTCTAAGATTTCAACGTCAGATGTACAAATCTCATTTTAAATAGAGAGAAGAATTCTCGAGTAATTTCTGAAATATATATCATCCATGTTTTTAAATAAACAGTTTGATATTTATGAACTCGACTGAGGAGTCCAAGTATGAAAGAAGAAATCACATTTCAAGATAATCGTTAAAGAATACTCGTCAAATAATGAAGGGAATATTAACTGAACATTCCTTGAATAAATAAAAGAATAAAGAATAAAATATAGACCTAGAAGGATAGATGAAAAATGGTTCCCTCTTCAGGTCGTCCTGGAACATGTACAATATGCTCCGGTGAGTAATGGTAACTTAATTCTGCGTATTTAACCTTTAAGGTAATGAGTGGAGGAAAGAAAATGAATAAACTGAATATAACAGTTGTTGGTTGCATCCCAAATGAAGTAGAAAACTGGCAGCGTTACCTGACATGAACTATTCAAGGTAACATGGGTATGAGCAGTTTTAGATCGAGTAATGCACCAGCAAGTAAATACCAAAATGGGTCAATTAGTCCCTCTGAGTGTTCACATCACTTTTTCCAAGAATGATACTTTCTTTCGGCCTTTATGCCTTAGGGTACTAACCAACGGTACCTCAACATCGTACAAGTCCTTAGACAGGTCGGGAGTTCGAACATATTTGTCATTCCACAATAATCGTCCAGAGATTGGGCCTCCTACGGCCGCATTGACACTTCCTCAAAAGATGGAGGTCCATTAACGTATATGTAATTTCTCAACACTAGTCGTATCGAATGAATCCAACCCCAGGTGTAACAGCCCCAAATCCGGGGTCAGGGATTTAGGGTTGTCACAATCCATGTACTCCTTGCTTTACCTGTATTACTCACACCATTCATAATTCACCTGCTCATGACCCCACATCATATGTCTCACACACACACACACATAGGTTAGAGTCTCAGAAACGACACACTACGACAACTGCGGAATAAATAATTTTTATTACAATACCCAAATGTCTTTTGAATCTGTTACTGATACAATTTCTAAGTATTGTTACATTACCAACTTAGCCTTCTGAGGCTCACAATCCTCTAATACCATTCATGTCTATACATGAGTTGAATACCAAAAGCCGTAGCCTGCTTCGATTGGTTCGTACTATTCCCGGGATCACTGCTAGAAACTGTTTATGGAAACGCCTTGCGAAGTATGTGCCGTCCCATTGGCATCCTGCTTCGCTGCTATATAATATATATAAAATAATAGCAAGAGTGAGCGATAGCTCAGCAAGGTAATGAAAGTATGGCATAATTCTGCCTTTTATTCAACCCAAAAATAAAGCGGGTATAAGACAATAACTTGTCAAAATATCTTGATACTGAAATCATTTCCTTATCGGAATGTATTCCAAAAATACCATTGTTGTATTTCAAATATCATCTCCATAATATTCTGCAAACTTTCGATATTCATACTATGAACAAAGTTCTAGTATAGTATAAAAGATGAAATAACAAGGTACCTCAGTATATCCTTTCCGTAAAATATCTGCTATATAAATATAAGAAGACTATCAACATATAACTTAAAAGATGAAGTTATAAGGAAAATCCAATATAAGGTTTCCATAGGAAACGTTTACTTCATATATAATCTGGAAATAAAACAATGTAAATTTATTTCCAATTCATTTTCTAAACTCATCTGATCACGTATATCCTGTAGATAAAATCATATACTTTTCGTAAATTCATACTCTTTTTTATAAACTCATATACTGGAATATACTGGATTACTCTTGAGTAACCTTTCTGAAAACTTTCATGAAACTGAATAGCTGGAACAAACTTTCTTTTTCTGAAATCTTGCATGAAACATGCTCTTTCATGGATGCTGAACTGTAAATGGAGATTCTGGGCGCCAAGGATACCCCTATGATGATCAGTCGCAAGCTGTATCCCCCTGATCTTTTTCTACGTAGAAGGGAAGAATAGACAGTATCTGACTGACCTACCTCCCCGCCAATCGGTTGTAGGCAGGAAGTACAGACCCGTTTCACCAGTCCGTCGGCCTGTGACTCTCCTATGAGGAAGAACAGACCCGTTTCACCAGTCCGTCGGCCTGTTGCTCTCCTCTTTCCTACGTTCGGGCAATTTCTGATAAACTAAGGGAAGAACAGACCCGTTCACCAGTCCGTCGGCCATATTGTAATTCCCTTAGGGAACCGGAGCTACTCAGTCCCTTACATACTCTCCAAGTTCGAGTAAATCCATAACACTGAAACATGAAGTTCCTTTCCCTTTTTCCCCAAGAATACAACTCCACAAAGTAGTCATATCTGGTTGGAAAGGAAAATTCACCCATATTTCCCAAGCTGACGCTTGTTAATGGATGCAACTAATTCCACTGATCTTACCCCTCGAATCTTGAGGAAGTAATCAAAATCATTTTGATGGTAGTAAACCAGACTGATAAATTCATTGATTTAAAAGATTTAGGACCGGGCAGTCCACTGGAAACATACATAAAATCTCGAGAAAGGTCCCATGCATTTGTAGTTTGAGCGAACATTTAAGTCTTTCTGAATATAGACTTAAACGGGAAATAGATTTGGGAACCTTCTCTATTTATAATAAAAATTGACTGAAATATACTTTATTAGCTATCTAGGGTTTAAAATAGTTTTCACAAAATACTTCCTTAAGAAGCAGGGCTTTAAATAATTAATGCAAACTATATTTAATAAAGAATATTTATTTAGAAATAATTCTCAAGTACTTTCTTATCAAAAAGGGTAGATAACAACTATTCATCATATATTTAAAATATACCCTTAATAGATTAAATTCCAAATGATCTTTAATTTGTAAACCACTTATCGAGATTAATTGTAATAACACAATAAAATAACCCTAGATAGCAACTGATACCATTCTTAGTATGTAAAATAAATATAGAGAATATATAATTTATCTCTAGATAACAACTGATACCATTCCCGGTCCAAAGTATAAATACAGAGTATATTCCCCCTACTGAGGGTTTTGCTTAGCACATCAGCTCCAAAATATTACTAGAACCATAGCTTATAAGTCCAACTTAAATCATCATATGTATCAATTTGAACTCAGGAAAACGTACATATATCTCATACTCCAAATCCAATTACATTTGGAAATCATACCATATGCAGTTGTTCAACAACATACAGGCATCGTATATATATCATAAAACTGTTTATAGCATTTCATGCCTTTTACTCTAAGCATGCTTTCAAAACATGTATTATATCATCAAAACAATAGTTTACAAAGAGGGTTTGAAAACTTGCATGCATCTATCATATGCATATATTACGTCTCAACATTTTTAATACCATTACATCTATATACGATGTAAGGTTTGAAAACATGCATAATATCATATCGTATGCCTCATTAGTATACTTAATGGAAAACATAGCATGAAATAAGAAAACTTGCATCTAGTATATGCATACTTCAAAATATGGTTTTAGAAACTTGCCTGATGCTCGAGAGTGATAGGGGTTCGCGACGATGCCGGACAATCTAGACAAAGTCAAACGAAAACACACGGTTAATCCCCTCGATAAACCACTTATAACTTAATGCTTAAACACGTAAGCGAAACACAACCAAGGCATTACTTGCTCGCTCTAGTGTCACACTAAGTCCATGTTATTCGTCAAATACTTATATCACAAGTTTGGTTTGAAATCCATTCTCAAATCCAAGTCATACTTAACCATTTGGAACCTTCCATTTGGAGCGGAAGAAGTAAATTTCAGAATTTCCTGGTTAAAATTTTCCAAAATTTTAAATATCGCAGCAAGTGAACTACTAAGGTTTATCGACGGTTATGCCAAAATGGCTATTATAACTCTCTTCAAGAGAGTCTTTTGGATATATTGTTAGTTTATCAACACATGCACATCCCAAAAATTAAGCAGGTGAGCAGAGTTATCTCCAACCTCCTCCAATTTGATTGACAATATCATTACACAATCGGGTAACTTCTGAAGATTGCTCCACCCTTATGCCATACTTTTCTTTGGTCATTACTTCCTAATGGTAATGTTCTCCTTTTTTTGGTACACAGAATTAGGTATATTTTTAATATATAGGCATGATTGAGCGAACTCTAATTATCATTTCAGATATGGAGTTCTATACACTTTTTTTTGTTAACCCGGAGTTCTATACACTTTGTGTAAATACATGGTACTCATCTTAGTGCCTTGTGTTTTTTTGATTTATATAAGATGCTATTTAGAATTGTATACAATTAGAGCCATCGTTGTTCCCTCACAAGCTGAGATCAGGTTGGCCAACCCTGAGGTATACAATTGACCCCGTCCTCTGTTATTAATGATTATTGTGTTACAAAAGCATACCATTTGATTGTAATCTTTTGAATGTAACAGCTACATGAGCTTTAAAAAGTTAATGGTGAGGTGCTTATTCTAATGCTCAACAGAATGTTCAAGAGACTAATGTAAATCATTTTCACCCGGCCTTCCTCTAAGTTATGTTAAGAATTTTTCTAAACTAGAATCCTGATATTTCAACTAGCTTTCCTCTGTTCCGAAAGTCCATATATAAAATATATAAGTTTACTAATACTTAATTATTATTTGTAATTGACAGGGAAGCTTAAAAGTGATGAAATGAGATCAGTGAAGTCATGCCAAGAGAAGACTAAATAAAGTCCGGAAAGATGATAATGAACCCGCCGTAGAAGTTGAAGCAACTCACATGGCAACAGTATATAAAATACAACATGAATTGCACCATTATAAATCGGGAAAATTCTAGATTACTTCAAAGAGGGAATGGACGAGCTTTGTTGAAATTGTATTCGCAATTAATTAAGTTTTGTAAAGCTGTATTAGGAGATTAAACGATTTGTAAACTGTTCTGTATATGTACTGTTCTTTGGTTTATAAAATATGTACACATTAGTCTTATGTCTTTTTGCAAGAAAAATAAAATAAATCAATTCAACAGATCATTTTTTTTTGTCAGAATTGACTGATCATTTTAATATATGTTCACCTACCATTTTCAAAAGGTTCAATATGACTAAATAATAAGACGAAATGTGTTAAACTCACAAGTCACCACGTGGTGCAATCGGGAGATGACAAATGGAGGACTTGAGATGCCATGTGGACCATTCTTCAGTTGCCATGTGGAGTCCACAATTGAAATTGATTCATTGTCACCGAGTTGCCGATCCGCACCTACGTCAGACCATTTAGCCGCAGGATCCAGATATGTTCCATCTGGGGAGTTAGGTAATGACCTTTGAGATTTTGCATTTAGGTCAGAACCTTCTCTCGACGTATGTGAAGACACTTGGTTCTTAGAACCTTCAACCAGTGAACCTGGCCGTAATATGGTCGGAACACCTTAGTAGACACTTGGTTCTTAGAACCAGTTGAAGGTAATTGGGACGATCATCTACCCTTAGTAGAATTCTCTTATAATAATAGTTTTCACGCGAGTATTGGGATGCCACCTTACGAAACTCTATATGGACGGAAGTGTCGATCTCCAGTATATTGGGAAGAAGTTGGTGAACGGAAAGTGATAGGGCCAAAATTAGTACAGCAGACAAAGGAAGTGATTGAATTGATTCAGAAAAGGTTGATAACAGCTCAGAACCGGCAGCAGAAATATGCTGACCTAGCAAGAAAGGATATGGGATTCGAAGTCGGAGAACAAGTGTTATTGAAAGTTTCACCGTGGAAAGGATTAGTTAGGTTTGGGAAGAAAGGGAAATTGAGTCCAAGATATGTTGGACCATTTGAGATTTTGAAGCAGGTTGGGAAAGTAGCTTACAAGTTAGCGTTACCCCCGCATATGCAGCACGTTCATAATATGTTTCACGTATCTATGCTTAAGAAGTATCGACCAGATTCGAACCATGTAATAGAGTATGAACCCGTAGAGGTCCATGCAGATTTATCTTATGTAGAACGACCAATTCAGATATTGGATCGTAAGGAAAAAGTATTAAGGAATAAGACTGTAGTGATAGTAAGAGTTTTGTGGAGGAATCCTAAGGTGGAAGAGTCTACCTGGGAATTAGAGAGTGATATGTTAGATAAGTATCCCCAGTTGTTTCCTTGATCAGATTCTGATGACAGAATCCTATTAAGGAGGGAAGGATGTAAGATCCGTGAACTTTATTAATAATATAAATTGTATTATATGTGTAGAATAATTATTGTGGAATATTTGGAGTTTTAATGATTAAGGTTGTTAAGTGATTATGTGCTAAATTGGTGTGTCGGAAGCCCATTTCAAATATTTTGTCATTTGAAAATATCTTCAATTTTGAGCCCCGTTTTGAAAATTCAAGGGCCCCGTTGAAATTTTGTACATCATTATTATTCCTTCGTCATTCGTGTCCGAATCATTATCGGAGGATTTCTTCGTATCATTATATCCCTTATTATGCGATACTATCAATAGTATTTGTTTTATTCAAAGAAAGAAAAATTATTCCGTACCCTAATTGTTTTCGGTGATTGATATATTGTTCATATCAATAATACATCTGTTATAGCCCCAGTATTCTTGAGCATTCGTTATATAAATGATATGTATTGATATAGATAATTATCAGTCCTTTTGGATGATTATCACCTCGTAAATGTGAACTTTAATTTATTAAAGATTTAAAGTAATCCAGTGGATCTATATCGATCCAAAAATGTCGTTTGGGGTATTATTTTCCACTAAGTATAAAAAGGAGAATTGTACATTATTACATGTATAATACATATATAAATACAAAAAAATATAAAAAATCCCCGAACCGTGTTCTTCGTGTTCTTGAAAACCAAGATCAATTTTGAAGGTGTTATTGAAATCCAAATCTTAAGTTCAAGTACTCAAATCAAAAGTCTTGAGCTCTAGTTTCAGAATCTTCCAACCATATCATCATCTGGTAATTTTTCGATTTATTATAAATTTTTCAATATTCGAATTAAAATTAGGGTTCTTGTTCGAATTGGGGATTTCTTTTCTGTTGATTCTCCGTTCAATTGATTGCTTCTAACATGTTCCTAGGATTGTAATGAGTAGGAATTCATGCTTTAATTTCATGTTTGTGTTCGTTTTTGAAGAATTTTATTTTCGGGTTTTTACACGAATTTTCTTTTTAATAGTCTGTTTTTGTTATTGATCTGACATGATTTTGGATAGAGGGCTTTGATTGTGTGTGTTCTTAGCTTTGATTTAACAACAAGAACGTAGAGTTTCATCTAAGATTTAGTGAGATCGTATTTTGGCCGGAAAAACCAAACCCAGTTGGGTTGACCAGATTTTTAGCTCGATTACGTGATGTTTGTGGTATGATATGATATGGGTTGTGTTTGTTTTGTTGTCCTGAGCAAAAGCCCTCAAAGAAACGTGAGTTTTGGTACGATTGTGGCCGAGAACGGAATCCGGTGGCCGGACGACCGGCCGGATTCTGGAAAACCTAGTTTCCGGTGGGTTGTTCTTGACGACCCGTTTTTGTTCTTCCCGACCCGTTTACCCGAATTGTTGACCCGGTTTCAATCTTCGAAACCCTAATTCATTTTCAGAAAACTGTTTTTGGATTTTATTTTTAAATTTAATTCGAAAATAGTTTAAAATCTTTTAAAAATCATATTTTTATTTTTAAAATATATTTTTAAATTCAGAAAATTCAGAAAATTTATAATTATTTATTTAAATTCGAAAACTGATTAAATTTAATTATTTTAATTATTTTTAATTAATAATTTATTTATTTAATTAATTGATTGATTAATTCTTTTAATCAGTTAATTCTTACTAATTAATTACTAATTAGATTTAATTAATTTAAAATTAAGTTTAATAATTTTCTAGCTTGATTTAATTATTTAAAAATAGTTTGAGTGTTTGAAAAGTGTCAATTAATTTTATTAATTGATTTAATTGTTTTTAAATGCTTATATTGGGATTAAAAATCCGATTTTTGATTTAAAAATTGTTTGTGACTTATTTAAATTTAAATAAGCCTCGAATATTGTTCTAAAAATATTTATAAGTGCTATATGGTTTATATGAGTTGAATAATGTGTTTTATAGTCCGTAAATGCCCGTACGAGGGCTAATGTCTGAGTTTTAATTACCGTAAATTAGATCAGGCACCCGATAGGAACCCGATTACTTGTTTAAATTTGAAAATGGTTATGAGTGTATATCGAGGATAGAACGAGGATAGTTAGACTTACTGTAATGAGTTTTTTATTATAGAATCGAGTTACCGGAGCAAGGGAAAAGAGAAGGTAGAGTAAACGTGGTAGAATTCCGTCAGCTACTTAGACCGGGCAAGTATCTGTGCATTTACTTGTTGATTCAATTGTTATTGTTCTTAATGATTTCATGTATGTTACCATCAGAACGATTCAGATTATTCGATCTTCACCCCGTATTTGAGCAACTGATGCTATTTCCCTGAATATTCCTAAATTCTTGATTAAATCCACAATCGTATTGAATATCAAAAATCTTCATTTCAATTCACTTGTGTTGACTATAATCATTGTTGACTTTCTTAAAAGTGTACTTATGTACCGTTGAAACCATTTCGAATCTATTTCTCGAACTTCATTTGATAATTGAGCAGTTGAAGCTCTTTTGCAACTATTGTACCTTGTCATTGTGTACTTACGTACCATTTCGAATCTATTTCTCGAACTTCATTTGACATTGAACAGTTGAAGCTCTTTTGCAACTATTGCACCCTGTCATTGTGTACTAATCTTGTTATGCATGTTATTGCTTATACTCTGTGATAGAATTGGCATGTTTTAAAATGAGACCAGTAATGGTCGGGCCATATTTATGGTCGTAATAACTTAAGGCCCAGATGGCCATGGATCCTAGTGGAGGACTTTGCAATAAGCTAGTCCGGGGTTGATGCGTGACTGATCAGCAGCTCAACCTTTTTATTTGAAAAATATAGAAGTCCAATTCTAATCCCTCTTTCTTCAATAAAGATTGTTAACAGCATATGCTTGACTTGTATATCGTTGATTCAGATAACTGTAATCCTTCCTTTCATTATGGAACTGTGATTGATATATATTATGCTTGCTGAGCACTTGTGGCTCATACTTGTTTTGTTTCTAACCCTATTCCAGTTAAGCGAGAATATGAGCAGACACAGCGCGAGCGATAGTTCTCCAGCAGCTAGGAGATCACCAAGAGTGGTTGTCATTGGCAGGGTAGTTGTTTATTTTGATAGTTAGACTATATATCTAGCTTTGACTTTAAGATTGTGTAATAACTCTAAAACTGGTTTGTAATAATAATGACTTAGAAGCTTGTTCAATGCCATAATCTGGATGCGGTCTTGGTTAAGGGGTGTTTTATGTTATTATATTATTATGCATGTGTTATATACATGTATATTGTGTTTCGTTGGTCGAGTGACTCCCCAGACCTGTGCCCCGGGTCTGGAGGGCGTCACAGTAATGATGATGAGGATGATGATGCTAATGAAAGAGGAAATAGAGGAGAAAGGAGAGAAGAAGGAGAGATAAGGAGAACTTCTGAGGTGAATCCTAGGGCTTCCAATGCTCAAACTGTAGAGGATGCCTCAACTAAGGGGGAGAAGAAATGAGGAAGTAGAGAAGCTGGAGGAGCTTCTGGAGTTGGAAAAGATAAGGGGAAAGGGAAACAATCATTGGAGGAGACTGTTTTTGATGATGCCTACTACTACCATGGTGAACAGGATGACTTCCAATTTGACACATCTGGTGATCTGGAGAAGACTATTCCTGAAGAAGCTTTTGGTGAGGAGGAGGTTGAAGAGGCAGCCAACTTTGATGATTGGGAAGATGAAGCTGATTTATACACACCTGACCCTTTGTTTCAAAAGGAGTTGAAGCAGCAGCAGGCAGATCTAAGGAGAAAGGAGGATGAAAATTCCAAGGTCTCCGACATCATTTCTCAGAAGCTAAATATTCAAAAGGCTGAACATAAAGACAAACAACGTCTTCATAGTATTCATGTCAAAGAAAGGAGATTGGATGTTAGGATGAAGCAAGGAAGCAAGTGGGATAAGGCAAGGGAGATGTTTGAGATCCCTCAGAGAAGCACAAACAATGATGGTACCTTTCTGAAGTTACTTGAGAAGATCAGAACTGTGAATCCGGACAACTTATTATACATGAAGGCATTGAAGGAAGATATCCTAAGGATTACATCTGCATTTGATCAAGTGAGGCAAGAACTGTATATCTATGTGTCAAGTGCTCTTGAAGGGTCATTCACCGTCTCTCTTGAACTACTACAAAGAAGATCTCTCTCTGAATTGTGGATTCTAATGAGTAAGGTAAAGAGATCTTCATGCTTCAATGAGCTTCTATATGACAGACTGAGAGACTCTGCAATGAAGGCCAACCCTCAAGTTGTACACTTTCCTTATGAAGTCAAAATATACAGAGGTACAACTTTGGAGACGGTAAGGCTGGATCCTGATTCTTTGAAGCTACAGACTGCTATGCAATTGGTGAAGTTGGAGAATCTTCTTAGAACTTCTGGGTTTACTACTGTAGAGAAGTCTGAGGTTGCTGATATGATCTCAGACTATTGCACGGAGAAAGTTCCAAGGTATGCTCAGATGAAGAACAGATTGAAGAAGATCACCTCTCAACCAGTAATGCCAAGAAGAGTGGTTTCTGAAAGTGATCGTGTCCTTGACAAAGATCTTCTAGACACCTTGCAAGAAGCTGAAGAAGGTCAAATTAGAGATTAATGCATAATGTAGTTAGCTCAATTTGTAAATGTTATATGTTTAGATCTAGGTAAATCAAGATAGGAAAATGTATCATTTTTTCAGTCTAGAGGAACATCTATCTTGTATTTATCTTTATTGTTTGAATCTGGAATTTGTTATAGTTAATCCAGAACTTTTTATTATTTGTTTGGCTCTTAAAAGTCTTATCTTTTCTTGTTTTAGTTGAGTTATCCTCTAGAGGTATTTGGTTGTTATTGTCTAACAAACAAATATGGGGAGATTGAAAGGTATATGTATAGGCCTATTTGTAAACACCGAGGATTCTACTCAACTTTAATTAAGATGTAATAAGTAAATAATAAAAATCAAATGTCACAGGAAACTCAGAAGATTATATCTGTCAAAGAATGAAGATTAAAGTCATCTACAGACTTGAAGTAATTCTACATTGAAAGAAGCTCAATTTGTTGATCAAGCCTCAGTGAAGTATTCAAGCTCAGTTGATTTATTAAAGTGACATAGATTTCAAGTGGTGACAGCAAAGATACTGGTTACAGAGTTCTTGAATGAAAAGGAAGTGAATCACTGCTTAAATTCAAACAGATAAAGAACAGACATTGTCGTTAGTCACTCATGAACAAGACAGTACATTGAGTGTCAACGTACTAATATGTTTATTCTTTATCTAAGTTTTAGTGATTCAGAAATTAATTGAGAAGTCAACTAATTCTATTTATTCTCTTATAAATAATTATTACTATTAAGTAAATTATTTATTAAATTAATTATGTAAAGAATTAATTTAATACATAATTTATTTAGATAATTATTTAAATTAGAATAAAAATGAACTAGGAAGACTTAGGTTTGAACTAGGATGACTCTGTTTTTTAAACTAGGAAGACTCACAAGTGAGTCTTCCCGATTGTCTTCCTAGGCTAAAACCTAGTCTTCCCGATTGTCTTCCCTTTACATTTCCTTGTCTTCCCGATTGTCTTCCAAGGCAAAAAGGATAGTTTTCCTGCAAGTCTTCTTAATACATTCTACAAGTGGATTGGCGCGTGGAAAATTGGACAAGGCATTTGTATTTAAACAGAAAGTGTGATCATTCAACACATTATTACACAGAACATAAAAGTAAAGATACAGAGCATTCAACATTCCATCTTTTGTCTTTACTTCTTCAACTGCAAAGCAAATCGTTTCCTGCCAGAGAATTAATTCTTGTTTGGTTCTTAACATTTAGTTCATAAGAAGTGATTCTCTTGTACTGCTTTGAGTTTCTAGCGGATCATAATCCCTAGATTTTATATCGAACTACTTTTTAGTATTCGATCCTTTTTATTACAAAAATAGATAAATTCATGTCGAATTTATTCTAGGTTTGTTTTATCAAGAAACTTGTAATTAGTGATCAAATTGTAACACTCGTCAAGTTTAATATAAGTTAGATTTAACTTGAATATTGTTTCAGTTTTATTTCGCATTAATTTGTTCTTAATTGTTAAATCTTTAAAAAGGACAAATTCGATTAAACTGTATAGTTTGTATTCAACCCCCCTTCTACAAACTTATCAAGACCTAAAAATTATCAATTTGATACCGATTCTACACAATTATGATTGTAAGAATCACAGAAGTATATAGATTGAATGAGTAAGTATCGAGAAAACCTGATTGATTAAAAAAAATGAGAAATCAAGATTGATGTCACCGTAGAATCGATGCAATTTCACCATAGAATCGTTGTTCTTTCTCTGATACCATGTAAAAAACAGAAACAAAATACGGAAACTAGTCTTCGTTTGTGGAGTAAAGCTCCATTTTCTTCATCTAAAGCTTACTGTGTAATTGTATGTACAAGATTCTTAGGAAAGGAGAAGAAGAAGGTGAAGTACGTACATCATTTTCTGTATCTATATTCGTGAATCTAATCTATACAAAACACTCTAACTTGCTATATATATAACATAACAAACATAACAAACTCTAAGTCAGTACATGCTCACTTGGCATTCTATAACTAACTCATTGAATATAGTGAACTCTTCTGTCCTTAATGAATATAGTGAACTCTTGTGTCCTTATATAGTGAACTCAAATAGAGTGAACTCCTTATATAGTGAATTCTTGTGTCCTTATATAGTGAACTCATATAGAAGTAGTAGTATTAACAAATAAAAATAGATCAAATTTTACACCCATTTGTCATTGAATTTATCACATTAGATAAGAGCATCTCCAACCCTGTTTAACTGTTAGCTAAAAATTATAGCTGGCCTCTGAACAGTAGCAATAATAGCCAATGTCTCTGAAATGAACCACTCCAACCGTCCCTTGCCTTAGCAATAGTTATAGCCAATGACTTTTGGTTGGCCATATTTGTTGATGGGCTACATATCTGTAAGAGTTCCACATCATCTTTTCCACTATTATTTCTTCCATTCTCCCACTACTGATTTGCTCCGCTGCTTTTTCTCCCATCAATTTTGTTTATGGGTTCTTCTCCGTCATGATTTGCAAGCAAGTGTATGTATTTTTATTTGAGTTGCTTTGTCATAATATGGGCATGGGTAAACAGAAGGAGAGTGAGTACTAATTTATTGAAATAGATTGTTGTTTCAACTGAAATTAATATAAAAAATTTAATATATTTTAATTTGAAATTTTATAAAATATGCTTGGAGTTTAAGATCAATTAGGTTAATATTAATATATTTAAATTTAAATTTTAATGAAAAAGTTTGAATTAAAATAAAAGAAAAAGTCATTTTCAAAATATAGCCAATGATTATAACCAACCCATTGGAGTACAAAATCTTACAGATTCACCAAATTTTAATCAATCAATATATTATATTATTTTAGTCAATCATTTTAACCCAATTAAAGATGCTCTAATAGCCAACCAACAAACAAGTAAACATTATTGGTCGATCAATCTGATCAAAATCTATCACACTATACATACAAATAAATTGGTACATGCAATCTTAAAATTGACCAACAAATACCACAAACACCAACTATATATGTATTTTATAATTCATAAATATGGAGTTGTTGGTTGTAAAGTAGAAACCGCCACATCCCACACCTTAATCTCACCATCGAAGCTTCCACTAAACACCTTCATTCCACCGCCGGTGGTCACATTATTGTCGACGGCCGCCGCCAACGACCTCACCGGCTTTGCATGTCCATCCAACACCGTTAAGCAACAAAACTTCCCATCAGGTCCTCCACGTTGCCAAATCCTAACCGTCCGATCAGCTGATCCACTAAACAATATATCATTAACATTAATTAAACACAAAATAGCCTTGCCATGACCTCGTAAAGCACCCGTTACCACCATATAATTTGCACTATCTTCCCTTTCCCACACCAATATGGACCGGTCACATGACCCGGAAAATAAAACCGACCCGTCCCGGTTTAAAGCCAATGCATTAACCGCCGATTTATGTTTTACTAACGTAGCTATCAATCCATGCACCGATTTTCTCCCATCTTTTACAGATTTTTCCCAAACCTTAATACTCCGATCAGCCGATGCCGTGTAAATTGTTCCGTCAACGGAAACAATCACGGCGTTAATTGCGTCATCATGAGCTTTAATTGATTCCATGCAACGAAGATCTGAGGTAGACCACATTTTCAAGTACTTGTCCCATGAAACTGAATATAAAAACTCATCAAAAATAGCTAACCCTGATACGGCGTCGTGATGTTGAATCCACAACCGTTTCTTATGACGACGCACCCTGACGTAATTTTTGGGTAGTATACAACGGCGTAAACGATCTTTAACGGTGGGAAGTGTAGCTATAAGTTTGTGACGGTTGTTATCACTTGTCGCTAAATCCCATGCACGAATTTTGGAATCTTGGCTTGCGGTGAAAATTGTTTTGTTACAAAAAGTAACGGACTTGACGGAACCGGATGAGGAATTTTTCACATAAAATGTATCTATAAGTGTGAATGTTTCAATATCGAAAACGTTGATAAAGCTACCGGAGGTAGCATATAAAAGATTACTGTGAACACAAAGAAAGCTAACGTGGAAAGGGTGAGGTTTAAGACAAGTGACCCAGTTTTTAGCGACGGATATATTTAGGGTTTCGGGAGATAGGTTTTGAAGAGAAGGGACAGATGGTAATGTTTGAAGAGAGAGATTGGATTGGAGGCTACCGTAGCTTGCGGTGGAGGAAGAGGAGGGGCTTGTTGTGGAGGTGCTTATTGAGTCATCGGAAAATTTGGATGGTGGTTTAGTACTGGTGGTTGAGGAGGATGGTGATAGGGTTGCGTAGTCCATAATGGTGTTGCAGCTTGTGGTGGTGCATGTGGATAGCCATGACTTGACTTTCATGTTGCAGAGAGAGAGAGAGAGAGATGAGAGAGAGAGAGAGAGTATGAGATGAGGAGGGTAAGGAGAGACGAGGCGAAAGATATATAGAGCGTATGGGCTATGGATCGAGTAAAAAGTAAACAACATAGATTCTTTACTTTTTTTTTTCTTTTTTTTTTATTTCACTAGTTTATTTTCCTTTGTTTTCAAATGCAGATTTTAATCACTACTTTCATTTATACAACTACGGACTGACAAGTGACAACTATCTAACTCAACCAATCAACTATTGGAACTCTTTACATCACGAATTCTTCTGTCTCTAATTTTATATCTATTTATCTAATAAATAAGATAAGCAATTCAGATATGAGCGACAAATTGATTACTTACGGCCTCTCTGTAAACAGTAAAACAATATTTTTTAAGTATAATTAACCTAGCAAATTAAATTTTTAACTATGACTTATTTACGTTTCACTTTTAAATGCCTTCCTCAACTGATTTGTATCGATTGATATTAAAATGCCCGTGCATACACGAATTTTTGTGCTGGTTCCCTATTAATTATTTATAAGAAATAATAAACATGGCTTAATAGTAACAAAATGTCATAAAACCTGATCAAATGTATAATCGATCAAATTTTAATCGATCACTGCTGTCTGTCAGTTTAGGCCCAAAACCGACCAGTATAGTTGATCATTTTTGACAATCAATTAGATCATGTTTTTAGGTAGCGATTTAATCTCAAATTTTTCATAAGAATCATAATTTTAATGATAAAACAACTATTACTAATTTTTGAATACTTACGGAGGCTTATTATTATTTTATTATTAATAATGCCTGGCCTTAAATCCTTACATAATAATAATAGATGTTTACTAAAGTAGGAAATATACAGCAGGTGTAGCTGTAGCTTGAATATCTTTGGTTTTAAGTTGATTGTTTCAATGTGTCCTCAGCTCAGCTGCCTCCGTCGTCCATTCCTCTCAAGACAAAACGAGAGAAGTTGGTGAGTATAATTAGGAACAAGCTATGCTGCATATTCATTTCATCATATATACATCTATATATACTATCTATCCGAAACATTGAAATTTTTGGTTTTCGGTTTTCGATTTTAGGTCATTTATTTTATTTAATAAATAATAATAAAAATATAAAAATAGTAACTAAATGATTGCCTTTTACAATTAAAACATTTTTTCTAACAAAATCTATTACTTCCAAAAATATTATAGGCAATAATCTTTAAATCAAAATATATTACCTTTTATATTTTTTCTCACTAAAATCTCTATTTTGCAAAATTATCGGTGCAACCGTTAATTATTTATTTTAAAATATATTTTAATATTTTTAATTATTTAAAAAAGCTTACCTATTTTAACATGCCAACGTATTTTTTTAACAAATACAATTAATATAATTAAAACAATTCTATAAATATCATGGACAGTTACTTTTTTTTTAATTAAAACATGTTAACTTTTCTATTTGTCCTTATTATTAATATTATTTTAATGAATAATAAAATAATATTAATAATGGCCAATTTGTAATATTATTATTTTTTTCTATGTTCCAATTTATATTTAAGTTTCTCATTTTATAATTTATCATATTGATTTTTATTATTTATTTAATATTTTTTTGTTCCCATTAATATTTTTTAATTTGTCATTTTTTAATTTATTTTTGATGGCCGGGCCTTGTACGGCTTATAGGTTAGTATAAGGTATACGACAATGCGTTTATGTTCCCGAGGACAGTGGAGGGTATACAAATGCAGACTTCTTGTGGATTCATCATCTTGTTTTTATCAATCAAGTTTTTAGTTTAGTCTTTAAGCTTAATTATTTATTTATGTTCAACTTGTAAAATTTTATATTTACAACTTGTTTAATCACCAACTAAGCACTTTGGAACTATCTACTCATCTGCATATGCCTTTTGTCTTCTACTTAAATGGTTTATTCCGCAACTCTTATATATTTATATACTTTTCTTCCTCACTTCTGACCAAAACATGATATCTTTATACAATTCATATTATTTCTGTATTTGTGTAAGATTATGGGACTTATTAGATATATCAATATCAAATGTGTTGCTTCTCTAAATTTTACATTCTCTGACTTGGTTTAGTAGCCACACAAATCAAATCATGTTCATGGATAATATTTAATTAAAGCAGTAGTTGTAAACTTGTAATTAAGACCACGAAAACTATATAATGATTACAACATCACTCATATTTAAAACCAAATTATAATTATTTACAAGACTCACAGCTTCTTATTAAAAACTAGTTGAAAAAATCGTGTTTTGCGGCGATGTACTATTTTTTTTTAAAAACTATATCAATTAAATTACGAAAATTACTCGTTACTCGCTAATAAGCCGCCTTCTCGTGAAACACGTTTTCTTTTTTAATATCAAAATCTCAAATTTAATATATTGAATATATACTTAACATATATATTAATTTTTATGTTATCATACTCCTTTCTAATGAGTCACTCTTTCGTTAAAAAAATACCTATATAACTTCACATATTCTACTTCAAATAGAACTAATGAGTCACTCTTTCGTTGAAAAAATACCTATATAACTTCACATATTCTACTTCAAATAGAACTTTTAATTGCAAGTACTTCTTTTATATCCGAACTCTTCTCCTCTATAAATTGAAACACCAATTCTACTTCAAATAGAACTTTGCAAGTACTTTTATATTTGAACTCTTCCCCTTTACAAATTCAAATACATATTCTCACTACGCTATAAGTGCTCATATGCAATGCTTTTTTAATGTGGCTGTAGACCAAAAAAGTGTTGCATTCAGCTTCGTTTTCAAAAATGCAACACGAAACGGGCGTTGCATCCGCGTGCGTGGCTTTTGATATGTAATGCAACACTTTTGGTCATCTACTGCAACGGAGAGAAAATATTGCATTATAAGTATACTGCAACACCAAAATCAAGGAAATGCAACACCAATGAGTGTTGCCTTAAACACAAGGCCCATTATCATGCCACGTCAACAGTGGGGCCCACTAAAATGCCACGTCAGTAGTGGGGCATGCGTGTCAGGTCAGTAGTGGGGCCCACATGCCATAATGCAACGCTTTTCATTGTCTTCTGAAACAGTAATTTTTTTAATGCAATAGTATATTTACTAATGCAACACCATTAGATTTTATAATTCAATACCATTTTCTTGAAATGCAACATTAAATAAGGAAATGCAACACTTTAATAAAAAAATTGTAATATTAGTTTTGTACATACATAAATACCATTCAAAACATTCAGTATTCCATCCAAAACATCCTAAAACCAATCCAAAACAATCAAGGCATCTAACAACATACTAAATACCTAACTTAATCACAAAAAAATTTAAATAATACAAATAATCTCATCCCCAAAATCCCAGCATCGTGAAATCTGTAGTATCCAAACATTGTGAAATGACCAATATCCAGTCGAGAAACACTAGGATGCCAACCTAAAACACATAGAGATATGTTGAGAAGTTGGTATAAGCATAATCAGAAAATTTGAGTTACTTTAATACAAGTTTATACAAGCTCTGATCCAGCATCTATGTCAACACAGGCACTTTCTGATTTTGCCATATCGTTTTCATTCTTTCATTTAGTTGTTTAGCTTATTTAGTTACAACTGATAGGGGAAGGTTAGAAAAATTTGAGTTACTCTAATACAAGTTTATACATATAATTACAAAAGCCAGACCTGATCCAATACATATAAAAATTGTTGTTGCCATACTAGTATACTAGCATTTGTTTCATATAAGGAAACACACCATTTAAGGAAACCTGCAGCTTGTAGGCTACGGAATGCTAGCACCTCTCAAACATATCCACTCCGGGTATGAAATATAAAGACAAATATCATCCTTTAAAATGCCAGATTAGGGGGAGAGAGGGAGGGCCCGGGGGGGTCAATGTATTAACAACCATAATCAGAGTAGTGACCCTATCATGGTCAACTAGAGGCAAGAAGATAAGCCTAAACCAAAACTAAGGACTTTCAGTACATACTCAACTCCTAACTGCAAACACAGAGATTGATACAGCTACTAAAATATAACCCAAGAAACTAGCAAGTGAACCACAAGACACTCTAAATATGAACTAGACTTGATAAACTTAACTACACTGTAAGAAGTCTATAGTAAATCTAACTATGCAAACATAGAAGAAAGGTAAATGAAAGACAACAAGGGAAATAATGTAACCTTACCTTGCAGTGATTTGCAGAACAAATGTGATCTACCAACAAATAAGCTTTATGGACTTTAAATCTCCTTCAGTAGTAGGCTTTTCACAACTACAATTATTTAAAATGATGGGCTCAAAAAATCTATGCAGACATTGAGTTTTCTAATCAAAAGATAGAAATGTGGTTATGCTCATTTTTCATGACCCAAAGACCAAGAATGTGAATATTCAGAGTCAGACCCTATGAAAAATCATGATAAATATTTATATACACTCTCATAAACCAAAACAGAAGACAGGAGAACACAATGTCCACTAGATATTAAAGCTAAAAACACAAAAAAGAAAAAAAGGAGGTCTTGTAAACTAGAAGGACAATCATCTGAAAGAAACCATTAAAAGCAAGAAAGAGAAAAAAGCCAAGTAAGGGGTCTCTTGCAGAAGTAGTAGGATAAATGGCATGGACCCATATTAAATATAGTGACAAGAAGAGCCACACAAGAGTAAAAACAAGAACATTTGCATTGATTTGGGTGGGTAATAACAGTTTCTTGTCGTAATAACAGTTTTCTGCACTCTCAATAATATAAAATAAAAATTCTAAAAATTATGCACAAGAATTATAATTACTATTCTCACACTAAAACGTGTTTTCATAGACCATATAATTCTCGCGTTAAAATGTGTTTTCCATAGACCATGATCTGAACCATACATTGTTTTGCATACAAATTTACATCATAAATGTGTACATGCATTGAGAGAGAAGGGGCATACTTACACTACTGATCTTTCTTTAATGGTGTAGTGCCACTCATTTTTGTTGCAACATGAAGGCCAAGGAAATCTAGCACCTCTCATTTTATGCACTGTGGATATGAAATATAAAGACAAATATCATCCTTAAAACAGTTTGAAACTTCTTTCATATGAAGATACTCAATGTGCCGGACAATTACTATAATATAAAGATAAACAAACCTCGTGAATAAAACTAGTAGGTAGTTTTCACAAGCCAGTAAATACAGGGGTTGTGTGCCTCTCTTGTACTACAATCACCTGTTGATTATTATCGAACACAATTCAAGGTAACTCACATTAGTGATGGAGGCTAGCACCTCCTAAACGTATCCACTTAGGATATGAAAAATAAAGACAGTATCATCCTTTAAGCTTAAAACCAAGATTTAAATATTTCTGATTTCTCATGCATATACAGTATAGTATCAGCTAATAAGGAAACAACCTACATTAGTAAAATGAAAATTCTTCAAGACACATTAATTCTAATTGACTGGCTGCCATTTTTCTTGCTTCCATTTTCAGTTACGAGTTGGATACAATGCCTTTCCACAGAGTACTTTACTGTAAACTCTCTTTTAAATAGTCAACCAACATTATTATATACTGAATAGGGAGTGAGAATCAAATGTTATTTTCAAAGGAACATCACCACTAGGCTGTCAATGAAGCCTCGATATCGCTGATGTTCAATTGTTAATACCTGATACGCAAGATTCTGCTGCTTATTGTAGCATTATTCTTCTCAAAAGCAATAGATACGTATTTTTGCTGACATCATATTATAGAATTGCTATCAACTTAAATAGTCAAATGGAAAGGTTTAAAACATGTCATTTGGTAGATATATTAACCATGTTCTTGGAAAGCAGAATCAGTACTTGATTTTAAGAAGCTTGAAAACCAAAGCGTTATGGTAAACTGTAACTTCAAGAAGAAACACAGTATTTTCAATAAACTTAACTACTGTCATTTCAAGTAGGATGTTGTGCAATTGCATCAAAATTACATTGGGGAATGGTTAATATTTCAATTTACATCTTATAACATCAACAATAAAAAACACTAACTTCGCATTTCCCTAAGTCCTACTTTTAGAGAGTCAGTCAAGAGAATAACACAGTAATTTTGGTGCTAAAAGATAAAACCAACTGTAATAACCCCAAATTTTGGACTTAGTTAAAAAAAATTGATGAATAGTAAATATTGATGAATAGTGAATTTGCTGATGAAAAATATTTCAGACCACACTATATGGAAGACATGGAATGAGTGTTTCGAAGTTATATTAGTGATGTATAAGGAGACTAAGTGAATGTAAACGCGATCAGAATCGGGAGATTCCAACTTTGAATTTTGATCACTATTCATCGGACAATCAAATATGTATTGATTTGATCGTTTTGAGAAAGTATGTAGAATGAGAAATCCATGATCATATGTTAAACCAAGCTGAGAAATCTAGGATCATATATTAAACCAAGGTAATGGAAAGATCAAGGAAGTATCTCCTAACAGTGGTACAGAGAAACGTTTTTAAAATCACTGGAACCTATCGCGAAACAGAAGCGTAACGAATTATGGATTAAACCCTAGCCAAGGGAGAAATATCATATAAGATCATCAAGTGCAACATATAAGAGGATTGATGACACAAATTATGACATAAGCATGATGGAGGAGGATGACATAGGTGTGCCAAGGTGATGACAAGGTGATGAATCACCACCTTGTCACCACTTTCACCACAAACCACAAGTTAAAAAGCCATGTGTCTTGGATGACAAAACTCCACCAGAACCACACAAAAGAGATGCATCCAATTAAGTGTTAATTAGACAAAAATAAAAAGAAAAGAAAATCAAAGAAAAGATGCATCAAGAACACCTTCACATTCGGCCATTTTTCTTTTCCAAAAGCTTAGAAAATTTTCTACAAGTTCTACTCAACCATAATTCATGTTCTTGGGCTCTAAATCACCCTCATCCCTAGGCTAAGGTAAATCCTTGATCTCATCATCATCCATGGTTGTTATCATGCTTAAAAATTGAATCAAAGTTGATGATGAATAGTAGAAATGAATAGTAATGTTTGGATTCTTGATTTGTTCTTGAAGGTTTAGGCTTGTTAAGGATGTTTAAGGATCAAGCAAGGATATATAAGCTCTTGATAGTCTTTACCAAGCATCAAGGAAGGTATAAACCCTCTCACCCTTATGATTATACTTTGTTATTAGTGATTATGTTAAGAATGATTAGTGATAGTATGATGTAGAGATGATTTGCATGATAATCATGGTGTTTAGTGGATTAAATAATGGTTGAACTTGTGAATGATGTGATGAGCATGTTAGACAGAAATAAGATGGTTTAGATGAGATCCTTGGGTTGTGATTGCTTGGTTATGGATTGGTGAATTGATTAGAGTGTTTTAAACACGGGAATCACGTTTAAGCGTCGTTACCATGTCGTATTTTCCTTAGAAAGATTTGACAGAGACCACGGCTACCTTGTAGACATAACAATGAGGTTTCTGCCCTTGATCATGTAGGCTCTATTTTGTAGTTTAGTTTGGCGAAAGAATCGTATCGTTTCAATTTACGGTTTAGGAGAAACATACGTTTTTAGTGAAAGCGGTTTCGGATAACTAAGTAGTTCATTGCATGCACTTTGAGATTGTGATCAAGCCCTTTAAAAATGGAATTGGGTCGAGATATTAAAAAGGATACTAGCATGGATTGTTAGAAAAGAAACCTAGAAGGTTTTGTGTTAAAAAGATAAGTTTGTGATTTTATAAAAATGCGGGAACAAAAGTTGCGCGAGTGAAATACCCTTAAGGGGATGGTTAAAACGATAAGTTTAGTAATGGTAAAGTACTTGGGTTTTGAGAATAGATTTCCACCCAAACTTTTGACTTAAGAGTTTAAGGAATTTCATGAGGTTATAAGTGACCAAGAGCGGGACATTTGATGTTCGTTAATAGAACGTTAGTACTTAAGTTAAATGCACTTTAAATGATTAAGCCAGGGGACTGATCGGGTATTTCTTTGTTTATAGATTTCCCGGCAAGTTCTTGAACCCCTAACAACCAAGGACCCGAGGAAAGTTTTCTCATTCCATGCTGTAATTTTAAATTACTTATACTAATGATGCATATGATAGATGCATGCTTTCAAATGTAATATATGCATATGATATTATGCATGCTTTCAAACTGTATATCGTGTATGGATGTGGTTGGATTTTTAAACTATGGAGATGATAATATGCATATGATAGATGCAAGTTTTCAAACCCTACATCATATAAGTGATGCTGTTGTGATTAATATTGTGATATATTCTACTTTAATGCTGTGAGAAGATTTATAATTGTTCACGCTTTTGATAAAAAGCTTTAATAAGATATAAGGTTTATATGCTATGTAAATACTAGATATAAACCGAGGTTTTAAAGGCTCTAAGAATAGAGCACTCATACGATGATTTTTAAAATATTAGACCATGAGTTAAATTACTATTTTGACTTGATTATACTGTTAGAAACTGGAGGGTCCAAGGACAACTATATTTTAAATATGTTATTAAATATTCCAATATATGTATATTATTGGATATTTAATGTGAGGTATTAAATAATATTATTAAAAATATTATTTTGAATATTTATTTAAATAAGTGAATATTATTTGAATATTCACTTAAGTGGAATATTATTGAATAATAATTCAATATTTATTATTTGGATATTTATTTAATTAAGTGAATATTAACTTAAATATTCACTTAAGTGGAATTATATTGAATCATAATTCAATATTTATTATTTGAATATTTATTAAATATTCCCAAAAATGATTTAAAAATCATAGAACGTTGTTATATTATTATTTAAGGTTCTAGTATTTACGCAAATATTTTCTGATCTAAAAAGGATTTATGAGAGTATAATAGGGGTTCCCAACTACTTTAATTATTTATCTCGAATGATGATTTTGATTTGAACTTATCAAAAATTGGGAATCAATCTCAGGAAGTGAACATATGATTTCACTTGCCTCTTTCGTTAAAAGTGAGTATGTTTTCGAGTTCTGATTTATCAGAACTAAAGGTATTTTACAAAACTCCCGGGTCGTAATTTCAAAATACGTGGTAATCATTCGTAGTTTCGTTGACTGATGTCAACCCACACCGTGACTTACTCCCTTCAAATACTCTGGAGTAAGGAATCTGAACTGTTGCAAAGTTTTGACAAGTAATTGTACTTGGGGGAAATAGGATTAAATTCCGATTCCCGTTTCATTGATTTTCATCCGGGACCAGAAGGAAACGCGAAGGAGGCTGTTGGACAGTACCTCTGATTATAGCGTAAGAGGCTGCTTGGCAGTCCATCACTTATCTCGCGTAAGAGGTTGTAGGACAGTCCAACAGATACAAAGCCCGTGTGCGGCTAGGGTGATAATCGTGTTAAGATGTCGTCCATCTACTAGTAGAAAAGTGTGAGTACGATACAACGACTGATCATCGTGTATTGTGGCGTGCCCCGGAAAAAGGTCCCTTCCCTCCAATTGGAGTTGTGCTGCACATTGTAACGAAAGCCTAGGTGTTGAGTTACTGATAATGTGGCAGTGATGAGTAATGATGTTTCTCATACAGTAGTTGTATTGTATGGCTTGTTTGACGAAAAGAATATTTAAACATATCGTTCTGTATACGAACGGAGTTTCAAAGGTTTTCAATTATGATATCAGCTTACATATATGATTATGATGCTATATCTTATTGTCGAGCTATAGTGCTCATTCTTGCTTCTTTTATATATCACAACACAACCGAGTCAAAAAAATGTGTTCATTACTGATATTGTACAATAGTTTGAACCGTATGAGATATCTAAATAGATATGTGTGTATATATGTTGAGAAGGGATTTAAGATATACAGTATGTTGAACTGTATAGTGTTTTGAAACAATGGATAGGCTTTAAGCCTTGATTCCAATATTAATATCTATTTTAAAAAGATATGTTTTGAATCTTGGTTCATTATATCGATACCAAGGATTTCTAAATGATTTACGAAAAGCATTTGAGTATGATTATAAGTCATACAGTATTTTGAACGATATACTATTTTGGGGTCAAACCCTAGTAGTGTTAAAACTTTGATCCTATAAGGATTATCTACCTTAAAGGTTAGAGAGTTAAACTGGGATAGATTTCTTGCTGAGCGCTATTAGCTCATTCTTGCTTTATTAAAACTTTCAGCATGAAGAAAACGTTGCCGATTCACCTCGTGTTACGAGAGCAAGGGAATGGAAAGACCACCCTTGAGTTAGTTCAGCAGGATGGATACTGCCGGTGTGAGCAGAATAGTTGCAGACTGAATTAGTAAGAATTGTTTTCGAGTAGGTTTGTATTATTAAACCTTGTATAGAACGGTGAGGTCTATTATTGTAACTACAGGTAGAGGTTGTAAATAATAGATGAGATCCTGGATAGTACATTTGAGTTGTAATAACAAATGTTACTTTTGTTGCTCATTTCCAAGGCTATAACTTGTGTGTGTGTGCGTAAGTGATTGGGGTCTTTGGAGTTGTATTATTAGAATGTTGTAAGTAATGTAGGTATTGTATAATTGATGGAGCGTGACAACCCAGATTCCTGACCCTGGATCTGGGGGTGTTACACCAACCATCACAGAAAGTTGATCAGTGCTAGCCATAGCCTCTACTAAAGCAGAGAAGTACAAAAGCAAACTATAGAAGGATACTTAAATCTTCTTACCTTTAGCTAATGTCCAGGCATGTTTCTTTTTCCTCACCGTCAGTGCTGCATGTTTCTCATATTTCCACTTTCTGTATGTATCCCTATCTTTTAACCACGCAGAGTAATCTTTTCCCTCTTTGCACTCGATGAAATCTGCCAAATCATCAACCGATTACATCCTCTTCACCTCCCTGAAAACCATCTACAAATCGAGGGTTAAAACAGTTACTGAAAAATACAACTCACGAATACAAGTTTATACATATAATTATAAATACAAGTCAAAACATACGAATACAAAAATTTAAATATAAAAAACCCCAAACATTTGAATACAAAACCTTGAATTACAAATCGAGTTCAAACCTGAGAATGAAAGCCCCAAAGTCGAAACCCTAATTGAATCCAAGAATGAATTCCCTAATTAAATCCGAGAATGAAATCCTAAAAGCTGAAGCCATAATTGAACTTGAGAAAGAAAGCCCCAAAGTATAAGCCCTAATTACCTGCAATTTCAAAACAAAATCTGGAGTTACATAGTTGAGAAATGTGTATTAAACCCAAAGAAAGCTCTAATTACGAGTCAAAAATGTGTGTAGAGTTTGAGGAGACTGTGAGATTTTGAAGGAGACCGTGAGAGTTTGTGGGGGGAGAGAGAGTGTTTTGGGAGGGGGGAGTGTAGTGTGTTCTTGTCTAAAATTTGTTGGGGGGAAAATAGCCGCCTAAAATTTTCAGCTAGGACCCCAAATTTGTCTGGTGCCTACTATAATATGATTTGCTATATATTTCTTTTTTTTTTAATTTTTTAATTTTTTAATTTTTAATTGTATAAAATTTAATTAGAAAATATAGGAACATGATAGATACTTATATAAAATAGTTTCAATTTGAAAAAATATTATTTTTCAAACTTTAAAGTAAAAAGAAAAGATTAAAATTTGAAGTCGTGGTACATATTTTGATAATATATATATATATATATATATATATATATATATATATATATATATATATATTTTCATAATTCTAAAAATAATGTAGTATAATGCAACGCTTTTTAATGGTGTTGCATGTCATAACACTAGCATTCACTCTGCAACAGTGCATTCACATGAAATGCAATGTTTTTTGAGTAGTGTTGCAGAAGACCAATACTAAGCATAGCTTTTGCAACGCTTTGCTTGCAACCCTCACAAAAAGCATTGCATATGAGCACTTATGGCGTATTGTCTACTTCAAATATAACTTTTAATTATATGTCTTCGCTATAAATTCGAACTCTTCTCCTCAAGAAATTTGAACACCTATTCTACTTCTAATATGTTAAAGGATATTTTTTGATTTATTAGTATCTAAAATTCAAAAATTCTAGAAAATTAGAAAAATAGATTGAAACAATCTTAGATGCGCCACCTAACCTCCCGCGTAACTTCCTTTATATATATATTGATAGTTAATTATTGTGGGTACGTAGTTGATATGGACAAAAAAGTAATCCTAGAAATGTAATTAATGATGTATTAATTAGACCTAGATTGGTCCAAGAATACGACCCGATAAACAATGCCCGAAACCCTAATTATTTATTAATTTCGTAATTAATAAATAGGGAAAATATACAGCTCATAAAAAGAGTCCAAAGTGTGATAAAATCATCAAAAAGTCTGACTTCTACAAAGAAAGATCTAGAATCTCAATAAAAGGAAATAACTAGTCACAATCTTTATCCTACGATAAGGAAAAGACTTGCCCACCAAGGAATACAATACTTATCCACTGTCAAGAAGGAGACTTATTCGCTAAGTCTCCCAAACATACCCTAAATATAAGGCTCCTGACGCCTATATAAAGGACCTGATCCTTCAATCAGAACTACGTTTTTGGCTTGATTCTCAATTACAAATTGAGATACGTAGGCATCTTGTGAGGACAGATTTAGTCACGAAACACGAGAAAAGCCATTAAAGCTTGAAAGCTCTTAAACCCTAGCAGCCAATTTACAAGTACGTTTTTTATTCCACAACATTTGGCGCCGTCTGTGGGAAGACAACATCAACCATGATAAACACACGAAGAACAACTCGAGATACTCAAACTTCTAAAGGGCTTCCTCTCACCTCTGAGGCAGGTGCTCAAGGAAGCTAGCCACCGCCAATCACCACCACTCAAGGACCGGAAATCCCGATTTCGGTTGAAGGGACGAATCCCCTGCAAATGGTCGTTCATGGACCTGATCCACAAGAGACCAGTCTCCTGCAACCAATCACAACCTCCCCGCTACTCGTGAATGCACCACGTGGCTTTCAACTTAACACCACGGATCTCCCCCAATACGCAACTCAAACTCTAGGGATGCCAACCTATGGTATGCCACCTCGACCCACGGTGGGCAGTAGTGGTATCAATCCAAGCTACCATGAAGCATATGTTGTTGCCCAGTAAATAACAATTGTAGAAGGGGGGTTGAATACAATTGTATAAGATTCTCAACTTTTAATACAAATATGAATAATAACAGTTTTATTAAATCTGTTATAAAACTGTTACAAAACTCTCTCAAGAAATTCTGAGTTCTTAAGAGCTTCAAGGTTACAAAAATACTCGTGTGTGTAATCGATATAAATCAAAACATAAACTGAGTTTATATACTACACAGCTTCTCTATCAATTACATGATAAGTCCTAATCAATTACAAAGATTGAAACCTATCCTAAATTGATAGCTTCATTACTATAAATAAGGAACCGACAAAATAAGCTTCCTTATTTAACTAGACTCATAAACCAACTTGAAATAGAAATCCTGATCAGCTTCCAGTCCTGATGATCAATCCTTATCCCAGTCCTAATATAGAAATCCTGATGATAATCCTGATACTGATGCATGTACAATACTGATGATCATGCAATATTGATGACGTCAGCAATCCTGATCAGTTGAGTCTAGATCCTGACGATCATTGAATCCTGATCTAACAATCTCCCCCAATCTTATACTTTGAAAAATAAAGTATAGATTTCTAAATTCAATGATGTCAAAAATTAATTACAAAATGTACAAGTATTTACAATAGCAAACTTATCTTCTCAGATTTTCTGGTAGAACAAATTCATCTTCAAGAAACTTGACAAAAGATTTTCTTCCTTGTCTTCAAGAATCTGAATAAGTCTTTCTTTTAGATCTTTCAGTTCATCATCTTCCTCATTTATCTGATAGATAGCTGCCCTGAGATTCTGTATGGAGCTTCTCTATAGACTGTGTTCTTCAAGCAAAATATAAGCAATTTCCTTAACATCAGGATTAAG